>CM077477.1:12524582-13124582 GCA_039654755.1 Calcarius lapponicus
GAAATCCAGCAAATCTCCTCTTGTGACAACTGTGCCCACTAAAGTGCTCAGCATGGAAAAGACAGATTGAACATTGCTGTCTCTGACTCTCTGCACAAACATAGGGCCACACACTCAAAGAAATCAAATGCCTTCCTTTTCCAAGAATACATAACCACACATCTTGATGGAAAAAACCAAAAAGGAGAAAACAGTTCAGTAAGACCAAACTTCTAAGTGTACTGGTGCTCATATTCAGCATTTTGAATTAGACTTTTTTTCTTTTTTCCCAGCAGGAGTGCAGCATTTTCAGCAAGTGTAAGAGTATCTAAGTTCTTATAGAGCATTCTAAAGCCTGGATGTTTCACTTCAAAGTGCAACCATCATAGCTGAATGCCTTCAGTTGTACTGCCCTGTTTGCTTAGTAAATCCATATTCCCAGGAAGGGATAATACATTAAAAATGAATGAATTTATTTAAGCACCCCAAATTCATGAGTGTGGGCTCTGTATCTCACCCCACAGCTGTGTTTGCTTTAGATTTGGGTAGAGAAGTCTTCATTGCTATCAGAGGGATACATGAAATTCCAGAGGTAGCAGTGGGTTAGGCAATTGCTTTCCTTAAGACCTGGTCTGAAACTCAGGAAAATATGTGTAAAAGGCTTGTACAAAATACATTAGTTCTTCTTTTCTTCCAAAGCATTGATGAGTAAGGGATTCAATTTATATATTAATTCTATTTAAATACTTGGTATCCAAGACCACCTATCTTTAGAAGTTACCCAACAAAGGAAATGGGCAATTCCCATGGGAGAAGCAAGGGAAGGAAAATAGCTCACATCAGTCTATGCTGGGTAAAGGACTTGGTGACTCTGAGCTGGAAAAGCAGTCTGAGATTTCTGTGAGCAGGTTTGACACTGACCCCACGCCCTGGAGCCTCTCTGGTAGGAAGAGCTTCCATAACCCTCAGCCTTGGAACCCTCCACATTAGGATGCAAACACAGTTTGGGGATTTGAAATACTCAATAACAGAATCCCTTGTGTCTTGTTCACCTGCACTGAGGGGAAGAAGACACCACTGCTCTATGCCAATTTTTCAAGTCTGAGAATTTTAACTATCATCATAATTTTAATTATCCCCAGCCAAATTTCATTCCAACAGTAAGAAAACATCTAGGAAGGGAAAATTATTAATTTAAAGGTAGACATGTTTTTTTCATGGCCTTAGTAACATGCAACAAGAATTGCATTTACTATTATTTTACACACTTTAATGCCATGATTATTACTTTTATATCAATGGGAATTGGTATATTTCCTTTGTTTTTCTTTTTTCCTGATTATCTAGTATTGCTGCAATGCTGAGCAAGGGCTGTATATCTATATCTGTAAAAAACACATTCATTTTTGTCCAGTGGTAGGGCTGCATTTTGCCTCCATCCTGCCTCCCACTCCTGCAGGACCCTTGGCTGTGTCCCATGGCCTCTCAAAGCCCAGCAGGCCACCTAGGATGGCATCAAGTGGCCCAAATGCAAGGGCCTCTTCTAAGAAAGGACCAAGCCTGAATACCCAGGGCTCAGGCTGTATGAAATTATTATTACATTTAAGCCAACTCCTGAAGTAACTGGCAATTTACGACATTGATGTAATATACCATGCTGCTAATAATATTATTCTATCAATATTCAACAGAAATCTTGACCACTGATGGGAAAATATGGATAAACATGCACATTAAGCAATTTCAAAGGATGAAAATATGACTGTTTCAACCCAGTATTGACTTCTGAGTACATTTTTATTACCCTCTTTCCAAAGCACCAATGACTTATTGTCAGTGTTTACATTGCTTTTTCCATCCTTCTATATAAACCATGTCTCTTTTCTTAAAACAAGAGTTGTGAAGAAATCCTAATGTGAGAACTGTGACCAAAGTTAATCCTTGCTCCCTAAAAAGAATGGTTTATATTTACATTATGATAATGCTAAAGCTTTTACTGTGATATTAACACAGAAATGTTATTGCAGAATTAGTGATGCTTATATTCTTGTTAAAATAACAAACACTTGTTTTTCTTTTACAGGATATTGAAATTCCACTTAAACAAATGTGTCCAATGTAAACACAAAATAAAATGTAAAAAGGAATCCTTCCAAATCTTCTGTAAAAGAAAATATATAAAATTAAACTGCACAATTTTCATTTCTGCACGCTCCTGAATACACTTGACATATGTAAGCACAAACATGGATGAAAATATTTCCAAAGGGAAAAGAACACATGCTCAGATATTATCTGGGAAAAGGATGCATTGAAATTCCTCTGTGATGAATAGCTTTTTTTTTTTTTTTTTTCTCCTCAGGGTGACCTCTACCTTCAGAATATGATGGTTTTATTATGATTAATAAATTTCATTTCCACAGAGAAAAGGAACAGTGTCAGCTTAAACTTAAAGCAAGTGGGTTTCTTTTTAAATGCTAATTTTTAAACACGCCCTTGCATGACACCAAATTTAGAAGCTCAGAAGGTTAGCAGAATAGATTCTGATTTCCAGGCTGAAAATAGGAAGAAGGATTTAAACTGTATTGTCACACTGCAAATCAGTAAGCTGCTTCAGTCCCACACACACTGCTTCACTTACTCACTGCTACGCCAGCCTGCTTCCTTCTCATTACAATTAGTGGCATTTAAATGCTTTGTGATCATTTACACTGCAAATTATCATTCTAGGTAAACAACTTACTGAAATTTAGGACGTGCCAATGGTGAGGTGGTGAATAAATTAATAGTCAATGCCATTCTCTGTGTATTTTACGGGATGAATAAAACAATGTATCCTAAGCAATGCGCACAAATTCTTGTCTCAGAACACAGCTGATGAACAATTTTGATGCATCACTAACTAGAACAAGGTGTGCTCCTCTATTTTCCACTGTATCTGGGACAAGCATTCAGGACATCATGGAAAAGAATGTGTTTGCTACTATTTTGCTAACATACTGACACTGGTTCTTAAAAGCTGATCAAACAACTTCCTAGGAAATAACTGAGAAAAAACCCCAGTGTAGCCGTGCTAACTTCTATAAATCTAGCCATAAGCTATCCACCAAGAGATGGCATGATCTTTACCTATGCTATGCCTTAAGCTTTTCAATTATTTGCAGCAGAGGGTTTAAAAATGCTAAAATACTACATAAAAGGACAATTTGTTGTTTATTGATCAATTTTTTTAAAAAAGTAATTTATAAAGGGAAATTGTGGGATTCATTTTGTTGGGGTCTTTGAAAGGTAGTATCTCCCGAAGTAACCAGTACTAGGTGTTGAAGTCTCTAAAAATTGGGGAATTCTGTGCCTCTTTGATCATAAATGCCATTTCAGGATTTTAAATTCTGTAGTAGTATGGCTGCATTTCCATACACATCTGGGACAGACAGTGGAGCTCCAGTACTGGAGACATTTAGAAGATCCTAAATAACATACACACTAACTAATAAGGAAAAATTCTCCGCATAAAAGATGAACCAAGTTAACACATTTTCCTCAAGTGATTTTAGAAGTATAGAAGGAGAATATTCAAGAATTTGATGCACTTATTTTACTTATTATTAACTGCCTTCTATTTTTTCAAATCTAATACTGCTGGAGGAACTACAGAAAATTATGAACCTGTTTAAGAGGTAAAAAGAGAGAAGTTAAAACTTGGTCACTACTTCAGATCAAACTCTGACCTCAGCCATATTACAAAGAAATGTCTGTGTGCCACTGGGAAGTTCACCTTTCTAACTTTTCCCCAATATTATCCACTCTTTACCCACTTTTATTTCAGTTGAACAATCAAATAATAAAATTGCTTCTGGAAGGAATACAAGAAAAGCAAGGGTTACCTTGCCTTAATACCACATAAATGCAGAAGTTATTCCAATAACTAACTTGGTGGTCTTCCTCTTGGTCACAGCTCTAGGATGATCCCAAGAGAGATGACACCAGCAGCACAGCTCCTCCCTGCGCACACCAGTCACACACCACACTGCTGAGCAGTATTTTGGGCTCAATGGGTCAAACCTGTGCAGCAGGGGCAGCCCTTTAACCTAAAATTCATCCCATTGTGGTAGGATGGTGTCTGCTTGTGGTGTTCAAAGAATGTGCAAACAACTAATTAACTTCATTTTAGATACAGCACCAAGGGACTGTGGGCATTTCAGGCACCTGAGTCACCAAAAACGCTCTCTCTACCTCAGAAGCCAATGGACAAAGATGTCTCTGAAGTGTTTACTTAAGATCAAGGAAACGGAAATCTGCTGATAAAAACAATTTCCAGGCATTTGCCTTGATTGGAAAGGTTAAGAACACTAAGATTCTCCTTGCCGAGTGTTGAATGCACGCTATCAAACACTGAGGTCACTGTACAAGGCAGGACCATCACATACTTTATTCATAGCATCCTCCTCTTCCATGACCTATAATGTGCTACAGATTTGTGATGTGGAGCAGAGAAAGAATTGGGAAGTGACAGGCAGCACAATAAAGAGTGAAACTTCAAGGTGTACTGCAGGGCTGAACTCCTGTGTGCCTGCAGAGCCATAAGGGATTTTTATCACTACAGCACTAACACATTCCTAGGTTTTCTCAGAGATAAGAAACTTGACCAGGCTCTACCATGGGTAGAGGGCACTAATGGTTTCCATGAAAGGATGTTCATAAATATGTCACTGATGAAATATTAAAAGCACTGTTTACTTTTTCCTGCAAATTGGGGAAAGGAGAAAGTAGAGAAGCTATGCAGACTTTTCTGTAGAGATGAATTTCCAATTCTTGGCTGTTTACTTACGCATGTCACATGTCAGTTTGGCCAATTAATTTCCTTGCTAATTGACAGGCATGTTTTGCAGAAGTTTCACTGATGCTCAGATGTGGTTTTAATTTTGCTTCTGTTTGCTAGCCTGTATCTTCTTTTAAAATTTGTGAGAGGTTTGCAGCCAGCTAAAGCTGATCTGCTATCTTCTAAAACATTTAAATGAACATGATTGATACTGGTTAATTTGCAGAAACGTAGAAGGGTAACAAACAGCAGCACAGGTGACTTTCCCCTGAGCTGATGCTGGATAACCGCAAACTGCAGCAACCTTAGGCACAAATCTCTCTTAAGAGCTCTCATTCAGTTTCAGTCTTGCTGTGTGGATTCCCACCAGTTTGGGAATTGAATCTGATGCCTAGTCAAAAGTCAAACAGAATTCTGTGCACCACCACCTTTCTGTGTAGCTTCTATCCAAGAAACTTAGATTTTATATAAACTTCATTAAAAAAAGCTAGCGGGGAATCTGAGGCTTGCCATTAGGTGACACCTAAACCCAACTCTATTCCAATGAAAGAAAAGCATTTCTAAGGTCTGTAAAACACTTTCTTATTACTATTGCTGTTATATTTAGGGCAATAAAGCTTGAAGAAATTCTTAGCTAGTGCAATAATAAATATACTGGGTACATTATTTATAAAATTTTAAAGGAGTCTTTCGTGATCACATATAAAGTTCTGCAACCATAGCGTTGTTTTATGCGCTATTTATATCATTGTTTTATTTATTTGCAATATGATAATCTCAAGATATTAAAACTGAATCCTTGCTCATTTAATGGACTTGTATACAGGCATCAATACATGCACACACACAAATCATCTTTCATGTGCTCTATTTTTAGCCTACCAGAGAAAAACCAATCTAATTGCTTCATTAAAAAACCAGCCCAGGAGATGCACACGTGCCTACAGGCACTTGTTGAGGAGAAACACAGATTATTCACTATTTCTGTTATCAAAGGAGCTTCACATTGCAAATCCTCCATTTACAAATGACAGGACCTCAGCTTTCCTTAATCTGGTGGTGTTGTCACGTTTGAGCAGCCATGCGAACTGACCCAGAACCGCGAGCGCCGGGCAGGCAAGCTGGCACACAGACACTGGCAGCCAGGCTGACAAAAAGGAATTCATCAAACCTCATCAAAGGACAACAGAGGATCATCAAAGTGTTTACTGATTTTTATCAACTGGTCCAATAGCTGAACATCTTCAGCACACAACTACCCAGAGCAGTAAAAGCTGTGACAAATGGAATTCCACATAAGCAACTATTTATAGCAGCAGTAAATGCAAGTTTAAACTGCCAACATAAAGGACACTTGAATTTATAGAAGAAGTTTAATTTTGTGCATTAGTGCAACATTTCCTAGTCTTTCCAGAGCAAAAACTTCAGTATCTGCCATTTTTCACAGGGAGCAGCAGTACAGCCTTAAATAAATACTAGAACAGAAACCATACAGATGCTACTTCATCTTCATTTTTTATTTGATTAGCAGAAGAGCATAGCATAATAATAAAAACATCTCAGAGAAAATGGTTGTTTTCCCAAACTGCTTCATGAAATGAAGTCAAACCCACTGGCAGCAAAAGGGAAGAACCTCTCTCAACTGAGCATATGTCTTCACACAGTAATTCTAACAGGCTGAAGAAACACCTCTGAAGCTGCATTCTTCCAAAGAGTTTGGATTAGACTCTTTCAAACTCCATTGTAAGGGTATGATCTAATCACTATCTCCTACCAGACACATGAACAGGTCAATGAGATGTATGCAAATTTGTCTGGCAAAAATTTGACCAGCTGCAATAATTTATGTACCTACCCTGGCAGAGGTAGGTTTGCCACGACAGGCACTGCAGCCATCCTAAGCACTTCATCAAACATTAATTTGTTTTAAATCAGTATCTCCATATTTGCTATTGTACAATGAATACAATTTGTGGCAGTGTTAGTGCTGACAGGTTAATGATAGTATACAGGGAAATTGCAATGACTGGAGCAATTGCATTTGTTAAAAATGGCCAATATTCTCTTCAAATATTTCAATAGCACAAACCCACGGTTTGCTTATTGAAGCTGCTTGCTTTTGTTCAACATCTTTCCTGGAGTTATGAAGTTAAACCTTTCAAAATGTTTAATCTATTTTGGAGACTGTATCTTTCTCCAAATGGAGGTCAATAACTTAATTCATGACTGTCAACTTCTAAAGCTTTATAAAGTATTTCTTTTGCTTGCATGCAGACACACACACACAGAATCCTACCTCCTGGGACTGATTCTGCTCAAAAATGTAAATAAATACAGTCACAATTGGACAGGTGTTATATCCACTTCCACCATACTTCATTCCAAATTCAGCTTTATATAAACCCTTGCCTTTCTCTCTGTTATTTCAAAATCATAAACTGCAAATACACTTGGGAGAAAAATAATACCATCAACACTGATTTTTTTTTTTTGCTTCTACATAAATGCTGGATAATAGTTAAAAACTGGAAGAGGAGAGAGAGATAATATAAATACAAAATAATAACCCTGTCCAATTTTTACACAAAAAATATAAAATGTCATTTGCAGGTACATCTGAGAATGCACTTGCAAAAGACACTAAAAATGCTTTTTCTTTCCAAACTATGAATTTTGATGTTACAAAACCTAAAAGAGGAAAAAAAAAAATATAGATTGAGCACTGATTTGAAAATTTCACTAAGAACGCTAAAGCTGCAAAATGAACAATGTTCTGCAACCAACAAGTAAAAAAGCCACAGGTTTATTCTGGGTCTCATTCTGATTTATTCAGAGACTGACAGGCCAGCTGCCCATTGCTCCTATCAGACAAGAACCCCAGGATTAATTCTCCCCTAGTGCAGCTATAGTCAGCAATTTGCTAGAGGAAGGTCCTCAGAGATCCTTGTTAAAATTCCATCACCAAACCAAGAGGAGTTTCTTATAGTTTCCCTGTCTCTGTTCTAGTTCAGATCTGCTTGCAAACCCTTTAATCATGTCTGCCAGAGAAGATCTATCCCAGAAATGCAGAACTTCTCTTCTGAACAGTAATTATTTTTAGCCTCAGAATGCACTGGATGCAATGAAGAGTGAAATGCTTTCAAATTTCCCATGGAAGGATCCCTCAGTCAGATAGCTGAGGAGGTTTCCCTTCTGTAATGTGCATTCAAGAACAGACAGAGATACACAAACAGAAATGTGTTTATGGACAGAAATTGCTCATTAACACATTTATCTACTCAAGATTACTTTATTCCCAAATAAAAATAGATACCATGTGGCTGAGGGCTAAGTATCCTCTGGCAGGAATGATGAAGGATTGAGAAGAAAAGAGTGAATATTACCAGCAGAACCACCCAAGACCTCCCATTTCCAATTGATGATCAAGTTCCAACCAAAGCTTTTCGTGTTATATATTACTATTTGAAATCCACAAACACACCCATCCTTTACAGGGAGGCAATACAAACGTACATATACTCACATTTCAAACATTGAGCATGTTTATAAGTATCTTCACTTGATATCAACTTTACAAACACAGTAGAATTACTGTCATTGAGCTTAGGAGCACTAAAAAAGCACTATAAAATCATACTGCAGGTGTTTTGCATGCATCTGAAAAACCACAGGAAGGTTAGTTTTGGTTCTCAAAGTATCTCTATGTTTGCTCCATGTATTAAAACATAAAACATCAGATAATAAAAATAGTTGGAAGTCAACTTACAAATCCAAAAGACCAAATTCAACTTTAGCAATTTGACTCACAGGAATATGGGCTGGAGAATTACTTTTTTATGAAGCCAAAAGTCATTTAAATTCTATTACTGAAACTTAGGTATATAAGAAACAGCAGGTACAGGTTTTCATCACCTTTCTCCTTCATATTTAGTGCAAAAAAAAAGTTACCTATAGTCACCTGTGATGGGTGTGTTTATCAAATGCTCAAAACCATGCCTAGCAAAAATACCTTATTGTTGAATCAATTCAACACAGGTAATCAATTGGTAAACTGAAAAGTTTTAATAAATACACACAGAGATCAATTTCCTTGTATGTAAAATTCACTGAAGGCACTGATAAATGAAATTTATATTTTATATAAATGATATATTTTTGATTGCAATTCTAAAAAGGCCATATATGGAATATCTGTAATAAAGTCTTGTGCACTTAAATTGTGCCTGAATTGAGAGAGAAAAAATTTCTTTACTAGAACAGGAATTATTGCTTAGAAGGGTTCACTTTGCAAAACTGGACCCACAGACCCCGCATCTAACTCAAGAATTACAAGTTTAAAAATTGCTAAAAGAAATATTTTATCCTTACTTAGCAAAGCTTAGATTTACAAATTAGCAGCCTCCCTACCACAGCTCACTTCAATGAAGAGCTGAGCAGGAAGCTCAAGTAAAATAACCAAAGCCAAAATCCAAGTTGAACGATATGAAGAATGTGACAAATGTTGGCTTCTCAAAATGTATTTACTTCATAATTTACAGGACTTGGAAAAATCTATGTTAAATCAGGTTTTACTTAAGAACTTTTCAGATTACCACCAAAAGTGCTACAGCTATCATAGAGATTAAGACAATTTTAGCATATTTTGGGTTTATCTATGATCATCTTTTCCATAAATAAATGTTCTCTATTTGTTTCTATGTAGATCATGATGGCATAAACAGAAATCTCGTCACCTTTCATCTATTTCTGCTAATATAAAACTCTATCAGCAAACAGTTCTTAATACCAACATTTGATTTCACACTATATACCCTTTCATCCTTCAATATGAGAAGTTCTATGAACTTGATTTTTTGCACAACATTATTGGCAGAATAAGTCCCAGCACCATTACTATTTATTTTAGCCTTTTGATTTCTTATGCAGCAACATAACACCATCCTTACCTGAATTAAGACTAAGCTTGTTCAAACTCTACTGCTTAAAAGAGAGAAAACCTCTTGACATATTCAATATATTTATAAAATATAAATAAACCTTTTGAAAACATTGTTCATTCTTCTGTACCCATGGCTTACAACATGATAGCATATGGAGACTTTTTACTTACTAGAGAGCGATCCTCTGAAGGCACAGACCCTCTCTCCCACTATCTCATCCATAGGATAGACTTTGTGAGTGCTTTAGGGTCTGCAGTACCCTCGTGGGCATCATTTGCCCCCAACGAGTTGAAAAGAAAATCGTTACATCTATAGCACTTACAATGTCCTGCACACATCTAAGCCTTGGCTCTTCTCACCAGCTCTGTTTGGTTTGACTTCTGAAAGTCACACTCCTGAAGCTTTTATCAGAAGGTTTAACATATCCTTACACTCTAGGCCATACCATAAACTGGAAACAAAACACCAAAGTCAGCAAAATAACCTAATGGCTTTTATATGGCAGAACCTATAGGCTGAAGCTATAAATTCATTAAACTATCCCCAAGATTTATACACTATGGACTTTCCTGTGCTTTGTCTTACGATTAAATGCAGCATGTGAAAAAGGATATTGAGACCTGGATGGATGCATCAAGAAGTATCAATGATTGTTACCTGCAGAGGTGTTACAAGAAATTTCATCTGCTGCAACGAAGACGAATTGATTTCTGCAAGAGAAGATAAAATTCACAATACTGCTTGCTGACTGGGAAATGTGCTAGCTGCCAATTGACTTGATGTTTACAGATGGGGTAGGGGAAGGGTGCTTAATTTTAATGAATGTAGCAAGAAAAAGTGTTGAGCACTATAGAGTTTATAAGGATCATGAGGTAGACATGCTGGGATCTTTTAAATGAAATAATGGTGACATTTGGATATGGACTATGTACAAACTCTTGCATTGGAAGCTTCATGTTTAGTGTTACAGATATGTCAATATATTTATGAAGTCTAGTAAAAATAAAACAATATATTGATATTAAAGGGCACTACTGCAAAATATGTAAAAAGCGCTTTTGAAAAAAAAAATTAAATTGCAATTTACTTTGTGCATCTGAAAGGAGGATATTGAAATTAAAATATTTTGCTTTTTCTATGTCTAATATGACTGCAATCAGAAAATTAATTTTTCTGCTATTTATTAAAAAATGACATAGTATATTCTCATATACTGTCATCCAAATACATAGAAAAGTCTTTTGCAGAATCTTAGGAGAATAAGCTAGAGATATGAATAATTTAATATAAACCTTCTCTTGCAAAATTCTTTTTTAAACCAGGTAACACAAAAAGAGAAACGCTAAATGCACTAGTATTTCAAAAGGCAGAAAACTTCATTATGGCACAAATCCTGATTTGTCCTTTCTGAAATCTAGGCAACCAGGATTTGTGTTAGTGGAAACCACGTTGAAGGACTAACATCCAATGATTGCTTTATTGCATACACACAGCTGCCCCGGGTATTTCTGTGTTGGGCAGGGTTAATGAACCCGGGTGCAGAGTTAACACTCGGATGTGGTTTCCTCTCAGCCCCGGGCACAGCAAAACCTGACCCTGAGCTTTGCACAGCCTTAATGCCAGCCTAACAGCCAGGAGCCAAAGGATACAGGCTAAGGAGTGCCTGGGAAAACAGCTCTGCAAGCTTTGAGTGCTGAGCATCCTACAGAAAACACCATGCAGCAGCAAACGGCCCTCAGGGGCAACAAAACCTGCAGGAGTGAAGCCCTAAGGGAACAAAACCTATTCCTATTACTTCACCTCCAATGTATCAAGAGATTTGAAATTCTCGTTTAGAAATCTGTGAACTTGTTACTTAGAGGTTCAGATTCTAAGACAGGGGAAAAAAAAATAAATCCAAAACAAAACAAGGGATCTGCGATCTGTACTGCAGGGACAGGGTTGCACAGGTCCAAAAGCAGATCATTGCCTCCGCCCTAGCAGAAATCAGAAATACTGACACTGGTGAGCTTAGTGATCAAACTGCACATCCTTGCATTTTCAACTGTTAAGGTTCAATTAACAGCTCTACTCTTTATTTTGCCATCTGCAACAGTTTCAGGAGCTAATGAGATTTACCTGACAAATAATGCTAAATAAATTAATTAAAAAAAAAAAACAACAAAATACCCCAAAAAACCCCCCAAAAACTCCCAAAAACAAAGGGGGATACATTTTAGGTTATAAATACAGAGCTACTCTGTATTTCATAGGTAGCATAATTTGTCACTGTGTTTACTGCTACCACCTCTGTGATAATTATACACAGGAAAAAGTTAGATGCTTGCCTAAAAGAGCCAGCAGCAATGCAGATTTACGAGTTACAGTATACAAATAATCCTTCTGATTCATTTCTGTGAAGTTGTTAAACTGCCCTCTCATCTAAATGAAAAGATCACTTTTCCTTAAAAACTGCCTCTAAAGTGGTTACTGAGAAGCTCTTTTTGTTCCTCTCAGTTCAGAACACGGGAACATGTAGCCACAGAGTCTCTATTTTCAGATGTTAAAATACAGAATTACCTGCAAGGATAATTTGCTAGTACCTCCAGGAAGACCCCAGAACACTAATGCAATTTGTCCTTTGGAGTAAAAAATATTATTTAGACTGTTCTGAAATCTTATTCTTTTTTAACCAAATCTTTGCTAATTGCTGGGAAAAAAAAACAATTTAAAAAATTACATAAACCCAAAGTGATACCTATTTAAAATAACAACTACTATAAATATCTCTTGTTATACTGCTTCATAGGAAGAAAATGTTTTGCTCCTGTAAAATGAATTTCATAACTCCATACATAATTTTTAAAAGTATGAAGTTATTTTATGGTCAGCATAGCAACTGTGAGAATGAAAAGACTAGAGACTGGAGTCCAATAAGCCAGTTCAATATTTTATAACTAATTAGCTGTTATTTGTAGCAATTCCTGGAAATGCTTAAGCACTTTGATGGCTCTAATATTCTTACAGTGGCAGGATTTATTTAGCTGAATTCCATAATGTTATTCACAAAGACCCAGAGGGGAAATTGCTCATCAGAGCAATCACAGATATCCCTCCCAGCTGATGGCTACAGTAAGGGTTCATCCTCTGTGTGGGCAACCCCAGAGCCTGCAGGAGGAGTCCTTAGGAGTGAAGCTGCCTCTGTGGGGCACCAGATCCCTTCTGTCCTAAAGCAGGAGGGGAGCAGAGGTGCCAAAGGACAGCTGACCTTGCCCAGTCCCCTGCAAGTCTTTAAAGAGCAATTCCCTGCACCAACTCTGTCGAGCGCACAGGGCTTGAAAAAATCTCACAAGGAAGATATGATGAAAATTCATGATGCATTTTAGGCTGGTTTAGTGTTCCTCATCACTGCTACACTTGAAATGATTCAAAAAGGTGCAGGAATTGGAAGCGGACCCAACTTTATTATACAATAAGCCCTGCTCAATTAAGATACAGAATCACTTCCATAATTTAGTTTGTGTATTAACAGTGAAAGTATAGGACCAAATTTTCACTGTTCAATGGTTAATACTTCAGATGTAAAAGAACACAGATTTAAATAAAAGAAACTTTTTTTTAAATAAAATTTTAAAAGTTGTTACTGCCTGTGAGATGAAAAAAAAAAATCAAAAAAGTAAACGAACCTGAAAGGATAACATGATAAATACATTGACCTGAATGTTGGATATATCCAGCCCGCCAGATCCTCACACCCTGGGCTAAGTGCAATGCTTTTAAGTGCAGCAATGGCACCTTTTGGCAGTCTGAGCTCTCTGATGTCTCCCAGACAGTGTGGGTCAGGAATCTGTGCTGCTGGGACTCCAAATGGCTGGGTTCCATCCCAGCAGCTCCTTCCCAAGGGCAAACACTCTGCATGCTACTGCTTCTCTCAAGCCCATATATCAATTTTTATCTCTTCTAGCAAATTGAAAACTAACTCATTTTTTACCAGTAGGGTAATAAAGATGGTTTTAAATTTTGCAAAAAAAAAATGTTTAAACATTTGATATATATCCTGAATTCAAACAAGAACAGAAGGGGAAGACAACAGAAGTACTATTAAGTGATTTAGATGTGCTTTCTTCCTTTGGGGTAGTTATTGAACCTGCATCACACCATCTTCAAAGGTTTGAATATGTTGTAATTTCCTCTGCTCCATTCCCTGTTGTCCCTTTGGCAGTAACAAATGTGTGCCTCCAGGGCTCCACATCTGACAGAAACCTCTCTCATTTGGCACCTGCTCTTTCTATTCAGCAGACCTTTTCCATTTCCAATACGTTACATGCTTGCTTTCTCTCTTCTTGAAACTGTTCAGTGAAAACATGCCATACTATAGAACAGAGATTTTATATATATTGAAGGGTTTAAATTCTTTAATCACTGGAGCCTGAGCCTTGTCCTTTCTTTGGCTGTCTAATATACACAAGCACTTCTGTGAAGAAATACCTGACCCATAAGTGATCTGCCCACTTTACTAATGGAAAATTCAGAACCTGGAAGTGGAAGATAAGAAGAGATTCAGAGAATGGGTCCCAGACACTTTTTTTTATGATTTGGGGGATGTAACGATTATGAAACACAATTCCAAACCAAGTTCAGAATAAATTGCTACCCTGAGTGCTTCCTCCAAAAGTTTCCATGGAGTCATCCCACCCTGGGGAAGGAGGAGCTCCTCTGTGTCTGCACCAGTCCCCACTTCTCCAAAAGCACCAGCCTCCCAGCCCCTTTCTCTCCTGCTGTCACTGGCCCTGCGGCTCCTCAGGTGTACAGAGCTCCCAGGTGGCTGGGAATTCATGAACTGAGGTCATTAGGGGTCAAAAACCTGTGCAGGACACACAGGGCCAGTGAGTGTTCTGTGCGCCCTCTCCTCTCCCTAAAATGCTGGGTGGCACTGGGACTTCTCACCAGTGTTTCACACAGCACATGACTGAGAACAAAATTTTGGCACACACCTAATTTCACCCACGACTCCCAGAAGTTTCCAATCCCTCCTCCTCAGCACACAGAGCTTCCTTAAAATGGAATACTAGAGGTCAAAGGGGATGTTAAGAAATGAATCACACTGGCTCTAGGAAATTTGAAATGTAGAAGAAATTATAATCCACTAACATACAATGGTTATGCTTTGTAGACCTGAATTCCCTGGGCTTTGCTGACAAACTTAACAAAACTAGACAGAAATAATTTTCCCTAACACAGAAGTTCAGACCCCCACCCAAAAATACAGCTGAAAACTGCTGAAAACAGTGCAGAGCCCCAGAACATCAAAATTTAGGATGAAGGCAAACACAATATTGAACAGAAGTTGCAGTGGGAAGGTTTAAACTATGTTTAATCAGTTGAGTTTTCCTGGTAGGACTGCTATGGGATTGACAAACAAAGCCAGTATTTAGAACTCGGGGATCAGAATCTCAGCTAGTAAAATTGCTACAGCTTAACCAAAAGCACTGACTTCCCTTCCTGGAGCTGCTCCAGACCATATTCCCCAAGGATCCCATGCTGCAAGGGTTTTTCCCAGCAGTTACATGAGGTACATCTGTATATTTCTCCACCATATTATTAAAGCTATTATAGATTTCCTTCGTGCTCTAAATGTTAAGACTTTGCTGCTCTTGTGAGGACTCTGATGTTGAGGGCTTTTTCACTATGAATTTCAATGTAGCTGACTGCTGGCTCCTTGAATGGTTTCTGCAATATTCAAGGATGGACAAAGTTCCCCTTTATAATCGTTTTATGAAGTCCTTCCCAACTCTTGCCTGCTGGTGTCCTAAATTTAAATATCAAGGCTATCAAAGAATTTAAACTTTTTAATATTAGCATAATAACTATAATTAGAAGGTTGATTTTCCTATTATCATGCTTTATATTCCCATTACTGTAAGATCAAAGTACATTACTGAACCCATAGCATTTGAATCACAACACAAAGACAACTAAACAACTTCACAGCCAGACCTATATGATACATTGAATGAAATAAGAATAAAACTATAAATAATTCATGTGGTATCAAGCTTCGACAACACTAAGAGTAACTTGTTTGACCTGATGTGCACTAGGAAGGTTATTAAACTTATTTCTTCAATGTCAGGTTATTTTTCTCTGCAGAACTTCATGTTCAACCTAACCAACGATGATGCCAAGACAGAGGAAGATGTGGATATTTGGCTTTCACCGAGTTCCTCTGCTTTTCCCTTGAGTGATGCTTTCCTCATCACAAGATAATGCTCCCCTACATCCATTATTCCTGACCATTTCTTTCCTGAAATTTTGAGGCAGGCCTTGGAAGCGGATAGAGGAAAACCCTGACTCAAAAGAAACAAGTGCAGCTATTTCTATAACTGCTGCTGCATAGAAAGCACTAAAGCTCATCAGCTCGTCCATCTGCCTGGGCTCAGCTGCCACTGCAGAAGGTGCTGTGTCCCCCTCACCTCCCCAGGTGCCCCAGGGTGTCTGAAATGGCACTACAGCCCTGATCCAGGCGGCTCAGCCCAGCCCTTCACTGCCCTGCCACATTCATCACCTCCGCATTGCCCTCAGCTGTGTCCTCTTTGCGCTCAGTACAGGACATTTCTCTGTGCTTTAGCCAATGGCAGGATGTCTCTACCAAAATTCAGAGTGCCAAAGGCAGCAGGACAGAGAAAAGAAACAAAATCTCTCATTAAGTTTCGCCCTGCTACCCATCTTGCAACTTCCTGACCAGAAATAATTTATTTTAATACCAAAAAAGTACTTTTGCAATTGCAAAAAAAAAAAAAAAAAAAACAAACCATAAAAAGAAAAAAAATAAACCCCCAGCTCTTCTAGAAACCAATGGAAATCTGCATCCCCCGGCCCAGTGATATTCCTGTGTTATTTCATTTACTCTGAGAGAAAAATAAAAACCAAAAAAACCAAAAAACCAGCCAACCAACCCAAAAACCTAAAGGGATTAAAAAAACCTAAAGGAAAAAATGGTCAACAGAAGGTGCTTTCTCATAATTTGTATTCCTATCTCAGGCTTTCCCCAGCAGATGGGCAGGCATTTTTATTTTAGCCCTGATGGTGAACTAGCTAAACAGCCCACTCAAATTCGGGAACAGAGAGGCTCCTTTCAGCACAGTCCAATAGTGCTGCTGCAAAGCAGATTGGAGGAATGTCCACTCTGCACTCAGGGTGGACACAATAATTCTGCCATGGCAGTGTCCTGGATGCAAACACCCCCTCCTCTGTCCTTCCATCAGCCCTCAAAGTCATGTTAAGAAAATTTCTAGCAAATAGATGCAACCCTCCAACCTAGTACTGTTGTGGAAAAAAAAAAAAGCTTATTTTTAATATATTGTCACAATGGGGACAACATCTTGCATCACAACCAGTGGGAAAATCTGTAGGTCTCTCATGTTTCATATTTTAGATCTACAAATTATATTTCCTGGGTTTTTTTATTTTTTTAATAAGAGCTATAGGAATAGACTTGGGTCTAAATCATATCACCTGCTGCATCAGTGGAATTTTTTGATGTATGATCATTCAATATATTATACCTAGTATGAAATAATTTGTTATTATTGATGCAATATACAGAGCCCAAAGATGAATATTATTCTGCAAAAGGAACACATGACTTTTAAGCAAATCTGGACGTTTTAAAGTAAAACCTAAACCTAAGAGGTGAAATTCTGAATACCACACAAATCTGTAGCAGAATTCACACCAATCTCAGTGGCAGAACTGCTTTGAAATTATTGGCCTTTTAGTGTGATTAACACAGTCTAGGCACTTAAATTAAATACTTGAGGAAGTAGTGCAGTAATTCTATTCCAGAAGTGCTCCATGTCAGCAACATAAATCGATGTCATTATGATCCAGGACTGCTAAATTAAGGCTATATTTGAAGTCTTAATATTTATATTTGAAAAATTTGTTTATTGCTGTATTTTGGACATATTGTTTATTCTCTTTAAAAAAAAAGAGGAAATCCTTAAAAAGAGGATTTTTAAGTCAGCCTTGCATAAAGAACCAGTATTTTATTCACTAAAATACATGAAAAATATCTATTTATTTAATTGGGGGATTTGTTCTTTTTGTATATCACGGCATCTTTAAAATAATGCCTCAAAAAATACTTTATATTTGTTCCTGATTCCATAGCAATTATTACAGTTCACTAGTAACCACCACTTTTATCCACTCTAACTTTCCTAACATACAGAGGTATAATTATAAACTTCAGCAATTATGAATAAGAATTCTTTCCCTTTACATTATATTAAGTTTGGAATGACTTTACAAATTAGTTGACAAGTTAATTTTTTTCCTATTTTTAACTAAAATACCATATACATGAAAACCTTGCCAGGATTATTTAAGAATTCATTCAAGAAAAACAAAACAAACTCTAGAAGCTGGTACATGTTTGGTTTACACAAAGTCCTTACTTTACTTTTGTTTTTTTTCTTTTAATGCATGTATATTAAACACCCTACAGCAATTTTCACTAAAAAATGTCTTCAGGATACATGGATAAACATTCTATTCATTCCCACTCCTGCAGTATTCTTACAATCTGATGTTTGCCTCAGGTGGATTCCTAGAGTATCGGCAGCTTAACAAGCCCAAAGGAATATGAAAAAAAAATCTATTTAAATACCTAATCAAATGTTTTAGGCTCCTCAGAGGTGTGAAATGCTACAGTAAAAACATGCAAGAGCGTAAACTGCCTCTTTCTTGATTAATTTCATCAACACTGTTATTTAAAGTTTGTTCTTCTAATACTTCATCACCTTGCCAGAGCACACTGCAAATGAGACTAACCCATACAGACTATATCCATGGCATCCCAGTTTTATCAATAACGTTTTATTCCTTTATCTTCTCTTCCTCTTGCACAATGCTCTTAATTCCTCCTTGGTTTTAAGGCACTCAGGTTGACAGCACTTAGAGCACGTTCTAATCTGCCTCTTTGTGGTCTATCAAGGCAATGATCTGAGAACTGAGCAGTGTGTAATTAGCCACTGACATGTCCAAAGGAACTGTTATGGTCTATCCTGTCACAGGCAGTGACCCAATGGACTGGAACAGTGTTGGTCTGCTGGAGCAGGAATCAATGTTTTAGTAACTCCCCAACTCCGTATTTATCCACTCTGCTGAGTACCACACTGAAAAATTTTCAAGTTGCAATTTCTTCCAATATCCTCTAAGAGCAAAGAAGTTTTTATGAGCTAGTAAGGAGATAATTCCTAATTTAAAAATGTTAACCAGTCCTTTCCCTCCTTTTAGAGAAAAGGTATGAAAATGCATCAAATTAATATATTCATAATGACAGTTATTTACTATGAACTTCCGCATTAGAATAAGGAACTCCCAAGTTAAAAGTCAGACCACATAACCAGATATTGGCTGGAGAGATAAACCAAGAGAGGATACTGAAACTAAAGATGTAAATTCAGAATAGGTGCACTGATTTTTTTTTTTTTTTTTTCTTTTGGAACATGATGAGCAGCTCTCCCTATGTTCAAGAAGAACCTGGCAGCAAAAGTACTGAGCACCTTAAGCTTTGAGCACATCAGGAAGCCAGGTATGGAAATCTGGGCTTTAGTCTACCTCTACCTTCTCTCCCAGCTTTTTCTTCATGATTTCCAGCATGGATGTCACAGCAGATTTCACAGAATTAGCCAAGCCTTTCCTTTTCTATGGGGAATCCTAAAATATGCCCTGATACTGCAGTGAGTGAGAATGGAGATTAAAAGTAAGAGAAGTAGAAGCAGGCTATGAATGAAACCAGCTCTGTCACAACAAAAGTTTAATAGTTGGTATTTGCCAGAATTCTGGGCAGTGGCACTAATCTTTTCATTACTGTATCCTGTCAGTTTTGAACTGGTGAAGGAGCTTTAGCAGTTCCCTGAATATTACGTGAATAGTCAAACTACACACCGGTGAATCAAGCCTTCAGAGCACCAGCAAACAGGTTAATTCCACCCAGAAAAGGAATGTATTCAAACATCAAAGCAGCTTCCTAGAACTGGTAGTAGATTATGTTTTTAGGAAATGCAATTGTTTGAAATGTTTTCCTAAATGTGACTCACAAAGTCTCCCCCAAAAATGTCATATCTGCAATATTTTAGAAGGAGCCATGCTCCATGCTTCAATTATTGGAAAGTACCCCATGCAATATATTTTCATTTCAGGAAATTCCTGTCAGAATGTACCACACGGAAGTCCCTGCTCATGGAATTTCAAATGCTTTGATGATTTTCTTTTCCCCTATAACACTCTCTTTATTCATAGTCACCCACTTTTATTTTCTGTCTTCACTGAAAGGTAGTGTTATGGTTAGACTATGAGTCATATACTCCAGTCATCCCCAAAACTCTGAATGAACTGGGATGAAAATGGATCATGAAATATTGACATGACTCCAGTGATCCTCTAGTTTGCCAGAGATCACACAGGCATTAAGTTCTAACAGGTAGATGGCCAAAATCACTACTTCTCTCTAACAGCCAAGCCAGTAATTTGATTTTTATTTGCAATAATAGGGAACAAAGAAGTTTTAACTACCATACAGGATTGTCCAGGAAAAAAACCCAAAAAAACTAGACCAATAAAGCATCACCACATCAAACCTAAGCAGAAGAAGTGTTAAATATATTCTCTATTGTTAGAAAAGCTAAACACAACCTCTATAGCCAGTCAAGGTGCTAACTGAACCTTTTCATTGTCAGAATTTGAGTAGCCTACAATATGGGCTGTACAATTCCTCCTTATGGATCATCCCCCAAACCTTTCCATTTAAGATTCCACTGGGATAGCAAAATACACAAATGTTGGAAGGTTCCAGCCGAAAGTTGAAAAGTTACTGCTATATTCTAATTTGTTTGCACCTTTCAACCTGATTCCTTTAGAAACTGAAACTGTGTAGAGAAGCTCTTTGTCCTTATTCTAAGAAGGCACAAGCATGAAATGACTGAGGTGCTAGATTTTAAAACATTTATGCTTCTGTAAAATTATTTAATGGAAAATTAAATTCTAGCTCAAGATGCTATTATATTTTCTATGCAATCAAAACCTTAATTTTTAGCATATATCTCTAGTAATCTTCAACAAGAGAAAACAATTTGAAGAAAAATATAGTGATTTTCATTTTTTTAATCATAAAATAGAAGATTATATAGTCCACAACATAATAAAACCCCCCTCGGCTATAGAAGCTCACAATTTATATTTTGTGGTTTTTTTACTCTTCATTCTAAATTTTCATTCTTTAATGAGCATGTTTACTATTAAATCAAATCTGTACCTATTCTATTTTAGGATAATCTGAGGACAAATATAATGTATTACTCTCAGCTACTTGCCCAAAGTGAACTGGAAAATATATTGAAGTATTTCTGCAGACACTACTGCTTTAAAAAACCTGAATGCTTCACATAGACATGTTAAAAATGTAAAGTATTAGAATATCAGGATTTTATCAGGAGTAAGATTTAAGATCTGGAAGATACCTAACTTCCACATGACAAAACCTTCTCTCTCAAATTTCACAAAACCCTAGGTATAACCACAGAACATATAACACAAATTGATAGTGGGAGAAAATAAAACAACAAAACAAAACATATTTTTTACTAGAAAGTGTTACGTGCAAAATATTTTGGAATATGCCTTATTTTATTAAAAAAAAATAGCAAAAAAAAGCTTCCAGTGATGAGGGAATTAATCCAGACAACAAAGAGATCAGTGGGAATGTCCCCATAGTCTGGAGTGAGGTTGAAATTTGGTGTTGCAGAAAGGGATGGTGCTCAGAGCAGCACCCTGTGTCCGTGTGGGTCTGTGTGTGTGTATGTGATGGATGGGAACGTGTGTGTATACATGGATACAGCACCATCCATGTATAAACACACCTGGCCCTGCACGGGGACAGCAAGCAGCACAGGCTGGGGCTCTGCCTCTCAGCCAGGGCTGCCTCCCTCCTGCCAGGGCTCTGCTCCCTGCACTGCCAGACACATTTTGCACAAATACCGCTGCCAACGTTCGTACGCGCCAAAGGAACGTCGCCCTTACTCCCATCGAAGGTGCAAGAACCAAATCATAAAACACAAAACCAATAGCCAATCAATGTGAATAAATCTGCCCATAGGCTTAATTCAAGCAAGCCATTCACTGAGCTATGTGATGGATCTGTCAAATCCAGTACAGCATTACAGACATACCAGCAACACCAAGTGAACATGCAATGACAAAATGACAATACGCCCCACTGCCATGCTCCGACTCCTTCTACCTCAGGAATACAAAACTGAAAGACCTTGCTAGTTTCTCTTACTTCAGACTTGGACAGAAATCTAACAACTATTTTTTATTTATTTTTTTTTAATATTCCATGAAAGATGAATAAGAGCTGTACAAACATTTTATTGACATCTGATTTAGTGTCTTTTTGCGCATCCTTACAATTATTTTTTTCCAAATATGCTCAGTTTAGAGAGTTTGCCAGGCAAGTTTCAGACTGATGGAGAATATATTTAGACCAATAGGTCCCCTTTTAGGACTTATACTAATTGGAAAACTTATCAGAAATATTTTAAATCTTGGCAAGGTAAACATAACTTTTTTTGATCCACTTCTGCAAAGACCTTCAAATCTGTACGTGCAATTTAATACATGATAGATCACACAATATAAAAATTGAATTTGGAATTTGTATCCAGTGAATGTATTACTTCATAAATAAAACAAAATGTACCTGTTTCTTTATTGTTTTGGTTTTGTGATCCTAAAAAATGACTGGAGAGATCTGCCAGGCCTACCCCTGTTATGAAACTGGGTTTAGGAGTGCATGATCTGTCTTCATAAATACTTTGGGGTTTGCATTGATCAGTTTAATGATATTTCCTTGCCACCTGATTCTCCCCTGTATATCTGTTCCTTGCCTATTTCCAGCAACATTTCCAACTGTGACAAACAAGGATACCATTGCATTTCTTCAAACAGAGCCCTCTCACATTGATCATTATCAATTGACTTGGTCTATTGATTCTGCAGTCCCAAATCTTTCTGTTAACCTTTATTTTTAATTTACCAAAACATGTCTCCAATCTAAAGATTTCCTCTTTCCATCTCCTGAATTAAGAAGCCTTTCAAATATGGAACATTGCAATTTATAATGGATATGAGTTGTGAACAAAAAAAAAAAAAATAAAGTTTACCTTATTTTTAAAATTAGTATGAAGTAGTACTTCCATTATATGTCACTGCTTTGGTGGTACTCAATTTCTTTGGGCATCATTTTTCATAAAAACAGTAAATGTAGTTCATGTGCAATTAAATTAAATAGGGGCTCATATGAACACTAAATAAGTGTATAAGGAGATATGGAATCTTCAGTGTTGTGAGAGGAGAGCAGATGATAATTACATTAAGAAGAGCAGATACAAGCAGCGGTACTGAAGTATACTTCAGCCCCTTCAATATTAATAATTTCACAAAAAGTAGCTAAATTAAATTAATTTTAAAATGAACAAAAAAATTAATCAGATTAAACAAACTGTAGTTGTGAATAATCAGAGGTATCCATGTTTGCACATAGTTTCCCACATGCAAAGAAATGTTTGAGCAGATTATTTGTTTGGTTCTCAATGCTAGTTTTGGGATTGTCTCATAAAGAAATTCAGTAATGAGATTTGTAATTAAGACAAGAAACCATATTCATTTGGGGGAAGCAGATCGAAGATGAGGGTTAACCACATTTAAAAACAAAAATAAATTTAAAAAAAATCCAAAAGATATAAAATTCATTTAAGATATCTAAAATTATGCAAGCAAAGACAGGTTATTGCAATTCTAATTATACACAAAGTGTATCTTAAAATTAGACCATTTTTTCAAAAAAATAATTAAGGATTTTAACAACTGCATTACTACTGAAGCCATCTCCAGCTTTCTTTACAGCATTTAAGAGCACTAACTTCCTCAACATATCCTTTACCTTTTTGGCAGCATAACTCTTTGTGATGTTGACTGCCCATAGCAGAACATGTGACCAACTGATATTTTATCTTACAGCCTTTGATCTGGTTTATGAGAAGCTAACATCAATTCATAATTAAAGCATTTAAAATTCAGCTTGATATTGTTCAGTTTCTCTGTGTAATGCATAGGTTTAATTAATAGAAATAAACAGCCTATAAAATGATCCAGGGACACCTGAGAGATAGCTGGCAAAACCTGGCTCACCACAGGAGGTTATTTAGAATTTTGTCCTTTGTGTTTAGTAGGTTTTTAGAAGCAGGAGTTGTTTTGCATTACAGAAAAGCTCACATAAAAACCCTAGAGCTGCGACATGCTAACAAACCTTTGTGGAAATGAAATGAAACTACTGAGGAGCACTTCACCTGTGCAGGTTCCCCTAAGTAGAAATAGAACATTGCCAACAAAGTGCACACAGCACAGATCTAGTTGATATCACTGACCCAAAACCAATAAAAAGTAGCTTGCTTACCTGTCTGACACAGCATGCCTCAGCCATACATGCAAATTACTTTATTCACATAACTTTAAAAAAATATATCTTCATTACCCAGAATAAGCACTTGAAAGGCAAATATGCATGCATAGCATTGTAACATTCATACCATGGGACTTGGTTCTAAAAATACAGAATCCATGAACAGCACTTCAATCTAAGAAATTGTGCACTAGAATTTCTTAATCTCTTGATATCTTTAAGAAACAGAAGCATTTGTAACACTGTCTAATTTAGCATTTGAAGAAAATTTTCAATATGTATTTAAGGCTTAAGAAATTATTTCCATGATTCCAAGGGAAAATTTTTTTGTATCAGGTATTGAGAAGTGTGACCTTACTTCTCACTGCCAGCATGAAGCAAATTATTTGTGCATCTCTGGCACCAAATAGACCCTCCCTTTACAACGGAACACTCCTCTAGGACTTGAAAAACATTAAAAATAGAATAGATTTTAAGGATGCAGTTTATGAGGAAATTGTGGGATAATTCTCCTTCTCATTACAAAATCATGTCCACACACTGCAAAGACTTAATATTATGCAATTTGATAAAATCCTGTTCCTACTGAAGTCAACAGCAACTTAGGCATTGACTTCTAAGGGATTCCAGCATCCATCTTTCAAGAAGACACACTAATATACGTGATATCACTCTTAGCTGATAACAATTACCTCTTTGAATGTGCAGACTTTAATGACCTTCCATTTCTGATATTGTTGCCACCAAATGTGGTTTACATTTTGAGGATAAAAATACAGAGCAAAATAAATTTTTTTTCTTGTTTTTGGTTTTTTTTTTTTTTTTCAAGTATTGAAAAAAATCAAATGCCTGGGAAAAAAAGCAAATGGAAAAAAATTGCTGTTTTCCATTGGATAGTTCAAGCTTAGACACAGTTCATTCTCAATTTCCACTGACAAAAACAATGTCAATGAGAATTGAGGGCACTCAATAGGTTCAAGGTTCTAAATCAACTGAAATAATACTCCTAAGACAAATAATGATCCTTAGTAGCAGACAATCATGAATCTGTACATTTATTTATCTGCATTGTACAAGGGTCACAGATGTTAACTGGATGATCTACAGCTTGGGAATGTGCACATCTCATGCCTGATTCTCAATTAAGGCCTAAAGTCTCTCAATTTATGGCTATTCATGGATTATAATAAAACAGCCTGCTTTAGAGATCACAATTATCTGCAGAGCAACAAGACAGTTATGAGACTTCAACAAGGCAAATTTATAGAATCAACTTCAACTTCCACTGGTCCAATATTTGTGAGCAGGAAAGGAGCTCTTACCTGTCACTGTAGGCAGCTGCAGTGGCAGTGGCAGGCTGGGCATACCGGTAGGCAGCATAACCACCCTGAAACACAAACTCACGCTCTAACTGCATTGCCATGGCACCTTCCAGCACATTTTGCAACATTTGACAACGATTGAAAGAGTACAGTCATGCTGCAGTTCGGTTAAATGCATAGGAAATACTGCAGTGAAATGGTAAGGGAAATATTTCGGTGAATCGTGAAGCAAAATGGAGCACCACAAGTTTTTTTAAGGTTTGTCCCAGAGATCAGGAGAAAGCAATGAACTCTATTGATCAGTGTAAGCTTTTTTATAAGATATTACTGGATTCTTCTCCAAGTTTTTAAGCAGTAATTGTTTGTATGAACAAAGTGTATGTATATTCACAAAGCTGTGCTAAACTTAAAAGACAAACTCAGCTAATAATCAATTCTTTTTTTGTACAAAATATGATTTATCATGCCTGGTTGATTAAACCTATGAATTTGTGCACTCAATTAACACTTAATGTTACATAGGTTTCCAATTTAAACATAAAATTATAATGAAGCAGCAAAATTCTCTTCCATGAATTAACATTCAGTTGTATGTAACAGTAATTCCAGCTGTTCAATTAAGCAAACAGGACAAACAAACACACATTGGAAAGGAATTGAGTGCAGTGATGCATTGATTATCAAACTGTGAAAACAGCAGAGCTTCCTGTTCAATGGACCACGGTGTTATATCAACCATTTCCAAATGATCTCAGCATGCCAATTAACAGCCCCAGCCCAGCCCTGCTGATAACACAAACACGATTTACGTCCCAATTAGAATTCTCCCCCCAGCACCCTCTGGGACAGGGGCTGCTGAGGCACCTTCCCCACCCAACCCCTCCCTAACAAAGAGCTGAATAAGACAGTATCAGCTCACTATGCTTTGAGTAAAATTCACTCCTTTGCTGAAGTGTTTGCTTTAATGGATTGGTTCTTTTCTATTTTTTTTTTTTTTTTTGGAAGGCTGCATTCACCCCAGACATTGTGCTGAAGCAGGAAGAATAGGGCACAATGTGCCAGCCTTTACTGTAACAGTAGAACATTTTTACTGCAGGAACTTTTGTGGGTTTTCTAGTTTGATTTTGCAAATAAAAATTCATTCTTTTCAGAAAAGCAGTCTGGACTACTTTTACAAGCTATTTCCCTTTCTACCACTTTGCTTGGCAGAATGGCTTTCATCCCTAAGACACGTAAACCTTTGTGGGTTTGAGGATTTGAAGCAGGTTGGGTTTCGAAATCAATTGTTCAGCTGACAATGCCACATCACCCTAAGAATAAACACAAGTTTTACATACACTGACAGCTCATTAGAAACTCCAGGCTTTGAACTGCCAGCTTATTTGAAGATTATTCTTTCTGATATTTTTTTTTCAAGTGCTCACACAGACAAGAGGACATGTCCCTCCCTGCTCCTGTCCAGTTCCCTGTGTCACACAAGCCCTGGGATCAGGCAGGAATGAGCATCTCCTAAACCCCCTCGTGCTCTCCTGTGCTCCTCTGGGCACACACAGAGGCCTGTGAGACAAAAACACCTTCTCATCTCAGATAACTTCATTTTTATAACCCAGCAGAAGGCTATCACTGTCAACAATGTACAACAGGCAGAACTGCTGCAGGTATGTACGCACAGGCCTTTGGATATCAAATAATGTCACCAGCTACAAACTGAGCCTGAGAGGAGAGAAATTCAAACTGCACACTTGGGCTGGCCTCTGTGAAAGTGAGAAATGGTTATCTGTTCTCCCCTCCCGGTTTTTGAGGGCTGAATATTGGGATGGCCTACGCAGGGAGGTGGTGGAGTCCCCATCCCTGGATGTGTTGAAAAAAGCCTGGAAGTGGCACTGGGTGCCAGGATTTAGTTGGGGTGTTGGGGCTGGGTTGGACTCGATCTTGAAGGTCTCTTCCAACCCGGTGATTCTGTGAAACATGACACCTTTCCCTTCCCCTTTTTCTTCTCTTTAATTCCCTGAATGCTGATATGAGGAAGATACCGAACTCGTTTTCCTGATCCAGTCCTGGCAGTGTGTGGCAGATCTGAAGTCTGACATGGTTCTGTTCACCAGGGTGTCCAACTCTTTGCTTGTCCTGCTGTCCACTCCCCAAACCCCTGACTCAAAAGTGAGAGCCACTCCAAGTGAATCCAGCTCCACACACACCAGCTCCTACCCCAGCGTGGAATTGAGACCAGGCCACCATGAGCAGTCCTGAAGAGGAGAAAAATGAGACAGGCTGCTCCCACAGCAGCTGCTCTCAAACCTGCTGGGCTCTGTGAGGACTGGGTTTCCTTTCCTTCATTTAACTATTACCAAAAATTGGTCAGTGTGTGATCAGAGACCCTTTCTTGCTCCCTAAACACAAGAGCTAAATTCCTTTTATGCTTACATTCTGATTTGCTTTCAAACAATTTCTGCTGAACAACGAAGCTCGACTCTGAACTTTATTAAGATGTTTTGGATTCAGCAATCAGTCTGACATTTATGAGAGCCCTGGCAAGAATGAGTATAAAGCAACACAAATAAAAAGAGATTGAAGGCATTGAATTTGCCTGCATTCTCTGGAGAACTAAAAAAAAGCAGGATGTATTTGGGTGTCAGGGAAAACCTAATTCCCTACCATCCCATGTCATGAATTCATAATTTTAAAATAAATTCCACATTAAGATATGTTTAAGCAAATTATTTTTATGGGGCTTGTGTTCTGCAGTTTTGGTGTTGTACCAAGTTTTCTCATTATTTACTCAATTACTTCAGGTGACTGTTGATTACTGCAGGAAGAAAACTCTTGGAGGTACACCTCACACTGGAAACTGGGGTGGGATTCCAGTTCAAACCCCTGAACTCAACTTCTGTAACAAGATCTATCTCACAATTATTCTCTAATTCTGAACTTGGCTGATACTTTAGGTGGAGAATACACCAGTAATCTTCACTACATCTCTTGAGTAATATTATATAATTATCCTCATGCCTTAGACTATACTGCAAATAAAAAACTCAGAAGAAAATCGTGCAATAATTACATTTTTTTAAATTAACAATTTTCAGTTCCTAAGTATTAGAAATGTTTTAAGAATTCTTTTTTCCTCTTATATTTATATTTCTATTCAGGCAGAAAGTACCTGACTTTGGATTATTATTTTGAAAAAAATAAATTCAGATACCATAATGAAAAAACGTTTACTGCCTTAGCTGTGCCCCCATATTTGCTACTTGCAGAACAATGATAAAACAGTGTTGCAGCAGCTTAAGTAGTTTTAAAAATTAACAATACTATCACTATCTACGACTTTGTGACTGAATCTGGAAAATAAAATGCAGCTGGTGAACTATTTTAGCCATTTTCTCACATATTAATTTGAGTAGCAGTATGATTTGACACGAGCCTACATCCAGCATGGTGAGGTTTTTCCATCAGTGGAAAGTTACCCCATACCTGTGGTAACTTATTGCCACACCCAGGCTCTGCAACACTGCTCTATAAAGGAACAGAAATGGTATGATTTCAATGAGGAAGGAAGAATGGAAGGAAGGAATTTAGGCAAATTCCCCAGAGCAATTCATTAGAATTTCCCTCTCAACGTTTTGTACATCTCAGGCAAACAGAAAAAAGAGCAGTGGGATCTGTCAGAGATCAGTTGGTGATTTTTATAGAGAAATCTTAAATCAATTTTAGAAGGAAATCCCACACATTTTGAATAAGATATGATAAAATGAAAATGAACAGAAAATTGAATACAACTGAATTTTTAAATAAAGTGTGTGTATCTGCAGTAAGGCTAATTTCCACACAAACTTACCCAGACAGAATCTAGAGCTTACAAAACCACGTATACATGTGTGCACCTCCTCAAAAAATAGCCAAATCACTTTTTTCTCATGCTCTCAGATATAATGAACCACAAAGTGACTCTAAATGATGAGTATTTTTTTTTCCTATTATCTACATATTTAATATTTCATATGAATGTTGAGTTAATTTTCCTCAATTTATACTTCCTATACTTCCTTCCACTCAAGGATCTCTCAGAGTATTTTGTGAACATAAATTAATCAAGCTTCCCAACTTGCTCTAGTATTGAGAATTAGACCTGCCTTATTAACTACAAATAGAAGAATGGTATTAAAAATTATGTGAATTAAACTCAGAGCTGCAGAATATAGAAAGCGTCAGTTCATTTTCCTCCACTCACATGCAATTGAGATTTAAACAGTGTTTGTTCTGCCCACTGAGTATAACTTTGACTGAGAGAATTAAAAATAAATAAACAATCCACCTCCAATTTGTGCTGGCTCAAATTGTGGACCTGACCTGTGTGCAAGGTTTTGGGTATTACTATGTATTTGTGTTCCCAGAGGGAGCTGCTGCCTCAGAAAAACTCTTGGTAAAATATCCAGGCACCACCTGCACTAATCCCACCCAAATAAATCACCAGCGTTGCTCTGGTACCTTTGTGAATGTGCTTTTAACTTCACAAATAAAGATGAGATCAAAAGACATTCCATCCCTACCTAGCCAAACTTTTAAAAAGGCATCATGGAGTGTTCCAGCACACAGAGGAGTGGAAAGAACAACCCACTCCTCCCTGGGGACCCTTTTGCCCTTGGCAAAGTAATTTCTGCTCTTCTTGCTCTGTTTCTGTGAGTCACAGGGAATGGAATGGCACACCCTTCCACTGGCAAACACAAAAATCCTTGGTTCTTGAAAGAAAACCCATCTGCAAATCCTTGTTTTTCACCCCAGAACAGTGCCCTCCAGGGGCCCAGATGGCTTCCAGGGACTCCACCTGGGGTCAGGGGAATGCTGGTTAGATAATTATCTCTGCTTTTCCCTTGGGAAATGAATAAATCCTCCATCCCCAAATGCATCCTGGCTTTGAGCTAAAGGTGATGGCAATAGCTATTAGGAAATAGTCTCATTCCATACCCTGACCATAAAAATCTGCCTTATTCTTGCCCAGCAGCTAAAATAAAAGATGAAAAATTTAAAAAATAAAAACCCATACATGTATATTTTACCATGGATTCTCTCCAGCTGCAGTACCACAGGTGCAGAATCCTGGGAAGTTTAGAAAACCTGGCTGTGAGCAGTGAGACTGGCTAATGGCCGTGGTTAAACCATTACTGGGGGCTTCTGGAGCTGCTGGTGACAGGGTGTGGAAGGTTCTCATTTTCTGAGCCTTCCCACATTTTAGGTGAGGATTGATGACTGACATATTCTGAAAACATTCTTTATGACAATGGTAATAAAAAAAAAAAAAAGGAACAGATTTAAGATAAAGCAGAGCTATTATTCTAACTGCCTATTTCTGAGACTTACTATTTTTTGCTTCATTTTGTGGAGTGTATTTTCTTATTTTCACAGGTGTCAATCTTCATCTAAGAACTTCTATATTTGCTGGCAGGCAACTTTAATTCTCTTTTAATGACTTTTTCTCTTAGTGAATCAATACTTAATTTTAAAAGGTCTTCCTTACTTCCTAATAATCTCCTTTATTTTTCCTACTCAAAAACACATTTAAAAGGGAATTCAATAGCTCAGCTATTTCAGAAGGATTATTACATTCCATATAGAACTATATTAAATATAGAATATATTATATTACATCTAGAATCATAGCTGTTGATTTTTCACTTTAGACTGTACTTCCCACCTATTTTTATATTCCTAATCTCTTCTATTCCACTGGTTAGTACTGAGCAGCTCTGGATATTTGCTGTTCTTGGTTCACCCTGCAGTTTTTTACCCAACCAGTATCTTTTTGTGTCTCCCCTCCCTCCCTTCCCCTGAATCTGTGGTTTCTCTCACCAGAGGCTCTGTTGATCCCAAGTTCTGCACAGAATAGCAGAGTCCATCAATTGCTTCTCAGTGTGATCAGGGCAGGATGGAACCCACTCTGATGTACCCATTAATGCACATTTTTGATCTGGCTTTTCACTATTGTGTGCCTCTTGTTTTGATTTCTCTGGTATTTCTAAGGCTCCTTTCCCTCCAATCTACCATTAAACCCCACATTGTTTAAATGTTTTTTCTCCTTTTTTCACAGAGCATTTGTCATTTCACAAAGCTTCAGCTTTGCACTTAAAATGAAAAGCTGAGTGGAGCTATGTCATAAACAATTGGGATTTAATAAATAACTTGGTCTGCTGCAAACTGCTGCACTAAGAACTAATACACTGTGAATTTTAAGGTTTCATTTGATTTATGCCAATTCTTTCTATCTCTCGCTCCCTCCCCTAAAAGCAAATGCTTTTTATGCAAGAAGGCACAAATGTGAAGAAAAGTTATTTATAAAATAAAAAAGATTTGTATATTAAAAAGAAACTAAATTTCCAGAAGAGTGTTTTAATTCTGTCATCTGCTATAAAGATAAACATTCTGTTGCATTAAGAGAACTAAGATAGGCAATCAGAAATGCAAGGCTGCAGCTGAGTGACACCCAGTGTAGTTATTCCATTTCCTAAAGCACACAACTACTGCAGACAACAAAACTGAGGCTATACTAGAAATTAGTAATTTATTCAGTATCTTTCTCATTGAAACCTCCCTCCATTTGGAAACAAAACATTGAAGTCTGTGAGAAGGTGTGAGGCCACGTAAAAATAATATTGTTAATCACCAATGAGGGATTCCTGGCTTTCAGCAGCAGTGGGTTCCAAACCTACAAACTGCTCCAGGAACATTTAATTCCCACCTATTCTCTAACCCCAAGCCCTCCTGACAAGGATGTCTTGTGGCCCTGCAGATTTCTGGGCTGCTAAACTGAGCGAAATGGATGTCAGACTTGATGGTTTGAAGGGATGTGAAAATTGGAAACCACACTTGAAGAAACCCCACACTGCAATGTGTGTCCTATACAGCTCAAATTTGGGCAGCAGCGTGGCTGGGTGAGATCAGAGCCACTTATGTGGCTTGAACAAACCTTTAGCCAGGGGGTGACTCTTGTGTTGTAAACAATATCTTACTGATAACATCACTGACTACATAAGTACGTAGGGAGAGGACTTTAAATCTCACTGATTTACTTTAAATATGTTTTTAAACTGCACAAATGAATTTTCAGATAAGGATCAGTCTTTCCACCTCCGTCAGAAAAACAAAACCTACTTCATCCATAAATTCAAATTGTTTTCCTTCTTTATATAAAACTTACTGACAAAAATCTGTTCCCTTGGGAATAGTTCTAGAAGATTGCTGATAATGAACACAAGGGATGTTTCCTAGCACTGCCTATTTAATTTTTAATATTGATACAAATTGCAACTCATCCGTCTCATTTTATCTCAACTGAAAAAGTACAAGTAGGTTACAGAAAGTTGTCTGCTGAACCAAAGATGATACCTGTAACTTAGAACCAGACTGCCTTATTTGAATAACAAAAGTAAATATTGCTTACTATAAGTGAAATATTTTACATCTACACTAGGTATAAGAATTTTGGAAGAGTGAAATTTGGCCTCAACCCCCTGAAACCTCTTGCATACTCAGACATATGGAGACTCTTTGCACACATTCAAGATAAAAAAGTTGGCAAGAAAAACCAACGTATGAAAACGTGAAAAAAATAGCAAAAATAAAAATAAACATATCATTTAAGATGAAATAGGTGAACAATTAGGTGCATAGATAATGATGAATCCAGGACTATGAATCTTTCCTAACAAATTATCCACTTGTATTGTGAGCAGTCTCTACCCATCTCCTTTAAACTGAAATGAGTGGATTCTAGAGGTGCAATTTTTGGCAGTCTACTCAGATTACAGACAATACATTGCCATATCTTAAACTTACATGCCATTAAGCTCTGCTATCACCATGGCACCTACACTTCCCCAGTGCTGGCTGGACTTGGGAAACCTGTATCTCTCCATGAAGTACTTTCATATTTCAAATATTAATAATACTCAGCTTGCCTTGATTTTTAAAAAAAGCTTTTGGGGATTTGCAAAAGAATGTTTGTGCTTTGCTTTATTTTTTCTTTGAACTTCAATTACGAAGGGAGACACCCCTCCACACACACACACACACACATTTTTCACATTTTTTTGCATTCATTCAGCATTTGATTGAAGAGTTAATTCAGCTCCACTGAACAATGATAGATGTAATGAACAGAAAGGTCCTCCAATGTGAGAGATATTCTTCTCAATTCTTTCTGACAGGCAAGGGATGGTAAATAGACAAAACAGAGTCAAGCTAGGCAGCAAACTTGTAAAAAGAATGACTCTGGTAATGTACAAGGACAGCATGCACATCAATGAATACTTACATAAATGTCTGCACCATAAAATCCATCCTGGTATACAACACTGCAAGGATGCACACACAAAGAAAAACATCCATATTAGTGCATTTCCACATGCAAATGCCACCAACCCCTGCACAGCTGAGGTTAGTCTCTCACAAGAACAGAGGGGAGGGGGAAGGAGGGCACTCTTCACATTGGTTAAGGAGGTTGGTAGTAATTATCAGAAGGGAACCTGTACCAAACACATCATTATCGAGTATGCCAAATGCTTAGTCAGAGGAAAAGCATGGCAGGGTTGGAAAAGACTTTTGATAAAGTTTGGGGGCTTTTTTCTTCCCCTGTTTTCAGTTTTAAGAAGCCACATATTAACAGCATTTTTCCTTTGCTATTAAAATTTTCAGTGGGCCAACCCTACATCCAGTTTCAATACCCTTGCAAAAATCTAACTCTTGAAGCACTGCTTTCTCATCCTGCAGGTATGCTGACCCTCTGAAATAAAGGGTTGCTTCTCATTACTAAGATGGAAAAAAAAAAACAAACCAAAAACATAGCCTCAGTTGAAATGGTGAAAGGAGGGGGTGAAAAAATTACACTGGTGGTGTTCTACCCCTGGGTCAAATCTCAATATGCAGTCTACACAGAGGTGAGAGAACCCACAAATACTGCATTGTTGGCTCAATGCACATTACCAATAGTGACAAATGGTCTATTGAGAATTTCAGGGTGCTATTCTTTTGGGAAAAAAAACCAAAAAAAAACCAAAAAACTTTGCCTACTTGAGCATTTTACAGCTTTGGCAAGCATGCCAGTGGTACTGAGCTCCCCTGTTTTGGTTTGTTGGATACATTACTACTGCTTCTCTCAAAAAAATCTGGTAATATTGCTGTTACCAGTTCACCCAGAGATGGTCTCATTTCACCTACGATCAAGTGTAAACAGTGGAAGATTCTAAACCCTCCAGGATAAATGACACAGTATGACAGAGACAGCTTAAATGATTACCCTAAATAAAACTCCAACTGCACCACAGTGGCCTAACAATTACACTCATTAGGTCATTCCTGCAATTTTACATCCATTTGGCAATTCTGCAACCTGAAATGTGTATTTCCCATATTAGAATCAACCCAAGTTGTTTCAAGGGCTAAATATGTGAGCTAATAAAACAATAGGGATTTATTTTGCAACAATATTTTCAGTTTAGGAATACTATTACCTAGGAATAATAGTTATTACCAAGTTGCTACTCTAAGGCATTTTGCAATTCCAACAAGAATTTTGATGTCAGAAATATAACTGACCTATTGAGGTCAATGACCAAATCCAACAGGGCTGAGCTGGTATGGCTCTAAGCCTGAATCACTTGAGAAAATCATAAATATGCATACATGCACACAATGACATGGATAAACCACACGGATGATAGAAGTTTGCTATGGAATAATAACAGGTGAAAACTCAGCTCCACTGAAATCCAAGCGTCTGCCATTTGTTTCAGTAGGGTCAGACCTTTACTCATATATTTTTCTATTTATTATGTCTGCAGAACAAAATACGCAAACCCTGGTCTACACTGGCAGCTTTCAGAGAGTTTGTTGCTTACACTGCAGCACACGTTTATTTTGGTTTAGATACTCTGATTATTTTAAAACACTCTGTGTTTTTCATTACCTGTTTGCACTTAAGGAATAAAGCATTCCACACAGTTGTGAGGCAGGAGCACACAGTCATGGACAGCATGAGGTACTTGGATGAGATGACACACAAAGAATACTGAGTTTACTGTGACCCCACAGCCCCAGCACTCGGGTGCTCACATCCCTGTGCCACTCCTGCTGGAGATAGGGGACAAGCTGGGGGAAGGTGGTTTGTGTCCTACCTCTATTTATAACCATCTAACTGCCCTTCAATAGCAAATCAAATTCATTTTCCAAGTCAAGTCTGTTTTGCCCATGATGGCAATTGGCATGAAATGTCCCTGGCTTTATCTCAACCCAAGAGCTTTTCCAACCTCCTTTTGTTGTGAACTTATTGCAGGGGTTCCATACTGTTGTCTCTTTATCACAAAAGTTCCACACCTTCCTGCTGTTTCTCATGGGCAGCTCCTCAGAGCACTGACTCTTTCCTCATCACAAAGCAGCCACTGACTCCAGGTCCATTCTCACCCAGCCACCCCACTCTTTTATAGCCTCTTCTTCTCATTGCTTACAGCTGTGGCCTGTTGAAGTCAGGCCTGTTCCTGATCTTTGATAATTGGCCCAGCTGCAGCTCCTTAGGGGTGAGATTACTTTCTACACTAGCTTTATTTTCTTGTCTTCTATCCCCCTACATCCTTTCTCCCCTGTGCTCTTGAGAGGGGGAAGGAGAGCACAGCTGGGGCAGCCAGCTGAGGCCAACCCATCACTGCACATTCAAACATCCCACTCTCCATTGCTATTAAACGTTGCTGTTCAGAAAATAATGCTTCTGAGAAAGCATCTGTCAGAAAGGGAAATTTTTTTCTTCCTCCTCTTGGTGATCTGTGGATACACAGCAAAGATGAAAAAGGGGCTGATAAATTTTTCATTCCTAAGTGCAGCTGGTTGTAATCTTGGACAGGTTCATTCATCCACCCCAGTCTTCCTTCCAGTCATGTACAGACAGAAACTTATTTTGAGTTCTAAATGAAACCACTACATAAATACTATACTGAAAAATGTACTCATCACTAAAATGAGACATATATGCATAACTCCATCATTGGACATGGCCAATATTAAGATGAAGTGACAGAATCAGGCAAATGAGTATAACAGTCCCAAGCAGGTCTTGCACTACAAAAAAAATCAGCTGATTTTATCTTATTTCCTCCCTATGATCTTGCATTATGACAGTGATGTTTAATAAAAACCCTTCTGCTTCTCCTGGTTTGAGGAAAAGTAATTATTCACATTTCCATATATTTTTCAGGGAATATTTCCTCTATTCAGAGTCCTTGTCCTGATTGAATCTTACTAGTAGAGTCAAATGTATTTTCTAACAGCACCCTTCATCAGAAGTACAAAGTGTAAACCACTAAGAATTAAGTTTTGCTTTTCTTTTCTTTAGTACATAAATGTCCAAGGGTTTTTTTTGGTTTTTTTTTTTTTTTATTTTATTTTTTGGTTTCTTTGGGTTTGTTTTTTTTTGTTGTTGTTAATTTGGTTTAATTTGCTCAGTTTTCTCTTGGAGGCTCTAGGCAGAAAACAAAGGGGATGTCTTGGGCATGGTAAGAGACTGAAGGCATCACAGAACAGCTCCTTTTTCACTTTATATTTAAAAAAATATTATCCTGGTAGACAGGTAAGTCAATTGTTCCTTGTAAAACAACATAGGGTTTTTACAGAGCCACATTACTGAAACCTGAGTTAGTTCACACAAGGAATGCTGTTAATGTGTTTCCTGAAGGAATTAAAAAGGAACAAATTTGGGAGATTTGTTCAGTCGTATTCTATTATTTATTGTGCTAAGAAAAACTCAGAGAAGTGCAAAATCTTGATTTAATAAGAAAATGTGCATCTAGATACCAACATATGTGGCAATCATTTCCTGAAATTATTTTTATCTAAATAGGGAATTCTTTTGTCACCAGATATTATACATCTGACTTGCATGGGTTTAGTTCCTTTACTTAAGGAGCTCTCCATGTCTCATAATCACTTTTTGTAACCAAATTAACACAAACTCTTTACTAGTTTAGATTCCACCTTTACAATATCCTGGGAGAACCACATCTGTCTTCATTATCATTTTTCTGTCCTCATCTTTCAAAAGGATTGAGTTGAATAATCTATCACTGACATGAAAAGACAACCCTTGATTGCACAAAGCTCCACTGAGAATCTTCCCAGCAGCTGAGGATCCATGGGCCTCACCCCACACGTCCTGCCCAGGGCAGCACACCCAGCCTGGGTGTGGATTCAAGGGAACAAAAAGGCAGCACATCCCTGATTTCCTTCCTGGGCACAGCAATGCTCACAGCTCACCATTGCCTCTCCAGCATAGCTACAAGAAAGCAGCTGAAGAACAATAATTCTCTGTTTTCTGGTTGCTGGGAGGGTCACCCTCACTGTCCTGCACTGTCCAGCTCCTGGTCTGGAAGTCACCTTTAATGTGAATTCTTTATCTGGGCCTTCATGAGACAAATGAGAGAAGAGATGCAGCTACAGCTTATTAAACCAAAGACCTTTGGTATAATAAACCAGCCTTACTTAAACCAAAGACAGAACTAAAGCAATACTTTTCCACACTCTAATAACAGAGTTTTAAGTGCTGTAAACATCGAACTGAAACTCTTGTAAGAGGCAGCTTCAACTCTTTAGAATGTTCTCTAATTCCAGTTTCTTGCCTTGCCAGTTTCAACAGTTTCTGCCATGGACAAGTTACATTTTCTGCTTTGTGATCTTGACTGAGGGCATTGCTGCAGAGAACAAAGCTGCAGACATGAATCAATATATGCTGGCAAAACCCATTTTTTTTTCCCCACAATTGCACATATACAGAGTCCAAAGTAAGAGGAAGTTTACATGAGCCCAAGGAAATATAGTGGGAAAAACCCGTCACAACCTGAGTAGATGTAGTAGCTCATCCTAATGTTCTTAAATTTAGAATTCAGAATAAAAAAATGAAGCTGCATTTTCATTTTGAATCAGTGAGCAAGTAGCACTTGAGAATGTTTATTTTAACAAGAGGAACAGTTTCTGAATAGCCTCTGTTATTTGTCCTCCACACTCCCCACAAATTCGCAATTCTATTTAGGGTTGGGTTTGGTTTTTTTGGTTTAACTGTTCTTTTCAAGGAGAAAAAAGCATATTGCTCTCCCCTGCTTTCCCAGGAAAGACAGCAGAGGAGGAGATACAGACTGCAAGCTAATTCTCGGTTAGCTTCATCAGAGCTGAAAGGAGCACAGAGGGAATGTGAAGACAAAGTCATCACACACTAAACTTGTGAGAATTTAAAGCAAAGGATGATGAAGCAGAAAGGCTCCTCATCAGTTTCACTACTCCTGCTACCTACTCCTGCTCTACTACCAGATATACCGTGACTCTGGGCTCTCCTGACAACAAATTAAAGATCTCTTGTTTCCCTCTCCTGCTGCATTTTGAGGTTAAGCTTCCCATGCAGTGCAGATTTCCAAACTCTAAATTTTAGTGTTCAGTATTCTCACACAAACCAAGCTTTACTCCCCATTTCAGTGTCAGGAGGGTTTTATGCCACATATATTAATTATATGTAGTTACAAATAAGCTGCACATTCTCATATTTCAAGGCATTAGAGATGGTGCCACAGATGCTAAAAGTGAAGCACTTTCTGTGAGCTAATAAACAAGATGCTATCTCAAGGACTTGTGAAATGTCTCACTCAAAAGTGAAGGATCCACTAATTACTGGGGTAGTTCCACGTATCTCATGAACAGTAATTCCATTTTAAAATTACACATTTTAAAGCACACGTGCTGTTCTTTGATTTATAAGAAAATAATGGCCTTAAACATGGTTATACCCAGCAATTTCCCTGGGACCCAGCAAAGCCTGGCTGCTGCTCCCCAGTAAGTGGGAAAGAAGACACCTTTCAACAGGAACCACCATAACCCATTCTACCTTATGACCACAAGACCTAGATCAAGGACTAAGGTTAATGAAATAAAGGAAAATGAAAGGCAGTAATTGCAATCTTCAGTTTTATATTCTGCAACTACATGTAGGAGGGTCTTTCTTGAAATATTTTTCTAATTAAACACTGATGTTAATGTAAATTTATTATTAAAATGATATCTGCCATTATAGAAAATGTGTTTTTTTTTTTTAAATGACTGAAAATACTTAAGTATAAAAACTGTTTACTTGGCTGTAAGGCTGGGCCCCTTCCTTGAGTTAAAAATAATAAATTGCTACTAAATTCATTGAAAAATTTAAAACTTACTAAATTTTTTTTATCAACAAATGATATTCCAAGTTATTTGCTTCCTTCTCTAAGCTGATTCATTCCCTATGATCTCTTTACTATCTTAATAATTTTCCTTGACTTCTATTCACATTGTGACCAAAACCCACATTCTCATAACTGATTTTCATTGATTAAAGATTTTTTTTTCTGATATAAATTCCTTATTTCTTCTTTGATGAGTCATGGGATAGAATAGGTGAGTAGAGAACAAAGAATCACCCAGCAATTCCACGTTACACTCTTGTATCAGTGAAGATACCAACATGAGATCTAACGTGCCAGGCCAAAGAAATTATGGGAAAACAAAGCTTTATTACCCCAGCTGTGGATCAGGGCAACAAAGATATGTAAAATTTCTGTACTGAATTACAGCATATTTTAATTCAGTACAGAAATGATACATATCTGTATGAATCAAAAAATGGGCAATTCAGAAAGCAGGGCCTTATTGGAAAGCAGAGGGGGATGGAGAAACTTAAATATCTGAACTAAGACTTACATGATTTAAGACAGGGCTTAGTAATTGAAACCTTTTGCAGTGTCAAATTATATTTGGTGGCAAGGAGAGCCCTAGATTAGCAAGGGTCCCTGACAGACACCTGGAAGGCATCAGAGCAAGATGATGGGACCTGTGACAAGGCAGGGCTCCATCTGGAGCCACATTTGGCACGAGCATGAAGGGAATGAGCTCCAGCCAGCCTGTCCATCCACCCTGCAGAGCAGTGTGAGTGCTGAGCTGAGCTCCTGGAAACCAGCTCAGCTGGACCTGCCTGCAGAACCTCTGCACTGACCTACAACAGGAGAGTCCTCTGTGCTTACACATCTAACTTACTGCTAAAGGTGCTGGCAACAAGCAGTACAATTACATGAGAATATACACGTGCTACTCTTGGAAATGGAATTCATGCTGCTGAGTCACTGAACTAATTAGAATAATGTGTATGCCACAGCACACATATACACATAGAGCACCCACATGTGGCCTCTTAAATTAAGGCAAATTTAAGTTACTTACTCGGCATAAAGTATTTACTCATTTTGCAAATACTAACGAAAAAGTACTGTCCAATTCAAAAACTATCACACACAGCTGGTAATTATTTTTGAATATACCTTTATGGCTTTGTATTTAATTGAGGTGTGATGTGTGATGTCATCATGAAACTGAGCGGCCCACCGCATTATCTCACTGCATTTTGCACTCTATGTTCAAATTTCAGAATTTGTATTAAACCAGGCAGAGATGGAGAGTCCACTTTCTTTAGATTCAGAATCCATTTGGTAGTGAGGAATTCTGATTGTTTCCATCTTTGCCATGTTCAAATGCCTGGACTGACTAACTGAGAGTATGACAGCAGAAGGCTAACTTTGGTGGGACACCATCCTTGCCTAAAGGTAATTCAGGCAAACTTCAGAAAAGTGTCTTCCTCCAGTAGTGGTAATACTGTTTTTCTTAATAAACTACACAAAACACTAAATCAACAGAATACACTTTTACAAAATAACCTGATTCTGTGGCGTGATTTTTACATTAGTTTTTAGAATGTCTTATTTCTTTGAGATAATAACCGTCCAATGTGACAGCATGGTTAAACTGCCTGTATAAATAAATCCCTGAAAACTCAGGCCAAAGGCTGATTGATGGGATTAGCAAATTTGTCTGGAAAAAGATGCTCCTTTTGGCTTTGGAGCTCTTTTGGCTCCTTGGCAGCAAGGTTAAATGAGAAACTGTGGGAACTGGTGCAGGGCACCCATCACCTACTGGAATGGAGCAGGGGGACAAGGAGCTCCTGCACAGGGGGACATCCCCAGTGGGAATCAAGGAGCTGCTGAACAGGATTTCAGTGAGGGCAGGGAGAGAGTGAAAAAGAGAGAGAAAGAGAGATCACCTTCTCTCACTGCCCGTGCCAACCCTTCCTGACACCTTCCCAGAAAGATCCAGTGGCTCTACAGAGAGGCAGGGCCAAATCAAATTTTTGTGACAAAATGCTACTCTGGCCTAGAATCTACTAAGTTTTCTGATTTTACAGATTTCCTAATTTCTTAACAGCTGAAAATCTTTTGCTAATGTTATTAGGGTTTTTGTGTTACATGCAGCATACAAAGCCTTTCTGTGTCGGCCTTTGCAGAGCAACAGGAAAAGACTGTTTATTCTTTCTTTCCCCCAAAAATATACATAAAACCCAAACTACCTTCTAAAATAAAGATGATAGAGTTCCTAGAAATTATTACTATGAAGAAATTATTACTACAAATTCCTCTTCCTTCTTCCTTAGTTTACTACTTGGTTTTAGTAAATGCAGGTCACTGACAGCAAAACCTTAAGACATTATTTAAGCAAATTTACCCAAAACCCGTGGTCCTGAGAGGAGCACCCCAGATTTCTATCATGGCAAAGATGGCAACTAGAAAAACTAAGCAAACTGCAATAAAAAAAAAATGTATATATAAAAAATCCAGCACTAAGCCTTCAGGTGCAGAGACAACTTTCAGCAGGCGATTTGAAGAAAAAAAAATAAGTTAACTCGATCCAACCTCCTTAATAACCAGATGTTTGCAATCATCAAAAATATACCTTTAGCCGAAACAATCTCCCCGTTCCGGAGCGTTCCGTTTGCGGGAGCATTTACATAACAATATGTGACATCTGAAATGCTTAAGGCCACCAAGCATGGCAGTACAAATTACAGTCATTTTTCAAGCCGCTGTGCGAGGCGCCGGTGCCGGGCAGGCACAACCCGCATGCAGCAGGGCTGGGAACGGCGCCCAGGCTCCCGGGATCCATGCTGAGCCAGAGGTGAGGGAATTTCAGAATTTCAGAGCTCCTTACCCGCCGTAGGCTGGGATGGGAGGAGGGGGAGCTGCTGCTCGGAACGTGTTGTACACCGTGCGACCCCGGCCTCGTAGGTGGGCACCTCTGTACGCGGCGGCTGCGGTCGCAGCAGGGTAGGGAAATCCTGGCACTGCAGAGAGGAAAAAAAAATAAACCAGTGAGCAGTATCCACATTCTGGAGCTATTCTGGAGTGGTGTAAAAGCTTGCCTGTAGCTGGACGAGGGAGTCGCCAAAGTGTTTTAGTTCGTCTTTTCACACAAATCTCTGCCTGCAAAGAGCGGCAAACTGGATGGCAGTGCCACATTCTGGAGCAATTCTGGAGTAGTTTAAAAGCTTGCCCGTAGCTGGATGAGGGAGTCGCCAAAGTGTTTTAGTTTGTCTTTTCACAAAAATCTCTGCCTGCAAAGAGCGGCAAACTGGGAATTTGGATGGCAGCGTCATTTTTGGCTCTGAGTTTCTCAGAGGACACCAATGAAAGGAGTGTTGACTGGTTCAGCCAACACTACTTCCAGGAGACTCCCAAGGTCCAAGTTCAGGCTCAAATTTATAATGTCAGGGATATTTGCATCACATTATTGGATCTGTCTCCTGAAGCCAGCCCTGTTTTGAGTAAGGGTGAGACATGAGAGACTCAGGTGACCTCAAGTCATCTAAATTATCCAGTGATTTTGCCAACTGAACAGAGCTTTGCTGTTGCTCAAGCGCTGGATTATTAACAAGCTCTGAACTATGTAATAAATCAAAGAGTTTTTCATCTCTTTTCTCTTTTTTTTGGGGCTGCACCACATACATAACAGCACCTTTCAGTCCTTCAAAGGAAAGAGTTGTATATCTTAGGAACACCTTTGAATACACATAATATTCAGACCAAATAGAAATAACTTAATCATATAACAAAGAAATTAACTCAGAAATTTTATATTGTAATTAGATCTGTGAACATTAATTACCATTCCATGTGAGACTTAAATTTTTTTAATCAGAGATTGAACAATAATACAGTATTAGAGGCTTTCCTTCTGTAAAACTTCTCTCTTGCTAACTTTTTAATTGAAAAAATAATAAAACCCCCAAACAAACAAACAAAAAACCATTCCCACTTTGCTTTCTCTAGCAGTTTTTTAAGCAGTGCTTCATTACTTCATTTCTCCTTTGTACATATATTGTATGTCAATGTTAGAACAGGTATTTCTTGAATTAATTCATCAGTGAGACAGTTAAAATCAAATCCAGCTCTGTTGGCATGAGTTTACATCAAATGTACTTCACTGTGTTTAATTTTTATTTTTAGTATATAAATAAAGAAATGAAACAAATATTGCTTAGGAAAGCCCTAATAAAAAGCAAGTAAATGGAAATGTTCTTGTATAACGATTTTCAAATTTGATACATGAATTGATTTCAATCCTCATTTAGCATCAAATTTTTAAAGAAGTCTTGAATTTGAAAAAAAAAAAGGAAAAAATCACAACTTTTAGGCCTTGCTGGCTGAACATGTGAAGGTAAATACTGTAATTATGGTGATTTCTCTATTACTGCTTTACTGTGGTGGCTTTGGGCCTTTGCTAGGTCCTTCTCTCTGACAAAATTGTTACACAGTAATTCTGCAAAGATTTACATGCCTGTGATACAACATAAACCAACCTTATGGCAATGCAAATAAATTAGATATGTCTTAGAAAGTGCAAATACAATATTCTATACGGAATATAAAAGGAATGTGTCAAAATCATAAAAATAAACTTGAAGAACTCAATATTCTGTTGATAACTTTACAAGCAACTGCATTTAAGAAAGCTTAAAGGAATTGTACTGGAAAAAAATTTCTTTTAAAGAAAAGCAACATATGCATCATCTATGTGAAATTTGGACGCTGTAAGTACTTTTGCATATTCAACAAGGTTGAGTATTGACCAGTGTAAATGGAGTAGTGACAGAGTTGTGATCTGCTGCTGGAGCCATGTAACTTCTGTCCTTTTCCTTTCCAACTATACCACCTTGTAGAAAAACTAATACAATATGCAGAGGAAAATGCAAAATACAGTTTTACATAATGTTCAAAGAACTACAGACCCACATGCTCCCTCCAGTCTTACAGCTTTTCTTTTCTTTCTTCATCCAGCTTTTTCTCCTTTCCAGTTAGAGGTGGAGGAACTGGATGGAGAGCTGATCTAATCCAGGGCAGTTATCTTTGTGTAAGAGTGATGTTCAGCAGCCTGCCTTAGGAAAATCACTGCTTTCCAACTAATAGGCATTCCTAAAAGTAAGTTTCTCCAATAAATTGATTGTTAATTTGTGTCTTAAAAAAAAAAAAAAAGTAACTAACTAACTAAGAAGGAACAAAACCAATATAGACTGCTATGGAACACTGAAACTCTTCTCTGCTCAGTGGAGTTTGCTTAAGTAAATAGGTAAAAATGGATTTGAGAGACTGTCCAGGCAAAATTGATATCTGAAATGGTGGACATGTTCAATGATAAAGTGTTGCCTCTAGGGACACTTAAACTGTCAAAATCAAGAGACATTTCACTGACCTAAATGGCAATTACCAAAAAAACCCCCAAAAACCAATCAGACAACCTTTAAAATTTCTTCACTTGCATCTGTAGTTTTCTAAATATTGATAGAAAGCACACTTTCACAAGAATAGAGAAAATCCAGCTAACTCAAAAGCAGCCTAAGCTCCACCAATGTAAGATATGTAACATCATTGTGGGCTTGCAAGACATGATGTGGAAGTCCTGCCCAGAGTTCTATTGCAGTAATTAATTCTTTCTAATGAACATCTACGTTTGGCAATACTTACAACAGTTGTTCTTTTAGGGTCCTAAGCAATAATTAAAACCAACTGAAATTGTTGGCTAACACCAAGGAAATGCCCCAGTGAAAGAATGAACCCCCAGCGTGGTTTGTGAACCTTTTTTTCCTTTGAATTGTACCATTCAACTTAGCTTTCACACAGATATATTAACATACATATTTTGCAACAATTGAGCATTTATCCTAAACTTGCTTTATTCTTCATGGCAGTCATACCTTGGAAAGAATTACAAGGAGGGCCATTGACCTCAAATCTTTGACAGTGAATGCTTTCCACAAATAAATGCCATGGGAAAAGTAGAGTGCCTCACCAACAAATGGGTCAAAAAAACCTCTTTGTTATTATTATTATTATATTTTTTTATGAGAAAGAAGGCCTTCTCTTAAGAAAACAGAAAAAGGAAGAAAACAGAGATAGCAGGGAGAGTCGCTTAGTCCATGAGTTTACCAAATCCAAAACCTGCAAGGAAGGCTCAGCAGTCATGGGAGATGCTAAGACAAGAGAGTGCTTTTTTCAAAAAATTTTCAAAGGATTTGCACTAGAAAGGATGAGTTTGAATGAGAAGCCTGAAGTAATGTAATTGTTTTGCTACACTTGCCTTACATTGCTCTCTTAATAAAGTCCCAGAGCATGAAATGTCTAAAGTAAAGCAAAGCACTAAAAACTACAGAAGCAATTAGTGGAAGCAGAGCAGTGAGGTGTAGCTCTGTCAGGAACAAGATCAGACATGATGGAAACTAAACATGGGACTAAGAGTGGCATTGCAAGGCCTTACAATCAAGTGAGGTCTAACAGTTGATTTTCTTCATAACAGAATGATATCCATCCCAAAAAGTGATTTGGGTCCATCTGAAAATCAGAGTATCTGAAAACATACTTTCTATTGTCAGGTAGTAATATTAGCGATTGAGATTAGAGGTAAAATAATCAACAGGTTTTGTTGCCCTGGATTTGAGTTCAGAAAAAAAAAACCCTAATGCTCCTTCAGCCCAGCTGAGAAATTAGATGGGTAGTAGGAATATGTAATAACCACAGAATTTATTTTGCTACCAACTTTTTAATATCCTCACCCCAAAATAACCAGCAGAAGTGGCAACATCAGAACACAACTGAAGAATGGACTTCATAAAAAGAATTTTATGAAAAGGGTCGTCCCATCAGGAAGCATTAAATGCTATTAAACAGTCCCAAAAGTAATGAAGATAGTAGCCAGGAGGGGTAGAGGTTTTAATGACTTACAGTTTGTAGGTCAACCTTCCTTAGTGCCTCAGTGCCAAGCTGCTGAAACCCAGTCAGTGAAAATGCTATTACAAGGGGCTTGAAAATGTGTTTGACTCTCAGCAGGGAAGAATCTGAGCCCACTTCTAAGCAAAAGTGGCTTAAATTCATCAAAGTAATTTGATGACTGGGATTCTTCTGATCTGTGACTGAGAAAAGGCAGATTTCTCCAAATGCACGTTGATGATAGGAGGTGATAACACAACATTATAAAAAGAAAGGCTTTTCTAAGGACAATACATAATCAAACATCAAGCCATAGAAAACAATTTACATTTTCATCTAATGGCCCCATCCATTCTATAGATATTCACTCTGCTATTCAAATATGAATGAGGCTACAACCACAAAACTCAGTCACTCAGCAATTTTAATTTTTCAAGTTAAAAAAAATAGGGTATAAATAATATGCTGTGGACATCCTTGGCTTTCCTTAATATAATTATCCAAAATCATACAAATCATCTAATACAGCCTAAATGAAATTGTTTTAAGAACATTATGCTGGTAAGATTGCTTCTTTAAACCTGTTTGTTCTATTTTTATAGTTAGGGGGATACTATTTTAAAATGTATTATAACAATTAATATTTTCTACAAAGTTTTCTCTTCTTACACTTTGTAGGAGTGGAATCATTGTCACTCTGGTGAACTTCAAACATGAAATATGGCCAGCAAACTGGCCAGCAAATAAAAAGGCCTTTGGAATTAACAGGATTCATAGAAGTGTATCAGCAAAATTTAGATAACTAATGATTATATAGAAAAAGCAAATATGAGCATAAGGAAGAAAAACTTAATCTTTGAGTTCACAGATGAAATTTAATCAAATCTTAATTTTTCCCTGAAGATGCAATATAAGCATTTGTTTTACTAATCTTTTATTAAATGAACACGACAGGGAGGTGCACTTTGTAGGCACCATATCTCAACAAGGCCTGGGAAAACAAAGACTGAAGGAACAATGAAAAGCTTGAGTTCCCAAGAAGAGGAATATAACCTGGCAAAAAAATACTTAAGGGTTATACACTGACTATTAAAGTTTTAAAGCTTTGGGATAGATGAAAGAGCAGCAGATGCAAAAGACAACAGGGGGCAGATTTTGTATCAAAGCCATAAAAATATACAGCCACTTTAATGGGCAATTATTCTTCACATTTGTGCTGCGGTTTGAATTTGTATGAGGGTGCCATATGCCCCAAGAAAGGTGTGCCATCAAAATGGATGAGCAGATCTACCTCTCATCACTCCTAATCTCTCCTCCTCTGCACAGAGTAGCGGGTCATCTGCCACCAAGAGTTTGCAAATGTTTTATGGGGAAGAATTTTAATGTTCTGTCGTGTTGGAATCGGTTTGTCGCTAATTTACTGCGGCACGGTTTAACTGCTGGAGAGACAGGGAGACACATTTACATCGTTCCCATAGTTCAGGAGAATCCCCGTTGAGGAAACACAATAAATTAAAAACAAAGAGATATAATGGGTAGCATGCTGAGAAAGGCTAAGCAGAATAATCTATATGATATTATCTGAGATTTCAGGAATGGAATCAGCAGTTTATCCCAATGTGTGCTGTGTTCTCCCTTCACTGTAATAGTAATAAGTATTATTAAGTGGCATTCTTTGAATGAATTATAAACACTGTGCTAAAGAGGATTTGTGCATTTAAACACACAGACCAAAGCACACTGCAAGCAAAATGTAAGCTCTGTTAATAGAGATTTAACAGGAAAAGGCATTTAAATTATATATAAATATATGTACATACACACTTGAAATTCAGGGTAAAAAAAATTTTAGAAAAGTTCACAGTGTTTAAAATTACAGACTAAAAATACATTTCTTCTCCTGTCACTGCTGTGAGATGATTTTTCCTAGGATCTAGTTGTGAGTTAACTGCATTCAAAGGAAATTTCCCATATACATCAAACACAGTCACAACTGGTCACTTCTATTCCTTTCTTTCACAACCTATTTATTTTTTGAACCATACTTAAAATTATAGACCAATTATTTCCTTACCATTGTAAAAAAAATACATGCCAGTATTACACACTGTTGTTAAGGAATGAATAAATCTGTATTTTGGAGAAACCCCTACTTATAGGACATTCTCATTTGAAATGCATTAAAAAGGAAAACAAAAATCTCTAATTAATGTACAAGTCTAATCACCATTCTCCACATGGAAGAGTAATTTTTCACTGTTCATTTGCTCAGTGTAATCTCAAAACTGACATAACAGAAAAGCAATGGCCTATAAATCTGCTCTCATTTGTTTCTTTAATATTCATATTCCATTGAACTACAGCTGCTTGTTGCTGCAGTCTATTACAACATGCAAAACTGTCGATAAAAATATTATGAAAGGCAAGATGTGTTTCTTCATGGCTCTGTGTGCCATTTATTTGGAAAAAAATAACAACAAATGACTCATGGATTGTCCCTTAGTTTGCTGCACGCTGGGCGATTAGTGATTAATTACCTTGCTGCAAATTGACATGGCACAAGGAAATTGACACAGCTCTGATTAATTAACTTTTTTATGCAAGACAGTTACTTACAAAACACTGCACACTGTAATTGAATCCCTTTACACAACACTACTGCATTAAGTTTCCTGTCAAATCCAAATTAGCACCAAATTTCACATAAATGTGGTGAAACTTTTTAGATTGAGGTACATGTAAATATTTCTAGAAAGGGGGCAAACAACTGTTTTAAATATTTCATCCTCAGACATGGGAAGAATCAGATTTTTAGATTATTCCATACCACACTATAATCAAATGCATACGAAGAAAACTGTAAACTAAATACTTGAGTAAAAAGCAACCTACTGTTTATTCCTATGTTACATTATAGGAAGACACTTAACTGTTCAAAGAAAATTTCACCTGCTTATCTTGAAGTTGTTTTCAGATCTAATTGATCTATTATTCCAATGACTTTGATACATGGAATTCCTTGTAATTATTTTAAATCTAGATGGAACTATTCTTTTTGTTTAATCTCTTCTCATGTACCAATAAACAATCCACTATTGGTTTCTCTGTAAATGGCTACCATGACAGGCCATTAATTTCTAACCTTCTGAGCCAAACCGTGATGCCAAAGCCTGGAAACTCTCTCATCTTCCTGCCTAAGCTTTTTCCATGTGAGGGTGGCTGATCATTGGCACAGCTGCCCAGAGGGGCTGTAGGATCTCCATCCTTGGAGATGTTCCCAAGTTGTTGGAGTTTGGTCCTGGAGAGCCTCCCCAGGCTTTGCTGCTGGAGCAGGGGTGGACAATTTGTTCTCCAGGGCTCCTTCCCACCTCAGCCTCTCAGAACTGGCCATTTGGTGACTCTGTGGTTATCAAAAATTCCCTTACACCTCGTCCTTCTTTATCTGGATTGCATATGCAGCCAACTGACACCACCCTAAGACATCAAGGGGCTTCCAAGAACAAGCGGAAGAAAATGGAGGACGTGAAGGGATACAAAGGAACAGGTCAGATGATTGAGAACTCTTTTTGTAAAGCTATGTAATGACACCAACCTACACCTTTGAGTTTAAAAAAAACCTACAACTGGTGGTGAAATTACTTATGATGTACTTAAAATCAAAATGAGTACTGCATAGCTGAAATTACAAATAGTTGAGGTACAAAGAACAGTTGGCTTTTCACAAAGGAAACAACTAAAACAGAAGGAAAAGCTCAGGAGGTAAAAAAGCACCCAGGCCATAAAGGAAAAGAAACAGTAGAGATCAGAGAAGAGATGTTTGATCTTAAATTAAAGAACAATCTTCAAATACAGATGATCAAAGTGATCAATATCTTGTCTGGTGTTCCCAGTTATTGGACAGCTCTAAGTTTCAAGCAAATGGAAGAAATCCCCTGTGTCTGACAAAGCACCACTTCCAAGACAAAGGAAAAAGGCCATGGCTGTGGAAAGCTGGATGAAGAGTAGCACTGCTATAAAGAGATGACAAAATTTAGTAATTTGAATGTTTATGAAAGTCAATTATATAGTGACAAGAAATACTCTTTAGATGACACAAGGATTCCTAAAGCTCAACAGAATTATTAAACTGTAGAAAGAACATTGTCAGAATGCATTGGGAACAATTTAGGCAGAAAGTAATAGAGGAAAAACCCAGGTGTTAACCTAATCCAAACCATAAAGGAAAAATTGTCAAAACAAAGAATTGCACCTGCAAAGTCATACTGATACTAAAAATTTTAATTCCTAAAAAGCACTTATTATCTGTGAAATTCAGGTTGAATTTTGCTGTACACAGCACAGTTCCAAGAGCCATGATTCAATAACAACCATCACAAAATAGAGTGACACTAAGGTGTGCCTTTCTTTGAAACCAAATCTTACAGGCTAAGCTGAAAAGCACAAAAAAGGGAGTTTGCTATCTGACAGACAGGATGATTTGAGATGTACCACAGTCAACACTCTGGGTCTGGTACTAAAAATGAGTGACACCAGCAGAGGGGATGCAGAGCCAGGGAAGGTGGCACCCAGGACTGTGCTCAAAGGGCTCTGATGTACAATTGCATCTCAGAACACAATGCGAGATAATACTGAACGTAATTCTCACTAAGTAAACAAAATGTACATAGTAATGTAATTACTACATGTAATTCTCACTATTTAGCTGCATTCTGAGAAGAGGAAGTCCAAGGAATTCTCTTGCCCTAAATCACAGGTTAGTCACCAGTGCTGCCAGTGGCCAAGTGCAGTGTGTCCACCAAGAGCAGAGCACCAGGGGAAGGCACCTGAGCTCCCAATTGTCTTTGGGCACACAGAGGTTTTATTATTTGAACTAAAAGACAGAGATATGCTCCACAATTTACTATCTTTCCAGCTATCTCCCACTACCCACATGTATGGCTGTGTATAACTGGAAAAAATTCAGTGACACAATTCAGGATGTGTCTCTCTTTCCAAAATTCCTAAGCCTGCTAGTTCAGACACACTGCTGCAGCACAAAACAGACCAACAGAAGAATGAGGGTAAACAGCAAGGCCCTGAAAAATTCATTCGTGGGAGTGAATTGAAAGCCACGTTTACAGGTCTTGGAGCCACAAAATGTATTTTAGTGATGATTTATAAGTAAGTAATCATTTAAAATATGAATAGACAGGAGGTAAAATGAGAGTTATCCTGAAAATTGTTGCAAAAAGACAATGTATACTAATACAGAACACCAAAAATACTGTAGGAAAAATTTCAGGCAATGCTACCAAAAAAATTTAAAAATTAAAAAAAAAAAACAACCCGAAAAAAACCCAAGCAAAAACCCCAAAACCAACCAAACAAACCCGAAACCAACCAACCAAAACAAACAAACAAAAAGCCACCAAAAAAAAAACCCAAAGAGGTTCACTTTACAGTTAAAAACAGGATGATACTTAAATCAAGAATGTAATGCTATGCATATGAATACAGTTTTACTTATTTTCTAAAAATTTTGTAATATCTTTATCTTACTGAAAAGTCAGTGGTATTGTCCTGTGTCATAGCAAGGCCCAACACAATGGGACAGAACAGAGAATAAAAACCTTCTAAAGACTTTTCAACATGAGATGATATCAACACTTCTCTACACTTCTGTACATCAGGGAGGGAATTACGGAAAGCCATTCCCTTCCTACTCACTGTTGGTATCCTCTTTATTTAAGCTTTCACTTAAATAAAGAACACAAATATTCAACACACAAAAGGGAAGAGCAATTGGCACATTTTTCCTGGTCACTGCTGGGTGATTATCTTCATAAACAAAGGCAATTATTTCAGGAAGCACATCAAAAGGTAGCGTGACCCCTAAATGTTCAATAATAAGGTTTTGGTAGCCTGGAAATCATATATGGGATTGCTTCTCTCAGATGTACGCACATTCCCCTTTGGCAGGATTCTTGTACCCTCAGTCAGGAACTGCAGCCCTACAATGGTTAATTTGGTTAATTAATGGCCCAATCACAGCCTCCTATGCAGGGCGCTCTACCTGTTTCCTACAAAGCAATAAGCAGACAAAACCACCAAGGTGTAGATACAATGCACTGATATATATTTCATTGGTGATGAACTGACTTCCCAACCCAATTTAGCTCAAGAGAAAACAGACCAATTAAAAATTTAGTTTGCAGAACCTTTCTACATTCAATTCAGAAACACTGAAGCACTGGCAAATTATTTATACCACATGAATACTCATTTTTTAAACTGCTCCTGACCCATATTCTAATTCAAAATGGCAAGCCTGCCAAACAGTTAAATAAAGAAAATCTACAACAATAAAATCAGAGCAAATGAATCACTGATGCCATTGCAATATATGTCCATTCAGATTGAATGAGGTCAGTCATGACCGACACAAAAAAACCCAGGGAAGGATTCACCCAGTGCCAGCAGCATCTACCCTTCATCTGCTTGGAGCGGCAGCAAACTGCCATCATTACAGTATAATTTTCAGGTAATTACAGGTGTGCAACAGATTAAACATGACCAAACCAACAGAATCAAGGTTTCCAAACCAAAAGCTCCCACTAATGATTTGGCTCGGAAGCGTACTTTGAATCACCTTTTGAAAATTTCTATTTTCCCTGTGTAATTTTCTTGGGATTGAAAATATCCCAGAACATAACAGAAATGTCAAAGGTCTTCCTTCAATCCATTAGTAACGCCGCAGGAAAATAAAACCTGGAATGTCTTCACTGAAACAAGCAAGATGAAAATAGTTCCATACAGCATTTTTTAGGTGGTTTACTAATATTCCTAAGCCAAGTACCCTATTTCTAAAAGCAAGGACATACTGCATAGACAAGCTTGACTTAATTTTCATTTCTGTAGCACAATGAGTCCTCAAACACACTAAATCCTACAGCTGGTTGTGCTCTTTATAAACATAAAATGTATATTTATGATTTTCCCTGTCTATTCTATAAGCAAGACCCTGAATCATGCTCAATCTATGAATTAAAACAAAACACCCACAGGAAAAACAATCTTTTTAAAATTAGGACATATGTCTGCTATATGTAAGTGCTAATATTTTCAATAGGGAAAAAAAAAAACCACTCCACATCATTTAATTAATAGTTTATGATTGTTCCATAGATTTTCCTTCTCTCCTATCACATGATGCACACAATAGTAGGAATATTGGGTTAATTTTGGGACACTTCTAATATCTGCTCTGACAGAATGAAGTGTGTTTCCTTTGCTTTAAAAAAACCCCCAAACTTTGGCATTTAAAATAGTTCCTGTCAAAAATATTATCAGACCAAAGGTTTCCAGGGAATTTTCCAAGAGAACTGCCTTCCCACCTTTCAAAAACATCTCATCTTTGCCTTGTTGTTTCCTGGTGGCTCATAAGCTAAAATCCCAGGGCAAGATAGTTTATTGTTTTAATATCTGTCTGACGCAAAGCAAAAGGATTCTCTGGTGAGTGCTTATCTGTCATATGTACTTCTGTGAAAGGAATATCAAGACAAATAAGATGTTCTAGGGCATATCATGGGATTATGAGCTTGGCACTCACTGAATTCTGTTTAAAAATAGTTGAAACAATAAATAAAAAAGCCCCTATCTACACTGATATTTTGAGGATGTGAGTGTGAAGAGCATTGGGTTTTAAATATTTTAATTATAGGGGGTTTATGCTATTTTAGTATGAATAGAAATTGAACACTCAAGTTCATAAATGGGACAAACAAGATGAGAGGAAATAATATTCATAATTTAAACAGTTAAAACAATAAAATTCTATTCTAATGGTACAATGGACTGTGAACTTACTTAGTATTAATTAAACTCAGTGTAATGGCATTTTCTATATTGAAATGAATAACCAGTGATCTGGAAATTCATTTAGACCATTAGGTTAATTACAGAAACCGATGGAAGTTTTATCAGACAATTACAATTAAAGAACACGAACAATGTGGGACAGATTTATAAGCATTTGTACCACCTCAATCATTTCTGCTGAATTCTACCACCACTTCTTCCAAAACTGTAATCAATATATCAATTAAAAAATGGGCCATCAACTTCATTTGCCCTTGAGTATGATAAAATAAAACGAATTAATATCGGATTTTGCATTTTCATATTTTTCTTCTTTTAATTCTATCACTTGACTGCAGTATGAAAGATTTATTTAGGAGCTGAAAAGCAGGCTTACTGAAGATGAAACAGCTCTAACATTTAGCAAATCTAAGCCAAAATTGACTTCAGTTTAAAATGTACTCATTGAAGTCAAGGCAAAATTCACTTTTATGGGCATGCTAAACATTGGGGAAATAGAGATGTTCATCTGCACATCATTCTGAGCAAAGGCATGGAGAAACTTAAAATATTTTACCATACATGTGAGCTATCCATGAAGCTAACAGTGAAGTATCCCTTCAATGCAAGTTCAGAAAAATCCACTAGTAGCTACACACTCAATAACTCGAGTATCTTAATGCTTACTTGGAGCTAAAATAAAGTCTAACAGTTTCAGAGAGCAAAGTGCTGACGTGCAGAGCAAAAAATATTTAGCTGCTTTTGAACTTGCCTTTAAATTTTAAATTTAATCTCTCTCTCATTGCCCTCCACGGGGCCTGGGGAGGCACAATTGGACACTGCTGAGGGAGGGGATGCACAGCTGGAGGGGATGCACAGCCAGAGGATGCACAGCCGGAGGATGCACAGCTGGAGGGGATGCACAGCTGGAGGGGATGCACAGCTGGAGGCTGCTGCCTCACCACACCAGCGAGGGCTGGGTGAGCCCAGGAGTGCTGGGAGCCAGTCCAGAGCATGAGGATTTCTACTGGAAATGCATCTGCTCTTCCATGCCCTGCCACAAAGGACAGGGACATTATTGGGGGACAGAGCCAGGCACACGCTGGGAAGAAAAGGGACAACAAATACGACTTGCAACCAGAGAGGTTTCCACTGCCAGGACATTCAGTCTTGGAACAAATGTTCCCCTGAAATTGTGCAATCTCCATCCTTAGAGGTGTTCTGGTGCAAGCAGGTTCTTCTAACCTGAATAACTTGACAATTCCACAATTTCATATCTTCCTTCTTGCCCATGCTTTGATTCTCATGTGCTCCCACTTCATTCACATTTTCAGGTACTTTTACATTATAGAAAAATTGGGGAAATATGCATAAACCAGTTTTTTAAAGTTCTTGCAATAAATTCAGATTTGTATTTTTGCCTTTCTGAACCATACATACCCAGCTGTGTTACTGTCCTTGGCAGAAAAGTGATACAAACATTCAGGGATAGAATTTATTTTGTTTTCTTCTTTTCAATCTTCCTTTTGTCCAGCAGGGTCTTAATTCTCTCATGGATCCTACTCACGTGTGGCTTCAATTTGGAAAAGTTCCAAAACTATCCTTGACACATTTCTTATTTACCAGTAGATACAAATTTCTTCAGAATTTTAAAATTCCTTGTGGAAGTAACTATTCTAAAGAGTGAGGGTAAAAAGAGACTGTCAGTTATGATCAGCCATTTCATTTATTGTTTCATTTCACTGTTTCATTTATTTTCAGATATCCTGGGAGATATCCTGGGCCTCTAGGAAGATTCCAGTGAGTGCTGACTCACTGGGATTTGGTGAACTCCAATGATTTCTGGCTGGATAGAACTCCTTTCAATACTTGTCTGCATCCTGCATTATGGCAATGATGAAGGATTTAATTGAAATCTGTTCTATCAGTTCTGCCCTGGAGATGCCAAAACTGAATTCTGTTGTATTAGTTCTGCCCTGGAGGTGCCAGTCCTGTGGGAATCTACAGCAATCAAGATCTTCTGCCTGGATTTCCTGGCCATGGTTGTCACAGGATCTGCCCAATCCACGATAGGAGCACATTGGCACGCTGAAACCCCGCTTTCTACAGAAAAAACTATCTATTCCAACAATAGGTGTGCAAATGAAAAACTGATCCAGGTCCCATCTTCTCCTTCAGCATAAGAGAACAGATGAGGCATGAGAGACCATTGCTGCTGATTTGTTCCACTGCTTGCAGAAGAAACAGCTCATTTCTTCCTGTATTATGTGAAGGGCCAGAAGTGATGGAAGGAAGCAGAGCCATGTTTCCATCTCCTGACATATTCAGAGGTGTAACTAATCATTGTGCTGGGAAATGTAGAGTGTGATACATAAAATATATCCTGGAGAAATAAAATATCAGAAGGGAAAGAGTAGCTCCAAGAATTGCAGTTTGCTTGCTGGAGAGCCAGTGGGTAAAAGTGCTCAGAGCCATCAGGGGCTACCAGTGGCCAGTACAATTACAAACCAAGAAGTTTAGTGAGAAACCAAGCCAGCCAAATTAAGAAAAATACATCTTACAACCATATTCCAGCCCTTCATGCCTTATAACTCAGAAGCAAAAGATGAGCAGTCAAGTTAGACAACACTTTGAAAAATTGGGACTCTCCTCTTCCAAATATCTGAAAACTCCTAAATGCCATTAGCACTCAGTGAAATTCAAGTATCTTAGATGGCTTTAGAAAAATCCCAGCAGACTCTTTCCCTTCTGTTAAAACAATTACAAATTGAAAACCTCTTAATTCTTCCATTGTAAGTGGTTGTAAAATATCACAGTTACAATATCAGCAGTAAGAGAATAAACGATTAACAAATTATTCAAAAAGGAAGGCTGAAATATTGTTGTCTACATGGAATGATAATAGTACAAGTATTCATCTCCTAGACACTAATGTTGACTTATCAGTTATAATTTCAATATTACAAATGTGCACTAAAATGGAATATGGAAGATCTTTAAACTAATAAAAGAAATGAGACAAAAGTCAACCTTCATTTCTATTCACTATTTCTAGTGGAATTTCCTATAGAAATGAAGCTATTTTACATCTTTATTGAAAGTTTTGTAATAAGGAGGAATAAAAACCTAATTACAATACGTAGTAATTGTAGTAATTTTGTGTTATTAGGAGTTGTGACCCTGCAGGGGAAACTGCATTTTGGCAAGAGGAAATTCTATACATAATAAAGGAAAAATCATGACTTGCCAACATACAGATTCAACAAAAGTGTAATAATTTTTACTGCAAGGGCTACCAGCAATGCCTGTTATGAAACTGTGTATTACACATTGCCCAGTGGGAGACAGATAGGCAAAGCTTGTTTATTCATGTATTTGGCATAATTGAAAACAAACAGGTATTTGTTAGGATATCATTATTCAAGGAGCACCACTGCAAAATAAGATTTTTCAACAGGACTGACTCAGGAGACACAAAGGAAACAGTGAACTCCAGGGCTCAGCTTGCACACAGGGTCTCTTTGGGGAATCAATATCAGCAGAAATATCATCTGATAGAAACAGCAATCCTAGCAATAAAATTCCTGGGGTACAACTCAGTGAGACAATAGGAGCAACAGGGTAAATTTAGGAAAAGCTTTCAAAGAAGACCAGTTTTCAGAAAATTGTAACAAACACTGCCCCTCTTCTCCAAAAGAAGCTCCTCATAGTGAAATGAGTGAAAAGTTTGGATCATTTTCCAGGAAAACAATTGTCAGTCAAAAAGGAGTGCACTAAAAATTTCCAAAAGGGAGCATTATTTTAAAATGTAATTTGCGCATTATTTTAAAGCATTATTTTAAACTTTCATATCTCTGTTTAAAAAATTTGTAAAAAAAATCCCCACTGCTAGGGAAAGGTAGCATATTAGAAAGTATTATTGGAGCACCTGGAAGAAAATGCAGACTTAACTGACATTTTAATTTGCAATTGAAAACACTTGATGCATTTGGTTAGTCACTACGCATTTGTAGGCTCCAGACTCCTCACTTAAAGGGGATCCCATATGAATCCTGGAAAAGCAGCAGCTCTAGGGATGCCATTGATAATGTTTGACATAAAAGAATTACATGACTGTAGAGATGATCACTATGGAACTCTTTTGTCCTAATTCCTGGATTTAATTTAAAAAATAATTATTTTAGCAGTCTAGATAAGCTCTAAGAGAGTAGAATTGCATTCTGGATTGAATACAATCTTCATAAAGAGCATGTCTGATAATGTTGTTAAATCAGACCATGTATTCTCTCTGTGATGAACACAGAGCCAGGGCTGCTGCAAGCAGCAGTTACTGCTCCTGCATTCAGCTCCAGGCTTCTCAACCCACTAGAGGCCAGAATGAGAATCAGTGGTAACACCAATCCAGTCTAAAACACCCTCAAACAAGGTTTCTGCTCAGAATTTCAGAGGACACATCTCTACTCCAAAGTTTTGTACAGCAAAATGGCTGATGGCAGCATCCATCATGTCAGCTTGTCTCTGTTCTTTTCACTAGGGCAGATTTTTATGCCTCAAAATACCCCCTTTCATACAGGCTGTTCCTTTTGTAAAGAAAGATTTCGTATCTAATTCCTGACCCAATCAAATGGTGGCATGGTAACAGATGTTTTGTGTATTAAATCACAGTTGTGAGCACAACAGAAGCAGCACATCTACACAAAATGCAGAGCACACAACAGTACTGGATTGCAAAAACTGTCACTGTTATTGTAGAACTTTTGACCGTTTCTATACAATATTGCAATACAGGCATTTTTTTTTCTTTTTTAAAAATAGAATATACTTTGAGAATAAAGATGCAACTAAAAACACTGAATTATCTGTTGACATGACTTACATATTTTTATAAACACCACATTTACCTTAACAAGAGCCGTTGGGAAAGTTGACATTTTTAGGGGGGCTTAATTCACATTAATGTGCTTTTGTCACAAAAACAGAACAAGAAACGAGCCATAACACTAGCTTACTTGTGGATGTGTATACTAGTGAACTGGGGGCACTGTACACGGGAGATCCCTCCTGGTTTGCCTGGCACAGCAGCACCCTGCCTACAAGAAAGAGAGAGAGAGTGGTATCTGGTTTTGGAACACTTCAACTGAACCTCAGTTTTCATCCCAAAACACAAATCAAGTCACAACCGCCATGGCGCACTGAACCAGGGGCGCTTTTTGCGCTTTTTTCCTTAAAAAAAAAAAAAAAAAAGCTTTTTTTTTTTTTTTCTTTTTTTCTGCTTTCATTTCAAAGCAGCAAGAGCCCAAACAACCCCAGTTTGACATTGGAAAAGCAGCACACAGACATGCCCCCAACACCAAGGCCGCCGTTATCCCGCGCGGACTGCGAGCCTCACCGGCTGCTCTCTGTCCCTGTCACCCTGCTTCTCCCAAAACTGCTGCCCCAACCCACCCTGCCTCCTCAGCCCCTGGCTGGAGTGAGGCTCCTGGAGCCAGCACAGCAGGAAAATCATCTGCAGCATTCCCAGCACGGACACCAGGCCAGGCAGGACCTGGGTTCCATCGCTCCCGTTGTCGCGGAGCGATCGCTGACACAACTGAGTTCAGCAGATTTTGCTCAGAGGAATGCACAAATTTAGTTGTGCAAATATATTGCTTTCCAGTAAATAACTGGGTTCAGGATTAAGAACAAAACCAGGTAAAACAAAACTTTTTTTCCCCAAGGAATAAAAGTAAAAAATAATAACCAAATCCATTTAAACCAACATTTTGCAATGCTCATTTTTAAGAAATTACACATGTCAAAGGTTATTTCCTTTTTTCCTTTTAAATGAACTTAAATAAAACATGTCAGGCTTTCTTAAAGGTGTACTTTAGCAGTCTTAGCTGAATACAGATTGAACATTGTACTTTCAAACTAGGAAAGAAACTTCTTCACTTCTGGAATACAGTCCATCAGGAGAAGTGGGATATGAGACATCTGGTTTTGCAGATATATGTGCATATATCTGTATACACACACACAGGATTTTATACACACATACACTGACATGCCTCAAGCTGTCAGGATTTGTGAATCACACAGCTCCAACCCATCAAATCTTTCTGGAGATTTGTGAAACTTTACACACTGTGCATTGACATGCAATGGAATTGCACTGAGTTGAGTCCAATGTGTTTGGAAGGACAGGATCAAGTACAAATGGTAGGCACATTTTCCACAGTATAACAGGAGCAATTCTCAACTTCCGTTCACTGGGCCAGAATTCTCTCAAAATATATTTTAAAAAAAATTTTCTGCGATTAACCAGTTCTCTGTTTGTTGCTTGCAGCTGTCACTTGAAGAAGAAATACTGAAAATGCTGAAGAGTAATAAAATAATTCTTGTAATTTATGCAGTTTAACTAAGACTGTGACTGCTGGAAATCTCATTAATTACTATGCTTCGAACCTTCCCAGAATATAGCACACCCTTAACTAACAGGATTTAGAGATGCTTACTGTTTTCCACAACTAATATAAAAGACAAAATATAAAAAAAGCTCATTTTCCCCTTACTTTAAGACAACACATCATTGACTGTATTGATGTCTCTCTCAGCCTTCAGCCCTTGTGTGGACGCTGGCAAACAAACATGCAGCTATTGAGATCCTAACTACAAAATATAAAATGAATAAACAATTAAGTCCTGTCCACACACTTGTTTGACCCCAGGAATGGGGATGTTGGAATATGGAACAATTTAACACCACAGATGCTTCAAAACTTGCGCCTAGTGCAGAAGCCTGCAAATGAAAGTGAGCTGAAGACCAGAGGCATTCATCTGGCTGAGAGAAACACAGGAGGAAAATCATTGATTTCCATTGGGTTTTAAGAATGATATAACCATAATGACATCAAGTATGTCTAGAAAACAGAGCAAAAGATTTTTAGAAGTCAAAGGTTACAGTTTATTTAAATTATTCACCATAAATCCTAGATAACACTTGGCTTCCTCCATGCTCCATAGGTATTTTCCTACTCTTTGTAGCTAATAATCTTATATTTTTTTCTGATTTCATCTCATACAAATCCTATTTTCCCTACTCTAGTCATCTAATTTCTAATTAAAATACTTCAAAACAGATGTTTTTTCATCTCTGCTACTAGAGTGTATTTAATTTCTTGCACAGAGCCTTCTAATTATATTTTGACAATCTGCCTTTGAATTTGTACATAATATTAATACTGATAACTAAAACATTATTATTAGATTTTGTTAGGAAAAAAATATGGAACTTTTTAATCTACTTTAGTAAGAAAAGATTATTTCTTCTGCATCTAATTTTGGTATTAAAAGTATTTCAATTGCAATTCATACAAGTGAGGGAAGACTGAATTATTGACAGTAAGATCTTGGATAAACCTGAGAACACAGAAACAATCTATAAATTCCCCAATGAGGGGAAAAAAAAAAGTATTATTTTTCCTCCAGAACAATAAATTCTAGTGTGATGGAATAAAGGATTTCTTTTTTTTTTAATGAAAGATGATTTTAATACAAAGTTTTGAGGGAGCAGTGGCAGAGGGGACACTGAGGGGACCAGCCTGTGGGCAGGGGCATTGCAGAGCCCCTGGAATGTGCCTGGCAGGCAGTAGGGACAAAACCAGGTGTCCCAAGATCAAAGACTATTCCCACTCATCCTTCTCTTCCTCCAGTTTTCTCCTCCAGCCCGTGATTAAGAATGTGCTGTTTGATGAGGTCCTTTGCTGAAGCACCACAGTTATTCTGAGAAATAATTACTCTAAAAATATTCAGGATTGTGGAAAAAAAGTGATGTGCAGTCATTAATATTTTTAGAATACTTAAAATTCAGTTCCCAGTGGTTTCAAGATCTCCGACTAAATGCATTTCCCCTCATTTTCTTTATACTTTCAAAAATAAGTTTTTTGCGTACAGTTATTTACATGAAGCAGATAAACTAATCTACAGAAATATCAATGGTGCTGCACAGAGTACTCACTGCCTCATGTAAAACAGCCAAAAAAGTCACTGCATTTCTCCAGTCCTCAAAGAGCCAAGAAGTAACACCAAGGATCAACATGTGGACTCACCCACTAAATTATACAGGATTTTTAAACCCCTGCTGTTAAAAATAGCTTTTAACTGGAGCCACTGTGCAGCCAGCACTACAGGCAGCTCAGAAATACAAATCTCCATTTAGCTGAAAAAAATTTACACAATTAGCTGGAATGTCTTATGGTATTGTTTGAGGGAGTATAAATTGAAATAACATTTTCTGCAGAGAAAACCCATATACCATTAGCTACAATCATGCTGCTGGCGTAAAATTGACAATGGTGCAAGGCTGGATTATGGGCCCAGCTCTCTCCTGTCACAGGACGCAGGTGAAACTTCTAGAAAGCTTTCCTGGCAATGGTTTAAAATTTCTATACCATGACAGAGAACCTGAGCCTACAATGCACCACCTCAAGGTATGCAGGGCATGAATACCTTGGCTCATGGACCCAAAGTTTCTGATTTTCAGTGCTGGCATTTATTCTCCAAGAATTTTGGGGGGAATTACAAAAAAAACCAAACCAAAACAAAACAAAAAAAACAAAACCCAAAAATAAAAGAGATGTTGCTTATTGGGGTTTTGCCTTGGGACACAACAAAGTGAGACATGGGGGGACAATGTTCCTCTCACTCCAGGAATCCCAAGGCAGCCCAGCTTGACAAAAAGCTCTTGGGAGAGTGTGACCGTCTTTACATGGGTCTTAGGATGAGAGAAGAGATGAGGGTCTGACTCCATGTTTCAGAAAGCTTGATTTATTATTTTATGATATATTTTATATTAAAACTATACTAAAAGAATAGAAGACAGGATTTCATCAGAAGGCTAGCTAAGAATAGGAAAAGAAAGAATGATAACAAAGGTTTGTGGCTCAGACAGAGAGTCTGAGCCAGCTGACTGTGATTGGCCATTGATTAGAAACAGCCACATGAGACCAATCCCAGATGCACCTGTTGCATTCCACAGCAGCAGATAACCATTGGTTACATTTTGTTCCTGAGGCCTCTCAGCTTCTCAGGAGAAAAAAAATCCTAAATAAAAGGTTTTTCACAAAAGATGTCTGTGACAGGAGAGCTGGGAGGGCCAGTGGTGCTGTGTGCTGTGTTCTCACAGCATCCATCTGCTGCCTTTACAGCCAGGGGAAGCACAGAAGCATTTCCAGGGGCAGGAATGAGCCAGCTCAATATCCAAGGCTGGGGTTTAGTGCACAGGTGGCTAAAATGAATGTTTGTCATACAGGAACTAACTCACTGCACACAAGGAGATTTAGTGATGATTCCATTACTCTAATCCATTGTACTCTCAGCTTTCCAGGTAAATCAGCTGCCCTTTACACATTTTTTTTTTTTCTATTGTATTACCAAAAGGAGCTTCTTACTGCCTCTCACAACTAAGTAGCACTTCATCCATTCTTTAATACTATTTACAAACAAAGAAATCCAAACAAAGCCACAGGAAAAAGTGATTGAAAAACGAAGCTATTTGAGTCTCATTTTGCCTACATTATTATAAACTGTTATTTCAATAGCCTAATCTAAATCTAAATCTTAAAAAAAGCCCATTCTTTATTGAATTCAGCGATTGTTTTTTTCATTTTCTTTTCCTCCCAGTCCAGCTGGATGATACCAAGTTCTCCCTGAGTTAGTTCTGATCATTCTGATCACTCTTTTCCTTTGTGCCTTTTGCAACAGCTATTATTCCTAAACACTTTTGTGTTCAATGCATGAAGAAAGCTGGAAAGCTGCACCTCTCATTAACAAATAGGAGATTTGCAAGCGTATCAAGGATCCTCATAAGCAATCCATGCCCTCTCTTGGTTTGCTGTTCTAAAAGTGTAATTTAATATTGGCATTTTCAGACAGAAATAGCACTATTTTTGTTCTGGTCTGAAATATTGTTCTGTGATGGGTTATTTCAAAATGTCTCACAGAAATGGATCAGAAACACCTCATAAAAGGCTCCTGTTGTGCAGTAACAGTGTATGTTAGCTTCCATTGTCCCTTCTGACTAGGGAATTTAAAGAGAGCCTCTACAGCCTCTCTCTTGAATAAATAACAGTAGTTAAGTGCTCTCTTAGCCCTTCAATATCAATAGTCAACTACACAGACTTAGCATGCTTTTAAATATGCTGTTAATTCAAAAAAGAAGTGCTCTTTGAGGGCCTTCAGTTATCTGGGCTCTCTATAAATTGAATAATAGCCTTCAGATCTTAACACAACCACTTATGGATGGTTGTGTTGATACACTGGATTGTTCCAGCCATTATTAACAAGGAATAAAGTGGCATAACCCCAAATCCCACACCTCCTTTCTTCCAATATGTTAAAAATACAAACAAAAACCTGTGTTTAATCCCACCAAAGCTTATATATAGTTTCACTTAACAAGAGGGTAGGGAGGAGAATCTAAAGTAGTTGATGTCTAAAGTTGATTTTCCTAAATCCAAACCTCTTCCGACAGCAAACCTGAAATATATTCAATTATTGAACAGCCTGGGTGTGCTTGCTGCTGGTAATGAGAATCTGTGCTCCATACATACATTTATGTAGCAGGTCCCTGACTCACATATAACCTGATATACATTGTTTAAAATAGAGGTAGGAGGGGAAAAAAAAAAAAACAAAACACCAAAAAAACCAAGTAGTGAAGGTGTCTCTAAGGCTTTTCCTGGGACCTCTCCATCCAAAAATTCTATTTAAGATGTTAATTTTCCTTTCCACCACTTTTCTAAGTATATTGGATGTTTCTTTATTATCACCCCTCATAGAGTGTCCCCAAAACACCCAATGAACTGTGGCACTGACTCAGGGAACAGCAATCACTGTTACAGCAAACATCATTTGTAAGCCACCCTTCCAATTATCCTTTGCTGCCCATGTCATCCATTTCCCAGCTTTTGGGAAGCAGCCTTCTCTCCCCAGTTATTGCTGTGCAGTATCCAGGATGCTGTCAAAAATTGGGATTGGAAGGTGTCAATACATGCAAGTAAAAATCAGAGAAGCAGCAAAGTTTGCAGCTCTGGTATGAGATAATCCCCTCTAACTCCCCTTCTCCCCTCTGTAGGATACAGAACTCATCCCACAGTAACAAGGATCTCTCCTCCTCCTTCTCCTGCCTGCTTAAAAACACACTGTGTGGCTGACCTGTTTCTAATTTAATTAACAAGCCAGCCTTCCCATAGACTGCCTGCACTGCAGGAACAGTTTCCATTCACAAAGCAAAGCAATTGCAGCAAACTGCCCTTTCCAAAATACTTTTCAAATTATTTATCGGCCACAGGCATCCCTTTTCTGGTAACCAAACTGAAACTAAATTGTACAAATTCAGCTGGTGCTTGTGCCAAAATCTGCACCATGCATAGAGAGTTTATCTGTGCTCCTTAGTGAACTCAATTATTGGCATCCAAGTGTAAATCTTGTCACCAGAAAAATCAAAAAAGTGGACATGCATTATGTAGTCATGAAAAAAAAAGGAATGATACCATCAGGATTTCCTGCAAAATATATTTACTGTAAGATGTCTCCATACAACCTCAGGTGCATATAAACTCTGTGACCTTCAGTGCCAGTATTTTATACTGGGACATGCATCCCACTGAAGTTGTTCAGGATCTTTCAAAAATCAAGTCTTTATTCTTACTTTTTCTAGGTCCTCTAGCAGACATAGCAGGTAAATGCTGGCTATTCTTGGTTCACTTGTAACTTTGAGAAAAAAACATGAGAGAAATTCCCAAGTATAAGCTTCTGAAGTAAACTCTGAGCTGGAATTATACTCTGCTTGAAAGGAGATGCTTGAGAATTTATAAAATGCACTTATGTTCTGCTGATAACTAAAATTGGTTGCATTCATACATCTTCCTGTTGAATAAAGATTGCAATAGGAAAAAAACCACAGAATAGATGAAACTGGAGCCTTTCGGCCCAAATACAAACACCACAGTTTCAACATGGCCCTGCAGGGATTACAAGTGGATGTGTTTATGCTTTATCCTCTCATATTGTGTCAAGACACTATTTTCTGTGTAAATTACCTATTTCAGTAAATCTATAAGACAGAGATGCAAATCTAATGCAATTAGATGGAGAGATGCAAATTACTAATCCCTCAGTTCTCCTTGCTTACACCAGCGAATGCTGGTTCTGACTTATAAATAAAATTCTATTCTGAATGACAAGCTGAGAATATAAAAGACCAAAAATTGAATCATCATGCATAATCCTGGCTTTAGCTAGTCTATTTCTTTCCTAGCCCAGACAGGTTCCAGAATTTCAGGAGCATGAAAAACCATTACAAAAATGGTAATGAAATGTTTCCAAAGTTTCCAAAGCACTCACTTTTACTAGAAGCAATTCTATGCTTGGAGATTTCCAGAGAAAATCTAAGAGCACCAAACTAACAGAGCTTGTAAACTTGTAAAGCACAGCCCCCTCTCAGCTACCTCCACAATGAATAAATGAATGAAAACTGTATTTTTAAGTTCCTCTCAATAAGCATTATGAAATGCAATTACAGTGCATATTGGGGATCCTGTCCTCCCATGTCCAAAATGGGAAAAAATGCCTAAGAAGGAAGAGAAAACATTAGCAATATGTTTGGAATACAATTAACCATAATCTTAAACTGCTTTAGCATTAATTTACAGATGTAATCAAGGTTTAACACAGAGTAGAGTTGTTTTCCATTCCACTTAACGGTATTAACTTTACATTTCATATATTACTTTATTACTTTACATTTCAGAAGAGTTTGTCTGCCTGACTGTCCATCCTAACACATGGATCTTCCTAACTTGGTTATTCTTCTAATCAGAGAAATTTATTCCTCCACATAACTGCTACAACTTTTCTAGGATTGCAAATATCCCACCCAGTTCTGAACAAACAAATGTTTTAGTCATGACCTTGCAGTTTGTCTTAAATTTTCCCCTCAGAGATCCTTAAGCCAGTGCTTTTTACATCTGTCCATGGCTGGTGCTTGGATTACAGCCTCAGTTTTATTCTAAAAATGCATCTTAGAGCCTTAGCTCAGGCCCAGGCAGTGCCCAGCCAGGCTCACCCCTGTTGCTCAGATAATTGTTGAGACAGGAGCAGTTGCTCTGGAACAGCTGGATTTATATCCAGCCTCAAAACCCGCACCATACAGAGGTGTAGGTTTTGAGGCTACAGAGTCTGGAGAGGCTGTCACCCCAGTTATTTAGCTACTTCTAGGTTTCTCACTAACCAGGAAACCACAGAACACATTTTCACTAAGCAACAGAATGATGGAACAGAAGTCCAAGGATAATTTTTCATTAAAGATTTTCTTTGTGAGTAAGGAACGGTACTTAACTTCTTTTAGCTCTTTACAATTTGGTCAGTTATATCCACAATAAGAACATCTGAACAAACAAAAGAACTTAGAAACAACACCCTGACAAAGAAGGGATATCATAACCCAGTATCAAATGGTTCCCATACCAGACTGGGGTCAGAACACACAAACTTTTACAGTGAAGAAGCAAAAACTCCCTTCTTCACAGTTTCCTACCTTCTGAAGCTGTTTCTATGGTTCAAGATTTATAATTAAATAATGAAATCTATGGAATTTCTTCTAGAGATCACATAGAAGAGTATCAAGTGCTAAGTATATTCTGTGTGATAGAAATCCAAGAGAAACACCTTCAAAAGAGTAATACTGACAGTATCTGTGGTCATCTCCTTAAAATGTGCAGACTTGAAATCAATGGTGAATATAGGTAGCTTAATCTTGCTCCAGATTTAAATATATAATCAATTGACTAAATTAATCTTTATAAAAATAAGTCATTGGCATTAGCTTTGAGTAAGCCTGGTTTAGTTTCCATGAGGGTATACATTTTCATGAAGAACTCATTATAATGTAGCATAAGGCATAATTAATTCTGGATTATTATTTATTTATTTTAGTAAATATCTAGTGCAGATGCTGATTCCATTTTTCTACTGGCTTTACTCATTCATAAAAGATGAGGATTTCCTCTATAATGGCTTTTAAAAGCTCCACAGAGTTTTAGAAATGCATTAGCTGTCATCAGTGTTAATCTACCTAGGAACTCCTCATTTATATGATTGTACTTTTGATTTTTGAAACAACACTTACAGCTGTGTGTTATACTTTAAAAAGGAGCATGTAAGTATCACAGGTGGAATAATAAAGAGTAATTATATGACTGTAGTTAGAAAACTATTTAAGCTGCTTATCTGACATTACTGCAAATATATTTATTTAGAAAAATCTGCTTAGTCAATAGCAAAGTTTGAATCCAAGTGTAAGTAATCAAATGGCAAAATGAGTTAATCTATGGAGTGACAGACAGCTTTTAGAAAAATTCTGCTTTAGAGATATGATAGAGTGAACTTTTACCCCAGGATTAGAATGCTGTGCAAGCATATAACTCAGCTTCCTGAACTCCAAACACTGAGAAGTGTTTCTAGGGTATTTGCTGAGCTTATGCAAGACTCATTTAAATTCAAAGAGAAACACTAGAAAGATGAAATGAATCCCAGGTGCTCTTACACTCCAGAAATAGATGCTTTAAGACATGTACAAAGAGAATTAGTATTAGCAAGTGTACAGGAATCCTCTCTTCCCCTGGATTCATCTTACTTAAGGGCATGGTTTTATATATATTGCTGTGGTAGTTCTTTACTTCAAATTATATACAACATTCTATTCCAAACCTTTGAACAAATTTTTGAAAGAGAGTTTGCTACGAAATCTGATTGTTGGTGGATACTGCTGGATTCCAAGGGCCAGAAAGACCTGGGCAGCTAAAACTTCTCTGTCTTCTGAGGCCTTATAAAAGAGTTTAAAATGCACAGACCTTTCCCCTCTCTTTCATTTTGAGTGATGGGGAAATTTTTTCCAGTGATCAACGAATACCTGCCCAAGAAACTGGGTTTTTACAACAGTCTTCACTGGGTTAAGGTTATTTATGAAATGAAAACAACTACTCAGCTGTGTGGGATGACTTGAAACTACCTCCTGAAATTCCTAGAACTTAATAAAACTCAGGAAGGATAAGAATGTCTTGAGTAAAAGGAGGATGGGATCTTCTGTTTTCCACTCAGCTGTGCTCTAATTGTTCTTCACCTCTAATCTTCAGTCCTTTCTTTCTCACTGTCAACTTAAATCTTGAAATTTCTGAAATATTGTTTTTGGTTATGACCTGAAAAGAATATCTTCTCATGTGAGTTACTGTGAATTTCCCTGGTCTCTGAAAGAATATTCACTAGATTTCCAGGAATTTTCTGTAACATCTTTTCCCCCACCTTGCATTTGGGAACTACCAAAAAGGAGCCTCTCCAACAGGTATAGCAAAGCTGTTTTCTGCCAGGAATAAAAAAGTCTTTTAAAGTGGCCTTACTGTGTCTCAAGCTACCTGCTGTACAGGACTGATCTGCTGTAGTAACACAGGTGCAACAATATTCTATATTTCAATAAGGAGAGTGCAAGAAATTGCTCAAAAATTCATTGCTCCAAAACCCAAAAGAGAAAAACAAAAAGATCTGCAATAACTGAAAGGAACAATATGGAACTTGGCTGTCAGAATGCCTGAGGCAGAAAGAAAGGCTTGGTATTACAGATAAAATATACACTATATAAAAATAAGCAGGTGAAAATGGTATTATAACAAACTGCAGAAACAAAGAAAGTACCGGAGTATACCTAGTAAAGAAACCCAGCTGCAAATCTGTATTTTTCCAGCCATAAATGAGTGTATGAGGAAAAGAACAGATTCTAGCTTAAATACAGGAAGACTATGGGATGTATTTAAAACTGAATGGAAATACAAATAGATGAAAAAATTATCCCAATTCCATGAAGAGTTAGTGAGACAAATCACAGCATGCTTCCTTCAAATTTTCCTATTAGGACCTACCTAAGAAATTAATAAATATTTTACTGGAAAAGATAAGAAATGGATAACACAACTTCATTAAGCATTCCTTTCTCATAAGAGGAAAAGCCCCTTAAAGGGGGAAACTCTTAAGGAAAATATTTTATTTATTAGAGGAAGACTGTGTGGACATAAGTGATCTTTTAAAAAATTCCCTATCCATGATCATATATGGAAAAATGAAATTCTTTGAAAAGCTGGAATGATACATGAAAAAAAAAGTTCTTTAGTTTTTTTCTAAATTATAATTTTCCCAGCAGAAGGGTGTGAAGGGCAGGAGCTGGTGGCCATCAGGGAGCCTTGCTAGGCCCTGGAAGTGCAGCAGGAGTCTCCAGAGGGCCCTTCCCAAATGCGTCCCTGGAAATCCACACCAAGGCCACCACGGCTGAAGAGCCACATCGCCAGAGCACTGCAATTTATGGCAGCACCAGCATTTCACAGGCACAAAAACAGCCTTAGAAGGGAAATCCAGGAAGAAAAATCCACAGTGTTTTGTAAATATACAGTACTTTGCAGTCCCCAAGCAATACGTTCCTAGCACAGTGTCTGTTGTGCACCTTGGAGTCGGCATTTTTAGTTGTCGTGCATTTCCTCAAGAAAGGTTTTCCTTCACAGAAGCGCACACTCCAAAAAAACCCCAAGCTATAACAATCATGTCACTGGTCCTACTGTTTACCATTATCTTCAAGGTTTTAGGGTTGATTTACATTGCGTTCCTCCCTATTTGACTTTAATTGTCTGCTTCAAGTTGTCAGGACATAACTATATCTTAGATTTGCATTGCATTAGGGGATCTTCTCCTTTCTCTATTGATCTTGTCTCACGGAGTAATTTAACTCAATTCTAATTTTCCTGTGCATGCGGGGTGCTCTCCATCCAAGGCAGTGAGTTATGTGTATTCAAGTGGTGCATCTTATGAATCTTGTTAAGCTTTAGCGCCTTGCAGCCCTCGCTGATGGAATATTTAATCACAGAAATGAGTTGGCAGATTTGATGTACAATACGGGGAAGCCTTGCGGCCGCGGCGCCGCCGGCAATTGAGGAACGGGGGAATTTGCCATTCATCAGTGCCATCCTGACAGCTTTGTATAACCTTCTGTTTTTCACTTATTTATGAAGATTAAAGGTACTTTAAATCAACAGTTTCTCTGTAGATGTATCATCTTTATTTCAGAAGTGGCCAAATTTTTCATCATTTATGAGGAGCTACGGGAACTTCTTGCGCTGACTGTGAAAAACTTGGTGCAGTTTTGTCACGACAGTGCTGGAGACAATAAGTAAACTAAACAAGTAGAACTCTGACTGTCTTAAAAACCACATCTCTAATTTTATAATTATCAAAAATTCAATTTCTCTTCTCTAAGAAAGGTGGTGGAAGGAACCCAAAAGTAAAGATAAGTCACAGTGCTCTATTCTGAAATGCAAGAACTGCAGTGCTGTTTTACTGTTTCATTTCCTAACACCTTTAAGAGATCTCCGCAATTTTTACTAAATAATTTTAAAGAAAGTTAACATGTTTAAATGTGTATGGTATTTTAGTCAATATAAATAAAATGCATTTGACATGCATTGAAAAACTCAACAAAATCCAAACACAAGCCTGCCTGCATGTATAAAGAGGAAAAAAAAATCTGAAATAAATGAAGTATCTTGATGGAACTTTCTGCAAAGGTGTGGTGGAGTTCGTGTCATAATTCATAAAATTAAATTAATACTCTTCTAATGGTAATTAAAGATTCTCATTAAGAAGGGCAAACACCTCCCTAGTGTTGGCAATAAAAATGCACTTGGGACTTTAGGAGGTTATACAAAAAAATCAATAACCTGCCATTTTATAATTAAAAGACAAAATAAATGTTAGGGAAAAGTCCAGTAAATTAGGAAAATTACCTTCAGGAGAGATTGAAAATATTGATTTTAATTTACAAACTATGTGAACTCTTCATGCCCTACTTCATGAGACAATTATAAGTCAGATTGTTAATTCTGCATACGCATTAGAAAATTGATTACTGTACTATGGGAATATTATTATATTTGTCATTAACACAAAGTCATTTATATAAAATGACTAATAACTCTGACTTTCTAATTTATGCAGGTTCAGGGCTGGTTCACTTACTACTCAAACGAGATCAATGTTAAATTCCTGTTTTCAACATAGACATACATCAGCAAGGAAATAAATTCTGCCTGCACTAAATACTGCAATTCCATGAATGCCAAGTTAGTTTTATTTTTATTATACTCTGCCACTTTTACCCTAATCGGAAGATTTTTATCTATCTCAGTAGAAGCTGATTTTTAACCACAAATATGTGTTTGTAATAGTGTCCTTTTCAACAATTTTCATCTCTTCAAGTCCCTCAAATTAACACAAGTTTTTCAGCTCTGTCAACTGGAGACTCAAATATCTCCATGAGCGGAGATTCCCCAGCTTCTGCAGACATGACAACCTCTTCCCATGCTGAACTACCAGCCATGAAAAATGCTTTCCTCATGGCTGTTTGTGGGCAGCATTCAAATTCCTCTGGAATCAACTGGGTTTTGGGCTACAAATAAGTTCATTTTCAATCCTCTTCCTAAAGTATATGTAGAAACTGCTGCTAGCCATGACTGACTTCCAGCAGATTAAAACTGAATCTCTAACTCCTCCAAGCTGCAACCAGAATCAGAATCTGGTCTCAGTCAGGTGAAAATATAGATTTAAAATACAAAAACATCAAACTGAAAAACTAACTATAAAATGTAAAGAAAAATGCTCAGGAAAAAATTGTGATTCCATATACTCTACACCTATGTATGTCTACATACATGTATGCACTCTCTCTCTATATATATACATACATTTATAGATAAGATTTTTTTGGCTGTTGTTCCTTAAAGAATCCCTGGAAGAAGCTGACTGCACTAAAATATGAAATAAAATAAAATCTCATGTTAGACTAGGATATTGCAGTACATTTCATGTTATACTAGCTATTTTCCAATAAAAAGGTATTCTTATATCTTCTATATAAAGTTTATTGTGCCCATGTATGGTAAAATCTTGAATCACAAATGTATAAATGATTTTAAATAATGTGAACCACACAAAGAAAGCAAACCTCACACCAAACACAAATTCTGTACTTTTGCATGTTTTAAAGAATACTAAAATGAAATATGGCCAGTGGGACAATCATAGAGCAATCCTTACCTGCATAGAACTCTGGACTATAAACTGCACCAACAACTGGATTTAATTTCCAGCCTGCAGCAAACAAAAACATAACAGTTAATATTGCAATTAGTGGTAATAATAACAACTATTATTATTACTATAACTACTATTGTATAGAAAATACAGACAAAATTACTTCAGGATAGGTTTTTGTAATTCAAGTTTCATAGTTATCTTTAATTACTGATCTTTAATATCAGAGTCTGAAGTATGGAAATAAGTCATGAAACAAGGCATTCACCAGACATGTGGCATTTACTGGAGTGAATGGCCAGGTGAATTACCTTGGCTGAAATGGATTTACTCCCTCAAGCTCTGGAATGGAGCCAGCACTATTTCAGGTATCCCCATAGCCTCCAGTACAGGGCAGATGATTCTTAGCCACTGTTTTAGCTCTGGTTATGAGCCAGAGGAGCCAGGACAGTTCATTCTCTGGACACAAACATTTCTGATGAGCCTTTGCTAGCAAGGGTTAGAGGGCAACCAAATAATGGGAGCATTTTGATTCTGCCCTGGCAAAAGGAAAGCACAGCCACAGCATGGCAATGTCTGCTGGGACAGGATGGAGATGCTCCATGGGGTCCAGTCAAATGCCAGGTCTCAAGGGGTACAAATCAGCCACTGCCCTGCTCTTCAATAATCGCTGTCCTCCAACCCTGCCACAGAACTCACAGATCTGCTCTGCCTGTGTCTGGCCAAACTCCAAATTACTGCTTGGACTTCACACCTGCTGCAGCATCCCCAGGCTGGCTGCAGACCCCGGGGCGTGCAAAGCATGGGTGATGTTATCTTAATGAAGATAACCAGGCTGGAGGGACTGGAGGGGCAAGGGAAGAGCAGAAGGAAGTGCTGCAAACTCGTTAGTGTTCCAGCTCTGGTGCAGTGCCAATTACCGCTGTGTGCTCAGCCACAGGTAGATCCACTCCCAGCTAACTGCAAACTCCACACAACATCCCCCCCGGCCACACTCTTTTTCCTTCACTGAACAATTATTTTGAACTACTGGAACTGAAAAATTAGGGGTTTTCCTAAAGCACACTCAAATCAGAGGAGTGGGAAGTGCTTCTTGTAAATGGGAATAAAGAAAAAAACCCTGAGCAAAAGCATGTTGTAAACTCCAGAGCTATGGTACTTAAAATAGATTTTATAACTGCTACTGGAATCAAAATACAATCCAGACACTGACAACAAGGCTTTTCAAAATCACAAAAGCCACAATTAGAAGAATTTAAATGCACCCTAGGTTTATTTCTGCCTTGGCTATTTCGTGTAATGCAAAAGGACTGTAGAAAATCATGAAACATCAAGGCATTGTAAGACTGAAAAAGTGCAATGCAAAAATCTCAATAATAAACAAACTATACCCACCCTTTGAAGCTACCTCCATCTCATGCACAGTAATTATTTCCCAGTAATTAACTGTTCAGTAAGAGAGAGGAAGGGTGGTTTTGAAAGGTAACTCATGAGTAAGTTGAGAGTAAGCAGTTTTGCATGACACCTCTTCTGTAGAAGTGACTGCAGTTCACTGCAGTCTGTGTAGCCAAAAGACAGTTAGGGAAGCTGGAAAATTCCCAGCCAAGAAGGGCTAAAAGGTTTTTCCTCCTGAAAATACCACGGGAGTTTTACCTGATCATTCCATTTTACATTCCACAGGATGATATTTAGGAACATCGGAGCATAACGTATCTCTTAGCCAATTTTTTTGTGATAGAAAATCATTCAAATTTTGAGACTTTGGGTAAAAATCTAACTTTACATATGTTAGGGAATATCCAATATTTCAAATGCAATGCTTCCTCAGAAGACCACTGATCAACACTACCCAAAATGAAAGATTGGACAGAACTTTAGATCTGTCAGCTTTTGCTGTCAAAGCAGCTGACAGACATCTCTCAGCTTCTAAGTTACACTAACAGTGCCACAATTTGTCTGAGAGAAAGAAAAAAAATCATCTTGGAAGACACAGATTGTGCTTCACAGCTGAAAGGCAGTCTCATATTTCAGCTCCTTACCACTCTCCCAGTGACGGCTGTCTCATCTAACTTTTTGAAGCCTATGGAGGAAATACTTCATTCATGGTGAAAATAACAGTAATTAAACTTAACTTTATCTTGTCAGCCAACAATGTGCTGGCCCATAGCTGTGTGGGTTAATCAAGTGTGATGGGAGTTGATGTATCTGAGAGAGCAGCTGCCAAGTAACCCTTCTGCAGCAGCTGGAGGAGGCAAATTCTCGGCTGTGGGTGTAATTTTGTGCATTTTTCTTACTGTCACAATATTAATCTCCTCCTTGAGTTGAAACTGGAAAAGCTTGAAACTTAAAAATCAGCCAAGCAAAGAAAAAACCCTCTGCCTGACCCAGCTTCCCAGTCATCCAGAGAGGCACATGTCCAGCATGCTGAAGGGAAGGAAATGATCCTGGGGGAACAAGCTGTGGTAGAAATGGGCTCCAGCAACACAGAGAGGATTATTTTTGCTTCATAGACTGGAGAGGCCACCATGGCCAGAGAAAGGCTTGGGTAGGAAAGAACCCTGTGACTCCGTTTCCTTCCCTGCTGTTTCCTACCCAGGGAGGGGGACAGGGAGTGGGAGGGGATTTAACTGCGCTAATAGGCACTAGATGTGATTTTGGATCTAAATTTAGAGCAACAGAAGGCTCAAATCCAAAGCACCACCAGGATAAACTTTAAAATATATTTATCCTTTTACAGATCTCTGCTTCTTGTCCCTCCTTTATTGCTGCAGTTCTCTGAATGTACCTGCCCATAATTCTCTGTGCCCTACAACCCTTGGATGAGCATCCTGAATGGCAATATGGGCATCAGAAGAAAGTACAGCTGTGAACAGGATGGCTTGGAACATCTAAAAATGTCTCGAATATTTTTGCTAACATGTAGCACTCCTGACATTGAGTTTCTTTGCAAAGAGAAATCAGTTGTATCACCAAAGCATGAGGTGAGCCATCAAAATCATCCTGACTGATAGCAAACACACAAAAAAGCTCTCCCAGCAGCTGCTCATTTGGGGAGTCAAAAGTCACTGGAAAGCATACTTATTTCAAAGACCATTTAGGACACAAAAGCACACCACTTATTTGAAGAAAGCTGTATATATTTTTTAAAAAACCCAAGTTTTTGTGCCTCGAAATCTACTGACTTCTGCAATCCTATTAACAACATGAGCCCTGTTATCAAACAACCAGCTGCATTCAGGAATGAAACAAAACAGAGTGTATCTTGTTTTTAAATTAAAATAAATATCAGTTCCTGACGTTTTGATAGAATACAACATGTGCCCCAACTACCTTTTGAATAACAGCCAACAACATGCCAGTCACAACACACACTTTGAAAGATAAAGAGAGGCATTAAAAAGTAAGTGGTTCTGAAGCAAACAAAAAGGCATGTGCAAACAAAATCTTTCTAGCTACCTGCATCAGACTAAATTCTGCAAATTCCAATGTGCTGGTGGAAAAAAACCCAGCCTTATAGTTTATTTAAAAGATGAGCCCTTTACTTTAGACAACAATAATCTTCAATAAATAATTAGCCCTAGCAGTGGTTAATTCCTGACAAAATGATAAAGAACTAGACTCGTACCATGCCAGGATGACTGATAGTATAAGCACTGATGAAACCAAATGAAGCCCCTTACACTTCATCCCTTGTTGCTTGGGATGATTATGCAAGAGGGACGTGACTGTCCTTGTGGGTTTACTTTAGGGGACTTCAGACATTTAAAAAAAAATGATATAAAAGATTGAAACAATCAAAAGCTATGAATTGCAAGCAGAGGTTTACTTGGCGGATACCTGGCAAACGGTGTGTGTAAGAATATTCTGCATGCAGCACCTTGGAAGTCCAGTTTACAATAAATAAATGCTACTTATTTATGCACTGAACAGGATATTTCAAACTTTTGGTGAGATCTGGATCTGATGTAACAGGATAGAAAATGACAAGCAAAACACTTCAAGTGGGAAACACTTAACAGCAGATTTTGCTCATCCTGGTCTTGGACATTAATAAATGAGAATATGTAACCTAAGTAATCCTGTACTGCAGGACATAAATTTGAACCTCCTCTAAAATTACATGGCTAAAAATCTCCCAACTCTTATTGCCAGCATTCCCTTCCTTCAGCACTGTCTGTGCTGATATGTAACATGTTATTTGCTCATGAACAGTTTCATACCCCTAGGATAATATGAATACAAAATATGCATCATCATTTACAGAAAAACTACTTTTATCATTGCAATATAGCAGGCAGAGTTCATAGCCTCATATGCACATGGTTAATTTAGCTCTGTATTACAACAAAATCTCTTTATGTGATCCAGTCAAGCCTTGTGTCTCTCTCTAAATTCACTGGGATGCTTTAAAACCAGTAAAAACTAAGGAGTTTTTCCCCATCTGCATAAAATTTGCCAGGCTTCACATCTACAAACAAAATGATGAAGAAAACAGCTTCTAAGAAAGCATGAGGAAATTCAGCCTCTTCTTCTCCAGATCATTTTAACTACATCAATTATCACGTCACATGAAAACCATCCCATTTTATTTTTACTGTGTTACAAGAAAATGATGAGCTTTATTAAAAAATAAAGCCATTGTGTGCCCTGGATTTTAGTAAAACCTCCCTAATGAGACCTAAAATACAGAAAATATGATCCATTATACTTCAAAATGGAAAATACTCTGATCTACCTCAGGAAACCTTTATGTGCACATTTCATCTGCTTTCCACTGGATGGGAAAACTGAATTAAATTGAAAACCAAATGCCAACAACTACAGAGTCTAGCAGAATTAAAAGCATAACTGCAATAAACTTGTTCATGTGCTATTGTTTGACACGACTGAGTTAGGAACTTGCTTGAATTTGAATTTTCTGAACCAGTAATGGCACACTCAAGCACGTGATCCAACAATTCCAAAGGAAAGATTTAAAAAATGTATTGCTTCCAAAAGCTTCAAATAACTGTGGAGTCTTTTTCTATCATTAATGTACAGCATTACTTAGGTCAGTATTAGAATAAATTTTATTTTTAGATAGCTTGGAATTCTGATTTGTCCCTGGGAAAAGAAGAAAAGCTGGAAGCAGCACTCAGTACCAGTCTCCCTTCTAACAAATTGTGGAAGGAAGATATGGAAAATTATCTTTGACCAGATATGTGCCCTGGTACTAAAAGGTTCTACAGGAAAGACATTCTTGCTGATCTCCCTCCCTCCATCCCCCAAACCAAGCTGAATCCTCCCAACAGTTCACTCATTAGTACATTATCACTGCACAAAGCAGAGAACATCACTCTCCCACCAGGTCCATGTCCTCCACCAGAGCCACTGGGGTCCAACACTGGGATTCCAGTCAGAGGGATGTGGGGTCCAACACTAGGATTCCAGCCAGGGGGATTTGGGGTCCAACACTGGGATTCCAGCCAGGGGGATCTGGGGTCCAACACTGGGATTCCAGCCAGGGGGACTCAGGATCCAACACTGGGATTCCAGTCAGAGGGATCTGGGGTCCAACACTGGGATTCCAGTCAGGGGTATTTGGGATCCAACACGGGGATTCCAGTCAGAGGGATTCAGGGTCAGACAGAGGGATTTCAGTCAGGGGGATTCGGGGTCCAACACGGAGATTCCAGTCAGAGGGATTCAGGGTCAGACACTGGGATTCCAGTCAGGGGGATTTGGGATCCAACACTGGGATTCCAGTCAGAGGGATTCAGGGTCAGACACTGGGATTCCAGTCAGGGGGATTTGGGGTCCAACACAGGGATCCCAGCCAGGGGGATTCGTGCTCTGCCCACCTGTCTGGGAGTCAGCCAAGCTCTGCAGAGGTGGCATTCCCGCCCAACCCCACCATGTCCCGGGACTCTGAGCCCCAGGAGGTGCAGAGTGGGACACCCCAGGAGCAGTGAGTGCCCCGTTGAGCAGGACTGGGGGGTGGCATGCAGGGACAGTGACCCAGAGCAGGGGCTCATGCACTTACCGTTCGTGTAAGGGTTGACGGTCTTTTTATTTGTCATTACACGTGCTGTGGCATTATTTACCTAAGCACATAGAACAGGGGATTAGAAAGGGTTACAGGCAGGGCCCGTGTCACTATTAAAGGCATGCATTATTACTGCTATTAGTCATGTGAAAATAAAATGCAATTTAATTTATAGAAGGCAACAGGTGCATAACAAAATCATACTATTTATAATTACATTTACTTTCATAACCATTTTAACTTACAAATCATTTCAATAAAGCAACATCATATCATTTAAACTTTAATAAAAAGACATTAAAAGCAAATTAAAAGGTACTGCATAATTTAAGACTTAAGAGCATGCTTGTATTCCATGATAACACTGATACAATAAATACTCAAAACAAGAAAAAGAAAAAGATTATATGAAGGAACATGCAGTGGAGTAGAAAGGAAAGAGACAAGGTACAAGGAAACAAAGAAAATGTCAAAAAAGGGACAAACGAATTTTAGCAGTGTGCAACATAACCCTTTAGAAGAGAAGTACCATTGGAAAAGCAACATCTAGCATTCAACACTTGGAACAAGAGCCTTTTTCATTGCAAGAATTAACAAAATCATTCAAGCTTTAAAATCACAGCTAACAAAAGGATAAAAAGAGGGTGCATTATTTAACACAATATGGAGTTAACAATCTGAGTAAGATGTGCACGAAGTCATATCCTCAATCCAATCAGTGCCTCCCAGGCTTGCTTAAAACGTACACTCAATTACAGGCGTACCAATATATAGAAAAAAATGTAGCATCAAGAAAACTTAATACAACAAGTCAAAAAAATCCACGTGGTATATCAGCGCTAAATACGTGAAACGGCAGATGGACTTCTCCACTTACCATTCAGCACCATCGCCAGCATGGGTATGTATACAGTTACCATGGTTACTGAGAGTTTGGTGAGGGCCCTAAGCGCTACCGTCGAGGGGGAAAATGAAAAGGCAAAATATGCAACATCTTACTCAAAAGACGACAGCATTTTCAATTGGTAATTCTTTCTTTTTTTTTTTTTTTTTTTCTTTTTTTTTAAATTCTAACAAATACGACTGAGGCAGTGTTGAAGGGGATCCAGTGGCACGGCAAACGCGGCTGGAGGTTTTTGGAGATGGGGGTGGCTCAGGCCACCCAGCTTCCTGAAAATTGAAAGTGAAAATTGCTCGGTCTCTAGTCTGGTTTTGTTTCTTGTGCATCTTTTGGATGCTTCTTTCCCAATCGGAATTTTTTGAAAGCCACTGTGGATCCCACATCAACCCTGCAGCAACAAAAAGAAAAAAAAAAACCAAAAAAAAAGGAAAAAAAAAGGAAAACAAAAAAAAAAAAGAAAAAAAACAACCTTTTGTTTGTTTTTTGTTTTGTCTGTCACACTTTTTTTTTGTTGTTGTTGTTCTCAATTTTTCTAATTTTCTTTTTTGTTGGCTGTTTTTTTGGAATCTACTGCACCCATTGATTTACAAAACATCCAAAATAATAACTTCAAAATATTAAAGCTTTCTTTTTTTTTGTTTTCAAATCTTTCATCCACCTTTCAGCAACAATGATAATAATAATAATAATAATTACAAAAGAAATAATAATAAAAAACCCAAGTAAGGCCAGATTCTCTCTCTTTATATATAAATATATATATAAACAATGGGAAGGGGAAAGGGGAGCACACAGAAGACACCAATGATGCATCTGAAACAACAAATGAGAGTGAAGCAGACATTTATAAAAAAGATGAAAAGGAAAATATTTTGAACATGCACCTCGATTTTACGGCCCTCTACCACGGTGCCGTGTAATTTCTCCCTCGCCCTGTCCGCATCAGCACTATTTTCGAAAGTTACGAAACCAAATCCCTGCATGCAGGAGGGAGAAGGGGGGAAAACAACATGCACATTATTATTTCAGTCAATGACCACTTGTTTGCTTATGTTCTCTCTCTTTAATTTAATATTTTTCTTGTCCTCGCTTCATTTCTGTAACATGCAAATTAGAAAAATTATAGTTGTATTGAGATGTGCAATAAATAAGCAACAAATGTGAACAAATTTTTTTTTTCCCTGTCATCAGTTAGATAATACCCTCTGAGAAAGTCAAAGAATGATACCAAAAATACCTTTCTACATGTCACTACAGAGGAAAATAAATCTAACAATAAGAAAATGAAATTAAAATAAATTACAGTGTTTTCACATAGAAAAAAATGAACTAATGAGAAAAGAAAATGAACCACATTTTAATGACATGCAGATATCTCAACGAAATAAAAAACATGTGCACAAAATTCAACACTGAATGTCAATATACTCTAAACATTGCCTACTTAGTCATGCTGTTGTGATCATAAGAAACACTGTTCCCATGCAACACTAGGGTAACTTAAACTTTTGTCAAACTATACAGCCTTTACTTATTTTTTTATAAAAGGAAAAAAGGAAAAAAAAAAAAAGAAAAACCACCAACAAAACAAAAGTACTTTCAGAACAAAGTATAAACTTTCTTGTATTAACAGATCAAAGAAAATCACATGATGTGAATAGAAAAAGAAACTCTGATAAAAGAAGAAAAATGCAAACGTTTTGAATAAATTTAACTGCTTCATTTACTTGTTCTGCGTATTATTTTCCACATATAGAACATGCAACTGGTAAAACTCCAGAATCCCATGGTAGTGGGACAAATCTGAAATTGTGCTTATGACGAATCCCCTCCTTTATAATACCAGGCTAAAGCAAACATTTCAAATCCTACTAAAATGCCTTTTGTGCCCTAAGTTCAATTAAACACTGTTTAAAATGGCGAGTATTTTGGAAAAATCTGACAGTGAAGAACATTTTAGAAACATACACCAACCCTTTGAAGTAATTCTTGCATTAGCACCACAATGCCTTTGCATGCCTGCCAAAATTATCCAAACGAATGCTCCTCTACATCCCTGAGCCTTCACACCCAGAACCATTTGCAAGTTGCACTTGGTCCTTTGCTCACAGGCAGTGCTTACATAGTTTAAGTGCTCCTAAAACCGTTTCTTTTTTTATTTTTGATTTCTGTTTTAGCCTGAACTTTGTTCTGCTCCTGAGCAGTCAGCCGCTCATCTGCCTTTGCTGAGTTCTGCCAGTGTTCACCCACCAGGAACACTCTCTGCAGGGCTACCTACTTACACAAAGTGAATGGTTTAAAAAAAAAATAAAGGGGAAAAATAATAATAAAAAGAAAGGGAAGACATATCTACATTCATTTACACAAAGGGGGAACCAAATATCAAACAAAGGCAAAACTGACGCCAAGCAGTGAGAAATGAATGGGTGTGGACTGCAGAACTAATTAGTCAATCATCAACTAAAAAGTGAAGTAACTCTCAGGGTAATTCCCTGGGTTATTTGGGTTATTTCACCTACTCAACTCAAAGAACTGAGTTATTTATTCCCATTTATAATGCAAAAAGAGGCATTTATGTACAGCAGTGTCTCCGTTTCATGCTCTCCAAAGCCCAGCTACTCTTTTTTCCCCGTTTAAACCCAGCCTGAAGCCTGAGCTCCCAAGTGCTCTGTCAGCAGCTGCAGCCCCAGCTGAAGCCATTCTCACTACTCCTGGTTCCACACATTTTCTCCACACCACCCTCCACAATTTCAGCACAAGGCCACGACCTCACTTGCCACAAGGCCCTGAGGATGGAACTCTCTTTTTCCCAAAGCACCAGGAACGGTGACGCAATGCAAATCCCCCTCCTCAGCACTAATCTCCATGGTTTAGATCCCTGTGCAGGCTTTTCTTACACCTAAACCCATCCTCAACTTTAAACTTCTATTTCTTCTACAAATTATTGTCCCATCTTGTTAAAACTTTGTAAAAAAACCCTCCTAACTTAGGATGCCATTAAGAAAATCTCACAGCAGAAAACATCACTGGATCCATGGATCTAAGCAGAGTAACTCCATTCAATAGCAGAAATTCCCCCAATTCTGTTTGGTTTTTTTCCTATTCTCTTGAGAAATTGTCCCCTCTTGGAATTGCAAACATTTGGTGGGAGTTTAGTCAAAATTTTCTGTCACCCTCCTCAGCTCACAGCGCTACCAGTTAACTTTTGTTCAAACAGCTTAAGAGAAAGATAAAAACCTAATTATACTAAAAAATTATAAAAACATACAAAGTGGAGCCACAAGCCAAGATAAGACAGGAACTTCAAAGATGCTGAAAATAATACTCATTGTCATTTTTTAGTTTCTTATGTTGTACTTATTCTCATAATCAACACTACTTAAGCTCTTATTATTTATGCAAATCTTTAACTTTACCTGGCTGACAGAGAAACTCAAGAACAAAACACAGATTCACCCATCACACATTCAAATACCCACACAAACACTTTAGCGTCAATTTAATTTGCAGCTGAGTTAACAGCTGCATTCTATTAACTGGTAATGCAAATATATGCCTTTTATTTTTAAAATCTGTCAAGTGATTTAATAATAACCAAGTTAGTATGTGAGAAGGTTCTGATTTAATTTGGGAGGCACTTTGGAGCTCTCCTTATTTGAAGAAATAGGTGTTAATGTAAGATACAGTAGATGCACATTAATACATACACACATAAACAGATTTCTGAATGTACATATAGAGCTGTCTAGAGCAATGGTTTGTAACTGATAGAAAATGGTCAAAATTTCAAAAGTTGTCAGCGCTGCTGTATATTTTAGCAAAGCTTTCTTCATTATGATTACACATTCAAACCAGCAGAAATTTGTAGTATGACTCTTTCATTGATTTAGGGTTTTCTTTTATGGAAGGATTCACTTCTGTAAAATTATTTTTTACTTTACAGTGGTGTTCTAATATTATGTTTTTTGAATATGCAATTCCATTTTTCTTAACTATTATGGCATGAGAATGAGATTCTTTCTGTTGTTTTTGCAACAATTGTTTAAAACATTAACTATTAGAATAAAAAGAAAGAAAAAAAAAACAGAAACAAAAACAATTTTAGCAATTCTTATGCCAAACTGCAGCTAGAAACAAATTTGAATTCTGATCCTGCAAACTTTGTTACCTGTACTCAGTCTGAAACCACTTAGTAGTCCTTTCAGTTTCAGTGGGATTTTATGAAAACATAGATAAGCACTGCCAGGAATGGGACTTTAATCTGGTGCATCTTAATTCCTACAGAATGGACACGAAATGATCAGATTAAAAAAAAAAAAAAAAAAGAAAAATAACAAAAAAAAAGACGTCCCTCTCATTCCTAATATTTCTTTTTCCTTAACTTTCCATTTCATTGAGAGAATCTAAAGGCATTTCTGCAAATGAAAATACTGAAATATCTCTGAGCAAGGTGAGAGGCAGCAGGCCTGAGCTGAGGGATGCACCCAGCCCTGCCTCAGGTGCCTCCAGCAGCTCTTGGAGACAGCTGGGCTGCAGCCCTGCTGCTGCAGGAGCTTTCTTTGACCAGTCTGGCCTAAGTGTCTAACTGAGGTGGGGATGTTACAAACCCAGCCAGGAAAACCTTTTCCTTCTGAAATCCTTTCCAGGACCTTGCCTTTAGCACAAGGCGCTGGGATGTTTTCATGCTGCAAAGCCAACATCAAAAAAAGCTCAATTTGGAAACATCTCCTTATGCCATCCCCCAGACTCTAACAAAACCTTCCACCTGTGCAGCCCAGTGTGGGTGTGGTGGTTAAAATGCCCACCTGGGGAAGGTTTAGCGCTAAACAAAAGTTTAAACTCCTCCCACAGGTGCTCAGCTCCACCCTGTCAGCACAAGCAGCAAAGGTGGCCAGCGGGGGATGGCTCTGGAAATCAATGGGATTGTGCAGCAGCAGCAGGTCTGGACAATCCGTGTCTTTTGCAAACATTGTTGAACAACTGTAGTTTAACAATAATAAATTCTGGCCAGAGTAGGAGATTCTAAGCCACCAAATTCCATTCTTTTTTTTTTTTTTTTTTTTTTCGGGCTGGCAGGCAAGGGGACTAATTAATGTCTGAATAATAAACTAGGAGATTTCAGCTGTTCCATTTCAGTTTTTTTAAAAAAGTAAAGGCTTTAATTTGAGAAAATAAATATTAACAGAATTAAAATACATCTGATTTAAGATAGATTTTTGATGTATATGATTCTTTAAATACGACAGGTTACAGTATGTCTAGAACAGGAATAACATTCCATTGCTAAGAATAAATGATATATGAGTTACAGGAAGATTGAAACATTCGTGAATAAACTTTTTAGTGTGTCTGACATGGCAAGAAAACGAAAAAAAAGATATGCATATGACAGACATAAACCCCTATAATGCAGCTGATATCACAGGTGAACACGCTGGGCTACAGTTTTGCACCAGGTGATGCTGATGCAGTCCTGGCCATTCTATCTTGCTTTATTTCTTAAATATTGAATAAATTGAAGTATGCATTTAAGGCAAAGTAATTTTGGAAAAAAACATTAAATGTTTGCAATACAATAAGAACTCTTTTAATAAAATAAATGCTAAAATAGATTGTTTTCAAAGGGTTGGTGTACTAAGGCTTTAACTAAAGAGGAAAACATCTGCACTTAATCTGGAACAATCACATGTTTTCTCAGCTAAAAAGGGATAGTTATTAGGTATCATTGTCATCTTTCATTTCAATAAAGGAAAAAAAAATACCTGTACTAATACAAACCTGCCTACAAATATCTTTAACTATGGACTCATAATATAAATGAAATAATTACCCCTGAAGAATAAGGACAGCAAAAATCAACATTCCCATATAACAGATGACAGTTTGGAGTAGTTAAAATTACCCCCTTTAAAAGATATGAGTCCAATGATTTTCATACTGCTTAGAAAACTGACTGACAGCTCAGAAGATGTTTTCACTAACATAAAATTTCAGACATTATTCTGTCACAGCAGTGCAGTTGTTTCCTTTTACTCATATGTTTTAAACAAAACAAAAAATTCCACAGGTGAATTAAACTGCTTACCTTTGAGCCTCGCTCATTAAAAATAATTTCAACATCTAAGATTTTACCAAATTGCTGCAAAGAAACAGAAAAAGTTACATGAAAATTAGATAACTTCAACTCTTGTATCATATACAATACAAAGGGCTATTTCAGGAAATGCTGCAAAGCTTTACAAATGTTAAACGATATAAAACCAAATACTGTTAAACACAAAAAGAAAGATAATACTAAAAGGAGTCAGATCAATATTATTTCTACATTGTGTGCATCATTCTGCTCGTTACAATCACTCCACAGAGGAACTTGAAGCTCAGTGAAGCCCCTGACAGAGAGGAAAGAGCATTAAACTGGGAGCACAGTGAGGTAAAAGTTCCAAATTTCTGCCTTTTCCAGAAGAGATGAAGCAGTTTGGTTAATTCTGCATTACAGGAATAAGACTAAATCAGGTGGGAGTTTTGTTGCTGGCTTCATGGACTGAGGATTTCTTTCCACCCTTGCTGAAATGGGTAACCACATATCCCTAAGAAGTTTTGTCTTATTGGAACATAATTTGGAAAACTAGAATGGGTACTCATTTTGGGGGAATTTTTTTCTCTGCTTAAAATTGTGTTTTTACTATCATATTAGAAGTGACTGTTATTCCTATTGACCTTCAATAGCACTCAATTCCCTAGACCTTGTTTGCACACAAAACATCTGAACCCAGTTGCTTGTCCCAGAAGAAAAGCCCTGTGTAGCTGGCTTTGGAAGGGAATAAATGTTAGAACATTTTCTATTAGGACACATTTTGTGAGGTGACAATATAGTGCAGGTCATTTCTGTTATTTCAGAAGTCCTTAACATGCAGTATGGATCAGTGCTGGCATTGGTAAGTGAGCCAATATCTTAAACAAAAAGGCAGAAATTGGAGAGAGGCAAAAGGAGAATAATCCAACAAGAGTCCAAGGAACTGCAGAAATGGGCACTCCAGTCTTTTCAGATATAATAAACAATTACAGCCAGGAAGGACAGTATTCCTTCTCTAGCTTATTAAAAAGTTTCAACTTGACCAAGAAAGAATCAACCATCACTTGGTATACTTTGGCTTATTTCATGTTCTTGCATCCACCATTTAATCAATGATTTAACTTTCACTTCAGCCTTGATTCAGACACAGACTTGATATTTAAACAATTCTCCTCTGTTATATTCGTGTCCACGTAAAAAGATCATCTACTGTGTGCTTAACATGGACATAATGCAGACCTGCCATGTTTCATATGAAATATTTCAACTCACACATACAGAAATCTCATTTTTCTATCATTTCAGAAGCTATAAGTTTTCTGGTACAAAGGCATTCTGGAAGTCAGCTGGAAACTCCAGCCATTCTCCAGTGTCAGTCTTTTGAGACCTAAGCCTTAGAAACATTAAAAACAAAAGTGTTTATTCATTTATAAATTACTACAATACCTACAAAAAAAAATTCCTTTCATTTAATGTTTTTTTTCAAATAAAACCTATTTTAAGTGGTTTGTTGAGTTTAAATAAATTAGCCTATTTTTCTCTGGAGGGTTAATTATTATGCTTTCTGCTATTCTGCTGATGAGCTGGAAGCTGTGTTCAAGGCAGACAACTTGTACCAAGGCAGACCTAGCAGAACAGTCACTCATTTCCCAGTACTACAACAGGATTCTTTTTCCAGGGACTGTTTCCTTCAGAGGAATAAATACTGAGAAACACCATCCTCTGACTCACAAACTCATTAGAACAACTTAAAAATCTGAACATGAAAGAGGGAAAGAAGTGCAGAGCCACGAGGCACTTGGTGCTGCACTGAATAACCAGCTGTAATGCAGGAGAGAATTGGGTTTAGTGAGGCAGAATAAAGACACTGAGAGTAACAGAAATACTTCAGCCCTGACTTGGGTTCCAATAGATGATCAAGTACATTTCTAGATTAGGTTTAGTGGGCATTTCAAACGAAACCTGAGAGTTCTTGGATCAGGGAGTAGAAAGCCAGTCTAAGCTCTCGTGTTTATAATCCTATTGCTGATGGTGTGTCCAGAGCCTGTGTGAAACACAGGGGATGTGCTTGAAGGCAGCTGTGGCCTGGGGGAAAGCACAAACTGAGAGATTTACAGGAAAATACTAAATGAAACCTTCAAAGGTTTTTTGCAGACCTACAAAACCTGTGGAGAGGGGTGAGGATTCCTGTGTCTGAACTTTGTGCTGAAATTCAGCCTGTGCCTCCCTCAGTCAGGAGGTCAGGCGCTGAGTGTTTAACATCACACTCTCCAAAATCAATAAAAGCAGGCAGATAAACCTAGATGTGTACAGCAGCAATATGTATGCATTTAAACCACCACAGATAGCTTTGTCTGCATGTAGTACAAAGCACCCCAAGTCCAGCAGAATCACTGTCAGTTCCCAGTTGTTGTGACTGGCAATCAGATGTTTGATTATACACAGATTAAAGGGGAATCTTTCCTGAAAATAGTTAAACAGCCTCAATCAGAGATAGAGCCCTCACAATAATACAAAATGCCTATTGCAATGCAAATGTAAAAACAAACAAAAAAAAACAACCCAGAAATAAATGATGAGCACTTACACCAAACATTTGTCTAAGATCTGGATCCCGGAATCTGAATGGTATATTTGAGACGTGGAGCCGTTTGGGCTGTGATTTGTTTTCTGTGTTTTCAGAAGATTGTGTCTGTTGCTGGCCATCGGTCTGTGCTGCATCATCTGTCTGCTAAAAGGGTAAAGCAAAATAAAGAAACACTGTAAGCATTGTTAATACAAGGGGGTGAGCTTAAATTCTCAAAAAAAAAAAAAAACAAAAAAAAAAAAACAACAACAAAAAACCAACCAAACAAACTAAAATCAGTTAAATCTGCTCCAAAGTAGTGAGGAATACCAGAAGTTAAAATACATGAAAATCAAATCCATTTCTGTCTCAACAGCATACATTTCCAGTGATAATACGTATCTGGAATAAACTGGAGAATGAGTAAATTATTATTTTTAGATTTGCTTAGCTATTCTTAAATAATGAATGAGTTCCTATAAGATTGCAGAAGTTCCTTTAACCCATTCTGTGTTTGCCAAGGTAAGGAACAGGACCTGCAGTCCAAATGCTGCCTGCTGGCAGAGCAAGCCAGACCCTTTCAAATGAGATCAGTGCTTTTATTCAGAGGCCACTGGGATTCTCCACAGCAGGCAGGTAACACATCTCATCCTCTTTGCCATTTCATAAGCAGTGCTGATGGGCACTGGGGGGTCATTCTGTCCAGATAAATGGTGTCCATTATGGAAAAGGCCTTGAGTTGTGAGAGGGAACAGAAGTTTAATCAGTGGTGAAGGTTGCCTGACACAAGTGTGAGACTCAGAAACAAAGTTGTGCAGCTTTTCTTCCTCACCAAAATGAGGTAATGTCATGGTCCTTCTTACAGGGACACTGTTCCCTGGGTTTAAAATTCTGGATTAAAACAGAAGGACATTGCCATGTGCTATGATTTAACAAAGAAATCACAAACCTGCAGTGGGATGAGGAAAGAAACCATAAAAATGCCCTTCATCCAAAAAGTAAAATTAACCAGTGCTGGTCTATCAGTATGTTATAGAAATTACTCATCTCTGTTCTTTAATTATATCCTACAGTGCCTAATTAATTACTGCTTGTACAGCACACAGTCATTAGCCAAGGCTCTGTATGGGTATTTTAAACCAGCACAGTCATACTCCTTTGCAGAGGCAGAAGGGTTGGGAAGAATAGAAGGGGAAAGAAAAAGATTGAGTGAAAAACTGCAAGGATGATCTGACAGCTATCACTTTCTTTGCTCTTTCCTTTTTCCTTTTGACCCCGTTGTTCTTCTAATTATTCATCTTTCTCTTGTGTGCTAATGTTACATTCAGTTTGCCTTTCTGAGTTTTTCTCATTTAAGGAGCAAAAAGGAGAAATTGCCCATTTCCTGCTAGTATGAAATTTGGTTTAGGAGACAACAGTTTAAGCAACATAAAAATGGTTAAATAAAATAAACCTTACCACACAGTTTTAGTACCAACAAGCCTGTTGAAGAGGAAGCAAGAGAACTCAAACAGAACACATCATTTACATCAGCAATAACTACATAGAAATTGAATTCTAGCAAGTGAAATTCAACAATATCCTCCCTAAGTAATACAAATGTTCTCAAATGAAAAGTACTAATATCTATATTGCCTATACTTCTGCGCTAAGAACACTTTATAAATAAAGGTGCTCATTCTGCAGCAGCACCAGTCCATCAGGAGCATCTCTGATATATCACAGGATACGACGAGACTCACACAAATACAAACTTTTGTGTGCACTGAAGAAAGATTTACTGATGCGATCCAAACAAATAATGGGATCAGATCAAGTGTAAACCTAAAACTGAGACAGTGCCACTCTTCATGTGCTACTCCCTGAACTCACAGGCCCACAAAATAAATAATTTATCTTTATGAATATTTAGTGATTTAGATAGAAAATATGGTATATAGCTGTCAAGAGACAAAAATGTTCCATGCTAATCTATTTTTAGCTAAAATCAACTCAAAAATTCAAACTTTAGATTTTGAGGTAGATGTTTCACCCAGAGACACCACAGGGATTACTTTCTACCTTCAGGCATCAAGGGAGAGAGACACGAAACAAATTTGGTATGTGAGAGCAGGTGGGGGATGACAGACTGGAAACTCTTGAAATACAACACTCCAGAAGAATTTGAGGTCAATTAGATTAATCTGAAAAGAACTAAAGAATTCTAAAGGTGCTGTTAAGCTTCAGGAACAGAGGGTGCCCAAGGAAGAAATTATATAATCAGTGTCCTGTATAAATGCAAATGGAAAAGAGTAATCTCTGTTCATTTTATGCATAGAAATGAGGAGCAGAAGGGCTGAGCTGTGCACCACAAACATCCCAAAACACTGGGAGCAACTGCCCTACTTAGCAGCTGAACAGATTATGGTCAACAAAATCCAGTGAGGTTTCTGAAGGTGGTGTTAAAATGGAGCTACAAATTATGGGCGAAGAGGATAAATCCAGGTACTGGTATTTTCCAGGCCTTTGGTTGGTTTTACCACTTTTTAAAATCATTTTTATTCAAAGAAGCCTCAAATCTGCACTCTCAGCACAGAATGTCTCAGAGTCTGGGCAGGGAGGGCTGAAAACCAGAAACTTTAGCAAGCCCCTGTCATCACCATTTCATGACTGTGCACGACCCTCAAGATCCCTGGGGCAGAACTAACAGGGCTAAAGCTTTTAGAACATATGAAAAGGCTTAGCAATGCAACAGGCTCTTTACAAAGCACATTATCATCCAGAAATCCACAGCTGTGCCTGGAGATCTGGACAAGGATAACCACGAACTGGAACTGGAATGTGAAGATGATGCAGAAATTTTCCAAGTAACACCAAGGAGGTAAAGCACACCAGGGGCAGAGGACAGGCTGGATTTTGAAAAATCCGAGCCAGGCAACTGTCAGAGCTCTGTGGACTCATGGAACCAGAAAGTGATTTACCTCACACACAGAGAATACATTTCAGGAGAATACCTTCAGTGCTGGAGGACCTGAAGAGTGATGCTTGATAGCCCTTTAAAAATTAATTGATGTGAGGATGTGGCATTATCCTTCCTCCATCCCTGCAGTCCTGGATGCAATCAGGCTGCTTCCTGGCCCCTATTCCACCACATATTTGCAATTATAAAATATTAAAGATTCTTAATATATGATAGTCTTAAGACTTATAACAAAAGTTATAAAAACAGAATGCAGAAATAGAAGATCAAATTCTCACTCACAGCAAAACAAATTGAGGTGAGTTCCCTTTACTTCAGTGAGCTACTGAGTGCTTAAGTGTTAAAATAAATGAGAATTGAAACATTCTTACAGGTAAGCAAACCCATATCAAAGAGGGGCATTTCCAAAAAAGATTTCTTTTTTACATGTAAGATAACTTCAGTATAAACATTTGGTATCCTTTTAAACCAAATTCATCATCAGGAGAGTTGATATCTATTGTTTTCTAAAGAAATGCTTTACCTTTAGCAAAATACTTTTCTTTTTGTTTCCTTAACTCAGTTCTAGAAACAGAAAGCTTCTATTATTTAAAAGACTTTACTCAAGTTCTTAAAGACTTCACACTGAAGTAAAATTTTTGAAGTAATTTTTCTGGTTTCCCTTCCTAGCTTTTTCCTGGGAATTTAGGAAACAGAAATTATACAAGTGAAGAAAACCACTAAACCAAATATTTGTTTGGATAAAATAAATTTGACAATTTTTTGTTCGGAAAAGAATATAAGTCCTCCCCCCCCCCCCCCCCCCCCCCAAGGCCATTTTAATCCAAATTTGCAGCAATTTTCACTCAGAAATACATTCTAAAACCTTCATGCAGCTCCTAATACAACCCCATTTCCCAGCTGATCCTGACTGGATGCTGGAGTCCCATCTCCCACCCCCAGCACTGGTGGCAAAGTCCCCACACACAATAAAACAATGGTCAGTGAACCTGAAATCAGAGAGGGCCTTGTGCACATTGCCTGGGTAGAAAAACCCCATTCCATTCTCCTTCCTGGCTCATAGCAATTTTCTGTGTCCCTTTCCATCCATCACTGCAGACAGCCAGCCCTGCAATGTTCCTTACACCGGAATTTTAAGTGTTCCACTTTCCCTCCATTCTTTTCCACTGCCTAATACCTTTCATTTCCTACAAAACCACGATGGTGTGCACAAAATCTTTCACCCTCAAAGCCTGTTTCCAACACAATGAAATGCAGAAAACTGTTTGCACGCCCTTACAGGAACACTGCTCCCAATCTCAGCTTTTAAAGACTGAATGGAACACGGATCGTAGGAATGCCTGAAATGGATCTAAACCTTTTATCTCTTTCTGGACAAAGTGAAAATAAGGACTATTGGAACATGAGAAAGCTTTACCAAGTCCTCATCATTCTGCTGTAATCTCCAAACAAACACAAATCTCTTGCATATCTTTTAAACCCATACCAAGTCTAGAGGAAGAACAGCAGGAATAACCTCTAAAATATTTACAGGGAAAAAAGCAACAGGAAGAAAAAAAGGAACAGATTATTTTTTAAAATATGATCTATGGTAAATTAGGTGCTGAGTATCTCATGCATACATGCCAGCATAGGATAAAGCTCTTCAGAATTTTAAATTTAGCAAAAAAGAAAACACCCACTGAATTTTTTAATGAATGCTCAAAACAGCACCTGGTTTTTTTTTCCTGCTGCACCAATCAAGTTATTTCTCAGAGAAAAAGAGCTTGTGAATGTCTTCTAGGCATTATTTGATTAAGTTGACAATATTATGTGAGCAATGGTTGGGTACCCACTGTGCTGTACTTTTGACCAAATTGATTTGTGTAATGAACACTTGCTCTGTCTCTTCTCCAGCCTGAACAGGGCTCTTGATTTAACCGGTGGAGCTGGAAGCCAAGTGAATTTACAGCCCCCACAGTCATTCTCTCTCAATCTGGAGAGAATAGCAGCAGCAGTACATGAGCAAGCATAATTCAATACATTGTGCTATAAGCACAGAAAATAATATCAGAGCTCTGCAATATACCTGTTTGATTTGATTTGTAAACCCGATAAAAAAAGCAATCGAGAAAAGTTCAGCAGAAAATATATATATACGTCCTGAGCAAAAATATAACCATGCCCAATGTGTACAAACTGAAAAAATCATGCATAGTAAATCATCTTCATACTTCCCTCAGATAATATTGCACATTTTCCATTTTAAAAGGATCTAGATTCTGGAAAGTTACCTTTCCATTAAAAAGTGAGCAAAGAGAATAATTTAAAACTGAGTTTGGGACTTTCTGAAAATGCTGTTTCCCAGATACACCACTAAGAGAGAGCTGACAAAGTGATGGGTTTGTAGCTTCCCTGTCTTCTTAAGTAGCTCGACTGATTAATTAATCATACTTGTTTTGGTAAATTTATATTCTGTAAAGTCCCAGCTCTGCAACGTGCTTCCCAGAAGCATAACAACACAGAAAAAATGGAGTTATAGACGCAGATCCATCTGTTTGGGCTTAAATTCACACGAAGATGTACACAGAAAAAAATTCTATTATTGTGCTATTTCACAATGGTGATAAACATTACCAGAAGTATCAGTGACTTCTCTTCTGCTATCCTTTTCTCATGAATAAGATCAATAGCAAGGTCTTGTTGCTTTCAGGACATTAAAAGTTGAGGTTAATTCTTCAAATTAGCTCTAAAGATAAAAATATTTCCAGTACCTCATACTGCAAAGCATGCAGCTCATGCCACATCCATTTAACCCCTTGAGAATCCTTTCCTAAAGAGAATGTGCACTGTTCCTTGTTCTGATCTAATGCAAAAAGCACACAGATGTTATGCACAAAGAAATAAAGAAATGTAATAACGTAATCATGCCTGCATTTGATAATTTGGAACTAGATGATCTTTAAGGTCACTTCAGCACTAGCCCTTCCACCATTATGTTGCTAAATTTCTGGTATAGCTGAGTGTCTCATGCTTGGTTTCAGAGACACTGCAAGTGAAAACCTGCAGGGCAAGCCCTGACCCCCCTGGTTTTTAATGGTAAAATTCCCTTTTATTTCAGCTGGGTCACAGTTTCATGCTGACGTTGTACCCACTTGACAAAGTAATTTCAGCATTACCACTAACTTCACTCTATTTCCCAGATTACAAAAGGGATAATGAAATTACAAAAGGCATAATTGTTTCATATTCGTTACAAAAGCATTTTACTACCCAAAGCACCAAATGCAAACTGAGCAAAGCAGTCACTGGAACAGGTCTGAAAGAAGCAGGCACAAGAGCCAAGCCCTGTCCTGAAGGCTGTGCTGTCCCCTCTCCAACGTGCTGAGCTCTCACCTGTCACAGACATGCTTTATGAAAAATCTTTTCTTTAAGATTTTTCTCTCCTGAGAAGCTGAGAGGCCTCAGGAACAAAATGTAAACAATGGTTATCTGCTGCTGTGGGATGCAACAGGTGCATCTGGGATTGGTCTCACGTGGTTGTTTCTAATTAATGGCCAATCACAGTCCAGCTGTCTGGACTGTTTCGGTCAATCACAAGCCTTTGTTATCAATCTTTCTTTTTCTATTCTTAGCCAGCCTTCTGAAGAAATCCTTTCTTCTATTCTTTTAGTATAGTTTTAATGTAATATATATAATAAAATAATAAATCAGCCTTCTGAAACATGGAGTCAGATCCTCATCTCTTCCCCCATCCTGGAACCCCTGTGAACACCACCACACTCACTCTGGCCCCTGCCCAGTCCATTAATGCCCAAGAGCCATTCTCCCTCCCATCTCCCTAGTGGCAAGAGTGTGTTTGATGTTCAGTTGTGCCTGTTATTCTCATTAATGAACCCATCTTTGGGAGGTGAGGTGAGATGTGAGGCACACACGTTTGGGCTGTGAGAGACGCAGGCAGGGTGCCAGCGCACCTCTGGGGAGGGAGAGCACCCAACCACCTCCCCTCTGCAGCATTGCCTCTCTCAGCTCCTTGAGCAGCCACATGAATACAATTTACTGCCAGGAACACAGTGCAAGGTGGCTGGCTCTGACTGGGGCATTTGTTTTAGATATACTGCCACACACAAGCACACTCCGCTAGAATCCCTTAATCCAATTTACTGACAAATGAAAAAGAACCTGAATAATTTTGTGCTTTGCTTCAGCAGTTTCTGACGTTCCACTATTGAACATGCTCTGGGGTTTCAGCAGACTGGGTATTGTTCAGGGCTGAAGACTTACAAGCAGTAGTGATTATTTCTCTCATTTCTAGATGGATGCATTCTGGATGCTGATACCACAGGCTACAAGAAAGCACTGCTATTATTGTGATAGCTTATGCATGGAGAGCTAGCAGCCTAAATAAGAGATCATTAATTCTGGGGACAGATAGGAGCAATAAGATAGGTTTCTTAAGCCTCTGGTACTGCAGGACAACCAAAGAGTAATTAATAACTTGGCTACATTAATTATTTCCCCAATTAATCTTCCTTAACAGTATGCAATATAGCCCTTATATAGTGCTTTACATTGCCTTTGCTGGTTCGTCATTTTTCTTCTAAAATATTCAGCGGGGTCTCAGGGAATAGCAGATCAATCATGTCTGAGGAGAATCACCAAAAGCCACATATTTTTTGACTTGAGAACACCTCTCAAAACTTGGGCCAAATTTGCTGGCATAAAGAGCAGATATTACTTTTAAAAGAATATTTGTAAAATGTTTTAATAGAGTTGTGTGTAACCAAGCAGTTGGCAAGTTCAGTTAAGGACATCCAGCGGACACCAGCATGTCAGTAACGTGAAATGGGAGAAGGAATGATAAAAGGTTGCCTCAATTAATTATTTATTGCTTGCATCGATTCAATAAATATTTCTGACCACCTACTGATCCCATCCATAACATCACAAGAGCAATTAACAAAACCTTTCCTAATTAGCTGCATCCTGGCTCCATTAGCCAAGAAGGAAATGCATACACTATGCACATCTTTAGAAGATGACACTATGTATAATAAAGCTCAATTATTGTGATATTTTCACAAGATAATACTAAAATAAATTCCTTGGATTTATTCTTTAAAAGAAATAGCAGACAGATTAGGAAATATTATACTGTCAAAGGACAAAAGCATTAATTTAATCCAAATAAAAAATCTTAAGTAGTGATTCAGAGACACAAAGAAATAGTCAATTGATTTTGTTATTCCTCTTTCATCTGTTAGTCAGAAGTCTCTTTTCTTTCTGATGTAAGTCTTGCAGGAAGAAAGTGTTTAAAAATAACCTTCTTTCAATGCTTGAAAGCCTAATGTAAAATCCAGACGGGCAACCAATGAAAACATAGTAAAAAGCGCCATGACAGTAAATATAGAAGTCGTGATTAGAGGGGTTTTTATCATTTGAGTGGGAACTGTAGCTTCACACTGCACAAGCTGGTTTACAAAGCATTACCAGAAGAAGAAGCCACCAGGATCCTCAGCACTGAATAGTGCCACGCTCATGAGATTTTCCACCACAAATTGCTCAGCACATTTACTCTGCAGATTCTCCTCTCGTTTCTCTCCCTCTGGAGCTCATTTCCCCCTGTGTGTCTGAAAGGACCCACAACACTCATGGGGTGCTTTCATGAGCACCCAAAGCCTCAAAAACACACCTGCCCTTCCTGACACCTCAGGGCTCAGGCTCCTTCCACCCACCACTCCAGAAAAATTGCATTATAGGAAATAAGATATAAAAAATTATATAAAATAAGACTTGGAAGGCACCTGAAAGTATCCATAGGGAATAGCTGCGGTAGGTTCTAAATATACAGAAATAGAGATTTGCCATCTAAATAACAAAGTTTAAGGGAAGAGGGGTAAAATAGATGACAAAATATTGAAAGGTTTTGTAAAGCTTACAGGTAAATATACCTAATGGTTATGATAGGTCTTGAAACAAAGTCACAATTTGATAGGCAATACATCAGGACACAATGCCCTTGAGATAAGACTTTCTGAATGATGCAAAGCTTGGCAGGCTTGGTTTCTGGAAATCCACTGATTCTCCCCAAGTTCTCCGGTCCAACTCATTTATTACCTTGATTTATGAAGAAATTATTCAGAAGGGAGCATAAATCAATACACAGTAAGGCAACTGTACTTTTACCTGTGGCCATTCATTCATGCACAAGCATTGCTGCTTGAATATAGAAAGAGTTTTGTTTTTTTTTTTTTTTAATGTTCTAATTAGCTTAAAAATTCTTTCAAGTGTTATCCCTCATAAGTCAACATCATAAAAGGCAGTGCTGCAATAAAGCTTATTAAACTTCTGTTCTGGAAGCAGGCTCTATCTGGAAAAAATAACTTTCAACATCTGCAACTTATACAATGCTGTGACATTTAGCAATATTTGTCCAAATTAAAAAAAAAAACACTAATTAAATACTGTGCTGCACAGGTTCAGAGGATATTACTTCCTTTAAAAATAAAAAATAAAATCAAAAAAGAGAAAAAAAGGGGGGGAAGTGTTTTTAGATGGAGCATTTGCAGGTTTGGCTATGAGTTGTTTACCCTCAGCTTGAATCAATGCACACTAGTTTCTGGAATTCCCCTCCGAACTAGATTGATGTCATGCATGTAAAGTCCCTTTTTGTGAGAGTTGTGTTGACACAACCAACTGCTGAGCAAACTTGTGAGAGCAGAGTCTCATGCTGAGAGGGAACGGCTGATTGCTCCAGCTCCAGCTCAGGGAAAGAAAGAAAATGTGACAGTGTGATAAAAGGTTTTTCTCTGTTTGACCCCTCACCTCGTGCTGGATCCCTACTGTGACATTCCATTTGCTCACTTGCATATCTTTGCCCAAGGAGCCAGCTGTTGAACCCTCTGAAGTACAGAGGAGTTTGAGGGTTCTCCATATCACAAAAAAGACATTTTCTAAATCACATTGCTCTTTTTGTACTGAGGTACTCACCCCAACCTAACAAGCAGCAGTTCAGTTCCTTGCAGGATAATAAATTCTCAAATTTATATTACCAACTTCATGAAAAAAACCAGCTGAATTTATTTTTCTTATTGAGTGTGTTTGGTGGTCTCATATCTTAGCAGGCTGCAGCCAAAGGCAAGCAGCATTTCCATGGAAAATCAGGTCTGTACCTGCTCTTCTTCAAAAGCAGCATTCCTCAAGTTTCCCAGTGGCACAACCAGACACAGAGAAGTCCACATCAAGGAACATTATGCTTGATGTAAATCATTCTTTTTCATCCTTCTCTTCAAGCTCACCCAACACCTTCCCTTGAATAACGTGAAAGACAGCTTAAATTTTTAGGAAACATCCATTTGTCCTTCCCTTCTCCCACTTCAAAGAAGAAACAAATCTAAGGAATAGTGGATGTTTCAAAGAATTTTTAAAGGGTTTAAACCATCATTTCAAATCCAGCTGTGAATGCTGATGTTGTGATGAATTCTGCTTGATCATATGAATGCACAATGCAGCAACCACTGCAGAATTGCTTTGAATACTGATACTCAAGTTTAAGGAAACTACTGGAAATAGGACTTGGACTCCCCTGAAATCAAGTTTCCTTTCCTGGAAAAAGTTCTCAAGAAAGAGGGCAGAGGAGACATTCTCTAACAGCAAACCTGGAATCAGGAGGATTGGCACTGAGAGTTTAAATCTAATTCCCATCCTTCCCTCTTGCTCACAGCAAGCCTGCCAACAGACCCCTTATTCATCCTCAAACACAGCAACCAGACATTTCTCAGCCAAGATATTTCTATTTTCATCTAACATCTGTACAGAGAAGCCATAACAGTCTCAGGCAGTTCTTCTGTCTGCAGCTCCCTTCAGGAATCAGCACAGGATGGCACAACCACACTCACTCAAGGGGCACAGATTAATCTTCCCTTGGTTCTCAGGAAAGGGACATGGCCAATTAAAGCTGTTGGGAGATGAAAGCAGGCAGGATGGGGTGACTGATACCCCAGAGGGTTGTGCTGCCCTGCAGAGGGACCCTGGCAGGCTGGAGAAACAGGCATGAGGAACCTCATGAAGTTCAGCGAAGTTCTACACCTGGAGAGGAACAGCCAGAGCAGAGCTGCAGGAAAGGAGTCCAAGTGGAATAGGAATCAACAATACAGGAGGGATTGGAGCATCTGGCAAACAAGGAGAGAATGAGAGAGCCAGGAATGTTCAGCCTGCAAAAGAGAAGGCAAAAATGCCAGATGGGAGGGAGGAGGGATGAAGGAGCCACACTCTGGCCAGTGGTGCCCAGCGAGGGAACAAAAGGCAATGAGCAAAAGCTGCAGGGCAGCACATGCTGTGGAGGAGCTGGGGAAAAAATTTCCTGTGAATGATCTAACATTCCCAGAGACCTTGTGGAGCTCCCTCCCTGGAGGAGTCCAACACCCATCAGAATAACCTGCTCTAGCTGATCCCACTTGGTTTGTCAGCAGATCGAGGCCAGGTCCGGTGACAATGACCAGCCTTGGGCATCCCTGGGGAGCAGTGACAGAGCAGGAGCAAGGACAGCAATCAGAGGGTCAGAGTCCTGCTCAGAGGGTCAGGGACCTGCTCAGAGGGTCAGGGATCTGCTCAGAGGGTCAGGATGCTGTTCAGAGGGTCAGGGATCTGCTCAGAAGGACAAGGACCCTGTTCAGAGCATCCCATGGCAGTCAGGGCTGTGATGGGATGGGGAGCCCAGTGGGGGTGGGCAGGGCAGGAAGGACCAGCAGACCCTGACAAGGACCATTCACAAAGGCTGATGCCAGAATATAATGAGAAAACAACATGCAGAGGAAGAACATCGAAAAAGGGACTGGGAAAAACATCCATTTGGATGGGCAGAATTTTCCACTTTCTGTGGTGCACACGGAGATCCTTGCTTTCTGTGACCTGGCTCCAAAGGGACTCTCTCAGACAGAGAAATGAAAACCTCCACACCTTAGCAGAATAAACATTACATAAAGCAAATTATCACACAATAAAGCAATATTATATCAGCAAATGGCAACTGTAGGTCACCTCTTCCCATCACTGCTCTCCATCGTGTGATGGCCACAACCCAAATAAACAAAGCACTCTTTAGGGAGGAAGGATTAATGTTACAGAAGGCACTCCAGCACCACCACTCTCCTCACTGTGCGTTGATTTACTCAGTTACCCTATTTTACCTTTAAAGCTCACTTGGATAGCTAAAATTGCTGCATTCCTCTTGTAAATTCTCTTGACATAAAAATTGAGTATTCTGTACAATAGTATTACCATGCAAGTAAATAAACACATTTATTTTTTGGGTATAATCTGTTAGTTCCTAGGATTTTTACTCCTTTCTGCATTTCAGTATCCTTTCCACCTGCACAACATAACTGAAGTCTCTCTCTGCACAGGCTTGGTTTCCCGTATTAGTAACTGAAAGTTGTAATGATCACCTGATTCCCTGAAATATTATTTCCAGCCTATTGAAACGAACAAGCAACACAGAGGAGAACTGAAAAGAGAATTTTTCCAGATGCCTATCACAGAGTTAGCTTATCAGCCACCAGTCTCTGTGAGAATAATGCCAGTGTCCAATACCCCAGTGTTTCATCAAACTCCACGAAAAATTTACTTTTTTAATCATATTCCAAACTTCTACTGCAAAATCAAGCCCCACCAATCCCAGTCAACCATCTCTGTAGGTCAGTGGACTTAAACTGGAAAAGGGGGAAAAAATGAAAATATGTTTCAGTTATTTTTATGAAACAGCATCTAAACTTAAGCTTGTCTCCCTAACTTGTATAAGAGGTCAGCCAAACAGATTTCAGTTTTTTCAGTGATTTTGGGACACACAGTTATGTTTAGCTTCAATGCTGCTTCAGAAAATATTTGGTAATCTAACACATCCTCAAAAGAAACCATTTCATGGTTCTTTTTGCTCCTTTCTAAGTGTGGAACTTTCATTTTACTTTCTACACTGACTGTCTTTACTGCTTTTTAAGGAAAAAAAGAGTATGGTCAATCAGCTTGACAAGCAAGCCTACACTCCATAAACTGGGCTCCAAGAATGTGAGGAAATCACACGGTAGTTTTTTTTTTTTTAAGTCCATAAAATCAGACTTTATTCTGGATGAGCTAACAATCTCTGTGTGAGCAGGACTCAGACACTAATATGAGAGGAAGTTACGGCAATAATTAACGGCCATTTGAAGCAAAACTCATTTAGAAATATAATGAACTGAGAACACTTAAACAGACTTCATTCAGGGAAAGATAAAAGAGTAGCTTACAGAAATATGGCCTGAATTGCATTTCCATTTACATCATCTACTTTTGTAACACCTTCCCCTTCCTCTGCTTCTAAAGGAAATAATGTAAAAATGCTCTTTGCTGCACATCTGGAAGTGTATTTAAAACTAAAATTGTAAATTATAGCCTTCACTGTCCACTCACTTCCATCTCAGTGAAGAATTATTCATCTGCTGACCACTCAATAGCTAGAGAAGAACTACCACAAGCAGCTTTAATTATTATTTACAAAATGAAAGAAAATCAGTTCAAGGAGTGAGACTCAGAATGGTCAGTGCAATTTGAAATTCCTTCTGTTATTTGCATAACCATCCAATATGTTTTAATGGCTGCAGTTATGAGATTATCTAAATTCATGAAGAATATATATTTATTAACACACATACTCAGCACTTTTACTCTCCCCTGATTAGAATGTCAGGTGAACATTTCAACTGAGGGAAAATGAATTGTGAGCTAAGGATGGGCAGCTCTGTCTCCCCTGACTCACCCAAGTGAAGAGCCTCTAATAGACACTGGGGGGATGCATTAAATTAGGAACCACGCCACTGAGCTCTCTCAAATTTCCTTTAAATAAAAAGCAAGAAGAAAAGGTTAATGAAGTTCTACCACGCAATTCTATTAACAATGTCCACGATTACTGTAGCATGAGGAGGACATTTAATTCAAAAAAGGAATAAAGAAAGGGGGAAGAGGCTCTGGTCCATCAGAAGGACTGAGCAGCGGGGATGCTTTCAAGCACTGCAGGCTCTGAGGATGCTACTGCAAAAAGATTCTAACAAATAAAATAAACAAACATCTTCCTGCCCAAAAGTATGACACAAAGGCTCAAAACCTAATATGCAACTATAAATTGGTAATATTTAATATTACCTATATATATATAAATAATGCATATATATTATATATAATATATACATTATATAGATTATATATATATTATATAATATATAAATTTTGATATCTTTTTTTTTCTGTTACCTTCAAAATCCTGTATTTTGAACTACAAAGCAGCATTTGACAAGGCAAGTCATGTATCTGCTATACTGGCCTACCAGGGCTTTGCCATTTGGATTTCTAGCTTGACCAATTGCTCCAAAACAAAGCAAACCATCTCACCATTTGTGAAGAAATATATTCTGTTCAGAGGAATTATGAGGGCTTTTACAAGATGCTTCACTGTGTGGTCTCTCACAGGTTTTTTGTGCTAATTCTGTCAGCACAGCAAGAGCTCGCAGTGTTCCTTGCAAATTTAAACAAGGTCTTCAACTAAAAATAATCTAAAAATAATCATCTACAGAGATTCCTGAAGATATATTTGCACAACTCAAAAACTATCAATTTAAACTGTATCTTAATAAGAACAGAATGTGTAAATTTTCAACACCTCAAAATAATAATACAAACGTGTCTAAATCAAATATTTTCACTTCAGCACTTTTCTTGTCTAGTCCCCCAAAACTCCTGAATATCTTCCAAATGCAGATGTACTTTTTGAAGAGAAAAAATTGAAAAATAAAATACTTCTCTTATAACCAGAGAGCAGAGAAGGATGAAAGCAGGTATCAACAGCCTGCATTTTTCTTAATATTTGATTCTAGATTTTATTAAGTGTTTCAATTTAGCCTGGCCAAAACATGGCACTTCATTGAAAAGAGTGGAACAGACTCCAAAGATTAATGACAGTAAAATTATCCTAATCTGTCATAAGCTCTGATATAACAGTAAGAGGAAGTAATTTGCTTTAGTAAAAAGCAATGAGCACCAAAGCATGAAAATTAACACTCCACAGAGGTAGATATTAAATGAGAAATATTAGCTGCATCAGCACATTGGAGACAATTATAAACTGCAGAGGATTTCTGAGACTGAGAAATACTATATTTACTATGATAAAGTCAATTTTACCACTTGGTAAAAGCTCAGTTTGTGATTTTAGTACTGAATTTCTTTGCTCTCAAAGTAACTTCCATTACTGCTTTCCAAAATTTATATCACTTTTGTTTCCTTTATGCATTATATTGCTTACTTTATCTCATGGAAACTTATTAATACAGAGAAGACAAAAAAAATCACCGAGTATTACCTTATTTTATTACTTACTTTGAGCACCCAGACAACACCTGACATACTTTGGAGAAATTATATTAGTCAAAAATGGGTTTTTATCAGTTTCAGTCAGTGAGCATTTATGAACAGATGAGAGCCTCTTTTCTCTCTGTTTTTTTCTTCTTTTTTTCTTTACAAAGAGAAATAAATATGAGAAGATAAGTAAAAGTACACAGGGAAGATACTTGGGCTTTACATTCTTGTATTGCAGAATAAATCCAAGCTGAAGATTTTTATAACCACCAGCATTCATACTGAAAGGTGCTAATGCATCATTATGATCTAGCAGGTTGCTCGCTGTGTTTTACAGCCTTTCACACTACATTAACCTTTTGTACCTCAAGTATTTATGACCTCATAAGTAAGTATTTATCAAACTGAAAGCTCATATACAGCACTGTATTTTAGCTCCCAGTTTTTAGGAACATTTATAATTTCTCTTTGCTTGCATTTAGAATCACTATGGTTTACAGTCCGTGTTTTTAGCAAAGGTATTAATGCAAAGTAAAACTGGTTTTACCACTATCCATGGAAATGACACAAAACTATAAAATGCCTTAAGTAGGGCTTCATATCAATGTAAAAAACAAACAAACAAACAAAAAAAACCAAAACAACTTCCCATGCATATTTTATTCTAAAATAAAACAATAAATTGTTAGAAAAGGTAAATATGGATGTTTTGCTTCCTGCACTATTCAACGAAATATCAGAGCCAAACAACCAGACAATTCTTGTGCTCTTGGTACAAAAATTGTCACAATTACTTAAGTAATAGGTGCCTCACCTACATAAGCTCTGTATTTAACAAAAACAAAAAACAAACCAACCCACAAAACAGATCAATTCAGGCATACGCACAGCCCCATTTGAGAAAAAAACCCCACAGCTGACTAATGTATTGCACAAATATTGCTTTAATACAGTATAGGTTGCAAATATTCTTTCCAGCAATTCACTATGAAAGCTGAGGTATTGAAATCTATTGTGAGCAAGGCCAAATTGTAACTTCAGACACATTGCTATAAAATTTGGCCTAACAAACACTATGAATTTTTATACCTCTGAGAGAAAAGAGGCCTGCCCAAAGCTGCCTTGTCTTTGTTCCCCCTCAGGTGTGTGTGACGGGGTAAGGCAGTACCCTCCTACCCACAGGCACCTGAGCAATGGCAAAGAAAGAGGAAAAAGAAAGAAGACATCAAAGGACACCCATGAGGAAAAATTCCATGGAAGGGGAAGAAAGGTCTCAGCTGCTCAGTTACAATCTTCTGCACACTTATGCAGGGATGGTTGAAAGAACAAGAAGTCAGTCTCAGCCACTGAGGGGTTTCTGCCTGCTGGTAATTGTACTAGACACAAATCATTATTGACTCTGTCTGCTGCAGTTATTGTGGGGGAAAAAGAAAAAAAATCCCAAATATAAACAACTTTGCTGCAGATGGAACAGATTCAGGAGGTGCTGAAGGGCCCTTCTCCAAGCAGAGGCTGCCAGTCTTGCTCCTTGTCCCTGCTGGGATCTCCTGCCACCCTTTCGCAGCTTTCTCAGGCTGAGCAGTGCAGGCTCTGAGCTCAGCACCCCAGGATCAGCTCCCAGTGCCCCTCTGTCCCAACATTCCCTGTATCTGTACGTGGAAAGCTTCACACCACACCTGAGCACTTCCATAACTGCTGCACATGTAGCACAGGGAGCTGGAGCCCCTTGCCATGGTCCTGGCAGCAGTCACGTTCCCTGCATCATTTCATGCCCCATCTCTGACTCCTCAATCCCCTTCCTCCCTGGAAGAGACATGAAAACTGTGCCAAAGCAACAGAGCAGATGGATCTTGGCATTGTGTGTGGTATCAGCTCATCACACACCCCAGGGCGGGGGGCTGAATGAACAGTAACTTCTGCACAGTACAGAATGAACAGTAACCCTGTCTGCATGGTACATCTGAAAGTTAAACTAAGCTGCACAGTTTTGCCCCTAAAAAAAGGAAAAAATATTTATGGATATATAAATTTCCTACGTAACAGAGTATCGCACCAACATTCTTTTTTATTCATACACCTGAAACATTGCATTCGCACAAATCAAGCTGAGGCTGTGATCTATTCAAAGCTCAATGCTCCAAAAGCATCAGTTCAAAATGAAATTCAGCAATAGCATTCTGTTATAGAGAAAAAAGACTATTTCTCAGTCTAGACACTTGGGCTCAGGACAGCCAGCCTCTGCAATCAATTTTGTCACAGATTTGCCTCTGGCAGGTTATTTAAACTATTTGTACCCTAGTTCCTTCTCAACAAAAGCAGAAAAAACAATAATTATAATTCAGCAAAATCTCACCAAATGGACATAAGGATCAAATAAATCCTTTCATGAGATGCTTGGAGAGGATCATCCTCTCAACTCAACAAGAAAGAATGACACTAGATTAGATCAGCAGCAGCACATTCAGAAATATCTCAGTCTTACAGCCAACTCCCAAACCTAAAGAACTCCTGAATATAATAAAGAAATACCTTCATCATTTGAGGTCACAGACTTGTAAGGTCTCTATCTCAAATTGCTTTGTGCTACCCCACGAGAGTGGTAGGAAATAGAATTTGACTCCCTCAGAGGAGGAATGATCAACTGAAAACATATCAGAAATGTTGGAGAAAACACAGAAGGGTTGCCTTGCATTCACACCCAGAGATCCCCTTGTGCTCTGATAACAAAACCCCTCAATCCCTCAGCCTCTCACACGTCCTCCTGCAGCCCCTGGGAGGGCAAAGCCACTGCAGGAATTCCCAGCATCAGTCTCATCTCTGTGACAATCCCTGAGCCCCAGGAGCCCGTGCAGGGCAGCTCTGAGCCCCTGGGCTCTGCTCCTGCAGCATCAACCTCAGCCTGGGCATTTTCTGTATTTCCCACCTTCAATACCCCAGAGAGTGGACAGGCACTTGTGCAGTGACTACAGACAAAACACTGAAGCAAACTTCAAAAAAACCTTCAAGCCCTCACAGCACTCAAAGCTCTTTTTCTCATGACAAAATTGGCACTAGGATATTGTTTTCACCAAGAGAAGGGCATGGTGTGAAGGTATTTCATCGAAGTGAGAGTAACAAATTTATCATCACCTGGGCACTATTCAAATTACCAAAGAGTCCAGCTGCAAAAAAAATGTGATTAGATTTTGGCATGAAATATCTGCTCTTGTTGAAAACTGCAGAGCAAGTGCCACACCTGCTTCTGCATTTCATTAATAGGGCAAGGCGGCAAAAGCATCCCCAAATAATCACTTCTTTCAATTGCATCTTAAAGATTTTCTGGTTAAATCCCATTTCTTCACCCAAAAATTGTGCTCAAAAACAATCCCTTGTAATAAATGCATGGTTTGTTGGAGGATAAACAAACTTATCACCAACCAGCTTTTTTCCCTGTTTTTTTAGTCCCAGCAGCAACACACACATGCAGGGACACAGCTTTCCAGAAGTCATTGGTCTGATACCTGTGTGTGACACAAGAGATCTTCCTGTAAATGTCTTAAATAACCCTGTGATAAAGCAAAAAGTCTCCTTTTTCTTACAACAAAGGCAAAGCACCATTTTTCATGGAAGAAAATGGATAGAGATAGATAGATAGATTGATTGATAGATAACCCAAAACTTGAATATTCAGCAATAGAAGCCCTCCCTTCTTCCCACTGAAGGCAAAAAGCTTTAAAACACAGGGCACAGTTAGTTCAATCAAAATAAAAAGTATCAGGTTCCTAAATTATAGCTCCTAGCTAGCTGGTTCTAAACTTAGTAGCTCTAAATGATCAGTGTCTGAAATATGTCAAATCAATAATTCAATTAATTAGAAAGCTACTCAAATGTGGGGCAATACATTATGTTTAGGTTAAGGAAACTGGAGATGCTGAGAGGGGCTTCAGCTTGCTACCTGAATAGATTATCTGTAGAGATATTAAACAGCTGATGATAGTGGAAAGCAATTTTTTATAGTGGATGGCCAGGGCACCCATGGCTGGGAGAGGTGACACATTTCTCAGTCAGAAATGTGATACACAAATGACTGAGTTTTGCTACAGCAAGCCTAGTTTTGCTGCACTTGCCTGGTTAGAATTAACATCACCTGGATCAGAGGGAGGAGATGTAACATTCCAAGGCATGTAATAGTCTGTTTAGGAAACGTAACTTTGAATAATCCCGGATAAATATCCCATATCCTCAAATTTCCAGGCAGAAAAATTACTTGCATTGGGCTAAGGGGAATGTGTGGGAGCCTGGGATATAGCACATTTATTGTCTTAAGAGTATGTATTTGGAAAAAAAACAACAAACCAAAAAAACACCAAAAAACAAACCCCCCCAAATATTATATAAAAAACAACAACAAAAAACAAACAGAAATTAAAAAAAAAAAAAAACAACAAAACAACAACTTGCAGTTGCATTGAAAACAGAAGCATCTCTTAATACACAATAATAGTAATATCATAAAAAAGGGGCTCTCACCATTAGAAAGCACAGAACAGAATCAATGATTCAGATGCTGGTGCCTTTGACTGAACATATTTTGTCCCTAAAATGCATTAAAATCTTTGGGAAGTTGACTTTGCTGTACATGCAAAAAGAGAAGTAACACGGGAAATGGCTGCAAGTTCCTTTCAAGAGAGAACAGAGAGATAAAAGGGATGGATGTGCCATGCTTTCAACTCAGTGGGGAAAAAAAGAGAAGAGGGAGCCCAGCTCAGAAATGAGAGCAAGTTCTAAAATTGGAAACGCTTGCTGGAGACAGGAAGAAGCCAATAGCAGCATTTTAGGCTGGTGTGAAAGTGCTTTTATTGCATGTGTGAGCCGTTTCACAAGTACAGCTCCTGCCAGCCTGGATGTGAACTCCAGCAAGTGCAGGATGCAGGAGCCTGCAGGGCTCCAGGGCTGCCCAGCACCTGCCCTCAAACACACTCAGCCTGCAGCTCCCAGGAGCTCTGCACCCATGGGGCAGCACCTGCTCCTAAAGCCATCCCAGACCTGTTCCTAAAGCCAATCCTGGAACTGCTCCTAAAGCCATCCCAGAGCTGCTCCTAAAGCCATCCCAGAGCTGTCCCTAAAGCCAATTCCAGAGCTGTCCCTAAAGCCAGTCACAGACCTGCTCCTAAAGGCAATTCCACAGATGTCCCTAAAGCCATCCCAGAGCTGCTCCTAAAGCCAATCCCTGTTCTTAAAGCCAATCCTGGACCTGCTCCTAAAGCCAATCCCTGTTCTTAAAGCAAATCCCAGAGCTGCTCCTAAAGCCAATCCTGGACCTACTCCTAAAGCCATCCCAGAGCTGCTCCTAAAGCCAATTCCAGAGCTGTCCCTACAGCCAATCCCAGACCTGTTCCTAAAGCCAATCTCTGCTCCTAAAGCCAATCCCAGACCTGCTCCTAAAGCCAATCCCTGTTCTTAAAGCCAATCCTGGACCTGTCCCTAATACCAGTCCCAGAGCTGCTCCTAAAGCCAGTTCCAGACCCGCTCCTAAAACTAATCCCAAACCTGCTCCTAAAGCCAGTCCCAGACCTGCTCCTAAAGCCCATACTAGACCTGTCCCCAAAGCCAATCCCTGTTCCTAAAACCAGTCCCAGACCTGTCCCCAAAGCCAATGCCTGTTCCTAAAGCCAGTCCCAGACCTGTCCCCAAAGCCAATCACTTCAGAAGCAGCTGTGGCCAGTTCCTGTGCACACCAGCACACAGCCCTTGCCAGGTTTATCCCTCCGGTCTAAAATGGGATTTTGTAGCTAAATTCCTGTGCACCACGGTATGGATTTACTGGGATATAATATCACCAACTCATGAGGATCAAACAATGGTCATATATTAAAAATGATTCAGTGTCTACACTGCAAATATGTTGGCTCCTCCAATTACACTAATTGCAATGCATTTGAAGATCAAAACTTGAAGGGACTACTGTAAAACAATACAAATTTTTCAATTTGCTCAAAATCTACTTTATCTCATTTTAATTTCTCTTGTACATCTTTTACTTTCAATACAAGCTAATATTTTTCCCAAACACTATGTCAAAACTGGAATACATTCTGTATTTAAAAGGAGGTCAAAAGTGACATTCATGGATAAACAACCAAGCTCCATTATTTCTGCTGCTCCAGCCTGGGATAGTTTTGCCACCTGTCCCTGTCAGATTTTCTTTAAAGAAAAAAAGGAAGCTTATGTATGAGAACAAGGAAATACAAATATTCAGAGGTGAAACTTGGCATCTGCTTCACCAAATTTGGCAACACTGTAATTGTAAACTATGTAGGAAATGAAACAGGGTGGAATACGTCCATGAGCAATCATATTTCTCAGCACAATCAATATTTCCATACCCCTAAAATCAAAATAATAAGGACTCTAAGTAAATAGGCAATAGAATTGCTACATTTTCAAGTAAATGCATAAGTTTAAAGCAAATTTCTCTGGACAAACCTACAAATTTTTCCTCTAAGTAAAAAGCCACAAGATTTCTTTTTTACTATCTTCTAGCTTTAAGCTGAATGCTTGCAAATATTTTAAACCTACAAATTTCTTCTCTAAGTAAAAATCCACGAGATTTCTTTTTTAGTATCTTCTAGTTTTAAGCTGAATGCTTACAAATATTTTAAACAAAATGACACTTTATAACCACATTTTTGGCAATAAATCTCTTTCAACAACATCAGCAATAATACCTTTTGTAATATGAACATATTAAAAAAATAAACCGCATCCTCATGGAAAGCAAAATCAGATGTCCCAGCATTGTTATGACATGAAAAAGAGCAAATTTACATACTTGGGGGTTTTTTAGATCTCTCTTTTCTCACATATTATGTTGTTAAAACCCATTTTTTTTTAACTTCAGTTTCCACTGGAGGAGCTTCATCTGCAAACACTAATTAGCACAGGCAGGCTCAGATCTTCCTGGCTGGCTGGGTGATCATGCCTGCAATATGTTGCAGCCTTGGTACACATCTTGTTTTCAAATCAAATATTTAGATACTACTCTGGAACAGCTGGAACTTATGTGAATCCTTATGAAATGAAATACTTGACATCTTTTGACGTGCTTTTTATAACAGCAACAAAAAAACCCACAGCCACAGAAAAGACTTGGTTGTAAGCACACTCTCCTGATTGAATCAGAAGGCAGTCTGCTGCTTTTTTTTTTTTTTAATCTTTTATAAATCAGAGAATAAAGGGAAAGTATTTGAATTACAATCCAAAGCAAAAATAGCACAGCAAGAGGAACCCTCCATTGCTGCTTTGGAAGGGTGAGGAGGCTGGGAGGCGGCAGCAGCAGTACTAGCCCAGAGTCCACAGCCAGTCAGTTCATAGAGATTGAGATGTCCTCGATGGCAAACAACCTGCTCACGGACAGAGTTTCACCTATCTCCCTCACCTGGGGTGTTCTCAGACCAGGGGCAGGCAAGGAGCTGCCCCCAGGTGCTTTTTTACCCCTCCTTTGGCAGCATTTGTGCAGAGCTGTTGCCAGGGCAGGGCAGGAGCGCCGGCGCACCGTGCTGCATTCACAGGTGGGTGTGAAATGGGCAGCTCCGTTTGTGTTCTGGGGTAAACTCATCATATTCCAGAGGCTGTGACAGCTCCCCGTGTAGGGAAAAGACCAGAGGCAGTGGCAGCTGCTGCTGTGGGTGAGATTTAAAGAGGTCTCTGCTGGAAAAGCAAATGCAAGAAGCGCCTTTAAGCAAGAATAGCAGAAGACCTAAGGGATCTCTCTTAAAAAGCTGTTGAGAAGTTTTCCTAAATCAAAAAAGGCAGCACAATATGCTGATGCTTCCACACAACTGTGTGGGATATCAGCTGAAAAAGCATCTAGAACCAGCAAGCTGCTGCAATTTAGATACAAAAATACCAGAGAAGTCGTGTATGTTTTTCAAATCCACTATATATTTCCTTCAGAGATTCAGATATTCTCTCCATGCCACATTAAAATCAGTGGTACCTCCTATAGGGGAGGAGGAAATGAAAGCAAGCTAGTAGATATTATTGGAATGAGCAAAAACTGGGAAGAGACATAAAATGGAGACAAAGCCTACATATTGAAAAACAACATAAATGGAAAACAAAAGAAAAACTATAGAAAAGGAGTAGTGTAAGGAAGATAAGACAATGAAAATGCACACAAAGATCAAAGCAGGCAATAAGGAAGCAAAAGAAGAGGAAGGTCTTGTCATTATATTTTTTTTAAATTAGCAATTATGTCATACTTCTATTTAAAAACCTCCCAACAAATTAGGGAGGTCAGTCACAGTCAACATACAACACTGTCACAGTTTTGTAAAGAAACTGCCATACACATGTAGGATTAATTGAAGACAGAAAAAAACTCTCTTATCTCTTCTTCTGGAATTTCTACAATTAATTAATAAATTATTGGCCATTTAATGTCTAGATCTGTGCAATTAAAATGACCAACCAATTCTTCCTGCACATGACAGAAAAACCAAATGGGCGTGATGTGCATGGGTGACTGTTAGCTCAGTCTAATTCTTTTTCCAGCAAAGTCTGAAAAGAAGAACATCTAACCCTTCCCTAAAAGCATATCTGGTGAAAAAGAAAATTTTCCTCTGTCTGCTTCTGCCTGCAATGTCTATCTCAGCCTGTCAAGCCACTGGTAGAGCATGAAGCAGCTTCAGATGGATTCACCTGCTTGTGGGTTAAGCCAAGACAGAGGGACATGCCTTGTTACTGCCTTTCTAATACTGATGGATAGCAAAGGTAAATGTTTGAATCAAGCCACTCTTTCACGCTGACCCTAGAAAGGAACAAATTAAGCAGGCAGAAGTGGTAAGCAAGCCCACACATGAGTAACGTTTAATTAAAGTAATTCTGTGGGTGGCTGGGTGTGTGGGAAAGCTGCAGAGAGAGATTTGTGGGAGAGGAATGGAAACTTGAGAGTATAAACAGGATTAAAAAGAAGTATTTTCAGGGCTGGGGGGGGTAATATCCCACTAAGCCATCCTTAGCTGAGACCCACGTGTAGTCATGCAGGAGAGTAAGTTTAGCTCTAGGCACAGACTGGCACATGAACAGAAATTCAGCCTCATGACTTCAGGGAGAAGAGAGGAAGCCTCTCTGCATGATCTTCACAGCTTTTAGCTGCAAACTTGGTCAGTCCTGCAGCTACCTGTGTTACCCCAGCACTCTGACCTCTCTAGTGGAGAGGCAGCTTCCTGCAAGGAAGGGTAAGGATTTGCTGGATAACCAAGAAGTTCCAAACATGTTCTCATTCCAAGCAATACACAAATTCACTGCAATTACAAGGAGCTGGTGAATGGAGGAATCAACAACTTCTGATAAAGTTGCAAGCCATTAACAGTCAATTATGTCAATTACAAGGGAATGGAAAACACCGTTGGTCATAGCTAACCTAACACAGCCACTCATGCATGTAGTGAAAATGAGCTAATTTTCACCAAAAAAAAAAAAAAAAAATCCCCTCAAAAGGATCAATTTTAATTACCATGGTGTAACGTAGAGCAAAGATGCAGAAGGTCAAATATAAAAGAAGTTGAAATTGGCTATTTCATCACGCCAAGGTCCCCTTTGAAATTTATGCTCAGTGTATTCAGCAAAATGTGCAAAAATGGTTTTTCTCTATACGTATGAACCCAAAGCACAGCCAAGCACAGCCAAAGCATTTGCATGCCATGGATACTTAGGTTGCATAGAGAGAAGAAAAAGTCAATAATGTAACACGGAAAATAATTGGTATGGAGGAGTAAAGAGCCCAAGAGACAATACAAAGTACAAGAAAACTTAAAAAACCAATATTAGCCCAGCTCTTTCAGGGACAAGCAGGAAGAAAATCCTAAATTGTTTAATTGGTCAATTAAACTTGACAGATTAGAAATTAATTGGTAATGCTTTCTAGAAGAAACTTTTCAAGTTGCAGTATTATGACTATCTCTGGTTGATAATGTGATTGAAAGACCTCTGCAATGTTTTGTGCTTCAAATCTGCCTTAGAGCTGGCTGGAATTACCTGCTGAAGTGAGCTGAGAAGTGTTAGGGTGCCCTATGAAGAACATTCAGAAGGGTAATCAATGACACTCAGCTCATTTATTTGAGCAAACATGACTAAAGATGACAGAGCATAATTGCTCACTTTATCCTTGTTGGTGGGTTTTTTTTGGTTTTGTGAAGGAGCTTCAGCTTTAACATTTCACCGAGTTCAAGCAGGCAAAAATGAGGGAAGTAAAAAAAAAAAAAATCACAATATCTATAGAACTCCATAAAAGCAGAATAATATTTCTTCTGTCTTTTATTTCAACATCATATTTTCAAACTTTTCTTGCTGTGAGAATCAAAAGGTGAAAGAAGCTGAGGTGATAGCTGAATGACAAAGATCAGGCACTGAGATGTCAGAAGAGCCCCTGTGCAGCCAGCTGGCAGGGCAAGGCTGCTGTCCTCACACCACATCCCCACTCAGACAATCACAAAGCCCAAGTTCACTCAGCAGCACAGGAAAGAGAGGGTGGTGATTTATCCTCTTCCCAGCCAAAACAACGAAACACAAACAGCATCACAGGAGCAGTGTCAGGTTCTGTGTATCCTGGAGGAGAATCTATTTTGGAGCTGGCGCTGCCAGGCAGAGGGGCTGAGGTGAGCAGCGTGTTCCTGCTCCTCCTCAGCACAAGCAAAGGAGCACACGAGGGGCAGAGCTGCAGAGCTGGCACGCAGGGCTCTCAGCAAGGAAGCCTCTTAGAGCAATAATGCCTGTGATCACAAGTCATTACTGTGCCTCACGGCCCCAGCACTGCATTATGCTCTCTATTTGGGATGTCAGTTTTGATCTCCTCACTGCAGAGCAGGAGCTGGACTGGGTTCCTTGCTTCTGCAGCTCTGAAGCACTCGGGGTCTCAAAATAAGCTCCTTGAACTATTTCCTTCAAGGAGCAGTTGGGACCAGATATAATAGGTAGTATAAATGAAATAGCACCATGCTGGTGGAATAGCCTGCAGCAGCAGGGTCTGATTTAGATGAATAAACACTGCTGTAAGAGTTGTCAAAGCATTATCAGCTATCTAGCATACTGGTGGCAAACATCTAGAGACAAAAGTATGACATTGAAATAGAATAAAAGTGGGTCATTGATACCAGTTGGCAATAAAAAGTGTCCATGGAGGAATGTTGTGACCGTGTTCACAGGGGTCCGAGGAAGAGGGAAGAGATGAGGATCTGACTCCACGTTTCAGCAGGCTTGATTTATTATTTTATGATATATATTATATTAAAACTATACTAAAAGAATAGAAGAAAGGATTTCATCAGAAGGCTAGCTAAGAATAGAAAAGAAAGAATGAATAACAAAAGCTTGTGTCTCAGATAGAGTCCGAACCAGCTGACTGTGATTGGCCATTAATTAGAAACAACCACGTGAGACCAATCACAGACCCACCTGTTGCATTCCACAGCAGCAGATAACCATTGTTCACATTGTGTTCCTGAGGCCTCTCAGCTTCTCAGGAGGAAAAATCCTAAGGAAAGGATTTTCCATAAAAGATGTCTGCGACAGAATGTGGCTTGCAAGACAGCCACTTTGTGGGGAAAATTCCAGTTCCTTTGCAGGGGGAGCAGAATGCCATCCTTTAGAGAAGGAATTGGTGTGGGTTTCTGCCCTGGAGCTGCCACAGCTACAGAGAGAGGAAGCGAGCCACTCCTTCCCCAGCCGCAGGAGACAGTTCCAGGTGCCCTATGGAAACCTCTCAGGGAGGAGCAGAACATTCAGAGGCAGGGCTGAGCTCAGCAGCACTGAGATGGTCCCAGCCTTGGCAGGTGGGCTCCAGGCAAGCTCAGCTCAGGGCTCCCATGAACCAGCACAGAGCAGAGACATCGGATTTGAGCATTTCTGCCTCCCTGAGATGCTGCAAGAGCAGCTGAGGCACACCTGGACACCAAGGGGGATACAGAGCATTGTTTAATGTGGAATAGAACTGCATGAAGCAGCTAATGCGGCCCTCACCCCCAGGAGATGGAGAGGTCATGAATGGAATAGTAGGAGAGAAAGAGGAGATGAACCAAGGCAGGGGAAATAAAAACCCAAAAAAACAAAAAAAAAAAAAGCCCCAAAAAACAAAACAAAACCCCAAAAACAAAACAAAAAAAACCACAAAACTGGGCCAGGGGACCACTTACACTAATAACTTCCATAAAGGACAAAGCAGGAAAAAGAGCTAGAAAAAAACAGAAACATGCTGCAGAAGACTGTAGTAATAATCTCCTCACCTGCAGGCTTGGACAACACACTAAAGCACTTTAAATGCTTCCTACTCCCAGCTTTCTCACCAAATTAATAAGCACAACACAGTAATTGGTACACTAAATCCCCTAAAATATCAGCAAAGATTGTACATATCTCACTTCTCCAAAACAACAAAATTCAACGTGGCAAATAATTTTGCACTCCACAGCATTACTAAGCCTTCACAAATCCTCAGATGAAGAGATGGCCTCTGCAACTTGACTAAAAAAGGCACAAACCTGGACAAATTAACACCAGACAAGAAAACATCAAAGTTACCAGGCCATTACATCCCAAAGAACATAAAACATTTCAAGGTAAACAGGGCAGATGGAACAACAGACATAATATCCTATACATCAATTATTTTCACACAGAAGTATCAGGTTCAGTGGATGCCACCAGAGGAATTTTGGTAGTAACCAAGCTGAAATTTAGTTCTAACAGTGAAGTTAGAGGAAAAATTCCTTATCAGCCCCTACAGGCCAGAGACAGCGCACACCTCAGCACTGCACATCTGCCACAGGGCTTGAACAGCCCTGCATCCCCCAGTGCCATGCTGGCTGCTGATGCCCAACCCTTCACACAGGGATGGATCACTCCTCCAAGTAAACTGCCTTTTCCCTCAAGGTCTCCCATCCAAACACACAACTTCTCACACAACTGCTCAGCCTCTGAAGCCTGGTGAAGGCTCAGTCCAAAACAGAAGGACTGCACAGTCATCTCAAGTTTTATACAGAAGTACAATTAAGTTTAAAGCAGTACATTTTGTATATACACACATAAACCACAGAGCATTGCTGCAACCTCAGTTCTTACCACACCATGATAGTTACTTTCATTATTAGTGTAATACACTTAGAACAGGAAATACTAGAGAAACATTTACTTGACTATTACTTGCTCCCTTACACATGCCCAGCTAATGACCTTTTTATTTACACATACATTTCCTGCTGTCATCAACAGAAGTTTTCAGGAAAGCCACAGACAAAAACTGAACAAGTTTTTCTCAGAATTATTTATGTATGATACAATTGCATCTGTATATGTACACAGGTAAAAGCAGATTTCATAAAATGATTAAATGTCTTACTTAAAAACACTTTAATACATATAACTATTTAATGTAGCACTCCAGACCACTCTACAAAATCACCAGACATGTCACTTTCAGCATAACTTTGTGACATACTTTTCATAGATCCAACCTTCTAGGAAGAAGCCATTTACTATTTTGGTTAATGCCTTAAAACATGTTTGATGCTATGCAACTCCAAAAGTCGAGCAGCACTTAAATAACCCACTGCTGGTTGATTATTGATTTTGCATATATACTCAGATGCACTCCCTCTTTACTCAAAGATAACAAACATATGGATTCAAAAAGATGAAAACCAGAGATGCTCAGAGAAGACTCAAAGTAACTTTTGACAGTATTCTATCACCTACTGATAATTTCATATTATTTCAGATAAATCACCCTGTCTTTAATCATTTACTACCCTTTCATCCTGTCCCTCTCCTCCTGTTTCTCAGCACCAGACTCAAGAGTTAGCAATCCCTGCACATGCAATCTGAGCACCTCTTGTTCCAGCACTTACCCTGACAGAACAGCGTTGTTACTCTATTTTATCTAAATAGATTAAAACTGGTCACTGGGAAAGACACTTTCTACAAGTACAGGAGCGTGTCCAAGAGTACGTGAAGTACATTTGAACACGAATTAAAAGAGCACTCTGCACAAAATGCAAACCTGCAATAAAACTGATGATTGGAATTTTGTTCAGTTTGTGGAAAATGGGGTTTGGGCTGCAGTTGAGGATTCAAGAGGAGTTGCACAGAATGAGTTTATTTTTATTATTTTTCTCTTTACTGGGTCCTGTCATGTTATCGCAGGGGTTCCACACTGCTGTCTCCTTATCACAGAAGTTCCACACCTTCTTGCTGTTTCTCATGGGCAGCTCCTCAGAGCACTGACTCTTTCCTCATCACAAAGCAGCCACTGACTCCAGTTCCCTTCTCACCCAGCCACCCCACTCTTTTATAGCCTCTTCTTCTCATTGCTTACAGCTGTGCCTGTTAAAGTCAGGCCTGTTCCTGATCTTTGATCATTGGCCCAGCTGCAACTCCTTAGGGGTGAGATTACTTTCTATACTATCTTTATTTTCTTATATTCTATCCCCCTGCAGCTGGGGTTTTGGTGGCACCAGACCCAGTGTGAGCTCCAGCTTCAGTGCACGGTTCTTTCAGACAAGAAGAGAGAACTTGGGACACTCAGAGACAGCCTGGCATGTATCTCACCTCAGCATGGATTCAGTCCTTCATGGAAGAGATTAAGGTCACTTCTGGTAGTAATTCTACAGTTTAGACAATTGCCCTGCAGTTTTTTAGGTTCACATTGCAAAGTTTTAAGATCCATTTTTAATGGTATGTCCAGCTTCACATATACATAAATCTGTGAGTAAGAAAATTCAGAAACTGGTCTCTCCTCCAACAGCTTGTCCTTAATCACAACAGCATTATTTTGTGAATGATTGGCCAGTTGATTATTCTTCTTTCAAATGCATGTCATAAACAGCTTGCTGAAATGAAACAAAACCATTGGGACCTACCAAACAAATGCCACTATGTCCCCACACCAATTCTACCTAAAACTCCTCAAACTGGAAATCAACTATTCTCAAAGCTAGCAGAAATTAGAAAAAAACCATTTTTTTTTCTCCTTTGACAATAAAGACCACCTGTAGGTACAATGTTGACACAGTGCTGTTGAAGCTCTCTTTCATAATAAAAACTTATATTATTAAACCTATAGAGTTAACAGCTAGACCTTTATAATATTACAAAGCCCATGCTAAATCTGCCTGGGATCCATCTATTTATCTATTTATAAATTCTCCACAGTTTGCAAGAGCAATGACTAATGCCACCCAGCATAACAGATTTTAAACCTAGGTACCTGTAATTAAATTGTCCAAGCAATATTGGTCTGTACATTTGTAAATCTGACTGGTGAACAATGTGTTAAATGTCAGTGCAGATCCAGAGATGAGCACACTTCTTAGAAACCTGCCTTTTCATTGCACTGCTCTTGAGGGAGAGCATCCACAGCTTTCAATATAACATTACAATTTGGAAAAAAATATCTTGTTAAAAACCAAACCGTACTAAAACTTTCTCAAACAGACCTTAAAGTTAAAAGGAAAGAAATCGAATTCTTTATAAACAGCATGAGAGCTACTTCAAAATGTTCTGTCCATTCCTCTATAAGAAAGGAAACCAGAATGCAAGGAAGGGATCCACAATGAAGAGAGCAAATAACTATACCACATTCTCTGAATATAACAGGTTAGTGGAATTGAAGTGTTATCCTGCAGAGAATGGAAATTCACTCCAAGGGGAAACAGAAGGGAAAAGGTGTCTGACAGGTAAAATACAAGCTGGATACTAGGAAGGCAAAAAGCAAGTAAGAGCAGATAGCAAAGGACACAAAACCAAATAACAATAAAGTCTATTTGCATATCAGAAGCAGGGAATCATTGGATTTGCTAGAGCTGGGATTGAATAGAGCACTTGAAGAAGATAAGGGCATTGCAGACAATTCAAACTATGTCTTTTCACCAGCCTTTGCTATGGAAAATGTTGGGAAAACACATCCCTGACTTCTCTGATAAAGTGAGTGACATTTCTTCAAACTGAAAAATCAAAACGGGGTGAGGAAACACAATCAATTGAAAGCAATAAATGATGAGGGATGAGCTCCTGTCCCACTCCCATCGACGGGTCTTTTACCATTGATTTTAGCACTGTCAGGATTTCACTTCAGGACTGAACAGAAACAGTTTCAAAACATGAAAAGGCTGAGCTGGCTATCACAGGGGATTGTTCAAGTTGCAGCTGTGGTCACAAAAAACCAAGCAAAATCAGAGAACAGAAAAGAACAAAAAAAGGTACAGTAGGAAATTCTATCTTTTTAGTCAATATCCAATCTCTTCTGGAGTATGTATTCGGCTTAGGATTCCTGCTCTAAACCAATGACAGTGGTATTTGACAAAAGTTAGACAACAATCAAAAATGATTATGGAAGCAAGTTTTAAAAGCTGGAAAGAACCAGGAATTTAGCAAAGAGATGGATAAGAGGAATCACAGCAGAGCTGCAAAGAATGCTATGAGATACCAGCAAATAGGATGCTCTTCAATTTAAACTTTCTCCCAGTACTGGAGAAAATAGAAACTCAGGGCAATAAAAAGTTACCAAGTTAGAAAAAAAAAACAAACCCAAAACATTTTACTGCATAAACCACAAAAATGAGTAATTAATTCACAATTCTCCGTTATAATAACAAGGAGTATTCTTTGGTGCCTTTGCTATTGCTTTCTTTTCTTGCACAACCCATACAAAGAAATTAGTGGCATGGCAATAAACATAAATTTGCAGAGCTCATTTAAGAGAATGTGCTTTCCTCTTCTTCTTGACCTAACGCATGAAACCTTTTAGGCTGGATATGAGCCCAGGAGGAAGGGGAGGTAAACTGAGGCACAGAGAATGGCTGAGGCAAGGATGAGGACAGCCAGGAGATGTTTCCATCACTGCCTGTTCTGTGCCCCATCCTGCACATGTAACACAGGGGCTGGTTGATGGCTCAGAAACCTGCCAGCTCTTGGCACAGGATATATTGGGCCCCACTCTAGAATTAAGACAGAAACACTAAACTATCAGTGTGTGAAATTTGTGACTTAAATTACAAGGTAGAGCCGTCCAATGAGCCTCTTGCATAATTCATGACACTTCAGAACTTCACATATAACTCAAATAGATGGAAAGTCTATCATTTCTGCTCTGTTTAGCACAGATCCACACACAACTTGGGTAATGGCTGCACAAACAAGCTCTCTAGAAAATACAATATTGCAGACATGCTCTTCACAATACTAATTCACACAGTAAATTTTGTACAGGACCATTCAAGTAATACTTTTATTAAAACAGCTTGTGTTGAAAGCACAGAGGTCATAAAATAATCAAATGAGTCTGGTTAGGGTTTTTTGGTTGCTTTCTTTGGCCCTGCAAATGAATGCCTACAAACACTCATGTGCAATGTTTTTCCATATTGGACTTAATTAAAATTTATGCTGTGATTCACAGGCTGGCTATTAATCATTTTGTCTAACACCATTGAAAATGAAACTCCAGGTTCTACAAAGCTCCAACACTTATTCTCCAGGTTCAACAGCACACTCTGACAGACTTTCAACCTTAACACCACGCCTAAGCCTGATGCAAACGAAGCATTTCAAGGAAAAAAACGTTATTGATAAACACACACAAAACACAGAGTTTTAGAAAGAGCAGTAACCTTGACTTACTGTGGCTGTGCCGGAGACAGTTTGTGCATTTGTGTCAGCTGCACTCTGTTCAGAGTGTGTCTGAGCAGGAGGGTACATGTTTAACGTGTGCTCTGGAACAGTGCTTTGGCCTGTGTAGTCTGGAGCTGGATGCGGATGTGGGGCTGTGTATTCTGCAGGGATACCGTTCTGAGGTGGAGCAAACTGGGCTGAGGCATAAGGCTGTGCCATTGTGTCAGGAGGTGCTGTAGCTTCCTGATTACCCTGCAGAAATCAAAGGGAAAAGAAAAATAATAATAATAAAAAAGGAAGAAAGGTGGCGTGAGATAAAATAAACCAAGGTCCTGCACCCGTAACGCAGAGAGCATCCTGGCCTGAAAAGGGCACAGTGGCTGCTTCTTGAGGAGGATATTTCTTATCTGCATTAAATGCATCCTGCTAACCCTATTAAATATTATTATGATTAGGCAAACGATCTACTGCTCGTTGGATAATTGTAGACTAGTCTTTAGGCAGGAAAGGTCAGTGAAATCTGCCTGCACTAATGATGCCTCAACTCACACAAGGAAGACGGACAAAGCCAGTTCATTCCAAAGGTTCCTGAGCACAACCGCCAGCACAGAGCTGGGGTAAGCTCAGCCCTCAGACTGTGACCACTCTGACCATTTACAGAACACAATACAGGCAGCGCAGGATGTGGGTGCATACTGTTAACAAACACTAAGAATAGCTACGTGCAATAATGCCCTGAGATATTCAGATTACTTTGAGGTACTCTTCATTGACCAATTGCATGCCACACATGCAAAAAAATAATGGCATTTCATCAAAATATTAAGTATTTGAGTCTGCAAGTGCATCAGTTCAAAACCTTAAATAACATAAAAGAAAAAATTCTATGTCAAGTGAAATAAATTTAAGAACTTTAAAGGTTTTACATTTTAAGACAGCAGTATTTAATTTCCATATCACAATTAGCCTATAGCATTAATAATCCTAGCCTCATGTCTTCATAGAGAGATCCATATTTCCATTTGATATAATAAAGAACAGCCAAGCCTGTTAATTTATCAATTAAAAACCATCTGACTAAATGTTTTCCCCACACCAAAAATAATTCTAGAGGAGGAAATGTACACTACAATCTTTCTGAACCTATATAAAAAACTGTCCAGAATGAGATTTTGCCTGAGGCAGAATTAGGGCCATTAGTTCACAGACTATCCCAACCTCAGATAAACTAATTTACAGAATAAAATTATCCCACTAATAAGCAAGGAATATAAAAATGCACAGTCAAAATTTAATTACCTTTCAAACTACTCCATCATTCTCCCACAAACACATGTACAAGCACCTGCCCAAGACTATTGCAGGGATTTTATTCCTACTCATCAGTCCTTGATTTCCCAATTTAAAATAGGGTGGATGAATAAAAGACATTCTTCTGCACTTTGTACTTAAGGGCATTTACAGCCAATTTCTGCTAATTCAGACATCAGCTCTCTGACCTGAACTCATCCTAAACTCAAGAGCTTTTAAGAATTCACACAGGAGTTGTCTTGGTACTCGACAGGTTAAAAGAGAAAACTGAATTTTCCTTTGTAAGAGGCACTCAGTGTGTCTGAAAAAATGGGAACTTTATTTTAGCAATCACACCCTCTTTAATTTTAATACTATCTTTGCTGCTGGTTTAATGTATGGCCTTGAACAAGGGGTTTCCATTGCTTCATTCATGCATTTTTAGCAGGAAACCATTGTCATTTACTGACTTCACAGGGTTAAGTCGCTAAGATTTGTTTGTATATCTACAATTTAGCAAAGTTAATGCTGCACTGAAACTGGCCCTGTTAAATTTCTGTGGAGGTTAAAACCTCTTGTAAATATGTACTTTCTCCCTCTAATGTTAAAATGGTCAAGCTCCTTTCTTATTTCCTTTACCTAATATTTTCACTATTAAAAAAAATTTAAATCCAGATGAAGCAAAACCCAGGAATGACTGGATTACACCAGAGACATTCATTAAATGTTAAAGAAGTACTTTTAAAACTTGTGTGGGAGGCAGCCAACCTTAAATTTTTTAATCAGGGACTTGAGCAAGGGGCAAGGAGGAACAAAAGCAAATCCAGATTCTGCTTCTATAAGCATTTTCACTGTGCTGGTTTTGAAGCACAGGAGCTGGTTAGTGCTGGTCCTTGAGCTATTCCTTCCTGTCAGATGCTGAACACGACACCAGAGCCAGCAGCTGTTAAAGAAGAGCAGCAAGGGCATCAGAGGGACCAGGGGGTGATGTCCAGGTGCATTTCATCCAAAGGGTTTTGTACCACCTCCAGCCCTGAACCAGATGTTGCTGAGACCCCCACTGTTTCTCATTAACCTTGACAGCAGTTCCATGAGGACCCTAATTAATATTCAAAGCATCCACACCTAGTGCTAATTACAGCTCATATTTAATTAAGAGGGTTGAACTCTTCCATTATTTTTACCGGCAACTCCAAACTTTTTAGATTTATCACAAAATGGCAAATTGCACTGGCAATTCCAGAACCTCCACAATGCTGACTCTTCTACCTCTTCCATTAGACTTGTTCAGCTGAGGTCTGGCTCACTTACTAATAACTGAGACCCCATTAATAAGTAAACAACAAAGGGTCAGGGATTTAGCTTTTTTTTTTTTTTTTTTTACTAACTTGTACATATTCAAAGATTTACAGCCTTGCCATTGAAGAAACCACCCCCACTATGCTTACAGGAGAAAACTGACAGACAAGATTATCAGTGCAGGCTCTGTAGGTTCATTTAATTGTTGGAAGACAGGGGATATTAAAGAAATTAAACTTGCACATGCTACTGCAGGCCCTAAGTTTAAAATGATAGTGACAATAAATCTGAGATGTTCATCCCTTAAAATAAGTGACTACTGAAGCCTTTCCTAACTTTTAAAACTAGTGTAAACTTATTATTCATAATTAATTCAACAGGCAAGGTATTACAATGTAATATAAAAACATGTATGCTTAAAAAAATTCTTTATTATTTATTTGGTTAATAATAGCCAAAGTCAATTGTTCAAAATATAAATTTCTGTCAAGAACAATGAAGTGTCAGCTATCACATATTTGTGTCTACATGTGGTTGATGGAAACCCCAGACTACACAAGAGATACTCTTGAATAGATTTTAAGGAACCAAAAATTCTTTAAATATAATCACCTAAACTGTTCCTCTACTGTGCTCTTTGAAATACAGGAACTGAAATGAATAAAAGAAATAATCAATTCTAATGCATTAAGTTGAAAATATGAAATGGCCCTAAAAGCAAGAGGAAATATTGATCCTAAATTAGCCCATGAACTCAGGTATTAGGGTAATTTCAAAGCTGTGTATGACAGTCCACAGGCATGGCTTAACCCCACTCAGGCAGGAGAGGCTGAACAAAAGTTATCCCTTCAGACTCAGTTCCAAGTATCTATAAGATTAAATGACCCCTTAATGCTCACTTTGTGCAAGGTTTTTTTTAAAAAAGTGGTTGTTGGCAAGAGCAAGGAGAACAAAGGATGGCAGACAGTCAGGCTCTGCTAAATGTTCTGGCCTGAGTCTTAATGAAAACCACATTTCAACTGAAAAATATGCTTTACGTGGCAGTGTATAAAATCAAATTTATTGCTTTCTGGTTAAATGTTGAAATCTAAAGAACCAAAAAAAAAGAAAAGGATTCCGACGATGTAGGTAAGTGAAGGTTCTCCTATCCCATTTGAAGAAAAGCTTAGAATTTAAACTGCTCCTACTATCTCAGATGACTTTTCAGCATCTCCTCCTCTGAAAAGCTTTCATAATTAAGAAATGTATAAAAAGTGTCAAAACATAATAAAGCAAGCATGTTATGTTTGTACACAAAGGAGAGAGCACAGTAAAATATTTCTTACACAGTGTTTCTTTTTCTTAAAAACACATTTGCAGCATAAAAATGTATTCAATGAAAACCTTTCTGCTCGCCTGCATTTTGAAGTCGAAATCACAGTTTATTGTTTGTTTTGCTCTATTTTCCGTTTGGTGCATTTTGTTTCTTTGGCAAGAGATATTTCACATTTAGAGAAAGCCTCCTGTACTGTAGTCAAATGAGCCAAACTGCATCGTATCCTTAGGGCACAGAAACAAAGAAGAAAAATGCAACATTCCTCTGCAAACCTGCTGCTTCTAAGGGCTCGCTTACATCTATAGAAAACACGATTCCCCCATGGCTTGCCCGCCTTCAGATTTAAGCATCAAAACACGGCTTAGAAGCCTCGCATGCAGCGGTGCAGCTGCTTGTAAGAACTGCCCTGGCTTGACTGAAAACCAAGAGTTTCAAGTGAAAATAGAAGTGAAAATAAAAGTGAAAACAGAAGTGAAAATAGAAGTGAAAATACCTGCCGAACCATGGTGCTGCCTCTATTCTCCATAAACTTAGCAGCTGCTCTGCTCCCAGGCCGCGCAGCATCTGCCCGAGGGGAGCATCAGCGCTGCCGGGGGGCGTGCGAGCAGCAAAGGGCTGAGGGAGCCGGGGGTGCTGAGGGAGGGGGAGCCCGTGCAGGGCTCTCTGCCCTCATCCCAGCGCTCCCAAACCCCGATGGGGCTCTCTGCCCTCCCTCCCGACACCCCAGCGCTCCCAAACCCCGATCCAGATGGGGCTCTCTGCCCTCATCCCAGCGCTCCCAAACCCAGATGGGGCTCTCTGCCCTCATCCCAGCGCTCCCAAACCCAGATGGGGCTCTCTGCCCTCATCCCAGCGCTCCCAAACCCAGATGGGGCTCTCTGCCCTCCCTCCCGACACCCCAGCGCCCCCAAACCCCGACCCAGATGGGGCTCTCTGCCCTCATCCCAGCCTCCCAGACCCCGATCCAGATGGGGCTCTCTGCCCTCATCCCAGCGCTCCCAGACCCCGATCCAGATGGGGCTCTCTGCCCTCCCTCCCGACACCCCAGCGCTCCCAAACCCCGATCCAGACGGGGCTCCTGCAGCGGGGCCGCGCCCCATCAATCACAGCGGGCCACTCCTCTGGCTCCTGCTACCGCTCGCGGAGTGCACCACTGAGCAGATGATTGCACGGAGAAGGAGGAAAAAAACACAGCTTGGCTGCATTAATGGCTGTTGAAAAAACATTGGGAATGCTACTGTGGAAGCTGCCGGAAGCTGGAGGTTTTTGTTTGAAAATTAACGCGGCTGTATTCCGAGACCCCAAAACAGCCTGAACTTCCAGGGCTCTGGATTTGGGATAGCTACAATGTCCCGTTACACATGTGCATTTCCATGGGATTAATTCCTCCTCCATGTGGCAGAGTTATCACCAATAAGGATCTGATTTTAAAATTGCTGAATGCCACAAGCAAACCTCCGATACAGAACTAGCCCGGTTTAGATTAAATGTGTTTTATCTTTCCTTTCAAATGAAATATTGTTTCCTTTTTTGTTTCATTTCGTGACATCCCTCTCGTTTAGCAGGGGAAATATTTCAGAAGTGCTACCAAGGTTTAGTTCTGTGAGGCACTTGAAGCAACCTAATGCTTCACTGTTAAAGGAACTTTCCTAGATGCTCCAGAGATAGCTTCAAAATGATTGAATTTCTATCTAAAGAAATAGAGAAAAAAAAATTTAAAAAACAAACAACTAAAGAGATTCTGACAGCCCCAAAGAATACACATTTATTGCCACTCTGCTGACTGCCTACAGACATCAGGGTTCAGAAGCAGGGAAGACACGTAACACCAGAATTATTCTAACAAACCTTCCAATCCAAAGGGGTGGGCAGAGCAACAAACAGTCATCAATTCATCATTAAATTTATATTCCAACTGAAATATATTGGAATTCTTTAAAGTGGCAGTGTAATTCTTCCAGGTTTGTTGCTGGCACTCCCCAATTAATGATGATAAAAGCAGCCACTTCAGATTTTTCAGAAGGAATCAGACATCCAACCACACTGAACTGATAATCACAACTGACTGACTCTGAGAGCTTTCTCTGTTGTAGCTTAATATCTGACCAGGCCACTTGACTCGCATCATTTGCTTCTGCAACCACACAAAATGAATGCTCCAGCCACCTCTCTTTTTTGGAAGGTTCAGGGCAAAGCCAAACTCGGCTTTCAAAAGTAAGAATGATAATGCAGAATAACTTTTTTCAGAGAGCATAGGGGGAAAAGATAACTATAAGTAAGCAAAAGAGAATTTCTTTTCTACCTTAGCAGCAAAGTACCATTTTGTTTTTCCCATTGCAGAGAAACATTTACTTTTGGTCTTTTTTACATATAAAATACTTTATTTCAATAAAAGCCTGCGCTCTTGTTACTGCTGCGTGTGTTTGATAGTGACATGTTCCCTCTGTGTCAGTGCCTGAGGTATGGAAAAGAATTTCAGCAACTGAAACCTCCCGACAGCCTGCAAAGGACATTTACTTATATTTCACTGAAAGCAGCAAACCACTTGCCAAAACTGAGCCTGAATTCACATAATGCTATGGACACACCACTACACATGGAGAAATCCTTCCCTCCAACACCTTCACTCCTTCCAGCTGCTGAAACTTTCCACTGCCTTTCTGATGCTGTCATTTATTACCAGAGCTTTCCTTATCCTACATGGCAAATCTTTTTCCTGCTATTTCAAATGACCCAAGTGCACATGACTCTGCCACACTGATTTATTTTGCTTCCACATTAACATCTAAATCTTTCTTTTTAAGATTTCTCTCCCTCACTTTCTCCAACTCTGACTTTTAAGGTCTTCCCAACTGCAGCTCAACCTTGCATTCCACCAACCAATATTTCCCTTGGAAACAATTTTTACATCACATTTGAAAAACAACTCTCCAAAATGGCCTTAAGAGCCATACAGCAAGACACTCTGAAGGAATCTGGTGTATCTACAACGAGAATTGATTCTTAAAACTTCCTAAAAAAAGTCTTAAGATAAGACATAAGATAAAAGGATCTTGTCATTATGCACAAGTCAGTAGAGGAAACTCCACCTCATTTGTGTTACACCTTTACTAGAGCATACTGAGGATGATGCAGCATCCTTGTACCCAAATAGAAGGGAAAGAGGGCAAAAAAAGAGTTGGATTATTAATATAAAAGGTGCATGAAAAGCCATCTGGAATACAGGATTTTAAAGAGGGCAGCAGTCAACATTTAGAAGTTTAACTCGGCTATGATTTCCAGCCCTTGGGCATCAAGACCAGGTCCAAAATTGTTGAACTGATCTTCCCAAAAGACATATGTGAAGTGTCAGAATGCAAATTCCCACAGCACAGCGACAGGGAGCAGTTATGGGGCTCTGCAGAAGCTACAGGAGTGGGCTGACAAGAACGTGGCCAAGTCCTGCTCTGGGGACAGGATAATCCCTCACCCTGGCCCAGGCCCTGACTGCCTGGCCAGGGAGCAGCTCTGCAGCCAAGGATGAGCCCTGGTGTCACCCTGATTGTTTAAGATTTTCTAAGCCTTCTGATGTTTACATTCTTGTAGCAAACTTTCTCACACACTTTCTGTAAATAACTCATTGGTTTGCATTCTTTTCTGGAGGAGGAGAAATTTGATGGACTGTTGGTTGGTCCAGTGTCATTGGAGAGGTGTCAGCCTCCAATCCACTGTCACTTTTGGAAAACTATAAATGTTGGAGTCAGAAAATAAACTTCCTTTATTCTTCTTCACCTTGAGAGCAGCGGTGCGCGCTCGTGCTCTTTCATGCCCTGCAGTGACATCCTGGGGAGCAGAGCTGGGTCCAAAGCAGAGCTCTGCCTTCCAGGCAGCCAACATCAACATCTCTGCAGGCTGCACTAGCAAAGGGTGGTCAGGGAGGCGAGGAAAGGGATCCTTCCTCCCCGCACAGCACTCGGGAGAGCATCTGGAACACCAGTCTGGAGTGCCTCAGGACAGGAGATGTGCTGGGGAGTTCAGTGGGGGCTCGCCAGGGCAGCTGCAGGGCTGGAGCACATGGCAGAGGCTCAGGCAGCTGCTGCAGCACCGCCTGCAGAAGGGAGGGCTCAGACAACTTAACTGCATCTTCTTCCACTTAACCAAAGGTTACAGGGACAGCACCCGCAGGTACGGAGGGACAGAACAAGGAGCAACAGCTAAAAGTTGCCAAAAGGGAAACTCTGGTTAGCTCCAAAGAATAAGATAATGAATGTGAGGGAACTGAAGCACAGGGAAAATGCTGCTCAGAGAGGAGAATTTCAAACCTGAACTCTAAAAGCCCCTGAGCAACCTAATCTGTGTAGTTACTCCTGATTTAAAAGGGATATTGGGATTAGATGGCTTCTGAAGTTCCCTTTCAATCTGAATCATTCTGTGATTCCATGTGGTTTCAACAGTAGCAGAATAGCTTCAAAATGGATTTTATACTTTTATCCTATTTGATGTCTTTCTTCATAAAGGATTTACTGAGAAGGAAGAGACTAGTTACAACTTCTAGCCTATTTCCATCCTCAAGAAACAATGTTTGAGTTCTTTGAGCTGTATTTGCAATGTTTCCTTAGAAAAATGTGTTTGCATTTGTTTAATCCACAGCCAGAGCAGTATAGAAGTGGCAATTCTTACAGTGCAGGCAAGACAAGTTTCAAAATGATTTAATTTAATGCTGTGAACTATGGCACGCTTTCATTTTCTGCCAAACATGACCATTCTCAGCATATGTAGAGGAGCACTGCCTTACATCTCCATAGAAAGGAGTAGTTTCCTCTACCTTCTGCATGACCTCTAAAACAGTAACTACAGCCATAATTTTACTAATTTTATCTGCATTTTTTTTATGAAATCCAATTTATTTCAAAGATTAATTTATTGAAAACCACTGCCACAGTTTAAAGCTGGATTGTAACAAAACTATCCATTTTCTTATTTTTCTAATAAAGTGATTAATTTTTTTTTTTCTTTACTGCAACACTGAAGGTATGGGACATACTAACCCAGGTGACAAACCATGCTTATGCAGCAAGACTGCGTCTGGTGCAGACACACCCCTGCATTGTGCTTTGTAACCCATTCTGGATTCCACTGAGACAGTTCCTGCCTTGTAACCCACACACAGACATAGGTATTTCCAGAATTTGAGTCAAAAAACTTCTCTAAATGACACCTCACTGGTAAAGGATTGAACTCTGCAAAGGTTTGGAGTCTGCAGAGAAAACTGAGCACAATCAAATCCAAAACCAATTGCAGGTAAGCAGTTTTCAATAGATCACTTCTAGAAATCTCCTAAATTCTTATAACATAGCTAAAATTATGCATAAGATTTGTTGTAAGTAGAATTCAACACCTCAATTGGAGTTTACTCCAAAAAAAAGGCTGACTAAATTTTTCAGGAGATTGGGACCAGATACAGCTGGTTCTTAAAAGTGCCTAAATGGAGCCATTGAATCTCATTGATATCAACAGTTGTCACCCAAGTTATTCCCAATTTAGAGATGCCACCTCATCTGGAGTTTCAGTTGGCATTTCAATGGACACAGCATGGAATAGAGCCATGTATTTACCCCATCTGTCAGCCACAGAAGGTGGTGAACCCACAGCCACAGTGCTGAAAAAACGTTCTTGAAAGCCATTTGTGCCAAAGAGAAAGGGAGTTTCATGCTACCTAATGAGTGATTAGATGGTGATAGATAAACTAAATACTGGGCAGGATGACTGAAGAGTGCCACGAGGATTACACACACAGAGAACAAGAACATGGCACTGGAGACCTTTGCAGACCTTTATGTGCTTCCCAAAGGCACAGAGGGGATGTGGCTGCACCAGAGTGGGCAGAGCCACCTCCCAAGCACTCAGTGAGCTGGAACTGCCAATGTCACCTCTCTAAACTGGACACTTTAAGTGACCTCTTTTCACCAGGGGCACAATCTTTCACTGCTGAGCTCTGATGGAGGCTCAGAGAAGAAAGGGGACATTTCAAAATCCCTCACAGTGAGTCATTTCCTAGGGCAGCACCACACCAGCCACGTTCATCCGTGGTGTGTGATGGAGCACCACAGTACCACAAATGGGAGCTCATTACTCGACTCACCTGAAATAAAACACGGAACACAGTCAGCTAGGGAGGGAAATGAGAATGCAATGCCATAAGCTGCCTTAAGCAGCAAAGCTGACAGATCACCCCTGCTCAGCTATTTGGATACAGGGTGGTTTCGAAAGCCAGAATGAGCCGCGTTAAATGACACTAAACTGTGCCAAATGATCAAATGCAAACTGGTTTGTTTTACTTTGCTTAAACCAGGTAAATTTAAGAGTTGCATTTATGTGGTAAGCTCCATAAAGACAATGACATGACTTTGGGAATTTGGAGGAGGACCAGGAAAGTCAGCAGCAGAGTTAGAAAACTGGGCCTCAGAAAAAGACACTTCAGCTTTTCCAGAGAAATGTTAGGAATCCCTAAGGTTTACCCAGGAGAGGAAACAGTCCACAGTAGCTGCCTGATTGAGATGTCGATTAAAGAGAACTTCAGCATGCAGGAGCAAACCATTCATTAGGAAAGAAGATACTCAGCAGGGTTACATGGCTATGAAGAAGGTTAATGAAGACAGACACAAAATGTGAGTTTAGAAGTGATGGAGTCAAGGCTCGGCAACCAAAGAGAACCACAGAAGTATTGCTCAGATACTTGAGGACAAAAATGGGATGGTTTTTTAGTCCAGCCTAGCTAGAAGTAAGACATTCTTAATTCAAAGATGTTAAGGGTGACAAGAAAGACTCTTTCAGAAAAAAAAAAAATAGACATTAGCTATTAACCTTGCTTTCAAAGAATGTCTGTTTCCAATCTCTGTTTAAGATTTCCACCATTTTGTTATTTACAATGGAACATGGATGACCTGAGCTGCACTGACCAGCTACCACAGCAATGCCATCTTGTTGAATGCCAGTTAAAGCAGCACTCATTTTTTTGGCACTGAAATTAAATGATGGAACATGATCGCTGATGTTATTTACTCCTAAGATTAAAATGACAATCAAAATATCATTGGGCACAAGGAACAGACAGCTTGGCTTCCTGCCTCAGCCACACTTTGCTATGCTTGTTTATCACTGAGATCATTTGCATACTTCAGTGGATGTTTATGTTAAGATGCTGTTGTAGCATTACCAAGGAACTGTTTATCCAACAGTGTTTGTCATCAGCAACCTAAGGCACAGTACTGAAGGAAGGTAAAGACCTTCTCAACAAGGAGACAAAAAAGGCACTAAGATGGGTTTGTGCAAAGCAGAATATATTTCTAGAGCAGTGCTGAATGTCACAACTGCCTAAAACAAACAAAAATCTATTTATAGTGTGTTACAGGCAATCTCCAGTTATGGAGCTAATGAACAAAATCCTTTAATGGTTCCTATAGCCAAGGAAAGACTTTCACTGACTATACTGACTGGCAAGTTGTAGGTTAAATCTCTAAAAAGCTTCTGTTGCTATGAAAGGAATAGCCAATTTTTTCCTTGCACCTTCATTCCCACAGTCCCCCAGAATAGTGACTAAAACTGGTCTCAAGTCTACATGGCCTCTCCCTGCACATCTCCTTTGGAGATTTATTTTACTACTGAACCTTCTTCACAACATACTCATGTGACAGTAAATCTTGCTGCAAAGCTGGTCTCTGCCTGTGCTACAGGTGCTTAACCCTGGTCAGCTTGAAAAACACTGCTCGGAACAATACATTATTTTAAAATAGCAGATATTGTGGGATTGGATGAAAATCACCTTTCCTGGTTTCCAGTTTTGTTTTGTTAAGGAAGGGGTGGTGGAAGGAGAGGCATTTCCAAACCTGTAACAGCACTGAGAAAAGCTCTGGCATGTCAAGCAGAAGCATATGGCTAATCTACAGCAGGCACATCCAACAGCGTTTGTGTTTGCACAGTGCAGGGGCCTGGACAGCAGCCACAGCAGCCACGCTCCAGAATTAGTGAAAATACACACGCCACTTCTGGGAGAGAAAAGTTATAGCCTGGAAACTGTTTCTAATCAATGGGAACTGGCTGGCTTTTATAGTAGAACATTAGATTAAATAAGATAGCAAAAATATTGAAGCAGTTCTGCGTTTGCTGAGTGCGCACCCAGTGAGATGGAGAACACAGCAAATGCTTTTGCATTTTAGCTGCAGAAGAAATTCTGATTAGATGCTGCTACACAGGAATTGATAGTGAGTAGGTATTCAATCAGAAAAGTGGTTTTCTTTTAAATATTACAATCACATGGTACAGTACATCACTTGTGTCAAGTTAAATTTAATCATATCAGTGTACTTAAAGGAAAAAAGTTGAATACCTGCTCATATACCCATGCCAAGAGGGATTATATGAGACTTTATGAAGCCTTTTCCTTTCATTTAATATTCTGATAGCTGTGTAGAACAATTTTGCTATGTATTATACTCTCAAACTGATCTATTCCTCTGTCATTTTAATGCACAGCAATATGCCTGAACTCATGGTGACAGCATCGTGTGTCCTGCCAATTACTGACATTCTCCTGTGTAACAGCAAAGGCATTTTCCTTGGAATGGCAATTAGTTCTAATTTTGAGTGTTAATTTTCCTGAGAGTAAAGCAGTATCATCATCTGCTTTTAAATGTGTTAAAAACACATTTAAAAAGAAACAATAACCTATGTGCTCACTAATGCTTGCTGATTTTCGTCAGATTTAGAATCAGGGATGTGAAGGACTGTGTTCTGGAAAAGGTGTCTGAGCAATGCAATACACAAACTGGATGGGTTTTTTACTAAAATGCACTTTTTCTACATATGTTTAATGGCTTATCTGAACAACGACCAAAAATCATCACTATCTAATCCATCAGAAATAAAGCAGTTTTCAGCTGCCAGAGACTAAATACAACAAAAACTTTGAAATGTGAATTGCATTCTGGGAAAGCAATCAAAACTGTTAAGGGACACATATGTCAGGCATGCACTTGGGCAGACTCAGTCCACCTCAGAATACATGAAGACTGGATGGTTAAAATTCAGGATCCAAAATAGGGACCTAAAAGGCACAACCTCTCCAGATCTCTTTTGCCAAGCCTTTTAGCGAATTCTCCTCTCTTCCCATCCAGATCCTGATTCCCTTTTCCCAATATTTTAAAACTTCCTTTCCCCCCTCCCTCTTCTTCATGTTGTCCTTCTTTACTAATTCCTCTTTCTACATCTGCCCACACTAATCTGAGTCTCCCCTTTAGTATTTACTGCAGCAAATGAGAGTAGAGTAGATACAAAATGTTACCTGGTTTACAGGGGAACACATTAATTCTGCCTGAGTTACTGAATGAAAGCAAGGCATGACCTCCACATGTAACTTAACTTTAATGCAAAATATCTCATGCAATTGGGAGTTATTCTGAACAGAATCAGGCTATAGGGCTGGTCTAGTTGAAGTACTTTTTCATCTGCTCTCATTTATTCCAGACACCATTGTAGCCAATTGATCCAAAATGTATTTTGGAACTTGATACAGCCTTGGAAATATCCATTTGTTAGTCATGATGAAAGGGTAAATATATCAACTTATACTTTCATAGTATACCTATAAATACATATATTTATTGTGTATATAACCACAAAGGGCTTCACTGCTCCTTGGTTAACTTCATGTATTAACAGAAACATTCCATGTTTAAAATACATTCCTAAATTCTCCAGCTATTCATATTTCCCCTGCCAACAGTTCTAAAGAACAGTAGGGAAAAAAGAAAGAAAGAAAAAATCAAATCAGCTAGTTTCAGTTAATAAAAGGTCAAAATGAAAATTTAAATCCTCCAGTAAAGGGGTCCGCAGCGACTAACAGCATCAATTAAGAAAAGCAATGCACACTAAATTAAATTTTAATGTCACACACACATATATGTGCTCATGGTATCAAACTAAGAACCAAATTCAATGGAGACTTCTGAAGCATAGTAAATTGATCTGAGCATGTTGTTTGTTAATAAGGATTATGAAATAAAATTTTCAAATTATTGTTTTAACTTCACTTTAGTAACACAGATTGAACACCAGTTAAACAACCAAAATTCAAGGCCTCTCACACGCTTCAGAAGCAAACAAATTATGATATAAAATATTTCCAATTAAACAGAGACTGTGACATCAATTCAAACAATGCAAGCAGTGCACTTTGCAAATGCCTCTATTTCTCTATGCAGAAAAGTGAGAGCAAGGGTGAAGCTACCCTGGTTTTAATCCCATTTTCTCCCTTTCTTGGTTTTTGACAATTTAAACTATTTTTGTTTCCATTTCTTCCAAACATAAACCATAAATTTAAGAGTATAGTTTGCTGCTAGAGTTTTCTTGTTAACATCTTACATCCTGTGAATCTGAGAGATAAACATCATTGCACCTTTGCAGTTAAAATACCAGTTAAAAATAAATAAACAAATTAGCGAGCTACTACACACCCTGAGCCACAGAGCCCACCTGAATGGGGGCTCCCACTGCCTTAGGTGAAAAGAGTTTTAATACAATTACACAAAACAAAAAGGCAAATTATTTCAAACTAAAAGCAGAGCACTCAAGAGTCAGTGCAGAAGCTCGGAGGAGCTTTCCCTTCAGCAATGCAAATTTCTGATTTGCCAACCAACTCCACAACAGTGTAACTTGCAGGTCTGCAAGTTTTTAAAATAATTTCTGGTTGTTGTGGTGGTTTTGTTTGGTTTTTTTTGTGTTTTTTTATTTTTAAGAATAATTTCAGGCAAGTTTTATTGAAAAATTACCCATGGTTCATTCTCAAACAGCACTGGGTTTTGAAATACAAATTACTTAAGTATTAGACAGGAATAATTAGTCCACCCTAACAAAACCCTCTACATCTGTTATCTGCAGGTATGCGCCATTAGTCAGCTCTATGCTAACTGCAACCTCAAAAAAAAAACCCCATGGAATTTGGATGAAAACTAGCTTTTACATACACTTTCAGGAGAAAAAAGAAAAAATATCTGCCATAAATATAAAAATAATCAGAAATGGGTGAAGATACTTAGAAGTATGTGTATTACCATTTTGCATTTCCAGTCTGTTCAATCCAGCTAACATGGTCAGCTCAATTCAGAACAGGTCTCTGAAAACCAGTAGTAGAAGAGATGCCAAAGTTCATAAATAATTATCTAGAACTAATCTATTTTTTCATGTATGAAACTTCTATTTCCCAGAAAACTTCATTGTGCAGGATCACCTCTGACAACCAAGCTGCCTCTCTAAAGAAAGTACAATTTTCTCAGGGACCATGGAAGAAAAGAGAAATTTCAGATGCTTTCAATGAAGCAACCAGACCAAACAGACACAGAGAGATGGGTCTCAAACAAGGAAATCCTTTCCCTTGAACGAGCTCACCAGGATTAGAAATTCAGTAAATCCAAAGTTTCACATTCAAATAGAACCCCAAATTTTTGCTGCTGTAAATGGCAAAGCCCTGAAGCTATTAGGCAGCAACAGGGAGATTTGCACAGGCTGCACAAGGTGCATTTCACTTTTAGGAGATAAGTATGGCCCATGAAGACACTCTGCTGCACTTATTCTTCATGTATCAGTGGTTTTGCTTTGCAGAAATTGTTCCATCTTTTTAACTCTAAGGCCCTGATCTGAGCAAGAACAGTGCAGCAAAAGCACAACTATGATGCAGCAAGACTAATCTATTTCCTGAGACACTGCTAGATCAGATTTTGGGATGTGTTCTGAACACATTCCAACAATAAACATGCTGCACTTTGCAGTCAGATGATGATCAAGGAAACAACAATGCCCAACATGTCACCCTCTGCAAGGTCAGGGGAAATTTGGAAGCGCCTTACATGTATCTGCACAATCAGCTGGTTTGGCTTTTTGGACCCTAAAAATGGTTCAGCATGCAGCCCAGTTCTCCACTGAAATAGACAAATTCTGGTAACATATTTATTCTGTCTTGACAAGAAGACTGAGCATCCAGCTGGAGCTTCTTGGAGTTCCACAGCCATTCCTGCAATGATCTGTGTGGGCACTCCCTCCATTCAACAACAGACTTATGGAAAACAAGGACAATACGTAAGAATATCCCTTGACTGGTACTAAGGAAAATATGCAAGAACTACTCTATTTGCAAGAAGCATTCATTTTGAGAGTTTATGTACAAATGTGAGTAGGGATACCTGGATTTGAAAAAAAACATTTGCAATTGTGAACTCAGAAAAACAAATACCTTTGCTAGCTTAAAAACACATATTCACATTCACTCACATGAGAAGAAAGGCTGCAAAAGGAATAAATACTTGGCCTGAGAGATTAGCAGTGACTGGAAAATAAAAATCTGCCTGAAGTCTCAACAGAAGCAATAGTAACCTTTTAGGTTATACAAGTGCACACCTAAGGCTGCTATTTTTCATAGATTTAAAGCATTCCTTCCCTTCTGTTTGGGTTCAATGCTACTTTGATCTAAAAACAAACAGGTGACAGAGGATCCCTAAAGAGCCAGGAGAGAAAGTGGCAGCTGGACCAACCCCACCCCTGAAGTGGCATCAAGGCAGTGTAGGAGAGCCTGGAGGTACAGACAGCATTTTAAAGCTTTACAAGTCTATGCTACACCCATTTTTATCAAAGCACTAAAGGCAAAGGCTGTGCAAACTCTCCAGACAAACTATTCCAATGCAAAACTGCTCTCATGGGGAAAGCTTTTCTTCATAACCACTCAGTGCAGTTTTGCAGTAGGTGCTGTCTCTTTTCCTCCCACCATACACCTCTGGGAAGAGACTTGCTTATTCTTGATACCCTCTTGGTGAGCGCCCAAAGGCAGCTCTTAGGTCACACTGGAGCCTTCCCTTCTCCCTCAGTACAGCTCCCTCAGCCTCTTACCCTGAACCCCAGCACATCCTGGGGGCCCTGTGCTGAACCTTCCCTCTGGTCCAGGAGAGCCACAAACCGGGCCAAATATCCTGGATGCAATTTAACAAGTGCCAGGTAAAGGGAGAAAATCACTTCTGTCAATATTCTAGTAACTCTCCTGCTTATCCAGCCCAGGACACTCTTGGTTCCTCTGCTGCTAGAGCAAATGCACTCCTCCAGTAGAAATTCACTGTTGGAAATGCTCACAGGTGCATGACACGGAGATCTGGTCAGATGTGAGCACGTCCCAAGAACACCAGTGTTATAGACATATGTTATAATATTAGCTTTTTGTAAACATTAAAATGGATGCTATGTGTATAACATTAATTTTGCTATGAAAATACAGTCTTTATTTCTGTTGTTAATTAAACTTAGATATAGTAGTGAAATAGCTGATATAGCTATGCTTGTGTTAAAATGCCTGCTTGGCTGGGATAACATCCAAGGAACATCTGATGAGGACCCCTGCTACTGATGTGACCATCAAAACTTACCATCAGTAGAAAATATGGACAAAATATGGACTTTGCTGTATTGTCTTTGTCTCCTATTGTACTTTATTAAAGTTTCTAATCTTTTTACAGGGCAGTGAAGCATGTTTTTCACACCAGGTCTGAGGGCAGAGTGCTGATGGCTCTGTCTTTGTGGACAAGCAGACTGACGGCATAAGGAGCTTGGACAGCCCTGCTACAACCTTCTGGTTGCAAACAAGAAGCAGTTCTGCATTACAGAAGTTTCAAACTGGAGTCAGAATGTCACAAATTAAGAGTTCTAGCAATGTGTCTATCTGTCTAAGAAAATCCTGACCAATTTATTTTTCATCTATGAATAAAAAAAAAAAAAAGCTCTACATCCATTCCTCATAGCAGCCACTACCTGACACGATCATTTTAACACAACAACTGAGATAAATAGAAGAGGAATGGGTAGGACAGATAGTGTGTGTAGGATATGTATTTTCAAGGTAAAAAGAGATAAAGGTATTGCAAACAGCAGCATTTACATGGAGAGTCACATCACCCACCATAAACCCGTGATTTAATAGGTTGCTTAAGAGCTAGGAGAGCTCTCCAGCCTAGCCCTAGCCCATTTAGCACATTAGCTTGTCCTAATGGGGAGCTCTGATCCAGAAACGCTCAGCACCTCTGCCTGCGGGTATTGCCACACAATGCAAATGAAGTTGTAAAGAGAAATCAACTCATCAATCACAATCACAAGGGGACACTGGGCAATGCAGAAGGATTAGCGCTCAGGTCTTTGCTAGCACCACTCTGCTTTAATTAAATACCACCTCGAGTGCTTCATTACCAGCAGAAATCTCAGCGTTGAAGGCTGGCATGCTGCAGTCAAAGTGCTGGAGCTAATTAGAAATGAGAAAGAGAAACATGTTCATTAAAAAGTGTGGGATTCCCCTACCAGAAATGACCTGCACCTCGAAATAAAAACTTGCCTTTCTGTGGATTTAGAATAATATATTAAATAGCTTTTATTCAGGTGAAATCTTTAACTTTGAACCACGCTCCTGCTATTGTCTTTCTTACATAAAGGCAGATTTAGCTGCATCCACCAGACCATTGTTAGAATTTAAAAGATTCTGGGCTTATGGTTAGCTGATAAGAGCCTTAATTCCTCTTCTTCTAACATTTGATACACTAATTTAAATTTTTTCAGACTTGGCACACTCAAGGGCTTTTTGCCTTACTTCCCTGGATATACATAAGCTAGTCATTACTATTTATGAAGGCGATGAAAGGAAACATTAAACAGTCAAAGAAATATAAATCTTAGATTCTAACACAGAGAGTGCAACAGCAGGATTAAAAACAAAACAAAATGAAACAAAAACCTGAAGCAAATACAAAGACATTTGCAATTCAAAGCAATACAATACAGCGGAAAAGCAGTTTTCTCTTCCACTTGACTGCCAAGTGACCTGACTCAGAATTTTATGGCTTTTCCCAGGAACAAGCTGAGAATATCTGTAGCATCCAAAACTTAGCAGAGAAATCACATCATCGTGAGCAAAAGCAAGGAGGAGACAGAACTTCAGATTTGAGTGATAAACTAAATGTTTTCCTAATTTTTGGCAATGATAATATAGAAATAGAAAATTGCTTTTGGCCAGTACCTTATTAGAGAAATTTACCCTTAAGGAAAAGACCTGAATAAGGCCTATACATGGCTTACATCCCACTCAGCTAATTAGGGGGAGGCTTTCTTGTTCAGTTTTGTGTATCACACTTATTTTTAATGTCTGAGTTAGGTGATTTCCAAATGCAAAAAACAGCTCAAATACTATCAATCAAAAAAATCCTATAGCTTTTTTAATAACCCATACATTTTTGTGTTAATAATGCCCAGAAAGATCAACTTTAACTTCGCCTGAATTTAATTTTTCAACTATAAGCCAAATGCTAAACACTAATGAAAATACTCTTACTTCCAAGGGAAACAGATGGCTTTAAATAGTTACTTATTTCAACATATGGAAACCAATCACTGAACTATGAAGAATCAAACAGCAAACTCTATCATTATTAATTTTGACTAATAAGAAAAAATATAAGAAAAATCTGACAGGAAAGAATCCAGCTTCTAAACTTAAGTCTGCTTTAGTTTAAATTGCAACAGAACAAGGAAGGTTTTTAAAATATTCGCTTGAGCTACAATGTTAGATTTTGGTTTAGGTTGTTTAAAAAAAAATAAAAATGAAAAAAAAACAGAAAAAAAGACATAATTTTTGTAGAAAATAACGATTTGTGATGACATTTTTACATTTATCTATCACCAAATAGCCCCTAGGATTATAAATTCCCCTGTACAGAGTCCTCCCACTGTGAGCAGGAATTGAGGACTTCCTGGAGCTCACTCTGAGCCAAAGCTGCTCCCCAAACAGGACACAAATTCACTTACAAAGGAAAAAAAAACAAAAAAAAACAACAATTGGCAAGAGACTTGATGAGATGGCAGCAAAGGAACCCCAGCACAGGGAACAGTGAAGATGAGGAGGAGCTGCAGGGGCAGCCCTGGCACTGGCCGACAGAGCAGAGCTCCCTTTTCTCATCTGGAAAGCAAATTAAAGCTGTGTTCAAGTGCAAACCAAGGCACAACCAGCACACCAGCCCTGCTGCTCCTGAGCAAAGCCTCCTCACCAGCCATGGAATGATGGCTGATGCTTCGGAAAAGAATTAAGAACAAATGAATCTTACCCTGGTCTTATCATTGCAGTTTTCTTCAGTCAAGGATGGAGAGGTTTGCCAGCTAAATCTGTGTCAGTTTTTTGACTTAAATAGAATATAGCTTAAGTGAATTAAACTAGTTTATTCTGCCATCTCAGGCAGCTGGCAACTTTCTAAAGCCGCAGCAAAACTTCGCCATTTTTGCTTCATTTTTTCTTTTTTCTTTTATCAGCTTATATAACAATATCTTTTAAAGGTACCCCTACATTATCCTCAGCTGGTGGGCAGAATTGTGCTGTCTTTAGAATAGTTTTTAGGAGTCTATTTCTTAAAAAGAAAGAGAAGCTGCTTAGGCGTTCCATGATTTCTGTGCAGAACATTCCCTATGTGGGAGTGCCTCATCTGCATAGCGGCATGTGGGTAGGATTTGGACAAGCACACTGAAGGATGTGACAATCAAAGACAGATATGTGGGAAATCTCTTTTAAATGTAAAAAGACCTCACCCAGCTTTCACTAATTTAAGTAAACATAATTTCCAAGGGAGGAATGAATGCATAAACTATCATGAGGTAAAAACGGGCTTTGAGCGCTGCAATTTTTGTTGTGTACTAAAATACACCCAAGAAAATTTTCTTATTCTGTCCTAGGTCTAACACAGCAAAAAATCAGTGAGAAATGGAATTTTGATCAATGTTAAAAATTTGCATGTGATTTTTTCCAGCTAATGACATGCAGAACAAGTTATAGCTGATTTCTGCACTGACATTCTGTCAATGTAATAATAGATCCCTCTTTTGACGTAACTTGACTGCCATTAGCATTCTAAATATAGTGAACTGTTTTGTTAATACCTCCTCAGAAAAGTGAAGTAAAAATGTAAAACAGAAGACAACCTGGGCCAGTTTCTTGTGCACAGAATATGTCTCCAATGCTCTGCTCTCCACAAATGTGTAAATCCATCTCCTTACCAGCCTGGTAGAGCAAATTTCCAGTTTGAACCAAACTGAGCTTACTAGCCGGCAAAAAACTCCTCTGCAGAAGCCAACATGAAATATAAAAGCTTGGTTTTTTTCAAACAAGAGACATTTTGAAGCAGCCCATGGAGCTGCCCTCTTCCTTGAAAGCTGAGCAGCCTGACTCACACTCCTGGCTGGGAAATGAGACATTGCCCCCACGCCTGAAAAAGTGGCCAGGACTGTTCTCAGGCCTATCTTTGCAATCACCCAGCAGCTGCACTGGTTCCAGGGAGGTTTTTGCAGCTGTCATGGGTTCCCAGCCTGCTCTCCTCTGTTGTGGTGTATTTGCTGAGGAGGGGTTGGGCAGGGACAGGGAGCAGGCCTGGGACTGTGCCAGCCCTGCAGTGCCAGCAGAGCAGCACCAGCTGCTGCCACCTCTGCTGCTCCACCTGCCCTGCACCCTGCACATGCTGGGGCAGCACAAACCAGCTGGGCTTTGGCTCCTCTGGGAAACAAACACTCTGAATCAGCATCCTCAGGTCCCTTGGTCCTAAATTTAGCAAAGCATTCCTGCTACCAAAGCAACCACCATTGACTCCCTGTCAATTTTTTTAATTAACAATGGGGGTTTGTGTATTTCTTGTGGTTCCTTTGTGGTGCTGTCCTAACTCCAGCAATAAAGACCTGCACGACTCTGAAATTTCACTGAAATGAACATGTTAGCATGACTTGGGAAGCTCCTTTCCTGCAATCATGAACCTAAACAATATCTACTGTAAAACCTCTTTATTTTGTAGTTCACACACAGGTTAGGCTATTCTAAAATACAGAACTATTTCTGTCTCCTCATTATTATGTGCAAGGTAATGTTTGTAGGTAACTCCATTCACAAACAGTGGCAATAAAGTAAACAATAACCTAAACCAGTGTGTTCTGTGTTACTAAACAGCTCCTTACATTTTCATACATATTTGCTATGTCATTATTACATAAAAGATCCACCACTTCAGTTTAGTGTTAAATGGATGAATGTAAACCAATTGTTATTTTAACCTACCACATTCTAAAAATAACATACAATGGAAAAAAGCAGGGGAATGAAATGTTAAAAACATCTGGGGTATCTAAAGTGACCAGCCTATTCTATTTCTTATTATTACTATCTCACAAATAATTCACAGCCAGGTAAAACAAACAAACCCACCTCCAACTCAAACAACCTTCCTAGAAAGATTAAAAAACCTCTCCAAGCTGTGGTCAGATGGGATTTTCCAAATTAACCTGGAGGTGCTGAAGACCTCTTATGTATTTCTTCTTTCTGCCGAGCAATGCCAGCACCAGTTCAAGCCCAGTATAACCCTGCCGTCCTTTTAGTGCCAAGACAACGCCAAGGATGAGATGGAAAATAAATAAATAAAGCTTTAAACTTCCCTAAGAGCAGCTTAGACTCAGATTTGCCCTTGGTGCAGATGAGCACTCACGCCTCTCCCTCTGCCAGCCCTGCTGTGAGCACACACTGCAGCTCTTCAGCCAGCCTAGATGCTCACAGAGTGAGCTTCCCCTGCCCGCTCTGATCATTTCATTTTATGCCACTCCATGGCCATTAACATCCAGGTTTAGCAGAGAAGCTGTTTAATTGTTCAGTCAATTAATGGATTTCAATTTACTGTTATGTCAGTAGCATTAGGAATTCCTACTGCTTAGTCCATGCAACAGAAAATTGAAAATCAAAAAGATGCTCACTTCACAAACACAAGAGATGTACACCAACCAAGTGATTCATATCAATGACATAGACAAGACATGGGGGGGGGGGGAAAAAAGGGCACCTCTGTGGAGTTTAAATCTAAAATAGGTTTGGGCAAAATAAAACCTGAGTCTGGAAGAGGCGCTGCATGTGTCTGCTACAGCTGCTCAGAAAGGCAGATGTCTGAATTTTGTAGCAGATTAAACACAATGGTGGTGCACTGTTAAAAATCAAACCCACCCGCCTTTTTATGCCGAAGTAGCATGAAAGGCTCCATCTCCAAGGCAGTCCCTGCACACTAACCCTGACTGGGGCAGCACTTGGGCTGCCAAACTGCCTTCATGTACCTGCAGCAGGGCACAGGGGTGGCAGCCAAGAGAACTGCTCTAGATCCAAGAGAAAGGGCTCACCTATTTCCTTATTATAAATTCTTGACTGGGATTTGGTCTCTTTTTGTTCAGACTTGAAAATTTGCCTTTAAAACACCTGCTGGAAGAACATCCACCCCAATAATGACTCAGTGGACATTTCTTACACATGTGCCCATGAGAGCACAACAAATGTTGTGAGGAACAGTAATGAGGCAAAGCCTGCTGTTCCCAGTTCAAATACTACTGGGATTATTTGGCACAAGTCAACATTATACAATACAAAAAGAAAGAATTCCTCAGAATGCAAATAAAGAGGGAGTCATTGCCACAAACTAATCTACAGCTAAACGCAAATTAACTGAAGATTAAAAAAAAATTACAAATGACACAGATAATTCGGAGCATGTTACAGGACTGAGAGAAAAATCAGTTTTCACAAAGAAGTTCACATAGCTCCAGATGAAATGGGAATTGTGAAGATACTGAACAGGGGCTCCACAAGAGCTTCTCTTTCTGGAAAAGGGAGGAATGTAACACTTGATTAAAGGGTCCAAAGTGAGATCCTCACTTTCTGTTATGAAAGGGATGCAAGGCAAGAACCACAGATAACCAGAAACCCCCAATGCCTCCACATAACTGAACCCCCAAATCTAAAATTGGTATCTGTGAAAAAACCGCCAAAACCAAACAATCAAACCACACACTATTTCTCAAAGAAACAACTAAATCCATAGGGAGATACTATGACACACGACTGCTCATCTTAGTCAACACAGTTACTTTAAATTTAACTCCCAAAATTTTTGGAGTTTTTCATACTTCTTAATTTATTTATTTTTTTTTTAAGTCTCACATCAGATCACTTCTAGTCCCTTTGGGACTATGGAAAGGACAAAGGAAGTTTAGAAAGGTTACTCATTTTTGATCTCTCTTTCAGGTATGCACATGCTTCTGAGAAATACTGACAGTCAGGAAAAGGAATAATCAAGGAAACCTCAACTTTTCCTTTCATTTTCTTAGAAAAATATAACTGCGTCAGTCCCAATGCAACAACACTAATTTAAACTCATTTCTTACTCAACTGTTGTTTGCAGTGCCTGCATTTCATAAACAAGCACTAACAACCTACAATACTTTATCTACATTTTCTAAATTCCTCTTTTTCTAATGTTGTGATTTTAAGATGGTCTGCTTAAACCTGCCAGAGTAAATTATTTTAGTCCTGTGAACTCACTCAAAAAATTACAATCAAAGATTTAATCCAAGGGTTTTTTTTTTTAAATGACAAATACTAAGACTTCATGTGTTTCCAGCACTACATTCTTTCACTAGCATTGAGTCAATCTGAGAGAACCCCTTTTGTGTGACAGATTATGGCTGTCTGCACACACAGATTTAAATGTGTACAGAAAGATCCTCAGCTTGTCTGCATTCTCAAAAATTCTCCTTGCAATTCAGCTCAATATTTTGATTTTGCCAGAATATAGGTGTGATACTTTTAATATAAGACAATTAAATTATTTTGTTAACAGCCCAAACCCAAACAAATAAGTGTCACAGGTAAGTGACAGTACACAAAGGCAAAAGGTAAAACTGACCCACCAACAAATAAATTCACAGTGTTTGATCACATTTTTCAGAAATCTCTTGTGGTCTGGTCCATTTAGCACCTGCTAAACCTAAACTCCTCTTAAAAACTGTCAACAACTGAGGTATAGATTCATTTTCAGATCCCTTGCTGGTGTAAGCACCATTTGGAAAAGAAAGTCATCCTTCTGGTCCTGCTCTAATTCACATGCACAAAAAATGGTATGGATTGGTCTCAAGCAGAAACCACAAGAATGAAAACAAGCCCTGTGAACTTGCCTTGCATGTAACTGCTGCCATCTTAATAAGGTGAGAGCAGCTTTGAAATCCCAGGCAGCTTCAGAAGCTGCAGCCCAGTCCCCGCCATATGGAGACAGCCTGGAATCTGTCAAGTTCACTTAGTGAATTTTATCTTTGGGGAATCAGTCAGGCAAGCTAGATCAGAATAAACAGGCTGCTGTTGAGATCTGGAGGCTAATGCTGGTACAGACTGGACTACTGAACCAAAAAAATCAGTCTTAAATAAAGACCTAGGTACCTGTGGTACCTAGAAAAATTAACAATAATTAAAGCTGTATAGGCACAAAAACAACTATGTGGGATTTTTACTGGGCTCTGAAAGATGCTCTTCTCCCTTTGCCTACAGGAAATAGACTTCCCATTTCTTTCCATTATTCCTAATATATAACAACATTTAATGCCTTATATCAGCTTTAAGCATCAATAATTGAAAACATCCTATTTAAACATTGTGGCTAATTAGACACCCTTCTTTTTAAGTGTTCAAGGCAACATAACACAGTGAGCAATGTCATGTTCACACAATCTCCATGCAAGCCCAAGCTGCTGCTTCATGCTTCGATAGGAGATGAAAATCTGGGGTCTCCAAACCTATCAAATTCTGTTCTGATGGATGGGGATAAGATAGACTTTTTTGTGCTCTGGGTAAAAGCCAGAATGTTAAATGTAATCTTCTGCACATGCTTTTACTGATATTCAGCATAAAAATAAGCCTTATCCATTTTTATTAGTTGGTCTGAGCCAGAACCAATTCTTTTGATGTCACCTAGCTTATAAAATGCAGCACTATAGGCAAGGGAGGTTTTAAAATGCTTCATAGACTTTATCCATTATATTAATGGCTTTCAGATTGCAATCTGTGGAGCACTTTCTGGTGCTGCTCCACAGGCAGCTGGCCAGTCACCTGGAGCTGGCTCCTCTCCTTGTCCCCCTCTGTTTATTCCCTATAAAGACAGAGCTGAAAAGGGGCAAACACAAAGAGATGTATTGCCATTTTTAATGCTATTTTTCCTAGATAAACACTTGCAGTCCCTGCCACGTGACCATCCTGAGAGAAAAGGGCTGTGCAGGAAGGAAAGGCAGCACAGCTTGCTGGCACTGTGGGCTGTACCAGACAGGAGAGGGATGAGAAGAACAAGAGAAACAATCATTTTACTATAGGATTAATGTGATTAAACTGAATCCTTAAAACAGTTCATTTTTCAGCATTCCCCTGTTTTTCAGGCAAGAAGCTGAATTTTCCCACATCCCCCAGCAAGATGAACTTGCTCTGACTTGGTGTTTTTCAGAAATTTTTTCTGTTTAAGAATGTACTGAGAAAAACTCTTTAGAAATGGTATCTTGCACTAGGAAAAAACCCACTTCTTTGAATACTTTAAGTGCCACTTAGGCTTCATCCAGGGAATTCAAGTTAACTCTTCACATAAAGCAAACAAAGCAAGATACACTGCCCTGGGTCACCAGGGTAGAAAAGGCTTCTGAGAACCTAATGAGTAAATCATAATTAACAAGACATCTGTATTTACCAAATTATTTTTTAAAAAGTGGTTCTATGCCAGCAGCCTTTCATTTAAATTGTTTTTTTCTTTTCAGATATGCATTTTCTGTGTATTTTAGCTGTCTTTCCCTATCACTTCACCTTGATGGAGAAATACAGCCAGGACATGAGATTTTGGAAGTCGTGCAGTCACACCAATCAGCCAACCCCAACAGAGTATTCCTAAACACTGAACAGATTCAACAGCTGAAATCACTTAAGCTATCAGTAATAGCTGCTATTAGAGCACAGAAAATATTGCTGAGAGCATGCCTGAGCTGATTATAAACAGCACATGGCAGGAGAGGGGTTCATTCAGAGCAGCACTGGAATGGGCATTGACTGGTCCCAGTTCCACAAAAGGAGCCTGGGAACAGGCAATCTGTGTTCCACTGGCAATTCCACCTGGGAACAGCCAGATCTGTGTTCCACTGGCACCTGAGAACAGCCAGATCTGTGCTCCATTGGGACTTCCACACCTGGGGACAGCCAGATCTGTGCTCCTCTGGCAATTCCACCTGGGAACAGCCAGATCTGAGTTCCACTGGCACCTCCATACCTGGGAACCTGAGGACAGCCAGATCTCTGCTGCACTGGAACCTTTCCCCCCGGGAACAGCCAGATCCCTGCTCCACTGGCATTTCCACCCCTGGGAATAACAGTACTGCCTTTCCCAGCAAGAAAAGCCAGACGGAGAAAGCACAGGGAGGCAGGAGAACTGATAAAAAATATATCAGTCCTGATTGTTTGTGTGGGGATCCACCATTGCTCCACCATAACAATGTGAGCAGCTGAGTTTAAATTTAAATTTAAGGAACATCTGCAAGTGCCCCTAATTTTTCCTTTACTATGCAGCCTAGTAAAGTCTAAAACCTAAATATTTATTATATGTAATGATTAAAAATCCTCCTTTTCCCATGAAGCAATTTCCTACTTAAACTTAGGTATCTCAGCCCAGAAGTTTTCTTTTCAGACAGATGAAATCTCTCACAGTTAATTATCTCTGCTTACTTCAGATATGAGGAGCAAATGTATCTTACATATTTCATCCAAATATATATAGATCATGACATTCTAATAAACCCCTTCTTTGTTTCCTGTGATGAACTTTTAAATACTTTTAAAATATATTCCAGAGTATTTTTCACTCATTCATGTGAAAAAAACCCTCCAGATTATAACTTTTCTTATGGATTAAAAAAATAGTTTTTCCAAATTTTATAGTTTGTTTTCTTTAGGGAATCTTCATAGAAAATTATATACACTGGTCATAAAAGCACTATAAAAGGGTAAACTTTTAGCTAGTTACCAGCAACAGCTTTTTTATTAATTATTGAAAATAAATCCTGTGTAAAAGCTATGCTTTAAGCTCTCACTTCAGAGCATTCTACAGAACCTAGGAGAAGCATCAGTAGCATTTCATCCCAACTTCAGTAAGCATTGATACCCAAATAAATGTGTTTTGTTATGGAGGAGGAAGAAGCCATGAGCAGATGTTGCAGGATCTCCCATGATCATCTCATGGCAAGTTTTATGAAATGTCTCAAAGCCCCAGGAACAGGCATAAAAGCAAAAGAAGTACCAAAATAAATCCACATTAAAGAGAACAATTTTCCCAGAGCCTCACCATACATGATTTATCACACCAAACACAGATCTCACACGTGTTCTTGGTGAAATAGATTTGCTCAGCTGCTCTGACAAACACCTGAAATCCAAGTGGTTCCAGTGGGCACACAAAATCAGTGAATCACCATTCACAATCAAGAGCTTGATGGCACCTTTCATTCATAAATATCAAATAAGAACTTTTCTTTACAGAAAAAAAAGCTGGAACCTTGACCCTTATTCCATCCTGCCACATTTGGGACATAATTCTTTATTGTCTCCAAGCTTCACAGTAAATTCTATGAGTAGGTAAGCATATCTGGACTTCTTGTCATGTTTATCTGACCTCAATATATCTGATTTAAAGTTCTCAAGAATTCTAATTGTCACCAATTCTATCCTAAACACACTTCAAGCTTAGTTCAAATTTAAGGTAGGTCACATAGGATCCTATTTCAATTCATTTGCAAAACGTGTATTCTTTTATGTACCTATGATGATAAAAAACAGGGTACAGAAGATGGGATATTTTCATTCTTTCTGTTGTTGAAGAGGATGTTCAAAGGCTCTGTCAAATATTCTTGCTGGATGTGTTTAATCCTAGAGCTCTCAGACACAGCTTGTTACCTTCTTTCCACTTCAACACAGCTTCCTGATGTATTTATGAGGCTGAGACTAAACTAGGTCTGCTTGAAAAAAAAGTAAAACCTAAGACAAAAACCCCTATTTTAACCAGGTTAGGCTGAATCCCTGTTAACCAGTCCAAAGTTTTATGCTGTTGTAATAACCTGGACTGCAAAGAGATGCAATATATACAACACGTGCCTAAAGAGGAAGAAGCGCATTAAGGTTTCATTGCAAATATTGCCCAAGTTTATAAAGATCAGATTTTAATGTGCATTTTGCTATTAAGGCATTGCAAGAAATGGTGGCTGAAAGAGAGGAACAATTCACCAGAGCCACTGCTCTGGATGCAGCAAACTTACTGCAAGATCTGAATCTGGCTCTGCTCAGGAAATGGTTTTCTGTCTTTTATACCAAACCATCAGCGCTGGTGTTGGCAGGTGCTGATCTCAGAAATCAAGCTGAGAAATGAACCAACACAGCCAAGTTCCACCACTTCAACTGAGGGGAGGCTGTGTCTCCATCAGTGCACTTGTTTGGCATTCCTGAATCCTGATTAAAACAGGGTACAGAAGATGGGATATTTTCCTTCTTTTTGCTGTTGAACAGGATGTTCAAAGGCTCTGTCAAATATTTTTGCTGGATGTGTTTAATCCCAGAGCTCCCAGACACAGCTTGTTACCTTCTTTCCACTTCAACAGATTTTCCTGATGTATTTGCATGCATTATATGTGTGTATTTGTATGCACATGTATGTATTTGCATGCATTATATGTATGCATTTGTATGTATTATATGTATGTATTTGTATGCCTTATATGTATGCATTTGTATGCATTATATGTATATCCTAAAGGCATTTTGGAGATTAAATTTAAGGATGCAGCTGAAAATTTCATATTAATATAAAAATGGCGAAATTGGAGATGCAGCAGGTACCAGAGAAATAAATAATTATTGGAAAGAGCTCCAAAATACCTTTTTGAAGGGATTTTGTGAAGAAAATTGAAATAGAGGTAAAAACAAAGGGCTCAGAATTGCAGCTTTTAACAATCTGAAACACTTCAGACCTAACAGCCTAGCATTTCCTTAGAAATTGGAATTAAGTCCCTAAATACTTTCTTTCCAAAGACAAAGTAAAAAAAAAAAAAGTAAAATTGGTGTGACACAATCTTATTTTTTCTATACAGCGTGCACTTCTCCACCTGTGAGAATTGTGGATTCTTATACCTGGGCAAGGCATCACCTGAGGACAGGTCTAAAATTAGTGATCTTTGATGCAAAGGTGTGCATACAACAAGCAGGAAAAGGGAAGTATGCTCAAAAGATGAAATAGAACTTCTCATGCAAAGATTCAGGTTTGTAGGTGGCAACAGCACCATTGCATTTTTTTTTTTTTGCTTTATTTTTCAAATAATCACATTGCTTGCAATTTTAAAATTTGAAAGTGGGAAAAAAGTTTTTAAAGCTTAAAAGCATAAAATCCTTTCTGTCCTCACAACTGAAAATCCTGCACACAACAGTGAAAAGTGAGCCTGCTTCTCGAATAGTGCTCTCTTACAGAACACTGTACACTAGCCTGATATTTTATTGAAATAATTACACACATGATTTAAGTGGTTCCTGCTGCCTTTAAAAGAAGTTTTTCTATCATGGCAGGCATCTGCAAAAGTTATAAAGAGCAGCTGCTTTATAAGAAGAACACAAGTGCAGCATTTTCTGGTTCAGATTTCTGGAGCCCTTTGTTTTGTATTTCTTTTTCCCCAGCCTCTGAATGCCCATCAAGCCTATTTTACCATTTACAGGAAGAGCATGAGAACATCTCTTCAACGGCTATTGAAATGTGCTACATTTATTCCATTTTACAGCAAACCAGAAAAAAAAAAAAATCCACTTTTTACTCAACTTTCAGTAGACCTGAAATGATTGAATTGTTCAGAGGCAGCTCACAGGGATGTGAGGTCTGGCAGAGCCAGGGGAGTGCATTTGCCTTCCCTGCACTCTCTCACCTCCCTGGGCTTCATCCTGGGGGATTTAGGAGCCTGCAGCTCCCAGCAGCCTGTCCCACTCCTTGCTTCAGGAGGAACACCAAAGCCAGCTTGGAAAAACAGAAAAACAGGCGCTGTGCCCCTCCTCAGCCAAACTGAAAGGATGTTCCCAGCTCATCACCCCCCTGGAGTATGCACCAATTTTGCTGAGAAATGTTAATTTTCAAAAAAGTAAATCATGTTATATCTGTTTCAAATATGGGAAAGGAAGCATGGGGAGGTTTCATGATTTGTGCAAGGCAGCACAGATCCAATAATACTAATTTACAAACAGGAACTGAAATTCTCTTTTTTGACATTTGACAGCACATACAAGCTACATGAGCACTCTAAAAAGTTCAAACCTAAGTATTCTAAATATCAAAGAATGGGATTACAAAAGTTATTGAAAACATTTTAAAACAGGCTAACTTTTGGAATGTTATTTTCAGCTTCCCAAAGTTTTTATCCCTGTAGGACTTGCTCTGGCAGTTCTGAAATGCTAAACAATATTTATAATATATTAATTCTCACCTCAATGACCACATTGTCTTAAGGTGTGCACCACCCCCATGACAGAAATAACACTCAGGCCATCTTTATTTTACATTTATTCTGTAGAAAAATATGGAAATAATATGTTGTTTGAATATATCTGTATTATTTCCTTCACTTTAAAGGCCTATTCTTGATCATAAAGGCAAGGAACAAGTGAAGAATTCCAGAAATTTCAGACTGTTTTGGAACTTGATCTACAGCCCTGCCTAGAACACATCCCTGTCTCTTCTCCCTGAAGAAACAAATTATATCAGCTGCCTACAACATGCCTGTTGTCATGTCACAGCTCCTGGGGTGCTCTGAAAACTAAAATTCTGCTCGTTGAACTTTTCTTTCTATTTTTACATATACTCCAAACATGCTGCTCTCTCCCTCCACAGAATAAAATCTTATTTCACAACCAGTTCAAGAACTTTCCCCAGTGAAAGCTCAGAAATACCCAGCAATTTATTCACTCTGCTCAGTACTCCTTTCCATTCAACTTCATACCTCCTGCATGCCAACTGAAATAGTTCTAGGGAATATAATAAAATAGAAGCAGATTTATGACCCTCAGCATAGTCTTTAAAATCATGTTCTGGACTGCCTGAATAAACAAATATGATCATCTGCATGAACTTCTGTGGGTTAGTATTTCAAAGCAGCAAAGTCACAGGAATGGATGGTTAAAATTTACCTCATCTTCCCCACCTCAGAGCCATAAGCTGCAGCCAGCAGCTGAGAGTTAAAAGAGCCAAAAAATAAATCCCCTCAACCTCTATGAGTTTCTGGAAGTACATCCACTTTAATATGTTCATGCTCCATGTCAAACATCCCCCCTTAAAAGAATTTCATACCATGTATTGCATTCAATATTGCAAATATAAAGTATCTGCTAACATTTAATGGCCTCTAGGTATAATCAGCATAAAACCAGCATAAAAGGGACTCAATATGAATATGAAATGTTTAAACCAAATGTGATGGAGCCACATGGGGAAATTCTGCCACACACACTGTCCTTTCTTCTAGGAGGTCCTTCACTGCCCTTGTAGAGGGTACAGCAAAATGATGTGGAAAAGAAAAAAAAGGCAACCTAAGAACCATGATGCTGCAGCAGTGTTTAACCACAGCTTCAATGAAGGCAGCTTTGATCACTTCTGAGGGAAAAGCACTGACCTGTCCTTTCAGGAGAGAGTTCCCTCCTTTGATCTGAGCATTGCGCTCATTTAAACTGAGTTCCAAGTGTTAGTGTCTTATTTAATAGTTGGTTATAAAAACATCATATAAACAGCTAAAAATTCCTGACACTCACAAATCCCACTCCAGTTACTTTTATTGGAGCTGTGTTCAGTTGGCAACTTTGAAAGATGCCAGAGGTAGGGTCTAATGTGCTGCAAAATCTGCAGCAGGAAGTGGCAATGACTGTATAGATCAGCTGAATAGAACCAAAATATTTATCCATTATTTACACACTAAATGGCACACCTGCCAAGTGCTCAATTTTCATTTCTGCCTTTGTCCCAGGATATGAAATATCCATGTTAATGATAGATCCCTTGGAAGAACATACAGCTACCTCTGAATGGCTAAAAGCAGAGGCTGTATTGGAATCACCCACAGCAAATCTTTTCTAAGTTATGAAAGATAATGACACTCCATATATATATATATATATATATATATATATATGTGTATGTGTATATATATATATAATATATATATATATATGTGTATATATATGTATGTGTGTATATATATATATAATATATATATATGTGTATATATATGTATGTGTATATATATATTTTATATATATATATAATATATATAATATATATATATGTATATCTCCATTAAGAACTGGAGCAAAATCTGCCTATTTTTTTCAATTCAACTAATTTCCCTTTTGATAAGAATAATTTTTGTTTTTGCAGACCTTGGGTAAAATTCCAGTAAAGACAAATTAACTCTGGCTCCTCAGAGTGCAAGGCAAGAGACATCCCTGTAGACAATATTTGGGACAATTAAAAATAACGATCACTGATATTAAAGATACATAATCCTAAAAATAAATTCATCCTTAAAAAATCCTTTAATATTTCATGAGCTACCACTATTACAAATAATGTGATAGACATCTGGATTTTAGATAATTATTCAGACTTTCCTAAAATTCATCATCTTTAGACCTCTGAGGCTTATTCCAGCTACCATTAAGAAGACTCAGATTCTGAATTCAGATTGTAAACTGGGAATATTTCTCAATTTTTCCATTGTTTGGGTGCAAGGCTGTACTCTGCATTCAGCCCAGCCTAAAATCCCTGATCTCTATAAAAGACATCATGTTTTCCTCCTTTTTGGGCATGGATCCAGCACTGTTACATTTAGATCTAAATCCTAGATACAAGCTAAGTGATTCTATGATTCTAAGTGCTGGGAAGATGCCCAATAAATTTATCTGATAATTTTAAGAACAGATGAAAATGCCATTAAATTTACACCTAAATTACAAGTTATTCCTCATTTTCCCTAGGCTGAACTCACAATTTTCAGTCTGCACTTACTCAAGAAGGAACAATTCCCATATTGACACTCCACAAACCAGAGTCTGCTTTCCCCTACACCAACTTTTTGTCATCTTAAGGTTGCCACCTGGAAATTAAATAATACAATCCTTTGTACCATTTCCAAGCTCTCCCTTACATTAGAGCTACTAAGAATTATTCTCTTTCTCACTTAACCACTTTTACATTTTCTATAATGGTCCAAGGATTTATTTCAATGTGTAAAAGATTAGTCTTTTGAATTTGTTAGTCCTTTAAAATTAAGCACTACTTGAAATAAGTTCCTCCATCAATTCATTTGGATTTGGCTTTTTTTTTCTTTTCCAGTAGTAATTACCTGTTGTTCAGTCTCTCTTATCTGATATTCTAATTGTTCTAAACAAGCAAAATTGTTATGACTCTTTACATCAGACAATTTAAAACTCAGTTCTGTAATGTAAATTACATAACCTGACCTTCTGAAACCATTTATTGCACCTCTGGTTTTTTGCTATAATTTTGGGGCGTGAATAAAGAAAAAACAGACTTCTCTACTCCTGTATTTGATTGGTACTTTGCATTTGATTGGAGTGACAAATGAAATAGCTCATTTGTACGAAAAGAGTTTAAACCCTGCTTTTTAAAATCTATGAACACTGAAAAATAACAAAACAAAACATCCTACCTACCACAATTCCATAAAGAGTGCACAGCATTACTATGGAGCCATTTCCACATCTCAGGACATGTTTTCAGTATTAGCATGCATTAAATAACAACAACCAGGAGAAGTTACTTTGCACTTTTGAACCTTCTCCCAGTGTGAATTTCTGAAGAAAAGCTTAATCTCTTCATAACTGTCTCAACAATGCCATAGCCAAAAGGGGAAGGCATGTCAAAGCAAAAGCCACAAGATGGAATAAATGGAAGGGATGGAATAAATGAAATGTTTAATTCAACCTCCAAAATGTTCTAAGATTTCAATATAGCTAAAAAGACTCTAAAATCGGGTTAAACACAGTTCATATGCAATTAATGGCTTTAGGCCCTGTGATCCTTCCAACCTAGGGACTCACTGGATTTGGAAGAGGAGTTCAGAAGTGTGCTACTTAGTTTTAGAAAATCTGTTCCTCATTGGGCACCTGTACTTTGGGTGACTGATTTTGGACAACTGCAGATTTCACTGTTAGCAAATTCATAACACTTCATAAACTCCTGGAACAACTTCAGGACTGAGAGCACTTCAATCCTAGAGGGAGGCAAATTTAACCATAAGTAATGAAAGGAGAAAACCTTGCCACCTCCCCCCTGCCACCCCCAGCAGTACAGAATGCAGAACTGCAGCATCCTGCTACATCAAAAAGGGTGAAATACTTGAGGCACTCAGCCCCTTGGCAAATTCTGCTTGGGGATTTCAGGATGAATGACTTGTGTCTATGTTTACAGCCTTTCAGCAGAGTGCTCACTGTTTACTCTGGAATTAATCCAGGTCCATAAAACTAGTGATACATCAATGTAACAGATGTGCTTAAGTGACTCTGCATTATTAAGGAGATCTGCTTTAGTTACAAAATCTCAATAACCAGTTTAGGATTATTTTGACAACCCAAATCTGTAATTTATCAGCCCCTACTGTACTAATTCCTAATACTAATGGTAGTCTCTAGTTCTAATGACTTCATAATTTCATTATTTGTCTTTTAAAAGTATTTAAACTAATAAAGGCAACAGTGTTGGAGAATAATGTCCTAGCCCTTGACATAAATCTAAATTACTCCTATAATATGTTGAAAAGAGTTTATTTTGTGTTCAGCTCATATTTATAAAGTGCTGGAATGCAAACAAAGTTCCTTGATCTTCAGGACACAGGATGGAGCCCAAAGCAATGCTAATGCTGCTCTCTAAAGGACCAACACAGCAAATAAAATGCAGGTGTTGTTTAACAACTGCTAATGCATTTGGCTTTAGAGGCTTTGTTAAGAGGTCACTGTCATTATCCACTTTTCCAATCAATATGTGACTTGCTTGCAACGTAACTAGGAATACTTGAGTTGAAAATTTCTGAAACATGTCGGAGCTCTTTCAGAGAAGGTGGTATGAACAGCCACATGCTAAATACAAAAAAAACCCACATTCATCTATTTTAGAATGCTTTTTCCTCTTTTTCTATAATGTTGTGAAACCTCTATACGTTGATCATAGAGAACTTCTTTCCTCAAAGCTAATAAAATCATTGAACTGATAGCAGGAGATAGAACTCTGGTGTCCTAAAGAGGGCACTGAAAGTTTTTGCTCTCCAGTTTGAAAGGTCTCTGTGTGTGATCCCTAAAGTGTATTTTTCACCCCATGTGAGTTTAGGGGCTTGGCATGCAGACAGCTCTCCACATACAGCTCAGCAACATCATACACATTGTCTTAACCTCATTAATTTTTAAAAGGTACAGGTAGAACCACTGCAGGTTTCATTATGTGAAGTAGCAAGGTGTCAGATGGAACAAGTCTTCCCATAAAACAGCATGGTTTGGGTTTTCCCAAACTCTTAGGCTGTTTTTCACCAAAATCTAAATTTTAAGCATGATAAAACCCTGAGGACACCTGAGCCCTTAATGTAAATATATGCATTTTGAAATGATACATATTTGTAGGGAGTGGTCACGCTGTGCTGTTACTCTAACTCTAATATTCCTGAAATGCCTTTACAAAGCCAGCTGGAAACCTTGACATTTCATCCATATTGTTATTTATATACATATTTACTGCTGCCACCTGCTTGCAGCTTGGCTCACACCACAAAGCAGTACGTTTCCCTTGTTTCATTATACTTTGACATTTCACTAGAACTACAGAGCTGCCCATTTCTCAGTTTCCAATTGCTCTGCAGCCACTCTTGAATGATATTGGCTTAGTAATAGAATAAAGATCTTTCTCCGTGGTAGCACTAACCTCTCTTTTCCGTACCCAGATGGTACAAATTGCTGCTGGCACGTGTAACAATACCAGCACAGCTTCTGCTGCCTAAATGAACCCCCATAAACCCCACAGAGCTAGATTAGATTAGGGAATTGGGAGGTGAGCAGGAGGGCTGGCCAGTGGGTTCAGCTGAATGAGATCAGGATTTGGTGCAGGCTGGGATGGAACGCTCACACTGCAATGCTCAGTCAGCCTCTTCCTAGGGAAGAAAGCAAAATTAGCTAACAAAGTTAATAAACCTAATTTCATCAGCAGCACCACAACAGGCACTTTTTACTGTGATGCAAACAGCTGAGTTGTTTGCTGGCCCTGGTGCCTCACAAAAAGGCCCCTTTCCAAGGGACCATGCTGGAAGGAGCAGACACCAGGGGCACCCAGACTGCTCACCTGGTTGCTCTGACACTTCTGAAGGAGGCTGATCACCCCTGTCCACACCATCAGACATCTAAAACCACATCTGGATTTGCAGTTCACATCCCAGGAGGAGTGCTGGCAGCCGATGTGCTGGGATGGGATGGGGGGAAGAGGCCCTGGGAGAGCCCTGAACCAGGCTGCCCTGCACAACAGCTCACTGGGGCCAGTCTGCTTGACAGACAAAAAATGTTTCTGCGGTGCCAGGAGCCCTTTGAAACCTACAAATGGAAATCTACAGCCTGAAAATCTTCACATGTGACACAATCTTCCATGGCTTCTCCAAAGTTATACTGCTTTACATTTAACACAGGCTAGAACACAGCCTAGCATACACATGTATAATGCATTTTAAGGAAAATCCCCTAGGTGTTCAGTATTTAAAAGACACTAAAGTTGAGGGGAAATATATATGAAAGAAAGATAACCAATATATTAAAAGTTATTGCAAAAGTATGGGCATTTCCATGTGTATAGGCCACAGAAAAATTATTTAACATGTTTCTAAAATAAAACATCTGCTCTATTTGTAAACCCTGTCCCTAGGAGGAGAACAGAGGAAGGCTTCTTGTACAGTTAAAAGGCCAAAGTTACAAAATTACTGCAGTAAGGGACAAAAAGAAAAATCTACTGTAACTTTCCCAGCCCCTAAATTGACATGACCATGGTTAAGTATTTCCTGCTGATTGAAAAGAAACTTCACCAAAAAAATCCAAACCTAAGTTCACTTAGTGTTAGAGAGCAAAATGATACCTCAGGCTGCACCTCTAAAGGAAACACAATGCAGTAACTAAATAAAATACTTTTTTTAATTGTTAAAATTAATTTTGGATATGCTAAAATGATACACATGAAGCACTGATTTTTGCTGCTGTTCTGATGACAACTCCATCTCAGGACAGAACATGAAAAGGCAAAAACTGAACATTTCTCACAAGGCACCGGCAGGAAAACAAAACCCAAAAAACCCACGTGACTGAAGAATACAATCTTCAGTTTGTAAATCTCATTTATGTCTTAGCTAGGTGCAAGCAAATTCACATTCATTCATTCAGCCTCAAAATAAAGGCCAAATTTCAAAACACAGCTTAGTTTCTAGCTTCTGTTGAGGCCCTGCAAAAAGTAAATGCCTTTTAAAAAGCCAAAGTAATTTAGGGGGGAACCATCAAGGAGAAGAGGTGAAACAACTTTTTTTTTTCTTTTTTTTTGCCTGTTACATCTTTGGAAGACAGCGTGGTACTGAGTGACCTCCACAGACTGTTTAAACTACCTGAGATCCACTCTAATATTTTTATTCTTTTTCACTTTGGCTTGATGTTTCCCATGTTTAGGTTATTTGGTTTTTTTTTTTCCTCCATTATAACTTCTGGCAATATTCTGCTCATTTGACAAAAGGAAAAAGAGTTCAGAGTTGTGTACCTGGGTTTAGTTCACGTTTGACATCAGACACTGTAATGGAAAAGAATAACCCTGAACTTAGAAACTGAGCATCAAGAATGCAAATGGTTTTAGAAGGCTCCAGTTTCCACAAATACTTGTTTGTTTATTATAAATTAATATATTATTGATATTAATATCTCAGCCTGAACTGCAGAGAGCAGATGATCAGGTACGCCCCAGCTCACCAGGGACAAAACCTTCACCCACATCCTTCCTGACATAACTCCTGGGAGGAGAAGCTGCGCAGATCTGACCCAAAGCGACCCAAAGTGATGCTGGAAGGAGAAGCCAGCACAGATCTGCCCCAAAATGATCCCCACGGATCTCCCAGGGAATGCACAACCCCTCAGGAGCTCCTGCCCCAGCCAGGGGATGCAAACCTGCCTGCCAAGCACTCCAAGGCACTGCTGGGCCGGGGGAACCTCTCATTTCAAGAATGTGAAATTGAGCAGCAACGCAACCGAACACGCAGTTTCGAAGCTGCTTCTCCTCTTTACTCAGCCCCTCCAAAAGCAGGTCTAAGGGGAATGAAGGATTATTTTCCCTTGAAGCGTGCCTCCAGTCCCTGTCCTTCAGAGCAGCTGACACTGTGCTCCCCAGAGGATGGGGGAATGCTTCCCTGTGCTTGTGATCCTGCTCTTGGGGCTGGCTGAGAGCAGCGCTTGAAACCACCAAGAAAAATCACATTCATCAGAATTAGCAACAGAAGCTGGTTATTTTAGTCTTCTTCAGAAATGACCTGACCAGCAGAAAAGCTGACTTCATCTTTTTCTTTTATCTAGAAGAATTTCCTTGTGTTTTTGAAGAGTGTTAAATGCTTCTGTGATGATACCTCTCTCCCCCTGCTGTTTTGCTTTTGAGCCAGAGAAAATTTAAGAGAACTTGATTGCCATGAAACTTTTCAAACACTGATTTGGAGGCAGAGCTGAAATTCTAAATTTTAAAATGAAGGGCAGACTTTCTCTTCAGTCAAACTAGTTACATTATCCATCTGAATCAGTAAGAGAGCATTTTCTGCACATCTCCTAAATTCTGTTCCTGTTTATAGAACCACATATCTGCGGCAAATTCAGCAGAAATTGCTTGGTTTAATTTCTAGCTGTAAGAAAAACAAATGCAGACACAGCAGGAGGCAAGGAGGGAAGAGCTGTGAAGTCTTGGTTGAAGAATAGGTTGAAGTCTTGCAAAGTACTCAGGATATCTGAGGAAGAACAGTTAAGCAGTATGATGTGACCTATTGCAAAAGTGGAAAAAAACTGGTTTGGAACTCTGCTATTTGACTTAGCTCTGAAATGCAATGGTGAGAGCAGAAGTTATACACCATTTTCTAAAACCCTAGAGTGAAATATTGCTACTCTTTGTATATAGTTCATGAAACAAAGTTCACTAGAACCTTGATGTGAAAAATTCTGGAGTGCTCTGGATATTATACAAAGAAAACACAAAACATTGCTAAACTGGAATGAAAGAATTTGAAATTTTGATTCAGATGCTCATCAACTCATTTGATTCATAGATCTATAATTTCTGGTTGATGCCACAGCAGATGTATTGTAAGGAGGTCACTTTACTTACAGTGACACAGTATCTATACAATACCTACATCTATTAAAGTAGGTTTTGGTTAAGAACAGCCTTTACAAGTATATGGACTGATCTTCTCTTCTGTAATACCACACACATTTGTGTTACCATGTTCTGAGATCCTCCCCACTACTCTGACAAGCCATTTTAGTAATTTTCTGCCTTTTTTTCTCATGCGAACATACAATTTCCTCATCCTATTTACCTTTTAAAGACCAAGTACTAGAAAAAGAAATAACTGAGAATTAGATTAGGAAAATAAAAAGAAACAAAAACAATGTATGCATGGGAGAAATAAGAAATAGCAGCAGGCAAAAGAGGATGAAATTAAAATACAGGAAATGTTGTACATGAAATAGTAAGTCTTGGCTTCATTTACCATGACTTTGCATTTCAATTAAATACCATGGAGACATGAATATATATTAAAGAAGATAATCTTTGAATTACCTGATGAATGCATTTCTGCTATTTATACTTATAAAAAATGAGAAAATGGTAATGCAATTGTTAATCAGTTGCTCAACTTTAAGGAGCAACATAATTTAAAAGAATTTTATCTTAGTTAATTATTTTAATTTTTATTCCCACTAAACTAAAGTACTCTTTAGTTCAACTTTACAAAACTCCAACAATACGTATTTATCTTCCAGCATATAATTTGAAAGAAAATTATATAAAAGACAAGGAGTCAAATTGCACTTGAGGAACAATGTGAGATGTTAATTCATCTTAGGAACATCACTTGTTAAAGAAGATATGTTTTTCCTACACTTGCCAGATAATATTTAATAATAATGTACAAATAAATGGAAACAAAACTTTCAAGCAGTTAAACTTTCACACTGTAGCCTGAATGTCAAAAGCTGATGTGAAATTCAGTAAAGGAGGTTAAACCACATTTCTGTAACCACCTAATCTTGTTGGATAAGTCAAACCTAAGAAATACTTTTTTATATAGTCCTCAATAGTAATAATGGAAACATCAAAAAGAACCTCTCAAATTGGAGAGAATGTCAAAAAAAGTTCTATTTCCCAGAGCCAACAAACTGCTGAGAGAACACGATGAGAAATCCATGTTTAGACTCTCAGGACAAGCCTTAGAAGACAGAAACATCAAATGCTGCATGAGGTTTTTACTCCATCCGTGCATCAGAACAAACACAAGGCGGTCCCTGCAGGCCTGACTGGAGGTGACCACACCTGGCTGCAAACTCCACCCTTGGCTGATCAGTAACAGCAGCCAGAGGAGCCTGGAGAAGGCATCACCTCCTGGCCCTGCTGCTGACAAGCCAAACTCACCCCTCATTTCTGCAGCTCTGTCAGCACAAGCAGCGTGTGGCATGTCTTCTATTAGCAATCAAGCCCTACAATCCCTATTGACAAGACGGACAACAATCCACTCTCGTAAAAGATTCATGACACAACTTTGCACTCTCCACTGCTTGCTTTCTCATAAAACCAGTGCAAATCCCATCAAAAATTTAGCAGAACCCCTGCCTCATCTGTTTAGGCCTGAAGCTAGTTGCAGGGACAACTCATTAGGGACAAGCTCATTAAAACCAGCCCTGGAGCAAAAGCAGTTTGCAAGTCTCCTCATTTTTATTCACTTTCACCTAGCCATTGCAGCTCCTTGTGCTGCCCAGATACAGAGCTTCTAATGATAAGCAAGGCTGTTTCCAAACTCATGATACACCAAATGCAGCTCCTTCTGTACTCCAAAGCTAAGAGAGTTCCGTTCATTCGTAGGGCTTGGGTGATCTATGTGGAAAGGCAGCGTCAGGAAACCCAGAGGATTCTCTTCTGAGTACATTAGCAAAAGGAACTGTGAGTGACTATCAAACACACACTAAAATCCAAAGAGAAATCAAGATGTGCAGAGCTAACAGTAGCAGATACACACACCCTAGGATTCAGTCACATGAGAGCACATTTGCTATTTCATTTGATGGTTTTAGCACCTTTTAGTAGCTAAAACAGGCATGAATTAAAAAAAACATTATTTTTTAAAATAGAAAAAAAAAAGATAGTGAAAAAACTCTCAGAAAATATTACCTTTCTCCTTAATAATAAAAAATTTTTAGATAAAGTCAGAGGGTTGGAGGTTGTTTACCTTCTCTGTTATTTGCAAAAGTTACTTTTGCCATGAGCACCAGCAGGGGAACCTTGCTAATATCTTCTGAATTAGATGTCTAAATTTAGATATGGTAATAAGTAGCCCAGTTTCAAATACAACAGAACTGGCAAATCATGGTTATCCACAGTTCTGAAGACTGATGATCCTGGGGTGATTGCAGAGCTTCCTCACCTCTGTCACATACAAAGAGAACTGCAAATGTCTGCCAGGATGGATTTCCACTCCTCAAGACCTGTGATGACAAAAGCTGTGAGTCCTGCACAGGCCAATTTGCGCAGCAGGAGAAGGAAAGAACTCATGGAGATCCAGCCTCGAATGTCATTTGCTAAAAATGGTCTTAGAAGAGCTTAATTCTAGCAAAAGTTGCTGCCATGTGCATGGTACAGCTGTTCAGACACAGATCCATGCCCAGATATGCATCAGGCTTCTGAGGAGTGCCTGACTGAATTTGGGGGAGCAAAGATCTGCCAGCATGGCAAGTGTGCTCCAACAATTCCACTGATCAGCTTTGAAAACCAACCAAATTCTACTTGCCCACAAGAGTCCAAGAGAAGCAGCCCCTCATTCCACTGCCATCCCACATGAATGGTTTCCATTTCCATTTCTGCAAGCGTGCTAATATTCAATAATGTATTTTCACCTTGCCTGCACTTTCTACACAGCACTACAAACAGGATACTTTCTTATTCTTGCCAAGTTCATTCCGTGCTCAGCTTATGATGGTGTGTAACAATCTCATTGACAGTCTTCAGCCCATCACCCAAGGCAGCATATCACAAGGCTGCAGCTTTTTCAAAGTCAAAATAAATTTTAAAAAAAGATTATTTTGCTTTCCTTACTTCTGTCCAACTATGCAGCCAGAGTCAAAAGTATTTATTTAATGTGGAAGAATTAATTATCTTGGAAGATCACAGGCCAAAACTGTCAAAGACTATAAAATCTGACAGTGCACAACCTTTCCTAACAAAAAAAAAAATTGCCCATGAAAACTGTTGCACTGATATAATTACTCTGCACTCTGTCAAGTGCCATGAGCACACAGCACCTCAAGGCATGCAGGTAAACTGATGGAGGTGTGAAGTTTGTTTCATGCAAAGCCCTTTCCTGGCTGCTCAAGACACAGGCATCACTTACCCAGCATCAACCACAAGCCCTGGCACAGACCAACAGCCCCGCACACAATGCTCAGCTCTGAGTTAAACACATCAAACTCACTTTGCACCAAAAGGGAGTAGGACCATTTATTGGGGTAGTTCAAGGAGCAGCTTAGGAGCAACAGGAAAGGACAGTTCCCCTTTTTGATAGCTTTTTTTAGAGAAAAAGTGCTTCTCTCTCCATTCAACAGTCTGCAGTGGGGGCTTCAATTCATTTATATGCTTGAGTAAGAGGCACCCACTCATTAAAATAAAGTCTTAGTCAGATACATTATTAACCCATATTTTGTTACAGTTTCCTCCTGCTTCACTGTGCACAGGATGAAAGCTGCAACACCATCAATGCAACCCAAGTAGATGAAATCAACTCTTCTGAAAAATCAGAACTTACAGAGCGCACTGCTTAAATTGTAAAATTAAATTTACCACGCGCTACTCCAAAAAAAAAAAAAAGTCCCACTTTATCTAATCCACTGTGCAAATTTCCAGCATTTGAAAACATTAAAAGGGCCATGCTTATTTTCTATTATCTCTTGTGTTCTCCATTAAAAATGTACCTGAAGGCTGGCAATCCTACATGTCTCATAAAACCTACTGCAGATATGGAAACTTCATAAGACATGAATTTGTAAAGAAGACAATGGCAATACAAATGCATTTAGAGTGAGAATAACAATGTTACTTTTGTCCTTTAAAAACCAATAAAATTTATCAAAAAAGCAGCTTAGCAACACAACTGAAATTCAAAAGCTTTGAAATTAAATAAATGTGCATTTAATAACACTAGCTTTTTTGATTCTCAGACAAATATTGTAAAACTTTATTTAATCTTGCTAGCAGCTTTTTCAAAGCCACCTTAGATATAATTCTGCTTTTAAATTTAACTATAAAGTGTGTGAGAGGAGTGGAATACGGACTCTTTGCCACATCAGCTCTACTTTTTTTCTCAACTATTTTCTTAGAGAAAGAAGTGATTTCTCAGCTTCCATGAAAATCATAAAATATGAGCAACTTCAGTGTAGAGCACTTAGAAAGGATGTGAATGCATCATATATGCCACTTACTGTGTGGGGGAAAATGTGAAAACAAATAGCTCTGATAAGGTTTCATTACTGCAATACTGAGTGTTAACAGCATAATATCAATAAAACTGAAAGATGCAAATAGGTAATTTGGATTAAGCATTTGGATTACTTGTCATTAGTTATTAAGTCTTGCTCCAAATGAACTTGCTCGTAAGGCAGTAACATATTTGCAAATACCGTGACTTCTCTTCCTGACAGAAGTGAAAACGCACCAATGCCATTAGAGATGAATTTAGTGTGGGGTCCTCCAGAAGCAAAAATGCAACGACTTCATTGAGCTTCATTACTAACACAACTTTCCCTCATTAAAAATTCCAAACAAACAGGTGTTTCACACTAGGTCTACTTCTAAAATTGCTTTCTTTTTATTCCCAGGGATACATCAAGAGCTGGGGGAGAATTCATGCAGTATAGATCAGTCAGGCATTGACAGCACATCACACTTTGACAAGCTGCTTGGCTCTGTTTAAAGTCTAAGTTAGGCCTTGGCCCAAGTCAAGGCCATGGCTATTGAATTATTGACAGCCCTCTCACTGTGGTGCAAAGGGAAAGAGTGCTACAGCCTCAGCTCAGCAAAGATGAAATGGAAACCCCTCTGAAGCTTACTTTAGCACGTTAAAGGAGTTTTAATGGTCTTGTTTAAAATTCAGTAAGAGAATATATTACTCGTGATTATATTTTCACCGGGCTAAACAAAAAGTTGGGGATGCTGTGGAGATTATAAATGAAAACTACACAAAGTATAAACTTGATCTACGCCAAGAAGCTGACTTCTGCTGAATCCCAAACTCACACCAAATCCTTCAGCTTTACATGCCTCACAATTTTCACCATTCTGTGCAGTTATACCTGGTGCAATCAAGGGTAAACAGGTAATATGGATGTTCGTTATCATCCCAAATACAGGCTGGCTTTTCTAATAATTCATTTCTGCTCACACCATTAAATCTGCAAGGCAGTGCAATGGCCTCGTCCCACGTTTCCAGTTTGGCAACCCCAATAATTCTCTCTCTCTTTTCCTTTTCTGGTTACCAGGACTGCACCAAAGGGGGTGTCAGTACACGGAACTGACCACCCCAAGCCTGGTTTGTTTGTTTGTTTTTCCAGCAGAAACTCTTCTGGCAGGGTAAACACCATTCCTCCACAACTAGCTGATTAATATTAACAATCCTCATATTCTCACATAATTTCTTTTCTTCTTCAAATTTATACCTGCCAAGCTTTTACTTGCATTTTAATAGCTGATGTCAGACAAGCAACAAGCAGAAAGTTCCACCCTCAGGACTATAATTTTAAATACAATGAGACTCACATCAACTGTCTCACAGACACACGGAAAATTACTCCACGTGGACTTCTAAAGTGCATCCTAAAAGCTTCAAAGAATAAGGAGGTTTTTTTAAAGAATTTAAAACGATGCTCAAGGAGGGGGGGAGGCTGGGAGGGTGTTAAGCAATTTGTCTAATGTGACCCTATACTCATTTCTCCCAACATCACTTCCAATATGCTGCCCTCCTGTCAAATCAACAAAGAGAGCCAAACAGCACATCTAAATTTGTGTTCATTTTGCCTTCTGCAGGATTATCTTTGCCACGTCAAGCATTAAAAGTAAATCAAAGATGCTTCTCAGGGGCTGTAAGAGTGTGGGGCTAATCTCCAGACCAAATATTTAGAAGGCAGCTTAGCCTGTTCTGGCTTTAATTCGTTTCCAACTGATTTGACATTTTCTAATTACAGCCCTTTATGTTATAAAAGCCATTTTTTCTGTTGCTGAAGAGCAGTTTCACTGCAAATACATGAAATTTTGCTGAGTTTCTGTTCCATGTTGATTATGGAAATGGTACTCTACAGCTTTCCTCTAATAGAAAAAACACACTTCACACAGGCATCAACAATTTTTAACATTAATAACAGAGTGACAGTGTCCTTTTGTGTGTCTTTTAAGTAACATCTCAAAATATGACACCACAAAGCCACCACATCCCACTTGGGTATCATACCAGCAGCAATTTTCACATTTTTGCATATTATATTTATTCAAACACAGAACAGCATCTTTGAAGAAGCTGTTTAGTAATTTAACAGCCTAACAGAATAAGATAATTAAACTTCTGGATAGTCTGTGTTGAGGTGCTTTCCAAACCCATGAACTTGAAAATTCAAACACTCCCACGACAAAAGCAAAATTATACACCTCCTTTGACAAATCAGCCACCATGGCTACCTATTACTTTTAGTATTTCCTTGCCTATCATTCCCCCATAATGAACAGCTGAAATAATGTAGTTTTTGCTTTTTTTTTGCCTTTTTTGCATCAACTCACAGACATTTTCTGGCTGTTTAAAGGAAATTAACTTCAACCCAAATGCTGGGAACAACAGGAATCAAGGAAGAGGAAGCCACAGAACTCATAGCCTAAGTCCATTCCAAATTCCTATACATTGCTAAGAAACTGTTTTCTAAAGCAGGAAAACCTTTTGCCGGTCAAAGCTGAGCCCAGGAACAAGCAGTTTTTGATGAAATATAAATAAGGCAGGTGATAATACAGATTATTTCTGCCATGACTTGATGCAACAGACAACTCTGAACACTGCATTCTGTGCAGAAAGACACCAACAATAATATTGTGATACAATTAGAAAAAACAAGGAAGAGGATGAAAGGACCTAGTAAAATGGAACTATGAATTTATCAGGTACAGAAAAGATGCTATAAGAGTAAAATCTGAAGGAAAGAAAGGACTAAAAATGGATATGATTTTATCAGGTACAGAAAAGATGCTATAAGAGTAAAATCTGAAGGAAAAGGCAACTCTGAAGTCTCCACATTGGAGACATATGCTTAAAAATATGCAGACATCACTTTCAATACTGAGAGTGGTCGACTGAAACTGCTGTAGGATAAAAGAGAACACCAGGCAGAACTGAGTTCCAGAAGGCATTTACAGCCTGACCTCTCTATGAAATAAGAGGTAGCACTACCACAGAATCTTCCATAGTGCTGTGACAACAATGTCTCCAAGTTCCTTTCATTTCTCTGAAAAATTTAGACTTGCTGACACAATCCTGTGAGGTGTCAACAAAAAGCATTTATGTGTCCCCATTTGCTAGAATGGAGGGCATCAATTACTCAGGCATCAATTTTGACTGCTTTATTATTCTGGAGACTTGTTCCATAATAGCTTGTTATCCTTTTTGTAAAAATTAAAACTGTACTATTAATAACTCTTTGACAAGGCTTCAGATCTCAATTACATTAATAATAAATTCTTGGCTTTATGTGTGAGTTCCTCATCTTTTTCATCCATAACGAGACTTTGTAAAATTGGCAAAGAAACTAGAAAGAAAGCTCAACTACATGATATTCCTCAAAAAGAACTTTCTAGCCTCCTACTCTGTTCAGTTTGCAGATGTCCCAAGATGAGCAAGTACTCTGTACATTCAGTAACCCTTCTTGGTTTTATCTGAAGAGAACCTGAAGAAGAAAAGCACCCAGAGCAGCAGTTGGGAGCAGAGGGCTCTGTTGTTGTGTCTCTGCAGTGGATGCTGGGTTTGTGGTTTAGAACAGGCAGGCAGTGGTGGTTCCAGCACAGGAATGGAGTGAGCTATTTGTGTTCCAGGTGCACTCACTGCTGAGCCACAGAGCCTCCTGTGGGTGCTCCCCAGAGCCCCCTGAGAGTCTCTGTGTTCCAGACTGAGTGTCAGCCAGGTGGGGATGGCAGACAGCCAGGAGCCTCTTCTAACACTGCACAGATCCAATAAAAGGGTTTGGTTTGTTGGTTTTTCTTTGGTTGTTTTTGTTGTTTGTTTGTTTTTTTCCTGAACTGCACATCTTCCCTTCATTGCCCATCTTCCCTTCATTGCCCATTTTAACTCTTAGACAACATATTCCATTGATAATCCAGATCTAAGGTGGAAACATTGAGGAACAGAAAGTTATAAACATGACTACTCCTTTACTTGAAATATCCTCCGTTGGGCATGTTCTGCAAAGAGGGTCTGTTTGCAAACCAAATTTATTTTGGTTTAGACCAACACATTTCTCATGTGGCTGACTATTCAAGACACTGCTATCAAACCCATCAAAGTATCAAAAACTCTATCAGTCATACAGTTGTCCAAATTACAGCCCCCCAAGTCCTGCCATCTTCAGTTAACCCTCACAAGATGAGGCAGAGTAATCTTTGCCTGTAGCTGTCACACTTGAATCTCTAAAAGTTACCACAATCTAAATAATGACCATTAAAAAAATCTCAGGAAAGGACCAAAACTGATGCAAATGGGAGCAAACCAAAACCTTTTGCTGCTCTACAGAAAGAAGCACATATAATATTAGAATCAGTGAAACCAAGTCACTTTTCCAAGGCATTAAAGACAAGACAAGCATTTTCAGAGGTGATTATCTTCCACTTGGAGATCCCAGTACAATCTGATGTTTTCTATTGCTGTGAGGAAATAGATTCACTGCTGTGAGGAAATTGAGGTCTTGATGTGTCTGGGAACAGAACTATTAGCAGAGCCATGCTGACTGTACAAACTTTTGGGTTTTTAAACCAGTTCCTCCTAAGGTAATCTCTCCTTAACAATAGAGTTTGTTTGGGACTTTTTATTTTAGTAAATATATGCTTTCCCCCTCTCTCTAAAACATTAAAGAGCCAACATGTCATGTGTGTGCCTGTCAGGGATTGTCAGACAGGACAAGTTTGTTATTAGTGAACTCTGCATCTTACATATATAGAAAAAGTCAAAAAACCATTCAGATGGTTTTACAGAAATAACTTTGCAAGGAGCAGAGGGGCTGAAGTTGATAAACAGTTACACATTTTAAAAGAAAAAAAAAACTTCCAGATGTAGTGCAGATATTACATCTTATAGTTTACATCAACATCTCTCTGCAGAGGATTGAGACAAAATCTTAGCAAAAGGCACATTATCTCTCATCTACTTATTACTTGGCCTTTGCTCCTGAAGAAGAATAATTTACCCAAGAACAAAATAAATGCTCTCAAATATTGGCAATGGGGTTGCTAGAATTTTACACCAAAGAAACTATTTCTCACAAAAAAACCCCAAAATATAAATTCTATGAAGTGTTTAAGCCATACCATGAAATTCAAATATGAAAAATATCCTTGATATGCTGTAGAAGTTTTTCATGAACCTAAATAATGTTTTGGAGTCAATCAATCATCAGAATAACTTCTGCCTTAGACTGTCAATATTGCTTGCTTACATGGGATTTTGTTTGTTTTTGCATATACCAACTTCTGTAAGCTAACCATAGATAGTTTCAAGAACAAAAAGAAAGAATTAAATAATGCAAATTCTGCATCCTGACACGTTGAAATAAAACAAAAGGAAAGAAAAAAAACCAAAAAGGTAAACTTTAATGTTATTGAGGAAAAAGAAAACACAATAAAGAAGCACAAGTTCAAACATTTAAAAGAAAGCTGTAATGCATTCTATTATAAACAATTCTTATGCTAATAGCTGGGTAAGAAATCTTCAAGGTTGAGACTCCATTTCCATAGCATCAGCCACTGTCCAAACACATATTTGCTGTTTAATTAAGAAAGGACTCCCAATGTCCTATACAGGACATGCAAAGTTCCAAATACAGCTCTGAGCTGTCCTGATTTGAATACAAATAAATAAGCATTTTTAAATATTCTGTATGCTCAGAGGGAACATAAAAACCTTCTTGAATATACCCAGTTACTTTTTTTTACTTCTTTTCCTTCTTTCCTTTCTCTAATATTGCCACGACTCAGTGATGAGCTTGCAGGAGGGGCTGTTCCCAAAAGTGGTGCCAGTCCTGCAGCTGCTCCTGGCCTCTCTCACAGGCACCCCCCAAACCTGCACAGGAACAGGGGTGAACAAGGCTGGGGGTTTGACTCTGGCCAAATTAACCTGCGATAAATTGATCATCTGCACCCAGATGAGTTTCCTGACCGGTTCAGCGAGCAGCTGCACAAACACACAGGTACAAGGAAGGGCAGGGGCTCCCCATTCCTTGCAGAGTGCCCTTATTTCCCCTGGAATGTGGGTGAGGATGCAGCCACATTTTTCCACTCTCCAGCAGAAGCAGCCAAGAGACTAATGGGAGGTACAGAAGAAGATGATTCTATCGGCCTTTTACTGATTGTCCTCTGGAGAGTGCAGACAGCGAAAGTGCTACAAATGCTTTGGGCTTTTAATTTTTAATACATGCTCAGAAAAAAGTTGAAGTTCTCTAGGAGTTTATTGCAAAAGTACCACAAGATCAGTCAAAACACCAGCCTTGGTTGCTCAGTCACATCACTTGTGGAACCACTGGAGCCTGCCCTGCCTCCCCACGCCTAAAACTGTGCCAGCATGAACATCACAGGCCTGACTTCAGTGAAGGGCAGCCTGGGCCCCAATAACAGCACTGCTCATTGCACTGCAATTTTTAAAGCCTTTTTCTCAGAAATGAAACTCTAAAGCTACCTGCCAACCAGGTTTCCTTAGATACACTAAAGCCTGGCCTCCAAAGGAGAAAGGAACACAAATAACACCAAAGGTCACTGTTTGATGCTCCACGTCTGTATTACCCACCATACTTCACTAAAATACAATTCAATTTTACTCTTAGAGACCAAGCTGAACTTACAGCTGTAGTAATTGCCAAAGCAGTCTTCCCCCAACCCTCTCCCATTTACCAGTTTTCCCTTTGTTTTTTTTTTTTTTCTAAAACCACAGGCTGTGAAAGCAGGACACCCCCATGGTATTTAACCATTTCTATTACCCATTGTGAGGCAGGGCAGTGCACTCTGAAGGCAGCAGAACATCAGTGTGCTAACAGGGTTCCATCAAAGAGAAGGAAGAGATCCTGCACACCAATGCCAGGACTCAGGGGGCTGCAAACAGAGCTGGGCTTGGCTCTGGGCACGGGGCAGATGCCCCTGAGATTGCTGCACTCCTTGTCCCTGCACACAGCTGGGATTTCCTTCCAGAGCCCAGGCACAGGAGGCTGTGCACACAGTTTTCATCCTGGCAGCCTCACAACATGCCCTGGGCACGTCCCTGGAAGTAAAATCCACGTCCAGCCCCAGCCAGGATGTGGGATACCCTCAGCACTCCCCCAGGAGAAAACCTGGGCTGCATTAGAGGGAGCAGGGCATTCGTAGGGCTCAAGGTAGGACTTTGAGGATGAAAGAACAAAATCCCGCAATGGCCAATTTTATAATTAATCTATGGGAAAAGTGGAAGCTGTTAATATAATGAAATCTGAACCCATTCAGATTTCATCCATCTCACACTATTTTTTTTTTCACCTTTACCCATCATTAACAGTCTGGCTCCTTCAGGGCAGGAATTTTGTACCCTTCCATATCTATGCAGACTTTGCAAATTTCTAGCCTGCAATCACCAATTAAACCCTGTTCTACTTCTCTGCCACAACTGCCCATTACCTCAAGCCTTCTAAAAAAAGAAAAGATGGAAAGAAAAGAAGTTGAACAAAGTTACAAAGTCTGTTGATATGACATAGAAATCCATTTTTTAGATAAATCTTTAAGTTTCGAAAATACAAAAATAATGTTTTCCCCATCACAGTTACTAGCTAATGACCTAAAATAGTTTTTGCCTGCATAACTGTGCAAATCTGAAATTCGAGCTACTTCTAGAGCACTTCAGAACAATCAGAGAGGCGCCATTTTCTACAAAAATGGCACAAAACAATGGAAAAAAGAGGTTATTTTTCAGTGTCCCTAAAAAAAATAGACTATTTCACCCTAAAACTAAAGCACACTAACTACTTAAAAAAACAAAAATTGACTTTAAAGACCTAGACATTCAACAGTCCTACAGACAGATGCCCTGCCAGTTCTCAGTGATGTGTAGCCAAAGAAGCTACATCTATTTTTTATGTTCTGCATCCAGTACCTTCAAAAACATTGAAATCCAATGCAGGGATAGTTCTGAGAGTCTTTTTTAATTATTATTATAATTTTGCTTATGGTTTTATAATACCAAAAAGCTCATCAGCATCTATATAATAGAATTTGTGGTATTTTTAATGTGTAGTATTTGCCACATAAAGACAAATTCCAAATGAGTGTACAAGGGCAAACAGTCTATTCATGACTTCTATTTCCAAGAAAAGACAAATGATAGGTGTTATTATTTTGTTCCCTTATAAAAATTTATGGGATACATTTTTGCAGCCATATTAAAAATGAGAAACACAATGTACAATGGAAAACAAAAGGTAACAACCAAAGAATAACAGGGTTCCTCAACAAAATGCTTTCTGCCAAGTGGGTTCTGTAAGAGAATTCAGTTACATGTAGGATTCCCTCATGGATCCAACCCCATTCCAAAGGATTTTAATTACAGCAAGGTTAAAAAGGGAATTTTTGGACTGGCACACCTCGTAATGGGAAAGTTTTTCCATGTAGCTGACAGCTCCAGCAGGACAACAGTAATATGTGAAAGGAAAAATAAGGAGCAGGACTTCTGGAGTAACCTGGTTCAGGTTTTGTTCCTGCAAATTTTGGCCAGCCAAATGAAAATAGGCACATAACAGCGGCACCAGGATTTTCCCATAGTGTGTATTTCTCTTAAAAACCCCCAAAACCTAAGCAAACAAACAACATCAAACAAAAAAATAAACCCACACAGCAAAGCAATGTTGATTGTTTTGGGAGAAAATGTGTCTCAAGTCATACCAACATACATGACAGACCTGGGGCACATTCAGAAAGGGACACATTTTACAATTCCAGGATTTATTCCATTTATTTATCTATATATGCGTACTGCATAGGAAATTATCTCTCAACAGCCTGAAAGCAGAGAACTGTCCAGTTTTGTTTGTTCTTGTCCTGCAGGATCAAATTAGATCGCTAATTGTCATTACAGGTGACATTTTTGAGGTGTCTGTGCCTCTCAGTGGGATGAGCTGCCTGAGCCCACACACAAGCAGTGTGTGTTTTCCTATATTTTAGCACTCCACTTCAAATTGCTAATGCATGCTAAAATAACTTGCTCATATTACATGCTCTAAAGCTTGCAAATAATATATATTCACTAAGGTATTCATGAAACACACCTTTATTATCAGCAAAGCTCAAGAATAGAAAAGAGATAAGGAACTTGAAATTAGAGCAGTTGGACATTTTTCACATTGTATGCCACTACAGAATTCTTTTTAAATCCATTCCTAGAGTGTCTTTAGAACAATATAAAATAATTAACAGCTCTGTCAATAGAGCAACAAAGTATAAAACAGTGCATCTTGTAAAACAAAACTTATAAAAGCAAAGAATGCAGGCTTCAGGGTGAAGATTTCGTATCATACCAAGAAAATAATTAACCTGAATCTACCCCTTGATATGTTTTAGAATTGGGTCAAAATAATAAGTAGTAAATATTTAGAAACTTTCACTGAGGCCTTTCATATCCTCCTTCTTTTAAATCTACTTAGAAAAGTTAACTCTCCATTTCACTGGTGCAGTTCTCACTTGTAAATGCATCCATTATCACTTCAAAAGTATGACATCAGTTACCTGTCAGCAGGCTTGCAATTAAAGTAATGTTTAGAGAAAGTGGAGTCTGCTTGTCTATTGATGCAGGGCGACAATCGTCTGTAATTTTAATCGGGGTTACATGCATGTGCTGATAAAAGATGAGACCTGTTAGTGTCATTATTTTGCTTTTATCTTTAGGTATTCTGCTTTTTGGTTTTTTTTTTGTTGCTTACTATTAAAAATGCTCGTTGCGATGTTTTAAAAGGAATCCCAAGTCGCATTAAAACAGCGCTGGAAGCTGCACACTGCGATGAGATAAAAGGGGCTCTAATGCGTTAGGAGGTGTTGAGTTAATAGGAAAACAGCTTTGATTCAGTGGCCTCTGTCTGACGTGCCACTACAACAGAAGTAAAAAGGCAGTGGGCAACTCCCCTCTAATCACCTCCTGTTAGCTGCAACTATAGGCAAATTGCTGGTGAGGATTAAGTGGGGAGACTATCACAGGATCAGTGTCAAGCAGAAAAAAGACTCAATTTGTGAGCAATCATGACTCCCTAATCACTTCTGTAAGAGCTTTAGGAATTACTAACAGTAGTCTTTAGAAGCCTGGACACTTCATAAGCACCGACCTACAGAGATAAGGAATCGCTTCTGACCACAAAAGGTATGATTACCACAGATGGAACAGTTAAGGATAGAGATAATAAAATAAATGATGGCTGCAAAATACCGAATTTGCCTTCACCTACACTGTACATCTTCAGATGACTGAGATTATGATATATGTGTGTCAGCGTTGTGACTGCAAGCTGAGATAAGCTGAGGCTTGTATGGTTTGGAGGCAGCATTAGAACAAATCTGTCAGCAACAATGAGAAGAAAATGCCGTACTATTGCAATACTGTTCCACCTATGAACAGTGGAGGGGATTCTACCCAGAACGTATTTTCCAGCAGTTCCTACACAGTTATTCCCTGTCGATTTTTTTGTTCCCAGCTATTTTTACTTGTAGTAAAAAATACAAGTAAAATGAACAACGCAAACACCTGCTATTTAATTTGGAGACAATCTTATTGATATTGACTTCCATTTTTTTATGTATCATAACCCTCCATTAGATTATAAAATTCAATAAAAACCACAAGCACTAGCTTTGTAACACCTGACAGATCTATAATTGTAGGGGTCTAAAAATCAACATGCCCAATAAATGCGACCATTTTAGAGATTACAAAGTTTATTCTGCTTTTGTAGTCTGAGTTGCAAAGTGATGGGCTCGACTGCCCAATCAAAAATTACTTTTCCTGCTATTGTTTTACATGACATAATCCCTCAGCTTCAAAAAGAACAAAATAAATTATTATTGAACCATGCTGCAAAAGAAGTACAGCATAAGATATTGTTCAGAGTAAGGCATTACTTGATCCAGGCACATCAGGCTGTTGCTCACCGAGAGTAGATGGAAATGTATAGCACATGCAAATGTCAGAATGAGACCTGACTCACAAACACAGTTATTGTTTACAGGCTTAAATGAGTTTCAGCCATAGAAAGGAGCACTTACAGTAAAATCAAAACCAGTTCTTGAGAAATAAAATGTCTTATCATTGATTCTCTGCTCAGAGCAAGCCCCAGCAGTTGCAGTGCTGCTGTTGCACTGTAAGCCAAAGTGCTCATGCACATCAAGACTTGCTGCCACTAACAGTAATACAGAGAAAAGGGATAAAGCACAATTAGGGTGCAGCAATCAATCAATGCCAATTCCTCCTACTAATGCACTGATAATCTCAGAGGCGATGAAAATAAATAAATAAGCCAAACAAAAATGCTCTGCCCTGAAGTCTTCCACACATCTGGAACTTGAACTGGAAACAGCATAACAACATTGGAAACTACCTTCCAGAGACAAAACAGGCCCTTCCACAGAAAGGTAAGAATTCCCAACAAAGAGTAACTGAAAATTAACAATGACAACATGTGCACTATGCAGAATTATGAGCAATATTATTGAAACACCACCAACATACACTGAATACTGAGACTGTTATACCAGCTCCCTTACAGCACTCACTTGTAAAGACTGCCAAGAAAAAGAATACCTTAAGTTTATAAAATAATTCCTTGCAGCTAAATGCTGGAAGACATGGCATAGATGGATTTTCAATATCTATATGGGATCTGGATTCATTGATTCTTATGGTACCCTTCCAACTGGAGATATTGTTCTATCACAGAATGTGCCTAATGCCTGTATGCATGCTGTCTGTGTTGGCATTAGGTAAGAAATCTTTTGTCTTTCTTGCATCAGTGCTTTTAAAACACAACAGAAACTATGAGTACGCATTTTATTTTTTTTAATAAAAGTTTTAATTAAAACCAGTTGCAATGCATGTTATATAACTCCAAATAGCTATATAGCTATATTATTCTTTTTTTCTTATCACTTGAGAAGTATGGAATAGGTTAAAAAGTACAGCACCCCATCCTACCTTCAGCAAAAACCTCACGAAGAGTGCTTGCTTTCCCAAACACAACTACCAGCTTTAGCGCGCATACATATTTATAAAATTACTTGGTGCTAGTTTACCAACACTTTAAGTTTTGGATCATTTGCAGTGTGTTCCTACACAAGAAATCCGTGCTATTTCACTGTGAACTAACAAAAGCAAAATGTCTTCGCGCTGCTATTCGAGCCGGAAAGAGCACAACGCGCGGCACAGGATCACAACGCGGCAACTTCGCAGAACTCATCCGGCCGGGCAGCTGAGCACGGAGCCGCCGCCGCCCGCCCGGCCCGCGGAGCGGACACATGACCGGGGCCGGGCCGCGGGTCCCGCTGCCCCGCGCGGGGCGCTCCGGCCGCGCCAACACCGCGCAAACACCGCGGGGGCTGCAGCCCGGCCCGCTGCGCCTCGCCAGCCCTGCAACACCTTCCTCAAAAAAAAAAAAAAATTAAAAAAAAATTTATATATTTTTTTAAGCCATTAAAAAAAAAAAAAAAAACCACGAGCATCACCAACAAACCCCCGCAGTTTGTCCAATTACCTACCATTAACCCCCATTTTCCCTCCGTTTGCACCCTCCCTACGCAAACAAGGTTTCTAAAGGGCCGGTTTTAATGAGCTGGAATAAGGAGAGGCAATGTTTGTCTGCCCGTGCAGTGCAGTGCTCTCTAAACTAACAGGCAGACGCTGCAACACATTTCTTGCCTTCTAGGTCAGCATTAACTCTAGTTTTAGCAGTAGTAGCTAAAGGCAACTGTACTGTAATCAAGCATCTCAGGGATGGTTTTCCTTTTTTTTTTTTTTTTTTTTTTTTTCATTTTCCTGTCTGTTTGTTGCTGCTTCGTTGCAGAATCCCCTGTTTTAATATACAAACTCACCCCACTGTGAAGTAAGCCCCTGCAGGGTTGGGTAGCCACGAGAATATTAGTGGCTAGTGGTTAGCTCCATGGGAAGGAAAAAAAAAAAAAAAAAAGAAGAAGAAAAAGAAAAAGGAAATAAGGGGAAAAAAAAAGAAAAGAAAGAAAAAAGGGAGGGGGGGAACAAAAAGAAAAGCTTTCTTTAAAAAAAGGCAAAGCGTCAGGGGTATGCGTAAGGGAAGGGAAAAAGGATGGAAAATTAATAATCCAACAGGCAGGTTCCCTCAGTGTTATTAATCATGCTGCTTCTCACAAGCTAGAGAGGAGCTGAGATTTGCACATGGGAGGGGAGGGGAATGTTCACTATTGGCCAACGAGCTCATTCCTATACATCTCAGCCAATCCTTCTTTTTTCCTCTTTTTTTTCCTCCCCCTCCCCCTCCCCCCTTCGCCTTAAGGTACAAATATATCTGAGAAGCAGTTACAAAACCCTGGAAGATGAAAAATCATGCTCCCAGGCTAGGCAGTGCTTGGTCCAGTTAATACACTATAAACTTTATTTGAGCTGACTTCTCATTTGATCCCCTTGTGACAGGGTCAGTGAACGGCAAGCAATTCCATCCCAAATCATGCCATAATCGAATTGCTGCCTATTTCCCGAACCTGTAATGAAAAAGGCAACCGAAATAATGCAGGTAATGTTGGCAGCCTCCCCTTGCTGTCGTACATTATTACTGCCGATTGCTTGCCTCCATTTCCCCTGTACTCTAACAATGAATATATTTCACAGCTCACTTGCTTTCCTGTGTGGGTGGTATGGCATAGACACCTACATGATATGAAAGAAAATCTAAAACAATAGGGTTTTGTTTCTGTGCACAGCACCTAACGGGCTGCTGGTAGGAAAGGCAATTTTGTCAAACTGCTACAGGAAAAAAACAGACTAGTGAGGCTTAAACGAGACTTTGGGTGAAAACACCACCCAACTTCTTTTTATCTATTTAACCTCAGCTTCAGCTGATCATCTACATAATGATTCAAGCATTTATTGGCACTCTTTAAATAAATTGCATTACACAGCTGCTCCTAAAAGGTTAAAGTTAGGGTTTCCTAAACAAACTACTCTGGAGACACAGGAGATATTTCTCTGCCAACACACACGTTGTGAAAGAGCCACGTTTTAACAGCCTGAGAATTAGCTCCACTCGAATCAGGAGAATCTCTACCAATTCCCTGAATTATCACAGCTACTGAAGCAAAATCTGCAATCTCTGCTCCCAGCTATGCTCTGCCCGTAATGACAGCAGGGCACAGAGCAGAGCAAGAGCTGCAAGGTTTGGGTTACAGCCTCTTTAGCACTCCTGTCCACTGCCAGCCTAGACCATGACTGCTTTGAAAAACACAGACTGGGGCTGCATAAAGCAGGCAGCAATCATGAGGTAATTACATTTTCAAATGACATAAATTAACCACAATTGTGAGAAATATTCCCTTTGATCCACCGCTGGATGGCATAAATATGACTGTTTATATAACCCTTTACTTTGAATCTCACTTTAGAAGAGTTTGAAGCATGAAGCATGCAAAGCAAAGACTTACATAATGAACAGAAAATGTATTTAATAAGGACAAGGCAATACTCCACTGCACTTCCCTTAAAAATGCACACAATGAAAAGCAACATGGATAAGAGAATACAGCAGTGTCCTGTGCAAAATCCCTGTGCTGACAGCCTTGAACTCAGTTCCAGCCTGAATTCAGACCTCAGTTTCTACCCAGTCCATCAGCCCACACCAGGGCACACCACAAGGCCAGTCCAGATGGGAAATCCAGCCCATGGTTATTCTGACCTATGAAGACATTTCAGAGCACATCCACTCACCCATTTTATCATAAATCAGCATCAAACATTTGGATCAAGTTATTTATCACCTCATGCCCTGACATAAAGAGGAAAAACAATTTTAAAACGTCACAGCTGGAGTGCAATGAGAATTCTGACTTCATATTTGGAATTACAGCTGGTACCTTTCTATTACATTAGCACCTTTGATAATATTTACAAAGCGAAACACTGTGGTGTACAACTGCAGATTTGAATGAGAGCACTTAACCACATGACTTTCAAAACACATATTTTAATGTTATCTGCATTATAATTGGTAATAAATGATGTTTTCATTAATTGGCCAGAACCCTCATTTCATTATCTCAGACAAGAGAAACAGGGACTGTAAGTAGGCATTGTAATTTTAAAGTAATGCAATCCTTCATCTGACTAGAATACAATATGAATATTTCACTATTTGAATGACTCTAATTTTTCACTTCCTGCTCAGGCAGAACTGATTCGAGACAGCACTCAATTTTTTTAAAAAAATATGCATGGGTTCAAAAGTGCATGCCAACATATGGACATAGAGTAATTCTTTAAAAACTCAGCACTGGAGGCTATGAAGAGCAGATCTTATACACACACACAAAAAAAAAAAAAAGATCAATATAAAGAAAAAATTGTTCCAGATGTAATTGAAGTCATACATTTTTACATGACTTCTGCTATACACCCAATTACTGCTATTTATCAAACAGCAGACAACATTGAACCTGGCAGCATAAAAAACAAATTTTACTAAGTTAGGAAAAAAAATAAAAAAAAAAAGAAAAAAATCATCAGAAAGGGAAGGAAAAAAGATACAAATAATAAATAATTCAATATTCCTGAGGAAAGCTCTTGCAGAAAAGGCCTGACTGATTCAAACATCAGACATGAGGCTGACAAGAGATATATCGATTTAGACAATTCTATCATTATTATTCCAGCCTGAGTCCTTCAGAAAAGCTGTTCTTTTTGCCCCTGTTTTTATTGCTGTAACTGCCAACCTTTCCTCTTCTACCTTCCTCTCTTTGAACTTGGATTCATTATGGCTTTATTCTCAGTCTAGCTATAAAACAGTAAGTAGAAATCCTGGTTTCATCTATTTGAAATCTAAGTTCAGTTAAAGATACAATGGTGGAAAATATTTGCTTTATGTACATGCAACTTCAATGCTTCCTTAAAATAGGTCAAGTGCTTCTTGAAGTTTCTAATTATGAGAACAGGCCTTCGACTTCAGGATTAAATACATGCAAGATGACAGCACTGTTTAGCTCCAAATTAACTTTGCTGAGTTCAGACCTTTCTATCAAACTTCCCAGTGACTGCCCCTCAGCTGATATGTGGACATGAACTATTTTTTTGTACACAAACTGATGTTTTAGTTTGTTTTCTCCACCTGAATAGCACTGCACCACTGGAGCTGTTCTCAACAAAACGCCAACCAAACAAGGAAAACCCAACCCAAAATCCTGGTAGGTCAATGGAAATGAGTAAAATGAAGCTGTATAATTACTGGAAGAAAGAATTCCTCCATTAGGCATCTGCGAGCAGAACTATTTCTTCACTGTTCGATGTGTTAATTACAACTGGATAGGATATGCCACAGAAAATTAACAGTCTTGCAAAGACATCAGAGGTAAACACACAAAACAGGAGCTGCTTAAGGGTCAGGAGAGCAAGTCAATTTTGAAGAAAGATAAAAGAACTGTCATGTATATGATTGCTTATGAAAGAGAAGAGGGCAATCCTGCCTTGTTATCATCAGTTAATTAGGCACTACAGTCAGGCGTGCATGCGCTGCAACATTTGCCATGGTAATCAAATGTATTATTCAAATGTGAAACAAAACAAAAGCAAGGCAGCTCTGACAGGGGAGAATGCAATCTGCCCACACAAAGGTGCTGAATTAACTTTATCTGTTAAAAGGAAGCTCGGGAAGATGTTACAACAACTTTCTCAAACTGCACTGCCTTGAAATTCAGACTGCAATTCTGCTTCTAAAGAAAATACTCTTTTCCAAATTTGATTCACATGTGAGGTGATGACCTTTGCAAGCAAAGACAAGGGTAATGAAAAGCAATTGATAGTGCAGTAGGATTCTGTTATGTCTTTAATATAAATATGACACTGAGACTAACAAATGCACTCTTGACAAAGCATGCAATCTCCTGAGTAAAAAAAGAAAAAAGAAAGCAATACACCACATTTTCCCTGTCCTGAGCCACAACTGCAAGGAAAACTAAAACTAATAACTGCTCTGCAAATGATGTGATGACACCATGTGATAACTACCCAGTCTCACTGAGGCTTCTACCATGTTACTGTACAACCAGTCTTTTTTCAGTTTGTACAAAATGGATCCTTTTTGGTGCTATTTTTGTTTGACTGGACAGAAGACATCCAGTACTAAGTTTGGTACCAAAATTAGGATCTTTGCCAGGGAATGACAACAAGGTAATGGCCTCTCATGTCTTAATATTAAACTTTTAGACAACATAATTTTCAGATCGTGCGTCTCTTTTACACGGGGTTGGTGAGCAAAATCCCACTGGACTTTTTTCACCTTAAGCAAGCTTCATATCCCTAAAGGGGTAACTGGATAAAATGTAGGCTTCCTGCTAGGAGTATGGAAAGGGAGAGCAGGGCACAGCTCCTCAGGAAAACCTGGGGGAGTTGGGAGAGGGATTCCAATGGGCTGATTACCTTCATGTCTCCAGGGAGGGGGTGAAGGACCTGGAGAAGAGCAGATCAGTCAGAAGCACTTGCCATGCCTGCTCCCTGAACAGGAGCCTCTGAGCCTCCATCCTATCAATGCCAGGAGCCCCTGATGAAGGGAGTAATGTGCTCTGACTCCATGATTCAGCAAGGCTGAACAAATGCTTTATTAAGCTATACTGTATTACACTGATACTGTACTAAATTACATACTAGAAAGATACTACACTAAAGAATACTAAAGAAAAACCCATGACTGTCTGAGACAGCCAGGACACATCTTTGAGTAATTGGCTAATCACTCAGAACAACTTTCACCAGTGTCCAATTAACAAATGACTTCAGGTAAACAATTTCCATGACACATTCCACATGTGCAAAACAATAGGAGCAGTGAATAGAGATAAGAATTGTTTTCTCTTCTTCTCTGAAGTTCTCACTGCCTTCCCCAGAAGAAATCCTGGGAGAGAGAATTATGTCTCTCTCTGTTCAGAGAATGTGAATTCCACACCATCCCATGCTGCTCTCTGTAGGCTCCCGGCTCCTGGGGACAATGTCAGGAGGGAACCTCTGAAATGGTGATAACCTCACAGTGCTTTATCACCCCCTGCCTCCATCCTTTGCTGAAGCAAGGAACCAAACCCTCAGGGCAGGGGCTCCTCAAGCTAGCACCAGGACTCTGAAGCAGCAAGTCACCCAACTGCAGAACAAACACAGCCGTGTTCTTGAGCGCTCCCTGCACTCCAGACCTACTTCTGCAAGACTAGGAAATACCTGATACTTTTTCACACCTATTCTGTAGTTCTTCAAACATTTTCCAGCTTCATATTCTTGCATAACAACTATGGCTTCCTTCTATTCTGCCAAAAAAAAAAAAAAAAAACCAAAACACTGACAATACAATAAAGAAAAATATCTTTGCTGAGTGGGCAGGTACTGACCAACTTCGATGATTAAATTATTTTACAAATACCTGTGAAAAGAAGTAATAAAAACACAAAATTATGTAGCAGAGTATTATCTATTATGCTATTATTTTGAAGACAGCTGCCATCAAAAGATATATATCCCCAGTGAAAATCAATGCAAATGGAATTTTTCTAACAAATCTGTATTATTTTTTTGAATGTCTCTCGTTTCCAATCCCTCCTTTTCCTGCACAATATTCTCAGTGTTTGACCATCTCAATCAAATACTAGAGAAGAAAATAACACAATACAGAAGTCACTCTTCTGATCAAATTAGGCTAACATGGATCAATATAAAACCTTAGTGCATCTGCAATCTCAGAGTCTTCAGTGTCCAGGCTTTCAGTAATCTCTGAGAAAGAAGTAATATCTGTTTCCTTGACATGGACGTTTTCTTTTAGTCAGTCTGTCACTTCCCATTTCAGTTAACAAAATGTTGGATGCAGCTCATCATTGGACAAATATTACAGTCCTAGAGAGTACAAAATGGGAGGAATTGTTTCAGACTGAAAATTTTATATAAAAACAGATCTGCAAGGAATTCTACAAACTTCAGAAGACAGAGATACATAAATGTGAAAACATAACACTACATAGACACCTTATTTTTCCACCAACCATTCAGAAATGTTTGAGGTTTATTTTGGAAGAAAAAAATTGCTAATAATAAAACCCATGTAAAACAGGGAAAGGAAAAAGCAGCACCTTGAGAAAAGAAAAGCAGCACCAATACAACTCCGTAGCCTCGCAAATAGACCTTGTTTTAACTTCTAATCAATGCAAATATTTACTGTGATCACAGAGAGACGACCTGGCTACTAAATCAGTTCAGCATTCATCTTGCTAATACAAGCAGGTATGTTTTCATAGCCTAGAGATGCAAGCATCTCGTGGTCAATGGACAAAACATCTGGATTGATGAGAGGTGTGGGGACATAGAAAGAAAATAGCAACCTGCGAAAAAACCTCCATTTATTCCTCTTGACATTTTACTGCATTTCCAGCTGTCGGATTTACATAGCTGGAATCTGAAGTGAAAATGAAGCAAATAAAGCCCATCCAAGATTCAGACTGTTTTAAGAGTTACCCACTTTAAAACTGCACTGCCCACTGTCCCAAGACTCCCTGAAACCCCCAAGCCCTTTACCAAGGATGAACAGCACCACTCATCCCGTGAAAGATCATACAAATATTTGCTATGTAAAGAGAAAACCAGACATATATGGAAAATCAGGAGCATTCCTGCCACTCAAAAATTGTTGAAACGTGAAATTAAGAGAAAGAAAATGTCCTTTCTTACTATGCTACCTAGAAGGGAAAATTAAAAAAGAAAGAAAAACAAAACAAGCTTTCACTTTTCACCCCATAAGGCACCTACGCCTATTATATCACATAATCATAAAATTTGTCAGACTTTGCTTTGTATCCACCCAAACCTATTCTGATTTCTGCCTCAGTATGAAACTCCTTACACTACAGCTAAAGGAGCAGTGAAATTTTAAGAGCAGTACACAACAATATTTCTATCTTAAATAACACTCATCTTAGAGTGCTATCCATTTAAAAAACTCTTTAGTTGTAATGGAACTCACTCCGTAAGTGTTCCACACAACAGGAGATGTGTCCTAAGTAGCACAAAGTCATTGATATCATATACAAACATCTACCAATAGAGCTGGGCTTCCATATCTGCATAATTCACAAATGTTAATTAAAACTCTGCAGAAGATCTTCAAGTATAATGCCTGAATTTTGAGATTACATGACACTTGAAAAGTTCAAATAGCGCTCATCTTACTGATGCACAACATAAAAACTGATTTTCAAGAATAAGGGTCAACATGGCACCGCAGCATTATTACAAGGAACTCAATTTACTGTTTCAGCCTCTTCATTTTAAGATATTGCAGTTTTATCAATTTTTTTCCACAGTTTAATTTGTTTGATTATTAGGCAAATACCATATCAAAGCAGTGAGACTAAAGAGAAATTTCACGCTCTTGAACTTCAGTAAGAAATGCCCACCAGCAAGAAAGTGAATACAATGCAATCTTGAATTGCCAAGGCTCATCTCAGCCCCAAAGAGAGCAGGTAGGTGGTGCTTAGAAAAATACAGTTGTCTGGAAAGACTAAGTGCATTATGAGAAGCTTTTCTTTCACAGGACTATTATTTCCTGATTATAATAGTGTCACCTGATATTTTTTCTACATCAGCAGGAAATAACAACACTTTGGGATTTTAAAAATCTCTTTGAATGTGTAAAATAATTTAAACATATGGTGTTCTGCATTATCTTTCAATGGGATTGTGCTCTGAGTGGGTATGGATATGATTATAGCATTAGCTTTTTCCTCTTTTGCATTTAGAACATTTTTCCTCTGCTCATGTTGATAGGGGGAAAAAAAGTCTCCTCAATCCACTAAAATAAATACTTCTGTTATATTCTATTGCTCCAACAATGAATAAAGCAACCATGCAGGTTTATAATATCAATTCACAGGGTTCTTTCTGCTTCAGTGAACTGTTTCTGAAAGGTTCAGAACAAAGCTACAGGCAGATCGGACAAAGCTGCTGTAACAGGATTTACATTATACTCAAACTGATAAGACCACATCAGAGCACTGCTCAATCTCCAGTGCCTTTGCTCAGAGTGGCACGAGGATTTTGGCTCTCAGCACCTGATCACAGCATCTGTATTACACCTACCAGCTTAAACACCGATCCAATCTCACCTCCATAGGATAATTTAAATTTCCTCTTGTTCCTTTGCACCTTCTTTGTCAAGTGCATTGGGATGGGGATAAAATGGGATCCCGGGAAAGCTACAGCAATATTGAGTTATCTACTGTACTCACAGGGTTATGAAAGGGAGCAAATTACCTACATACTAACATCTACTGAGATCTAAAGTAATTAAAATATTCTAAGTTCAAATCATTAGCTGACACTTCTGGGTGGAAGGAGGGAGAGCACATCCCAAGGGAAAGCAAACATAATGCTCAATAAATAATGAATTAAATACCACCAGGTGAAGTCACTGCCCTGGATTTCTCACAAGCAAGGAGTTTCTTTGTGCAGTCTTAGCTACAGTCACATTTTTGAACATGTTTCTGCTTCAAGTAACTGCAACATTTCAGGTTTTTCCTTCCTTCTCCCTTAACCACCTTTATCTTTGCAGCCCACATGGATTATGCCAGCCTACCCCCAAGAATCCTGGTTCCTCCTTGCTACTGAACATTCAACAAACATTCAAACAGAACACATTTGTGCACAACAATAAAGGAAAAGCTTTAATTAAAGCACAAAAGAAAACATCACAGCATTTCTGGAATGTAAAGCTGCCATTCTAGAGATTCCCAATTACCTGCTAGAGGTGAGTGCCCCAAAGTTCCTGCCTCAGTGCAGCACCTAACACAGATTTTTTGCATCACCATCACAAGCTGGGTTCCACCTTTTCTGGCAACCAGCACTGTCCACAATCCAGCTTTTTTCACTTAAACCATAGCAAGAGTTCAAAAACAAGGGCAGCAATCAAAATGCACGTTGCTTTTCATGCCACGAGCACAATGGCTGGACTCACCAGGGAGGCAGGGTGGGAACTGCTCTGTGCCAAGGCTCGGAACCGGCTCCTGCTGCCTGCGAGCGTTCTGCGCTCAGCATTCTGCACTGCACTGCTCGCAGCAGCCACGGGGCTGGGGCTCTTATTACCTCCAGCAAACCTTGGCTTTTGGAAGCACGCTTCCTTCCCAGAATGAGACAAACCCTGAAACAGAACTGATTTGTGATCTGCAGAACCCCTGACTCAGCAAGACACAAAGCAAAGAAAGGAAATACCTTTACCGAAGGTGGCGGGAATAGAGGGTCTGTAGGAAGTTTGCTTATTGGAATGAAAAAATCCCAAACCCACCAAATACACAAAATTTAGCAATTAGAACATCTCGCTAAAAGCACACCCCATCACCCAAAACTCAGACAGCAACACAGTGGAATATTTACAGTAGTCTGTAATGAATGATTAAAACAGCCTAATATTCACCTATAGCCTGTGAGAGAACATCTTCCTTTCATAAGAAAAAACTGATTTTAAGAATGCAATACCCACATAAACAATGCAACCTGTACCAAATTGTTTGATTCCTGATGTTTAGCTACAAAGAAAAGAGGAATTCTCTCAAATCTGTAGGGAAAGTGTTCCTGCTTCAGAAAAAGCTTTTAATGCCTGTGCTCGTGAAAAGGTGCACATTTGTTCTGAGCAACTTCCACTTCAGCTGTAAACTTTGCCTTGGCTGTATGTTCTTTGGCAACACCTGGTGGAGTTTGGATAAAACTACAATAATATTGTAAAAGAAAAGTTAGGGCAACTCTTGGAGTTTTTGTCTAAATGCTTCTGAAGAAGTTACTTAAACTGTTCACAAAATGCAAACTTCAAGTTAAGAGGAAACAGTTTCTTGGGTTTCACAAAGCATCAGTGGTTATTTTTATAATATCAAATTCCATATTACAATAATTACAATATCTAGCTTTGATCTGGAGATTAGTAGCCAGCTTGTATTGCACTATTAAGGAAAAAAGAACAACAAATAAAATTTAAAAATGCCTTCCACTTAATGTAACCCAGAGAAAATAAAAGATTTCATGTTTACAATAAATTAACTGTCACTCACAGCAACAAATCAAGGAAACTGTCATCTCTACACAAAAAACTGCAATTAAATAAGGCACATTTTAAGACAAAGTGTCTGACCTCATTTTGTATTTGCTCTGTCAATGCCTGGGAAAAGTTTGTCCATTTAGTCATTAACAGACAGAAGTCATTCCAACTGAGCAGAGAGCAAGTATCTGCTTGTGGCACAGACCTTCTGAAATTATAATCCATCAAAAACTATTCACATGGTGGGGAGGAGACTTCTCCTCCAAGTGATAGTGCAGGGAGTATTCAGCATAATATGACACAGGGGCTGTCAAATTAGTCTCGTTAGAAATACTGTAATTAACAGAAGGGAGCCCAATGTACTTATCACAGGCAGCCACTTGTATTCAAATCATGCTGAAGAGTTCTGAGGCCCAGAAGCATATTTCTTGTTTTTCTTTATCTTTGTTCCCCTATCAAAGCACAAAACCCAGCAGCATTTTACCCCAAGAATAACATTTAAAGAGAATTTGTGATTTATTTTCTCTTCCTATAGCCTAGCAATAAATTAATGAAGAAATCTACTGACACAGGTGAAATTTCAGCTTATTAAAACCTAGGTTAAAATTAAACATGATGCTAAGAAATAATTGCACTGATGGCCAACTTTTTTTCGGTAGCAATCTCTTCTATTGAAAACAATTTTAGATTCTGATGTTTGGAAATGCACCATCTCCTTTGCAAATTGGCTGTGAGATATCAAACATTTTTGTCAAGCAACGTTCAGAAACAAAGCCTGGGATTACTCTACAGATGTGTAATACCTCACAGATCACTGCCCATCCTTCCAGCCTGTCTCTGATACATTCATTTTACAAACAGATATAATGCTGCAGGTTGAAAGCTAAGCCAAGGTGAGGTGCATGTCAGTATGTTACTAAAATAACACCATGACAAAGGGTTTAGATGTAAAACATTTAAGCATAGAAGTAACACTATCCATTTAAAAATTAGGATCTAAACCTCAAATTAGGACCTAAACTTTAAAGAAAAAGCCTGCTTTCAATTTCTCCAAGCCTTTCACCTGAGCACTATAAAGTAGCTTGGAAGTAATTAAGGAATTTAATTTCCAAGAGGTCTGGAGAAGAGGATAGGGATCACTTAACCTGCCACTGAAATGCAGCCACCTTTTAGGTGAAGCACAGATGCACCAGGACACCCTACAAGTGCTTTTGAAAGAAAAGGAAGGGAAAAGCCTTTATCATGTTAAAAAAAAAATAATCAAAAAATCCAAGTTACACCTTTAGTGTCAAGTTGTGCTGTTTCATAACCAAGAGCGGCAGCATCCTGTGGTTACTAAGAACCTCAAGTAAAACTTCCTGCATGTTTTATATTTTTCTATTCTGCTGGAAATTTTGCCAAGTTGTCTTTAGCAATAGATGCTTTATTGACCCAAGACAAGAGCAGAGTAATTTCAGCTTTGTGCATAGTGCAGATTCACAGTGTGTGCTGAAGGTAGAGCCCAATATCCATAACTGCACATTTCCACATTTCTGATCACAGAAAGATACCTCTAAATTCTGCAGCTCAGAATTGTGTACATCTAAGGGAAATGCATTTTTCAATTAACAGGTTTGGGCCTTTTTTTTGTTCTTACTTCAACTAATTTAAGGGGTGTTAAAAAAATAAAATAAACAAGACTGTTGCAATTTAGATCATGCATATCTTTCATTTACTTTAGAGTTGCTGCCAGATAAAGGGAGCAAGGTAGCAGACAAAAGGCCCAGTAACTGAAGTACAAGATTCAATTCCTTTAAATGCATTTAAAGGCTCTAAAAGCCATGTTATAGTATCTTCCCCAAACCATTCAGTTTCTGCTAGATTTAGCACTTTTGTCCCTTTGTATTCGCAGACTTCACATAGCTTCTCCCAGGCTGGCGGGCCAACATATTAGAAATAAAATGCAATTCTGGTATCTGACACTTCAATTTAGCTTCTTCAGTAGCAAAGATCATCAACTGCACTGCTTTCTCCCATGACAGAAGATCACCTAAATATCACTTAACTGATGTGAGCTCTGCTGGTAATGCATACACTGTCTCCCCACTACATTACCACCATGCTGCCTAGAACAAAAATCAATTTTTAATTGACTGGATTATTTGAGGAATGTGGCCCATCCACTGCGCACTGCTGATAGATTCTCCTGGTTTTCCTGTCAGCAAAGACTGTAAAATTTGAAGCAACTTCAGTACAGTAATTCAGGGATTTATCCAGAAGCCATATGAACAGAACAACATCACGGTGCTTTTCAGTACTACCTGCCCATTATTCTCTCTCCTGGCTAGCCAAGTGAGGACTCTAAACCACAGTACACATGAAAAAATAAACCACTGACACAGGAAAAGTGATGAGTTTTTCACTGCAATGAAAATCATGCAAAGAATCCAAATGAATAAAGAACAGAGAGGAATAGAGAGGACTTGAAAAAAATCCTTTCAAGGCATGGGAAGTTACACTCCAGAGTATCAAACCTGCAGGATCCAGGAGCAATCTGCAATTCCTGGGCCCAGCAGCAGCCAAAGTGGGATTTCTCAGCTGAGTACCACTCCTGCTCCTTCAGTAACCACTGCTGCCGTGAGATCCACACCCAGGCAGTTAAAGCAAAGGGTTGACATGAAAAAATAACATTACACAGATGAAAACATGGGGGTCAGGGGGTATAAAACACTCAACACTTCACCAGTAAATATTGCAGTAAGCAATTTCACAAAGCACAGCATAAACTGTTCTCTGACTGCTGTAGACACCGTGAAAGTCTCTGCCACTTCCACAAGTTTTCTGACAAATGCATAATTTTCCTAATTTTTATCTCTCCTTTTCTTGCTGCTGAAACAAAAGACAACTGCACTGATGTCCTAAACAGAAAATTCTAGTTTTGTACCACAACCCTTTCCAGCACAGTCAAGTGTTAAAACTCTCCCCTGACTCACTCTGGTTTTAATTGATTCTGAGCAATGTCAAAAACCAGCACAGCAACAGAAATTGTAAATTAAAGGTACTGCTATGTGACCAGGATTGATCTGTATATGAGATATGTTTGGTTTCTTATGTTTCTCGTTCTCATTTCACAATCATCCAAAATACACTTTTTTTTTTTTAATTTTTAATTTAATCACATGCATTAGAGCTGGACTAAGTGGTTGGATTACCTGCAGTACAAATTAGCCCCAGTCAGTGTTCCAGCCAATAAACACACAGATCAGAGGGGTTTGTGCTGGCTGTAACAAAGCTCAGAGAAGACAGAAATCCCTGATCTTGCATAAAGTCAGAGTGACACAGTAAGGGAAGGCTGGATTTGGGTTAGAGCTGTCAGTACAAAGTGAGCCTGGGGAGGTTTCTCTCAGATCACACCTTGTACCCTGTTAGCCTGACATTTCTGATGCACTGCAGAAAACTTTTCTCTTCCACTTTAACAACAACAACAAACTTTGGGATCTTTTCAGAGCTCGATCCACTTTCAAGCTTCTCCATGAGTTCCTAAAGTAGACAAGAACAAAGAAATAATTCAGCTTTTCGTTCTGGTTTGGTGGGGTTTTTTTGTTTGTTTGTTTTTCCCCTGTTGTTAGGGTTATTATTATTATTTTTTTTTTCTCCTGGCGCTTCGTGGCAGTAACATCCCCAAAGCTTAACTAGATGTTAGATAAAAACAAGCCACTTGTAAATACACAAATTATTCCAGGTCTCTGAATATTTCAGTAATTGTCCATCATTACTGAAAATAAGTGTGTATTTAAAACTAAATTTATGCTTTGAAACAAGATGAAAGCATGATTAAAATTACTTTAGAATACCAATTAAAAATTAGAGTAGACCTTTCTGCCTTATCTTTTGGAATCAGGACCATGGTTTTCATCTAGGTTGATCTTTTTGTTAATATAAAATGACAAAATGCAACCATAACTGATATCCACCATACCCAAATTACTTAAAGTACTTCAAGTAATCAGCTGGTGATTGGCCTCTGCACAAGAGCTCCATGAACTCATCTTCCCAACAGCCCTTTTCCATTTTGGTATAGAGCTCTCCAAAGCAGCTGCTTAGGAAAAATGGGTTATAAAACACAAAATATCAACCTGTTCAACTAATGCAAATGCCTGGATCTGATCCCTATGGATTCCTCAAGTGCTCTCCCATTAACACTTGGGATGTTTAGCACAGCTCAGCTGGGATGAATTCATCCAGTATGATGTATTATGATTTCCAGCACCCCAAAACCAACTTGATTTTAGAAGATCAAAGTGCAGTTCTCATTCATTTGCTGATCATGGTAGTTGAAAATCTGGGGGTTTTAAGCTTATAGATAACTATAAGAGAGTATCCTGAGGAGGAGTTCATAATGCAAAATATTCCAGTCTCATCTTAATAAAACCAGCAATAACCTGCTACACTTACACAGTACATCCTATCTATAAATCCTATTTCACAAGTAAAGGAAAAAAGTATAGGGTGAGATCAACATTTGCAAGGATTACTTAAGTGGCTGCAGACTGATTGGTTGTTCAGAAGGTGGCATCATCTGAAATAAAGTCCTTGTGTTTAAAACCTGGCATTCATCTCCTGAGACATCTAAGAAAAAAGATTTCCCCAAAGAGAAAGAAAGCAGAGTAAAGATTTTACTAGAAGCAAGAAGCCCTGATATTTTGGTCTTCTGAGTTTACCTTTGGAACTTTTAGATTCTGATGTTTGGAAATGCACTACCTCCTTTGCAAATTGGCTGTGAGATGTCAAACATTTTTGTCAAGCAATGTTCAGAAATAGATTGAACTTCAAAAAAATTCAACTTCAGCAAGTGTACAAGAGTTCTGCCTGGGCAGCATTTCCAGATTAGAAATCTTCAGTAAGGGCTGCAATCCAGGCAGGTTGGGCTGGATTTGAGGCAGTACTTGGAGTAAAACAGGAGCCTAAAGGTTCCTGCTGATCCCAGTGACTGTGCTGCAGCTGGGACTGAACAAGGGACAGGCCAGCACACAGCAGAGTCCTGTTCTTCAAATGGAAACTCTTCAGATCAAATCTCAATTTTAAAATCAAGTTTATCTTCTTTTACAGTTGGTGGGTGCATTAAATATGAATATTCTTTATAACTAACAATATAAGACAGTAAATTAAAGCATCACTGAATCCTCCCTCATGAAACCTTAACATTTTATCAGATGAGCCCAATTACTCCAAATGAGGAAACAAAAACTTCATTAATTTCAGTCTTAGGCAATAACAAAGCTGACTATTATTGTACTTATCCCCTCAAAATCAGGCAGATTATTCTGGTGGGCTGACATGTCTGTATCAAAGAGAAGGACATCTGATTCTGAAGATTTGTCCATCACTGGACAATGACCCTGTGACAGCCATATCTAAACAACACTGTGTCTATATATAATAGAATAATATGAATAATAGATATAATATTATATGTAGATAGATAAATATATATACAAGATATAATAATATCTAGAGATATAACTGAAAGATATATTTCTACAATACATAAAACCAACTAGGAGAATTCAGAATTTTGGTTTTTTTTATCTGTGTAGGATTTCCTGTCTACAGAAAGCCATTAATAAATAACCCATGCCTTGGTCAGCTCTCTTCTAATTTTTACTCAGTTCTTCCTACATCTTTTCTTGACTCCTTTGTAGGTAACAGGATGGACTGCAAAGCTCTCCTCAGTGTTTCCAAATCCTCCACGTTGCACAGAGAAAATTCTGAAGACATTTATGTTAGCTATTAACAGAATCTTCCATGCTATTTTGCAGCTACATGTCTTTGTTCTTTGTGTTATGTATGAAACTTCTATTTTACAGTTTTCTAAAATGCTGCTTCAAACAAGTAATGATGGAAAACAGTATCTGCCTCTGGCTACTTGCAGGCTTTTTAGCTCATGAACAGAGATTCCTTCGACCTATTTTACTTCTATCCTATTTAACTGTTTCTGATAGCAAGTTTATGTCCACCCTTGGTTTACAGAGCTCTAATCCCTTCCTAATATTCAAAATATTTTTCTTGAGCTCCTCTCCTCCCATCATCCGAATGCTTCATGCCATAAACCATATGAATTTAATTTAGGTACATATACTGGTAAAAATATTTTGTATAACGCCAACATTTCTGCTTCTCCATTTCAAACATTCATTTAATAATGCAAGTCTATTAATCTGATGAATGCTAAGTACAGGACAATGTGCAGATACCTAATTTTACCCAGAGGGAAACAAAACAATTTCCAAAAAGCCATCACTTACTACAGCTCTCTGTTGATATTTCAGGAATCTATTTGTCCCTTGGATATATTCAGAAAGCATTCTACAAGCCTACAAATGCATCTTTTTAATAACAGTACCACATAATTCTTCACTGCTACACAGAGATGAAAAAGTGCAAATGTTTTATCTATCCCCAAAACAAAGGTAATAAGCCTTTGTCTTTGCTTTTTTGCAGTGCTTTAAGCATTTACCTTAATGAGCTTTGTTTCTCTGTACCTCTGGAGAATAGTATTCTGCCCAACAAAACAATTTATTGCCCAGAATGTTACTACTGCTGATAAAATCTTAGCTCCTCCAATACTTCTGCCTTGACAGCTAATACCCTAATGTTTCATTTAGAGCTGAACAAAGCAGCTTATCTCTGCTAAAAGGGGAATTAGTTAGTAGTAAGAAATAATTTCAATCATCTGTTCTGCTTCCCAAGTAAAGTGATGACTTGGGCATTCTTGCTTCTATCTGATGACAGGTGTGTTGCAGTTCTTGGAATACAGAACAGGTCTGTCACATAAGCTTTGTAATTCCTACAATGCAGCTACAGGGATTAGGGAAGAGTCAGGTCTTGGCTGTCAAAAAAAAATCTGCAATCAGCAGAGTGTGGCAGTCAGCACTTGTACTTTACAGTTAGGGCACGGACTGCAGGGACAAAATCAGCTCTGATCAATAAACAGCTTCATTTTCTATCCGCAGCTCTACTGATATAGGAATATTCCAACAAGCTGATGTATATGTGAAATTCCTTATTAATAAGCAAATAGGTTTTGTTGACAAATCAGCCTTTATGGCCTGTGCTTGGCAAAAATGGCTTTGATTATCACCTTACTGTGTAACCACCTAATTATTTCTATCCCCAGGAATGAAAACCAACAAGGATATTATCTACATATCACACACAGCAAATCAGTTGTGGGATTCCTCTCTAGAGCAGCTGATATATACTTGGGAGTCTCTGTGGCAAAGGACAAGGACTGATCTTTCCTTGATGTCTGAGTGACCTTCCTTTCCCAACAGCAGTTTTTCATGTTGGTAGATAATAAGGTCACCTGAATACTTCAGGGAAAGCAGCATAACATTTGCCCACGCTGTGTTTTCTCTGTACTAATATTTTCTGTGAGTAATCATTTAGTTTGCACTGAGTTTAAAAGCATTACAGAAGTGATTACAACTGTAGTGCCATTCTTGAGTTCCCCAATATTTGATTCCTCAATTAGACAAGACAATTAATGACAGTATGATAATTTATAGCTAATAGTTTTTAAATTCAGTACCAGTTTTATCAGAAAAAAAATAAGGATTGCAGGAGGCACTGGTAAAAAAAAAAGTAGTAGTTGGAGATGAAAGGGCATTTGATAAAAATATAAACATATTTTTTCATGCACTAATACTAAATTAAGTTGGTATAAGAAAGAGGCACTGTCATGCTGCAAGCTGCTGTGTGTTCCTACACAGAATGGTTCTCTTAGTGGAGTTCCAGTGGATTTTAAATTAATGACACCTTCTTTCTGAGATTTTCTGTAATCCTATCTCACATTCTTACTTCGTAATCACAACTACATGTTATAAATCCCTTTAAAAATTAATTTATAATCCACATGGCAGTTCCACTAGTGCTATAAAGGTGTCCAACATCTGTCATGTCTGATATCCAACTCTTTCTGCCCCAGGATTTCACTGACCACTTGGTGTGTTCTTAACCAGCTCTGCAGAGATACCAGACCACCCCAGCTTTATTTCTATTCAGGTGCTAATCCAGGCACCTGATCAAACTTTATATGGCTAAAAGGTCATTCTGCTCCTCTGCTATGAGAGGTTACTTCATTCTACTTTAATGTGTCTCCTGTTGTTATAAAAAACCCGAATGGCCTGAGCAGCCCTTTCTATCGAGGGATGCATTTCTCAAAAAAAGAAAAAAGGGAAAAAGTGGTATCACAGAGGATAATATGCTTATTTATTCAAAAGGCCATTTACTAAAATCTGAATTTGTACTTTAACTGAGCTTTACAATGAAAATCTTAAATGCTCGTTTGGCTGCTGCACAACATGGCAAATTCTGCATGACTGCCCAAGGGAAAGTTGATTAATCAAAGGGTTGGGATCAGAAATGAACAATCATTTCACACATATTTATGCAGAAACCCAATAGTACTCAATTAAATGCTGCTAAAATCCAGAAATGTGAATTACTCTACATATCACCAGACTAGAACTGAGCTGCAAAAAGAGTACCCAGGCACAATGGTTCCAAAGGTGACAGTGTAAGGACATGGCTGGCAGAGTATTTCCTTCAGAAAGAATCAGCTGCAGGAAGGCAGTAAGTGAGCAAAATAGTCAAGACTATTTCTTGTCCACAGTGTTGTGTTTTATCAGCATGTAACATTCAGCTGGGATAACCACAGAGCAAATTCTTTGCTACTAATTCTATTTTTCATTGTTTTTAAAATCTTTTCCTACTACTCATCCTTTCATCCTTTTTAAATTAAGAGACTAAGGTGGTTGAAATGAACTGATATCACAGAATCATCCAAACACCTGCATGTTTTAAATAAAAAGGCCAGAGAGAGAGCAAAAATCAATCCTTGCATATTCTCCTACCTGTATTTCAGCCTTTTGTTTGTATGCCTACATAAATATTGATACATGCACACTGCAAATGGCTCCTCACCTCACTTCTAAAATAACCATACATCCAGGTATAATAATGAAAACATGGATAGAATTTTTATGCTCATATCAATCATCAAGGTACACACCTGCACTGCACCAAGTCACTCGGGTGAAAGTTTAAAATGCTTATTTAGCTGATTGCTTAACACAAATAAATGCTCAAAAAGGCAAGGCAGGAAAACACAATGATTATTTAAGAGTGTCAGGAAAGGTTTAAATCTGATGAAATAGGTGGAAGAAAAGTACTGGTACCTAGCCTAGAAAGGATAATTTTCTTTTTGGTTTACTGACAACCCTCAATAAAAATATAAAGAGAATATCAAGAGAATATGTAAGGAATAAGTAAATGCAACTGGAACAGCAGCAGTTACAGACCGCTATATGTAAAATGAAATTGGGAGAGGATCTGGCATGAAATAGAAACTTCAGGCACTCTCAGTATCAAACTCATAAGTTTATAAATACATATTTAGACAATGCAAAGTCCCAGAGTTCTTACTCTGAAACATTCCAGTGAAGGAAAATTAGCACAAGTGGCGCCACAGAACCTTGAAGATGGAGCAGAATGAAGCTGGATCTTCTCCTAACTGATTTCCCATGGCAGTAATGACAATGCCACATGCACACAACCCTAAGAGATCTATTTGGCCTAAAATTATTTAATTTTTAGTGCAGGTCCTGTACTACTGTTAATCTTTGCAAACTATTATTTTACTGATGCGTGTATTAAAGGATAAACACACAGCTGCACAAGATTTAACTCCCCTAAAAAAAAGCAGCATTGAGGTTTCCCTTCACTGAGATTTTACTTCTGAAATTAAATTTTGTACAAAATAGAAGTTCTTGAAAAGTAAATTACGAGTCAGACTTTATATGTGAAAAATGTAATTAAGGAGTTGATTCTGCAAGCACCAGAATTGTCTTGAGCAGCTACAGTGTAGTTACTACTTCTGACATTTAGCATAATTTCAAAACGTATAATTTTTTTTTTCTTTCTCTGCACTTACTATTAATAGTTTTTAAAATATAAAATTAGACAACATGCACAGAAAGATGTGGAAACCACCTATTTGCTGCACACTGTGTAAGTTCAATTGGCCATAAATGCTTAAGAAAATGGAAAAATGGCAAGAACATGGGCTGCATGCACTGAGGTCACTTCTGTTATTTTTTTCCACCTCATCATACATTGTGTGAGCTGCATTTCCAATAAGCTTTCCCCTGAAAATAAGGTAACTTCATGCAATATGCACTTTTTTTTAATAGTATACAAACTATAATTCCTTTCTCACATAAAATTACACAGAACCCCAGAAAACACAAGGTTTAGGAAAAGCAGCACTATCACCAAATATAGTGGTAGCATGTGAATTACTGAATGTTGCTGAAAAAACACAGATTTCTTATTTTTCATGGACAAATTTAGCTGGTTAATCCTATCAACCACAGGGATTTTGGCAGTTGAGAATGCCAGAGCATCTGTGACTTGGGCTTTTCTTGGAAAGAAAGCAGAGCTGGAAGATAACTCCTGAGTCAGGGAGTTGAGTCACCTGCTAGGAAGCCACATGATGTAAATTTTCTTAAGGGCAGAAACTCCTTCTCAAAATTTGATAAGTGCTTGACCTCCCCTGGCCCAAGCTCAAACTGGAATCCTGTTTCAGGAACTCCCTGATGTGACTATTTAAAGGTTCTTTTACATGTCTCTCTGTAAATTATTATGGCCAGCACGTACCTCTTCAGCTAAAAAGGCCATCCACATCCTGTCCTCTACTCCCAAGCAGCCACAGATAAGAACAATACCCACTTCTCAGCATTTCCTTGGCTTCACCAACCATGCTCAGCTCTTTTCCAACGCCATCAGCTCTCTGTTTTTGCCCCCCCTTCCAGCCTCTCCCTGAACCCATTCCATTTTGTGTCCATCTGTCATCACCCAGCTGCACCATCTGGTTCACAGGAGACACTACACAGACCTGGAAGTCTTGGATATCCCATTAGTTGTGTGCTTGAGTTTGGGATAGACAGCCCATAATACTGGCCTTGCTGCTTTGGAGCTATTACAGTATTTAATAACACCTTGGACACAAAGGAATGTGGGGTATCAAACACAAAACCCCCAGATTAATAACCTGAATTTGAAATTAGGCTCTATGACCTGTTCACACCAAACCAGCAGCTCTTAAATGTCCAAATTTGTTACAGAGGAGTTTTTTTTTAATATCAGTAATATTTGGTTTTAACAGTTTAAGTACTACAATTTAAGAATTACACTAGAAACAAGAAATAAATACCTATCATTTTAATGTGAGGGTCTGTGATTACACTATTACACTATGCAAAGACTGCTTAAATAGTTGGAGAATATTCTTTTAAGCTTTTGTTCATACTCATATGTTATGTCTGGAGAGCTATTTGCTCACTTGGCCTAATTTTCTTTCTAAATATCTCTCTATTATCATGGCCAGCAGTAATTAAAAACAAATAATTTTTTAATGAATACACTGGAGTTTCTTTAGGTTTTGTTTTTTTTTTTTTTTCTTTTTCCATTTTACAACAGACTACAATGCATATTAGAATAAATGTGTCTTTGTTAAGTGGCCACTTCAGGATGAAACTGTCAGAACATATAAGAGGACAGGAAAAGAACACAACAAAACAGAGAAAGCATTTTGTTGGATTAATCGAAGAGGAAGATTTCCTAATATTGTACCCCCACCCCAACACCACCAGCCACTCATCCCAGCTCTAGAAAGTAATGGAGAGAGAGCTTAATATAATGCAGGACTCTTTACTCACTATGGACTATGTAATGCCTGGTCCACCTGGCTGAACACTACGGGATATGGAGATGTCTCTGAGCGTGAGCTCATCAAATATGTGAAACTGCTGCTGTGAGTGCATGGGCTTATACTGTCCTCATCTTCTTCTCCTAGCAAAAAATAGAATTGGTAGATTTAGCACTTGAGGTCAGGTCCTCAAGGGGAATAACTTCAACTGAGCTGTAAGCACAAAAGTGAAAGATCTGGTCTATGGACTGTGTACAATGTTGTCCCTTGTCAAAATATTATGCTACTAGAACTGAAGACCAAACTGACATGGAGCTTGTGGTCTAACAACGCTTTCAAAAAAAATCAGAGGGATTTTTATCACCCCAACAATTATACGTTTTTGGCACTTCCATAAAATATTGACATTACCTGCGCATCTTTTGACCTGTGATATATTTATTATAAATTTATAATCAAAGATAGCTTATATATGAGCAACATGATCCACAAATACATCTCATTTAGCAGTATGAAATGACATAAATTTTCAAACAGATTTAGCTCACTGCATTATTCAGGAAGGATGTGTATGAGTCTGTTTAACTGATGTTCCTTTCATGCCAATTAATGTAAATACTGCAAGCATGCAAGCTAGTGCAAAATGAAAAGTCAAAGTTTTTAAACAATATGTGCCTGAAAGAAACAAAAAAAGTAAATCACTTTTTATTTCAAAATAACTTAGCTATAAGAATGATTTATAGGTTGACACAAGAATTAACACAAACAGAATTAAACAGTCTCACTGACCAAGCTTAGTGTAAAGAAGTCAATAAAATACACATCTATTTTTCATTACATATGCACATACAGTTTTTTTCAAATAACTTTGTGTATATGTAATGTAAAATACACATGTGTTTTATACACTTTAAAAACTATACAGATAAGTTCTGTACAAACAGACATAAACACATATATGTATGTACAAGTACTTCAAGAAATTTTAACACTGCAATTTGAAATTTAAAAGATTACCAGATAAATTTGTTCTCTAAGTTTACTACAAGATCTTATAGATTACTTATGAAATACACAAAACTATGAAAAATATCAGTAATGACAGACATCTGTCAAGTGAAACACAACCCTGATGTGGCAAGCTGCATACACAGCTCATATTTTACTCAGTCACAGCACACTTGAAAGAGTACAGCCAGTTTTACTGGCTATTATCATATCTAGCAACTGAAATTTTATTTTACTGATACTGATAACTAATGCTAAGCAATGTGGTTCCATAATGCAAGATGGACTGAGAAAAATATATATAAACAGTAAATAAAGATACTGGGAGGACAGATACCAAATATTCCACAGCAGAAAGTCCCTTTCTCTCTGCCTGCCTCGAGTGTTGATAAGACAGATTGCCTTCCCCACCACCCTCTTACTTGCCAGTCACTTGAGCTGAGCAAGGACTCTCAGATCCACCCAGAGACTCCTGACCTTCAAGGAAAACTTCATTTTTTATTCATCTTCTGAGCCATTACCAAGTGTACTTCTGCATTTTTCACCTCCACCTTTTTTAGCCAGTTCTGTGTACCTTCCATTCGGTCCTGATTTCAGCAGAAGGAGGCTCCATTCTGCTCCTGGCAGCTTGGTCAGCAGTTTGATGAGCAAGACAGAGCCACAGTAACACCCAGAGCACCTGATAAACCCTGAAAGCCAGGGGACAATGGCACAGGCATTTTCTAAACATGGACAGCTTCAGAGAATCACCTGAGATTGGTCTGGGGAGGAAGGGACCTTCAAGCTCATCCACCACAACCCCTGCCATGGCAGGGACACCTTCCACTATCCCAGGTTGTTCCAAGCCCTGTCCAACCTGGCCTTGGACACTTCCAGGGATGGGGCAGCCCCAGGCAGCCTCTGCAACACTTCCTCTTAAAATCTAACCTGTCCCTGCCCTCTGACAGTCTGAAGCCATTCCCCTGTCCTGCCACCTTGCCCTTGCCAAGGCTCAGCAGCACCCCAGGTTTTTCATAAATCAGTAACTCCTAAGTCTGCCCAGAGCAGAATGCCACACAGAGACCCCTGGTTTGGTTCCCATTCAATCTCTGCAGTGCCCTGCATGCCCTGAGAGCTCCTCAAAGAGCAGGGTCACTGCACAGGGAGCAGTGTGCATCAGCACTGCCAGCATTCCATCACTACTGATTGAGCTCAAACCTAAGTGTCCTCTCCAAGGCAAAAAGCTCTGTCACCTACAACTTTTCCCTTGCTGAACAGCTTCATCACAATTATTATTCTAAGAAAACGAATAAAAATGTTACAAATAGTATTTATAATCTTCTATTAACTATCAGAATCTAGATATTCTTCAAAAGAGTAGTTAGGCTTTTATCCTAATTTCTGAGACCGAATGGTTCATACAGCACTCAGAATCAATTCCAGAACTGTTATTTGAAGCAGTTATCTTTCTGATTTTACTTGATATTCTCTAAACTGTTAAGGAGAAAAATACATCAGAGATGGATAAAACAGATTATACCAGGGGCTTAATGTCCCTTTTTCTTTCTAATAGCTTTTTGCATTCAAAAATCTGTTTGCACTGTACTTAACATTTTACATATAAATATGACCAGATTACATAATTATGCTCATCTCTATAAACCCCATCTAAAGCTTGTTTGTAGGTAACACCTTTGCAGATTAGGAAACTCAAATTTAAAGAACCAAACACTGATTTACTTTTCTTGTCTATGTCAGAAAAGTAACAGAATAGATGATGGAAACAAAACTATTATAGTCTTTTGTAATGAATTAGGGGCAAATACTTGAAAACGGACCAAAACAGTCTGTATATATAAAATTAATGAATGAAAGGTTTTGATGATTGATGAGCAAAATATGAAAGCAATTCACACTGCTGCATTCAAGAAGCAGCTGAGGTGCAGAGCAGGGTGAGGTGTCATGGAAAGCTGTACTCCTGCTTGCTTGGTACCTGGTAGATGAATTCCAGTTCTGCTAATTCCAGCTGGCAGACTGCACTTGGAAGCACAAGAGCAGGAGAGCTCTCATGAGTGTAACCCACAGCACTCAAGATAAAACAATTTACAAATTGTCAGGTGTCTGTCTGCCTCCATTCTTTCAGAAATCATGCAGAATCCCCAGCTAGAGCTACCCAAAATTAGTTCCCTCCCTGCATGAATTTACTAAAATCCTCGTGATTCACCTCCTGTCAGCACTATGAGAAGCCAGTAACAGTGATAGAAAACCAAAAATCAGACGACAAAATAAAAACTGGCATTAAGGCTGGAACACCATTACCTCTTGAGGTTGCAGACAGTCTGGTCAGAAAGAAAGTCTGATAAACTTTCTCAAGCATTACTCTGGGGAGTTTTGAGAAAACTCAGAGAAAGAATTGAAATAGTCTTTAATCTTTACAACTAGTGTTTCAAACTTGTGTTTACTTGTAAGATGTTTGCAAGAAAAGTGTTGTTCTTAATTTACTAATGATGTGAAGGGTGTTAGCTGAAGATCAGTCAGGTCCAGCTTTCTCAGAACAGTCTATAAAAAGAATGTGATGTATAATAAACTTCATGTTTACCTTCTGAGACAAGTCTGTGTCGCCTCATTCAACTGTCCCTAATATGAGAGCAACAACTTATGTCATATAGGTGCTTTATCAAAAAATCATGGAAATTAGGAATCTTCTATACAGCTCACATGAGTTTCACACTGTAAATTCATTCTGATCCACGACTTCTTAGCTGCATTTTCTTTGGCATTTTGGAAAGCTCGGCAACAGGTACATTAAGTGCAAGACCTAAACTTAAGAGATTTGGGAGGCTTACAGGTTCTTGTTTTAATTACATTACATGTCTTTAAGTAGAAAGCAATTTAGTCTGAAGTGGTACTTATGCACCTTTCCTTTACAGCCTCCCAGCAGCATTGCTGGTTAAAATCTTAGCACTCAACATACCCTGGTTTCATAGTTTAAGTGGAAAAAAATTGAGGTAGACATTTTTATATTCATTATATAGCTTTAGATATGACAAGTAAGCACATGATCTTTTTATTTACTACAATCAAAACCACTAACAATCAAAAAGCAATTTTTTTTTTTTACCCTGTGATTGGTTCATTGAAAGCATCAGCCACAATGTTATGAAATTGCAGGGTTTCAACTGTAGGAAACATCACAACTTTCTAACATCATATTGTCAGTATGCAGGAGAACTGTCACTGTTTAATATAAGTTAACAAGAATGCCAAGCATTTACATTTAATAAAGTTATACATCATTTTAGATAATTAGAAATAATTATGAAGAATTACCATTGTAAATAAGGCAAATAATATTATTTCAACTGAAATGTGAAGTCTGAATTCAAAAACCCAAAATAAACTCCTGGGAATGCAAATGCACCATTATGCAAACTGTTTTCTTTAAGTATGATATAATTTATGTAATGAAATAAATCTATGCTGTTAAAATATTTAGCAGAACTGAGAATAATGAGTAGAGATAGGATTAGTTTAATTAGTTTACTGAAATGGAGTTCTTATAGTGGCTAAGTGTGATATATTAGCTTTTGTCACTCAGAATAAAAAAAGAGGTAATTAGTTCTCATTCAAATATATTGTTTTCTTTGAAGAAGGAATTGTAATATTTTAGCCTGCACAGTAGAAAATAATACATGGAGCATAAAACTTATCATCTTCATCCAAGAGTATATCTATGATAAATCAGAGGAAAACAGGAAAAACTTCAGCATTCAAGAAACGAATCTTGAATAGATTTCACTTACACTAGTGCAACTCCTCAGATTTAAATGAAATGACAACTCTCAAAGTACACAAGTTCCATCTTCATTTATCTCTGCCTAATTTAAGGGTTTGTGACAAATTTTGTCTCTCTACTTGGCAACCACTACTTCATTACCCAGAAAATCCTGTACTCTTGTCCTAAATCAAGGTTTTTATCAAACTGACTCAAAATGACCAGGAGGAATGCCTTCCTCAGTAATATTTACTGTTGAGTCATAAACATGTCTATTGAAAGGTCAGAAGCAAATTTTATCTCTGTAAAAAATAGGAAAAAGAAACAACACCAGGTATCCTTTCATAGACTAAGCATCATTTCACCATCAGAAAATTGCTTAATGGCAAATGTACATTTCTGAAGACAACTGTATAGAACTAATTTAACAAGGAATACATAGAAAATGATGTATCCATCTTTTCCAAGAAAATCTGAATGTTTTCCTCTAAGAATGGGGCTTTACTTCAAACAAGCAACATAAATGTATTTAAACTACAATCTAAAGGCCTAGGAAATTAACTCTCTAACAACTGAACATGTGCTCACAAAAATCTTGAACCAAAACAAAAAACACATCCAAAGAAACCCCCTGTGGTAGCACACAGATGGGAGCATGAGGAATACAGAAAAATGAAAGACTTGCAAAAAGCAATTGATATATTTTTCAGTTAATAAAATAAAGAAATTATGAATGGACCAAATTAATTTTATTTTAAATAAACACTCAGGAAAATGAAACCCTCTGCTGCAGCATACTGAAAAGCCTCAGGCATTGGTATAATAACAGGCCATGTATCATTTAATCTTTGATTTTTTTTTTTTAACAGAATTGTTGCATATGCAGGAGCCATTTAGAATCCTGGATTAGAGAGTTTGAATGATTCCATACACAAGCTTAAAAGGGCTCCAATATTGAAATACAGCAAGTCAACCACAAAAAGAGATTTGCTCTCCCTTTTTTTGTATCTCCCAGCCATACAGCCTTAGACACAGCGCTTCAGCCAGAAGTTCATAATAATTATGAGAAGATAAGAAATGCACCTTGTCCTCAGGTTCAGCTGCTGTATTTAGGCTGATGGTTTGGACTGAACAGTAACATGAACAACTGAGCTCTGCAGGGCATGGGGAACATCAAAGCCACACAAAGCCTTCACTCTCCACGTATTTGTCAATATTTCCTACTTGTATCTCACCACCCTCAGACATCACCTCCCAGGTGATTTTGAAAACAAACCCTGTACATCAGAAGTGCCCAACTTTGGCTTTTTTAAAAGATCCTGATATTCTTACTTGAGGCAAGTTGTCCTATTGCTGTTAAGAAGGGGTGATTTATGCATCTGAGAAAACCATCACTCTATTGCTAATTGGCAAGTTGAAATATAGAAAAGTCCATCATGTACTGCTGCTGCTGATGTTCCTCAGTCTGGAAATATGCTGCTTCTGAACACATTGTGCAGGGCCCAGAAACTGATAATCCATGTATTACATTGATTTTCTATTCTTAGATTATAAAAAAGCTGCAGTAAAACAGTATTTGGAATTCTAAAACTCACTGATATCATAATGAAGACTGGGGGAAAACTGTACAATTTGATTCGCATCTTTTAACTGTAAAGTCTGAACAATAAATTCCAAAGAAATTAACTTGCTGCATGATCTAATGAAGATAATCAAATCAGAAATGATTTAATAAAACCAAAGCACACAGTTTGGTACCCAAGAGACTGATACATAATTCATAAAGTTGCCACATTTGGTCATTAGGTCAAATTTATTAACTAAGTAGTAAGCTATTCTGAGAACTGGCTATGAAGCCAGGAGATCTTACACGAGAGCAGGAAGTATATAAAAAAAAAGCTTTTTTGCCTGTTTTCTAAGGTATTATAATTGATTTTTTTCAATATGGTTTGTATGAAGCTACAGGCCCGACTGAAGACTAGAGGTGTATCTGCTTTTCTAGACATCCTTGCCTGTTCCTATATTCACCTCAGCTCAGTAACCCCATATCCCAAGGAAAAAATACAGTGGGCTTTGGATATTGGCATAAAAATGCTGAAATCTCTAGAAATACACAGGAGGTTTGGGGTTTTTAGCATGGGGGTTCAGGGGGGCAAGATGGAGGGATCTGGGCATGTCCTGCCTTTCTTCTTCTTCTTCTTGGCCTCCATCTTCTGCTGTGATGTTGGCACTTACAGATTGGTTTAGAGTAGAAGCTCGCTGTCTAACGTAGGTTGCAGGTGTTGGAAAGTAATTGTAAATATTGTACAGGTAGTTTTTAGTATAAAGACATAACACCACCCCAGGGCAGGCAGAGTGCCTGAACTGTCCTGCTGGACAGACCTCAGCTGTACAGGAGAAAGAATTTTATAGATAAGATACAATAAACAACCTTGAGACCGAGAAATGAAGAGCTCTGACTCCTTCTTCAAGTGCCAGGTGGGGAAAAGAGACTTTCTAACACATCTCAGGGTCACTCTGACCAGCTAGAGATCCCAACACTCTTCCTCATGGAGTGCACAGGGATAAGGATGGAATTTCAAAGGACCAGTGCTCTGAAAACAATGACAGAGAGGTGGCCAGGACAAGTGGCCTGTTGAGAGCTCCATTTCTGTCTGCTAAAGGGGTGAAGAACCAGCCTGGCCAGGAGCACCAGAGGGGCTGCTCCACTCCCTCCTCCCAGCACTGAGCAGCACCTAGGGATGCAGTTGCACCATTGCTCTGAGAATTGCACCATTGCTCTGAGAATTGCACCATTGCTCTGAGGCTCTGACAGCCAGGAGACATCCTCACAGCTCTGTCCTCACGACCTCACAGGGTTTGTACACCTCATGGTGCCAGAAGCAGATGAACTTCTGTGCTGGGCCAGAAGGGAAGGCTAAAATTCCTCCCGTGGCAAGAGTTATGAAAGAAAAAAAGAAAGTGAGAAAGACACAATGAAGTGAATCTCTGCAAAAAAATAAATGCTCAACTGTTTAAAACATTCAGCTGACAGTTAGTAAATCCCTTTCAACACTTTTTTTTTTAATGCAGATAAAAAGAATCAAATTTTGGGGGCAGAATTCTTACCAGCTTAGCAGCTCTACCTGCACCTGCACCCACGAGTTGGAGAACAAGTGGGTTTCTTTCTCCCAGGAATAAATACATCCTGTTTCTTAAAACAGATCACCTACACAGTCTATTTTAGGAAGCCTGTCAACACAAACACTTTTTCTGTGTTAAAAAGAACAACTTTCAGCCCTCAGAAAATCCACCCCAAAGTTTGGGACTCAGGCACAAAGAGAATTGGGTCACCTTGGGGAAACTGGCCGAGTCTATCAGTGAGTTATGGATACTCAAAAGGTTTCTGCACTACCAACACCCTTTTGACTCATTAAAAAATCCTGCATTATCCCATGTAATACAATTTTAGAACAAGAAGCTACATGATGATGGCAAAGCTCCACTGGGGCAGCCTGCTCATGCCATCAAAGACCAGCTCTCAACTGTACCTAAATAAATTACATTTCGTTTCAGTTTTTCTTTTGTTTTTCTCTCTGGTGGAAGAAGAAAGGATGTGTCTCCAGACACAGCCTGGCAGTAAATCACAGGCAAAACACCACCTAGGCTGACAGAAGCATCTGATGTTCCTGCACAGGCTCTGTTCAGTGCAGTGTGATGGCAATTCCAGTGTTAGACACGGTTATGGCACCTCCCTCAGAGACAATAATGTACTTTATGGCTTGAAAAAACCAAATTGATACACACCACCACAAGATGTTTGATTATATGAACATATATCAAAGTGGATACTGACACAACATTGACAAGACAGTAATTTCTTCAATTTAGCCAAGCTCTAAGAGAAATCCCATATAATGAAAGTACATTCTTGTGGGGGTTTTACCAGTTACATTTATTTATATCTATTTCATTGTAAAAAATATAATATGATCACACCAAGCTTTATCCAAGTGTGTACTTTTTGTCCATAAATCTGCACACAATGCAGACACCAAGAAACAAGTACTAAGCATATGTTTATTACATTATTCCCAGCATTCTGATAAAAAAGGTTGATTTATAATCCAATGTGGCTGTTGGAACAAAACACATGGACTCTGTAGAGGTATTAGAGGTTTAAGGTCAGACAAAGATTACAGGAGCCCTTTCTAGCCTATGTGTTTTATGGGAAATACCAGTTGAGCTACACTAAAATCACATCTCTTATCTGGAGTTTATTCTGTATTCATACCCTTTCTTTTAAGATTATGAAAGGAACTGATTCAGCACTTTTAATAACTGCTAGAGCAGAATGGCTCAAAGAATCCAATTTTCTGCGAACCAATTGTACAATGAAATTCAGTGTAATGTAAGAAGTGCCACAGTATCTCCAAACCTCTTAAATAAATAACCAGAATACTAAAATACCATTTTCCTTTCTCTTCCCAAATTTTACTGTGTTAAGATACACTAAAGCTGAGAAGAGACACAAGTGATAGAGGGATGGGCTGAAGAAAACAAACCATCCTCCTGCTGATGCAACTTGCATGTAAAAGGGGAAATAACACAATTATTTTAAAAGCTTTTCTTCAGCACAGCCCATGCTTTCCACTGAGCAGCCATCAATCACACAGCTCCATTCTCTTGTTTGCCCACAGATTTCAAGCCAAGTGTCCAAGGATGGATCAGACTCCCATATATGAAGAGGAGATCAAGGGGGGAAAAAGCAACTTTTATGTATGTGCCTCTTCATAAAGAAAACTGACAGCTCAAACAATAAGATTTTAATCAGATTTCTGCTGGTTTGGGGTTTTTTTTTTTTTTTTGTGCTAGGATTTCCAGTCAGCACACAGACACCTCAAAGCCCTATCAGCACTTGCTGGGTAATTGCACAGTTTTAGCCATGAGCAATGGAGCTCTACCTTCATATGGTATTTTAAAACTACTTTTACTTACAAAAGCAACATGGTACAATTGAAGCAATAATCCTCAGAATGACAAAATTCTTAAAGCAGTTGTTACTAAACTTTTAGAGTCTGTAAGGACTAGTGACATATTTAAAATATTTAAGCTGCAACCATGTCTGGCTGCTCTACCAAACTCAGCATACCAGTAACTTGTTTAAAGCACAAATACACACCCTCTATTAAATTATTCCACTTTGCACAGGCTGAAAATGTTTTCCTTAAAGAAACTTGCTCAAACTGTAACTGAGACTCAGTTAAGAAATATTAATGACCATTTGGTCAAGAAATCAGTGGCCAATATATTGAATTTCAGTCCCCTAAGAAATAAAAAAATAACATTATTATAATTACCTCATTAAAAAAAAAGAGGCAAAGAAAAAAGGTTCAAGTGCTATAATTAGTTTTTAATCAACCTCAAGAAAATCTTGGCTTTTTAAGGGAATTATATTTATTCTGATTTAAAAAACTTCCTTGTGTAAATTGACTGAACTCAGCTGGGGCAAATAAAGAAAGAGAATTACCCTGCTATTTTGCTGAGCCGTGAAGTGACTGCCAGAGCTGCCAGTGACTGAGGAGAAAACCCGAGGGCCGTTCCAGACTGTTCTAAAGCAGAGCTTTGCCTTGGTCACGGCGCAGGTGAGGGGAGGAGGGTGAGGTGCACGTGGGGCAGGGCTCCCATACCTGCAAGGAGGCTGCTGGAAAAGGCTCCTGCCCTGGATGTGCCTGCCTGGCTCCCTGCCCGTGCCATCTGCCCGGGTGGCACCAAGCCAGGCTCCAGTCGCTGCCACCTCGCCCAGCAACACCGCGCTGAGGTTGGATGGAATGCCCCCCGACAACTACACCGATAAGAAAACATCCAAAATCACTTTGGAGAATAACTTAGCACGCTTTTCTCACAGCAAAAGTTTCAAGTTCCAAGGGGAAAAAAAAAAAAACCACCAGCAAAAAAAACAACCAACCAACCAAAGAAAAAAACCAAAAAAACCCAAAAAAACAAACAAAAAATCCCCACCCATACAAACAAAAAACAACCAAAAAAATCTACCAAACAAATAACCAAACCCCCCCCCAAAAAAACCCAGCCATACAAACAAACAAAAAACAACCAAAAAACCAACCAACCGACCAACCAAACCCAAAAAAACCCCTAATAAACCACCACCAAAACAACCCAACCAACCAAACAACAACAACAACAAAAAAACCTGACTCAAAATGACCAGGAGGAATGCCTTCCTCAGTAATATTTACTGTTGAGTAAAAGGATGCTACACGGATGTAGCAAATAGACAAAAAAAAACCAGTTTGCAAAGTTATCTGGAAGTTTCCTGGAAAAAAAAATAATAAAAACAACTTGCTTGGAAAGTTTTTGGTTTCTTTTTTCTTAAGTGTATTTTTTTTTCAATTCCTGTACCTATTAATAATTTGTGATTTCAGCCTAGAAGTAAAGATGAAGCTAAAGATGATTCAGAAGGGATGATGATGTTTGTTCCTCCTCTTCCTCATATATATTTCCCAGGAAACCACAACTGAATATCAATGGTACTTTTGAGTCAGTGGTGGATTTCTGCCTGGGAGACAGAAATATCCCTTCCTACCAGAGCCTATTATTTACTTTTCAGTAGAATTACAGCAAAGTTTGTTTCATTTCATGGAGCTTTGCTGCAGAACAAGAAGGACTGTGAATTCCAACCCACCCTGTCCTGTGCTTGTGTCGTTTTTCATCAGCAGAGCCAGAGCACAGATGCACAGGCTCTGGATCCCTGGCACTGCTGAGATGCTGTCCTTTTCTGGATGGGTTTTCCTGGAAAGTTGTGTAGGCTGACAATCTGCAAGTCTGAGCATGAAGACAAAGACTAGAAAACAGCAAATAGATTCTTGCTAGAAACTGCTTTAAAAAAAAACCCCTACACATTCTGTGGGACTGCTTTAGAAGAAATGTTCTCAAGTTTGCAGTTTTGGACAAGGTTTATTTTGAGCAGTATTTTGCTCAGCATAATTATGACTATGCATATTGTAACTATAAAGAGAATCTAAAGAAAAGAAAAACCTGAAAAAAATTGTATATTTGATGGGAAAAAAAATCAGCACACAATTGATCAGCCTACACAAAGGTGGTTATTTTCCCTTAGTTCACAAGGAGCAAACGTCAGATTTTATCAGGTCTTTTTAGAGGTATAAAAGTGCTGTTCAAACCTTAAATTAAAGGTCACATCACATAAACACCACCAATTGCCACCACTGGCAGCTATATTTTATCTAAATTACATTTTTAAGAGAGACAAAATGAAAACATTTTAATCAACACTATTTTAGAGGTAAAAAAACAAGCACTCCTACACAATTATCCTGCACACAGACCTAAGAACTCAAAGCAAATGAAAAAAAGGAGGAAACGTCTTTGTTGTGTAAAATTTCAGAAGCCTGAAATTGTAATTTAGCAGTATATTATGTCTAGCATACCATTGCATGACATCCTAAACTCCAAAAAATGTATAGTTTCATGTCTCTAAAGCCCTATTTTATTTAAATTTACTAATATACAAATCCATGATGAACTTTGTATACTCAAAATTTCTGAGCCTGCAGACAAAAAAAATCCTAAGATATTCTAATTTCATTACTCGAACAGCAAACCTACATGATTCCAAAAGTGCACATCTCATGACATCTCTGATATTCTACAATTCATGTGCCACATATTTGTGTATAAGCATCTTGATGACTGCATTGTAAGATTCCTACATGTTATAACATTCCCATATATTCCTTATATTTCCTAATTACAAACAGCACTCATTTAGCATCAGGTATGGCTTAATTTCCAACTGCTGGAATAAGAGGTTTCAACGTGAGTTCAGCATAAAAAAAATCCATTTAAAATTTTGTTTTCCCATTAATAACTGAACTTCCTTTTGCCCCAACAACTCTCAAATGTCAAATAACTAAATAACACAGCCACAATAATAGCCCCAAACCCAATAAAGAATAAAGTAGCCTTTCTTGCCTGTCAGAAGACCCCATTTTCTATTCTGAGCAGGCAAGCTGAAAGCACTGCTCTTCTGTCATTCCCTGACAGTTATAGACTAGCTCTGCACCTTATTAAAGATTAAGGCTTGCCCAGGCATTCTCTTTTGGCCATCTCCTGTCTGCAGCCCAGCATTTATTGCAGGGCAGCTGGAGATTAGCACCACACGTCCTGCTTGGAGAGAACACCCTGCCTGAGATGAGACTGCATAACCAAATGTCACCAAGGCATGAAAAAAGCACTCCATGGAAAACCACAATATTTCCCTTTATTTAGTTGTTCTAGATAACCATGTCCTCTGGGTTGCATATGCCAGTGATTTCCCTCATTTAGATTTTTTTTTTTGTAGATTCTAAAAAATCAACTCAAACTACTAACAGGCTGCCTTTTTGTGCTGAAAAGAAGTTGGGTTTTTTTTCTTTGTTAAAAAAATTATGAACACAATTATGCAAGGGTTATGTAAGGCTCCATCGCGTGCAAACATTCGCTACCTGGTTTTGGTCTGATGCAAACATGTTAGAGTGAAAATTCAGCAGGCTGAGCTACTGCACAAAATATCCCCCTTCAGGGCATTTCCATTCAGCACCGTGTCCATGACTATTGAGCCAAGACCATTTTGAACCATCAGCATTTCTTGGGGGCCACCATGAACAATCACCACACAATTTTTACCCAAAAAGTCACAAAGCTTACATGATCCCATCTAACATCCAACACTGTTGTTAGGAGCTCACTTTGAAGCACATTTTTTTTTTAAGATCAGCATTTTTGGGACCACTTTTAGTTATTTCTCAACTGACATCCCAAATTATTCATTGAGTATCATCATACGTTTTCCAGGCTACCACTTTACTTTCATTTTGCTTCCTCTAACTTTTGAAGACATGCTGAAAAGCAGTTGCAAATTATCAACTAGCACAAATTGTAAATAAATAAAAATTTATTCCATTGCAAAGAATTCAAAAGAGAAAAATATTTTTAACAAGTTATGGTGATTTTTCATGTAAAGAAAATTTTGTTTCAGGACAGATAGGAAATGTAATTTCCTTGCACTTCAAATGGGAATTATTAAGTAGTAGAATAATCCATATATTTCAGTAAAGTTTTACATATACAAATAAAAATTTACAAAGGGTATTTGAAAGGTTTAGGCTATCTTCACTGGATGCTACCTCAGTAAATGCAGGAAAATCAGAAACTTATTAAAATGCTCAAAATGAAGGCAGAGATTTCTGTTTGCTTAAGAGAGTATTTTCAATATTGGTATATTATTGTAAAGTTTTATCTATTCAGCCTTCTATACTAAGGGCTCCATTCACTCAGTATCTAAACCAGCAGAACTTCACTGGGCTAATGGGTCCATCAATAGCTTATAAAGAATTAGACAGATTAATGTCAATTTTAACAAAGGAAGCTTATCAGTCAAGTGCCAAGCCCAGGAGAGCTGAGGAGCCTCCCTGAGCTGCAGGTACAGACATTTATTGACTGCTGCTCTCACATGGACATGGCCAGCCTGAGGTGGAGGTGGTGCCACAGCCACTGCACCAGCCACGCTGCCAGCTTGTCAAAGGAGCATCCCTCAGGGAATCCTGGCTTTTAACAAGCTCCAGGGCTCAGGACCAGCAGCCCTCCAGCTGTACCCACTGGGAGATCTGCAGGGTACTGGGCTGAGTGCCATGCCAGGCTGTTTGTGGTGTTTTGTGGTGTCAGAAAGCTATGGGTCACCCTTCTAAAGTGGTGATGACACTGTGAACACGGTCTGTCTGCTGTTTGGGTGGAGATTAAACCACTGAGATCCCACCTGCTGAATTATTCCCTGCTCAGCCACGATAAACATGCTGAAATGGTGCTCAATGGTCCTTTGAGCACAGCAAGTTCACCGTTGGTGGGCTCTATATTCCAACAGGGATTCAAGAGACTTCCTTCACAATGCCTGCATGATTCTCATCAGAATATTACTGCATGACACCTTTCCTTGAAGCAGGAAATCCATAGGGAATTCCCAGCTGGCAGGGCGGTGTGGGCTCCCTGGAAAGCAGCTCCCAACACAATTAAAAGTCACACTGTAAAAACAACCAGTGGCTGTGGCATCCTGGGGGGGGATGGAATGAAGTTAAACAGAAGAAGAAAAGCAAAGGAAAGGAGAAGAATATTCCACAGCTCTAAAACAATTATTTGCCATTGATGCAGAAATATCATTATTCTCAGTATGAGTCAAAATACATTAGCATTCCATCTGCCAATGCTGCAGCAACCATTTTTCTCCATTTCTGTTTGACCTCAAGCCTTTTATGCATAAATGTCAGGGGCTCTTTACAATTAATCATGTCTACCACAGACTAATTGTGGACAACAGTAGTGCAATTAACACAAATTTGCTTGCAAATATTCATGAACATTCAAAAAGCATTCATGTGACACAAGTGTTAGCTACCTAACCCACAAAAATCTGACAATTCTTTTCTCTTTTCAAGCAGCCTCTGCACCAGGAAGCTGAGCACACCACCAAGGGTGAGAGCAAGATTGGAAAATATTCCACCAATTCTAAAAAACAATTGCTCCAGCGTGGCTTACTATAAATATGTATTGGGAGAAAACAAGCAGAATAACAAATATGAAATCTATTCATCTTTTTAATCTTAAGAGTAGGGTAATTCAGTGAATATAAAGACACTAAAACATATTTCCTCTAATAAAAATATTCCTAATTCTACCTCAATGTAATTTTAAAAAAATATCTTTTAAAAAGGCTGATTTAAAGAAAAGAAAAAAAATATCTTTACAAATAAGAAACAATTAGACCTGCATTGTTTGTCTTGATTCATTCTCAGGACTATGCCTGATATTGTATTAGTATCTCAGCAAGAAACTAATGGCAGAAGTCTCTTTAAGCATAGAAAGCTATTTGTAAAGCCTGACCTAAACACAAAAGATGTAGATGACATTTTCCTCTTTTATTTTTATTTTTTAATACATGCTTTACACTTAAAGAATTTCTTGGACAGTTGTGCTATTTCTAATCAGGCCCCATGGCAAATATTCACCAACCCTCACAGGAATGAAACTATTCTCACTTCAAACAATTGTTACAGTTCTGAATCCAATTGACTCTAGACAAAAAGTACTGAGATAATCAGCATATTAAAGCCAACACCAATAACCATATGTTAATTATGTAAATGATTCATTTTAATCAGCTAGAACCATGTAAAGAAGTTACAAGGAATGCAAATGTAGGGAGTTATTAAAAATCTCATTATTATTCATCTTGGTTCCATGCGTGAATGTTTCCATCCAAACAGATGAATTAATAGTTAGATGAAAGATGAAAGAGCTAGAGGGGAAGTCTGTGGGAAACCCATCTGGTCTTGCTTTGTATCCCCTCCCAGGCTTCAACCAGCCTGCAAGAGCTACATGGAGAACAACCCCAGAGCACAGACAGGGACTGTCTACACAGCACCTCGACCAGGAGGCAATGCTGCCACTAAAATATAAAAAAAAAAAAAATAAAAAAAAAAGAAGAAGAAAAAAAAAATTATAACTCCTCTCAATGCTCCCAAACTGGGCCAGGAGGGTAGAAAGAGAAACCTGAATAAGTTCAGATGAATTGTTACAGAATGGGGTTCAGTGCTGACCAAAAATATACCGCAAGTGTTGATTTACACAAAAGCTTGCAGCATTTGGAAGACTTACTTACAGAAGGGCCTCCCACTATTGTCAATTAGATGTTCAAAGACATTCAGAACTGACTGTGGCCTGAATTAGTAGCTGAACTGGTTCTCTTAATTCCAGCAGAAATCCTGTTTGTGGGAAATACAGAAAGCCTTTTAGCAATACTTTGGGAGTCCATACTTTGTCTCCTTCTTCCAGGGATCGTGGGGGAATTGCAATGAATTAACTCTTGTTCCTGCAAGGGGCTATTTTTCATTTGTCGTTCTCTGAGTTCCCTGAGCAAGGAAAATGAAATTCTACACAATAGTCATTTGTAAGAGAAAAAGTAAGGGCCAAATGCCTTGGTCATTCGTGACTGTGTCACCATTTTTCAGCCCTCTCAAGACAGTGGCAACATCACCTCTACTGTGTAGGAAAATAAGGATTAGCTGGAAAGGTGGTGTTAAAGGCACGAGAAGGAATAAAAGGGTAGATTCATCCTGCAACTCCTCTCAAATCTTCCATAGCATATTATTTAAAATTCAAATCACAACTTACTGTTAAAATCCTTGGTTAAATTCAGCTACTTACTACTCTGCAGGTGAAACCCAAACTCCATAAACAAAACTCATGAGGAACACAATTACAACATGGAAAAATATGTCTGTTCCCAAGAAATAATTTTCCTTCTAACATAAAGAGTTAACAGAAGTAATTTAAAAAGTGTTTGCCAGTTTTCAGAAGCTTTATAAAGCTTTGTTCTTCATACTCTAATTCTTTCATGTTTTCCTGCCTGATGTCTCCTAATGCAGTTTCACTGGAATCATTCTATTTTTGATCTTTAATCCTTTATATGTTTTTTTCTTTACTTACTCTTGCATTGCCTTTGTAGTTTATGTAATTGGGTCTCTTGCACCATTTTAGCAGGGTTTAGGCACTGCACAGCTTGTCAAATTTAAGTAGAAGTGAGAATAATCTATCACTGCTATAATAAATAAGCGAGTAAATTCACATATCACCGACCCAAAGTGAATGTTTGCCACAAAAAATTGTAAACTGCAATTCCCCTCATTCTGCCAAAGGGCTGGCAAAGCTTTTATACGTTCTGTAATCCAGAAACAAATGCAACTGCAGCAGAAAGTCCTTCAAATCCCCACAAGTTCATTAAAAATGGCTACACATGTGCAGTGAAACAGGATTTCATTAATTTCCTTCCTTGAGGTGCCCTGTGTAAATTCAACTTAGGGAAAACTGTTTGACAGCTTTGTAACTATTGACTGACATTCTTCAGCAAAGCTTCAGTGAGCACAGAATGTGATTTAAGAACATCCCAGTAAGTAATGATAAACATGGCAAATAAAAAAGAGCATTCCTACACAACCTGAAAGTAAAGAGCATTTTAAGCACCTAACACATCTTTGCTAGTTTAAAAATCATTCTAAATTATACCTTAATAAATACTAAATATAGCATATTTTACTATCATCTTCAATCATCAAGTATTCCATTCTCTTTACAAGCAGATTTTTTGTTTTACAAAATAGTTTATAATCTAGATAGAAACTTTAAAAAAATCACTCCTGCTTTCCCACTGTCCACAGATTTTAAAGCTACAGGCAAGTCCTTATCACAAGTCTCCCAGAAAACATCACTATAGCATTTTAATTCTATACTATATGCAAAAAGATCAAAATCATGTTCCTGAAAATGTTAAAATCAACTGTGAAAATTTTTCATGAAATGAAAATAAATCATCCACATTATGCTCTAAGAGAAACAGGACTCTACTCATATGCTCCAGACCGAAATCTCTATCATAATTAAATACACAGGCATCCTTCCCTACAATGCATGAGACACCAAATATAAAATATATGAAGCAAACTGAAGGGAGTTTCCAGCCTTCTACTCATGATTTTTTCCACATTACAAGGATCACATTCCCTATTTATGCAGGCATTGGTGCATAAACCACAGCACTGGGGAGCAGGGTAAATCACAGGGAGAAAAAGGAACTGCAGAGAGATTGTATAGGCAGAATCCCAGAATCGGGTTGGGTTGGAAGGGACCTTCAAGCCCATCTCATCCCATCCCCTGCCATGACAGGGACACCTCCCACTGTCCCCAGGCTGCTCCAAAGCCCTGTCCCAGCCTGGCCTTGGGCACTGCCAGGGATCCAGGGGCAGCCACAGCTGCTCTGGGCACCCTGTGCCAGGGCTCCTCACCACCCTCACAGGGAGATTTCCTTCCTAATATCTGCATTAAACCTACTCTTCTTCAGCTTAAGGCCATTAGTATGATAATATGATAGCTTTAATTTACTAAAATCTTGTTTGTCATTATCAACCCAAAGCAGCAGGAAATCATCCCCTTATTGTTATAGTCACCTCTGTTCTGTCGTGATATAAATGGGGAATTTGCAAAGTAACTTTACAAGTTTTTTCTTTAAAAGATGCTCCAGTATCTGTACTTTGTGTCTGGGAGAGAGTCAAAAGATGCTCTCATTTTATACATTTCTCACCACATTGGACCCTTTCCAAGCTCTCTCCAGTGGTGGTCAAGAAGGGAGAAAAGCTCTGATTCTTCTCTGAAATTACACAGGGAATTCCACAAGAACAGGACTTGGCAATGGGTCACCTGCAGACCCTCAAGAATTGCTGTGAGGTTCCATTTTTCCATCACTCACTAACCCTGATTTGCTCACAGGGTCCATTTCTTCTGCAGCACACCTCAACACATTGTAACACTCCTGTGATAAAATAAGGAAAAAAAGCCAAGGTTCTTTTTCAGGGTAAGAGGTTTTTCAAAGCAGAAATGTCACAGATCTGGGAGTTTTTGAGTCACTTTACACAAAGCAAGACAAACAAAAACTAGCAAATCCAATCCCACTTTTGCTAAGGCCCACTTATTTCCACTTCACCTTCTATTTCTTCATCTCTCTTTTCCATGACCTCTTATCTGCCTTTTTCTCATCACAGACTATGTTATGATCCATGCTTCACCATTTCAGATCCTATCATCAATATTAGCACTACAGGAAAAACTTAGAGAAAATGTGCATTGTATCTGAGTGCTAGGATCCTAGTTCAGGGAAGCACTTCAGCATGTGCCTTACTGTAATTTCAGTACCTCCTCGAATGGGAATATTGCTAAGCACATGTCAAAAATGCTTCTTTACTGGAGGCTGTCAAATGAAATATGGATTAAATTACAATTTGTAGCATGAAACTTTACAGCACTGTGGCTTCAAAAGAACTGAAGAATCGGTGTATCCATAGTTTATGTTTTGTCTTCTATGTTCACAAATGAAAAAACGAAAAAAGGAGAAATTGTATATTTAAGACAATAATTCAGTAAAAGTTAAGGTCAGGTAACACAAGGGTTGCCCATGTGCATTTTGTTCGCTGTTCTGCCTTTGATTTTATCAATTATCCCTACCAGTAACATACCATGACCATTCCCAACAGGTGTTGAGGTTTAGACAGGAGACCACGTCGGTCTGGTACTCAAACCTGTTCCGTTCTCCTGTGATTTCAGTCCCGAACGTCCTCTCAGACATGGCTGTTGGGCTGCACAACCCCTGTGACCTCACAGGCTCAAACCCTGCCCACTGGACAATGAGGGTTCTCCTGCATTCCTGCAGCCCTGGGGACCTGGGCACTGTGAGCTTGATGGAAACAAACCCAGATGGGCAGCAGGGGATGCTCCTGTGGCTGGGACATCCAGAGGCACAGGAGGCTTTGCCAAAGCCATGCCACCACAAACAGATGCTGTCACACATCCAGCAGCACCTCTAAATTAAGCCTCAGCTGAGCTGCTGAAGAAGGCGATATGCAAAAATCACTAAAGAGCTAGCCTGTGCTTTAAGCGTTTTTCCTCCTACTTGACAAAATTTGACAGCCAAAAACGGCAGACAAGGCTTCAGAGTGCTGATTATTTAAATAGATTACTTACAAATGTCACTCTTTGCAAACCACATAGGCAACATGATTGCTGTTTCTTTCAGCACTGTATTAGATACAGACTCAATAAATGGGGAAGTTTAAAAAAAAATCCAAACATTTATGAATTGTTTGAACCTACTGTACTGTGTCTTGTTTACTGCTGCTCTAGGAAAGCTTTTTCTTAAAATAACGTGTTAAGTCTCCAGAGGGATTATCCTGAAATGAAATTTTTAATAACAGCAAAATAAACTCATCCTTCACAGTGCTCTGTGTCTCATGACTTACTGTTAACTCTCACCTCTCCTCCCATCATACATCTGTATCTACTAGCAAAATTTTATTACCTCCTACGCCAATTTCAGGTAATCTGAAGCAAAGTTATGTTTTATACATGTTCTCAAGAAAAGAAATTAGATGCCTAAATAATTTCTGTAGATCTAGAAGTCTTACCCATACTGGCTCACAACTGCAGGAGGCCAAGACAAACTCCAGAAGGTGAAGGAATGAGAACTCATTCTACAAGGAGAGAAGGGCTGAGGTTGGCGATTGCTATCTCTAGGTAGATAATGGCCCACTAGGCAAAGGGTAGAAACAATGCATTTGGATGCCCACTCTCCATAAGCCAGTGGGAGGTTAAATTGCACGAGAAAGGATGTGTAACTCAGGCCCTGGTGAAAGGAAACCCCCCAGTGCAAGTGTAAAATGGCCTGCAGAGGTTGGAGAGTCCCTGTCCTTCCAGAAGGGGCTCAGCAAATGTCTCAGGGGTGATGCAGGCCAAAGCTGATCCTGCTTTCAGGCAGAAAAGCAGCTGATGTGATTCCACTAGGGTTCTTCCTCCCCTATTTCCTCTATGTCTTTGATACAAACCTCTTCTAGGAGGTAGAACATTTCCAGAGCTTCCTCATTTGTTTGAGGATATTTTGCATTTTTAATCTTGCAGACAGAAAGCACAGTGGGAAACAGTGGCTGGGAGCAAAAAATAAAGAGAAATACAGCCCTGTAATGTCCAAACTGCAAGGGTAATTAAACATGCAAACAGTTCAGTAGGGCAGCAGTGAAACTGAGGGAACCAAAATTACTTGGATGTTTAAAACAAGATTAAATATCTTCCAAAAGGTCTCGCTTTAAGCCAGCCTCCAAGTTCTGTAGCATGTACATTCAAGAGGACAGGCTGCGAATTAGCATAATGATCCTTCCTGGATTGAACATCTTTCAATCCATGAACTGGAAATCCCTCTTCACAGGCAAGAAAAGGCTGTTGTATAAATGTGTACATTTACTTTCTAATTCTGAACGTGAAAAATAATAATAACAATTAAAAAAAAAGGTAACAAAAGCCCCTCAGGTTTTCTTACATTAGAGAAATGGCTTTCACCAAACAGTGTGGAATCAATTTTTAACAAAGTGTTCTGCCCTGAGACAGAGAGAGAAAAAGAACCATCTCACGTTCAATTTGATTTTTCTATTTCTGCAGTGGGTAACATATAATCAAAGTCTCCTGTCCTGTTAGAGTACAAAAGCCAACTATTAAAGTCACAAAGTGTGCACACCAGGTTTTTCCCAAAAGGGAGAGTACACAAAGCCAACTATTAAAGTCACAAAGTGTGCACACAGGTTTTTCCCAAAAGGGTGTGAAGGGTATTTAACATTAACTACTCCATCATATTCTTGAATCACAGCTGTTATTTAGCAAATAAAAGCAAACAGTTTTTTTCTTAATTTAAAAACTTGATCCTCCCCTCCAAGGAAACACAGTGCTGAAGCAGAATTCTTTAAGCACGCAGAAGAACAAAGAGGTAACCCTAACAAATATTGACAATGCAAGAGTATCAGGTTATTCACAGCCAAATTAATTCTTTTGCTTCAATCATTAGGTCAGGGAGTAAAACAGACACCACTTAGGCAGTACATTTGAGACCCACCTCAGCAGCTAACACTCATCATTCTCAAGAAATAATTCCAGAAAGATTTGAAATGCTTGCTAGCACACAGTGTTCCTTAAAAATACATCTGGGATCTGTTTCTGAAGGTGTCTGGTTCCCGACTCACCATCTATTTTTGTGATGAGGATGCCAGATCATATTTTTTTGCAAAGGAATGGAAGAATGGTGACCAGAAGATAATTTTAATTAATAGGATTAGAAATGGCTATGCTATTTAGTAACAGAGAAGTGTTTAAATTACATTGAAAGAGATAATATTTCTAAAAGACATGGAAAAATAGTAGAGGTACGTAAAATGGCACAAGTGCCAGACACTGAGAAAAATATGCATTACAAAAGTCTTCAGAATGCTTGAAGAAAATGAAGCATTAGACAGATAATTTTGCTGTATCAGAAAAGAAGTGCTCAAAAACTAAATAAAGCTATGAAATGTGGTTTTAAAATAATTACATAGTCTGGCTCTGACCCAGAACTACTTTTAAGTACTTCAGGTATCTGATCTTGACATCTAGAACTCAGGGAGGAAAATCTCTACATAGCACTCAACTAACAAAGTGAAAATGTGAACCAGAAGTTCTCATGCCTCCCATCCAGAAGCGCAATGCTACACTTCTATTAATATTTTGAGATAATCTCTCCCATGTTAAATAAGACTTAAAGCATCACCTCTGCCCTCCTTGATCTCCCATTTCTTATTGGAACCCAGAGAATAAAAACACCTTGCTCAGCATTTTGCTAATATTCTTCTAGGCAAAGCACTTTATGTTAAAAAAAAAAATAGCTTGGTTCTGCAAGAACCAGCCGATAATAATGCAAATGACAAATTTGCAGGCAGACCACCTTAAGCCAGGATTATGCCGACGTCAAGATGACCGCAGAACAGCACATAAAAAGTACATTTCACAGCCACTTAAACAAGACAATGCTCCTTGAGAAGGAGCACAGAGATAAACACATTGCCACCACAAGTTACCACACGCTGAATAATTTTTAGGCACGTATAAAGGACCCTATGCTGTGTCAAGCAAGGTTCCAGGCGCTCCTCAGAACTCCATCAGTTCCACTGGGACTAACAAAGAGGTATTCAAGAAATCTTTCTCCCACAGGAACAAATCATGTTTTCCAGAAAATGAGTGGAGTCCCACTATTGTCCCCTATCAAACGCAGGTAACTGTGTCTCATCACCTGCACGTGGGACTTGGGACATGTGCTGCCCTATTGCTGCCCTGAGTAAAATGATGTGATATCAAACCCAACTTATGTCCATCCAAAAAGGAAGTTAACAAAAAACATTATATGGAGAGCTAAGGCCAGAGGGACAGGGAAAGACCCTCTTTAGATTTGTGTGTAATTACAGGAAAACAGAGCGGAATAACAAAGAGGTTTGGTTTAGCATTCTCCTGCATATTTCAGTGAAAAGACTTACTGGCTGCCCAGAACTCACAGACTTCTGTTTACAGACCTGGCACAGAGCTTCTTACATTATTAAAAGCCAGGCATTACACAACAGAAAAGCAATGTCTGCCTTGCATTTTTGTGTCATCCCTCCCCACCCCAGAAAAGAAGAAAAAAAAAAGAGACTGATATGAAATGCCCACTGACATTTTTAGGTCAACACACGTTCACAACGTCTGTATAATATTCTGATACAACAAAAATAGTCAATCACTGCAATTTTCTGCCAGCAAAGCATGCTTTTCCACAATGGCCAACTCTAATGGGTTCAATTACTATACAAATCACAAAATATAAGAGCATTCGGTTCTCAGGGTCTTTTTCAACAGTAGATGCTATCACATCACTGGAAATGATAAATTCCACTCTCTGCATAAAGATTTCATACATGAGTTTAAAAGTCTGCAATGCCTTCCTCCCTTCACTACCACTATATCTCTGAAATCAAAAGTAACTCACATTTCAGACATAATATGCAAAAAATATATCCCTGCAGTCATCATGAAGATTTGCCATCATAAAGCTGATTACAGTGACAATTACACTGAATGTGGAACATTACAAGGCGTAATATCAGAAGCTTTTAAAGTCAGTTGGCAACATTACACCAATGCCTCTCAAAAAATCAGATTTCAAATGCTAGCATCCTTGAAATGCATAATAAATTTGCTCATGGATTCAAAGTTGTCTCCTAAATCTACAGTTGTATATAGTATAGCTGCATCTTAAGGACACATGCAGTATGTGGGGGCACAGACTCTGAGCTGTCAGTCACATCTCCTTTGTTTTTCACCCAGTGACACCCGAAAACCTGCCACAGATCAAAGCTCATAGAACTTCCTTCCTTCCAAACCTGTGCTCCCCTGTTGGGAACATCCTCAGCAGCCTTGGCTTACAGTACAGGATGTCTATACTGGGTTTAATTGTGCCTAACAATCCTCTTGGCCAGTGGAAGGCATTTTCAGATGGGAATGTGCACCAACATCTGTTACATTTCCCTGTGCCTGATTTTCACCGTTCCTTCACGGAGGAAGGCGTAAAAATAAAAACATTCATCTCTGCAGTAAAAAGCCCATGTAAAAAAAACTCACTCCAGTCAAGCCGGCACAGTAAGTCAGTTAAAAATGGTGCTCAGAGAATCCTGCAATGGATGGATTTCATTTCTTGTAATGGTGGTGTTCCAGAGGTTTGAGTGAGTTTCGACAACTTTTCAATACAAAATAAGTCAGCCCAGGAGCCAGGGAGGACACTCACTTTCCCAGACACACTGACCAGTGCTAGAATGAAACCCATCCATCTATTTATTTTCTTACAGAAGGACCAGTTTTGAAAAATTTCTTTGGGTATCAACAATTTCAGGTAACCTTTAGAAGCATCCAGAAGTAAATACACACAATGCTTGTCTTCATTTTATATTTAAGATGCTGAATGGTTCAACTGACTTGGAGTTACACTGAGTCATTTCTGCACACACTTTTTAAAAATGAATGGGAAACACCAGAACTGAGTTGATAGGGGAACATCAAGGAGGAAGATCAAGACTGGCTGATCTTTTAAGAATGGGGCCTAACCCCAGCTGCTGTGTTTCAGCTGGCCTCAAATCCTCATGTATTTGGGTAGCAAAAGTGGGACAGATATTTAAGTTTTAAATGAAGAGAGATGAGAGAGATTATGAGACATTATTTAAATTTTAAAAAGGAGAAGATGGAAGACAGAATGTTTTAAGAGGTGGCCACAGACAGTTTAAGATAGTTTTAGGATTTCAAGTTTGCTTTTTTTTCTGTTTTAAACATAAGGCAAAAAAAAAAAAAAAAAAAAAAGATAAACACCTCCCTCCCCCATAACAGCTCAGTGTCTAGATATAAGATTTTTAAAAAGCAATAATCAAAAGCGTAATTTTATTCCTGTGTTCCAGAAGGAGGGGTTGCCCCCAATTCCATTTCATTTCCCTGAGAGAGAGGAAAGCTGGTGCTGTGTTTTCCATGCTCACCTCAGAGCAGACTCTTGCGTGACTTGTCACAACAGAACACGTTTGATTGCTCATTCTCTGCTGCTCTGTCTCAGGACAAGGTGGAAAAGGGAACCTTCCTTGGAATGGAGATCAAACAGTGAACCCATGCTCTCTATAGCATGGACCTCAGCAGACACTTTCCAGGTACCACAAACTCAAAAACCACTCTGTAGTAATTGGTCGCTACAAGCGCATAACAAAATATCAATTATTCAAGATGCTGAGGGGATCAGACCTTTTCAAGTATGGCTCAGCCTCTATAGAATCAGATTTTTTTGAGATTCTGTTGACAATCCACATGACTTTCTTAACAATTTGCCTTTTCTGGTTTTTGTATACAGTCAGAATTCTCTTCCATCCCAGTGGTTTTTGAAGGCTCTAAAGAGTCTTTCATGTTTTGGGGATTTTTTGTTTTGCTCTTTTAGTAACTGAAACAAAAATATTTTCACTCTAACTGAGCATTGAAATACAGTTGTAGAGGTTTACCATCTTTCTGTACCTCAACTGTTAGCAAGATGTAAATGAATTTTAAAAATGTATTCATATACCATTTTTCAGTACAATTCCAAGTCAAAGAGGTAGAAAATCCAGCAAAAGTGAGCTTATTCAATTTTAAAAAGCTGTTCCGTATTTCTCAAAATATTAAAAAATTATCTCTAAAATATTTTTGCATAAAAAAGGTGGTCAAGCACTAAGGCAAACCTCCCAAAAACAACATCAACACAAATCCTGTACACATAAAAATACTTTTCCAACACTTGGAGAATGAGGAACCATTTTGCACAGAGGGCAAACACCTTCACACCTGCTCTCACGTATCTGAAGCAGGTCCCATAGTGCAGACCCTGCTCAGCATCCAGCTGAGCTGAATCCCCTGAGCTGCCCTGACAGAGCAAAGTGATCTCCAGGGAGTAGCAAAGGACTGCCCAGGTTTGCCAGTTCACTTCAGTCAGCACCACACTGAGGCCAGCAGGGAAAGAAAGAATGATTCATTCTCTGTTATCATCTCCAGGATCATTCACAAATGCAGGAAGATGTGCTTTCCCTCACCTACAGTCACCTTTTATTTCTCAACTAAATGTCATCTTGCTTTTAACCCAACTACAGGGCTGTAGCTTTTAAAAAGCCTGTTTTATTTTTTTCTAACCCTGTTCTTACTATTCTCTTTGGAACACTTACCCATGTTTAGGTTCTGTTTTAACATAATTGTAAGGTTTTCTCTGGAATGGAAGTAAAATGTTTGGAAGTGCCCTTTTTTTCCTGCTTCTTGGTTTCAAGTGTCAATATGATTTGTTCTCAAAGTGTTTGAAACATGCTCATGTTCAGCACCACTGGCAGTGAAAATAAAGACAGCTGATGTGTACCTGCACAGCTGCTGGTAATTTACAGAGAAACCCTTGGATCTGCATTTTGGCAGCACTTTTTTTTTTTTTTTTTTTTTTGCCTGGGTTGGATGTTTTGAAGCTGACATGTCTGGAGATGCACTTTACTGAATCTGCTTATACATTCAAATGGTACAGAGAAAGCAAAGTGTCACAGACACATCTCATAACAAAGCCAATATATGAACAACCTGCCATTTGCTCCTCCATGACTTTTAAATGCTACTAATTAGCAAACTGGAGGGCACTACATGCTTTGCAGTAACATGGCAAAGTGAGGACAGAGAGTAACAAAAGTGTACCTTCAGCTCTATAAGATGAAAAAGCATTGGAATTAGAAGCATTAAATGATAATTTTACTCTCTCATAATTAAAAAAAAAAGACAATAAAAAGTAGAATAGTTCATATCAGTTCACTGCTTTTAGTACTTTTAGCTCTATCTTAAGAAGCTGCTTTTAGAGAGGGATACTTAGCAAAGTCTGATTAGCTTTTCCTTGATGACTAACATTCCTTGAAATGCACCATGTTTTATTTAGTTCAAGGCCTCAAATAAAATGAGAGTATGAACCATTCTGACTCCCTGAATATAAAGGTAAGACACTTTTATTTTTCTTCCTCAGCTTGGTCAGCAAAAAAACCAATATATAGATTTAAAAATAAATTACATTCTTTACTGATTTATTAAACTTATCAGAACTGAAGATGAAGTCATTCAACAAGCTCTCTAGCTCATGCAGGTAGAGAAAGAAAAGGAACCAGAATATCAGAATTTACCCTAATCCACAATAACCTGAGTCTTGTGAAACACAGGGAGAAAGTCCGACACAGAAAATTTACCCAGGTCAATTTCTAATTATATATTTACAGTGTTCATGACCTGTCACTCCACTAAAAAAAGGCCCCAACCTTTTTCCAAATCATCTGTGAAATCTGACTGTCAAATATTTGTCAGGTGTGGTTTCACCACACTTAGGTAGCAATAGAGCAATGCCATTTCCAATTAGTTCAGGTGAAAGTACTTATACTTGAAATAACTGCAGCCTTACTGTGTTTTTTGCACAACCTGATCTACTGAAATAGACATTTCATATGGTTTTACAACACCCTCTTTGAAACCAGGTCTGAGCAAACAGTTACTGCACACCTCATTTAAAAAAAGCAAGCAAACAGACAAGCCAAAAGATGTATTTGAACGGGGTTTCTAACATTAGCTCATGTAATACAAGATAACTTACCAGAGGGTAAATAGGTGAAATATTCAAGCAAACTCCATTAAAATGACTGTTCTATATTTAGATGTACAAGCATATTTTTATATCAGTTGTGAATCATTCTACTGAAAGCAAAAGAACTTCAAAGCTGTATCTCCTGTCATAATTTGGCCATCAGAAGTTTTATTACTGATGATTATGCATGAGTCAGAGAAGAGAAAAAAAAAATCAGCTGAAATTCCAGATCCTGGAACAGCAGTATCAGCTTGCTGGCTTCTAGCTGGGGCAGCCAAGTCAAACAATTGTCTTTTACAGAGAATCCAAATCTTAAAAGCTTTGTCTTACTTAGGGGATGAAAAAATAAATAGAATTTATCCTAATGATAGCTATTTCATGTCTAGAAATCATTTTTTTTTCTTACAAACTCAAATATTCTTGTGTTTATTCCCCTTAAAACCCCCTGCAGTCAGAAAGGCCCAGATTTACCCAGTTTTTGCCATACTAACACACTCCATTGCAGTGTATTATCCAACACACAAGCCAGTGACCATAATTATAGATCATCATGTCTAAAACTCACTAATAGTGACATCACATGCAAAACTGGAAAAGGAAAAAAAAATCTGCCTGTTGAGTGTCAGATTAAATCTGCCAGGTGAAAAAAAGCCCTGACTATAACAGCATTGACTGAGCTGACAGAATAAGAGGTCAAAGAGGTAATGCAGCATTGCCTTGGCCATTGGAATTATGTCACCCATTGATTTCCAAAATAAAGGCCAGTGAGAAAAAAATATGCAGGTGGCAGGGCAGAATAACCACATGTTTCTTAGCTGGAGTAAAACTATTTAGATAAGCTATTTTTCTTGTTACAATTGTCTATTTGGTCAATGGGGAAGACATTCCATGTCATTACCCTCCCTCTTGCCCCTGAGGGTTAACTCAGCAGGTATTTGATGATATCTGCACTTATTAGCAAGAATTAAGGGCAAGTTAAGAGAACAAACTCTTGCAATAGCAATAACCAAATACTTTCCAGCTGTCTGCAGCCTCCTGAGCAGCTGACAGGTTTCACCAACAATGCTTACTGGCTTGATCCATGGATTAAAAGGAAAAACAATTTAATTTGAAAATATATGGAGGAGACCACCTTGGGTGCCATCAAAAGGCACAGACAGGACAATGAAGCCATCAGGCCTGGTCACCATGGGTTGAAAAAGGCAGGGGGACATCAGGCCAGTCAAGCAGGACCTAAGCTGACCTGCTCCATGGATGAGGGCAAGGCTGTGGCCGTGTCTGCCCGACAGCATTTCCCACAGATTTGTCCTGGAAGCTGGCTGGTTGTGGCTTGGACGGGTGAAAAGTTCTCTGTGTGGAACCTGGGTGATGGCCAGGCTGAGGGTGGGCAATAGAGCTGCCCCAGCTGGGGCAGGGCACCAGTGGGATTCCCCAGGGCTCAGGACTGTCACAGACATATTTTATGAAAAATCCTTTTGCCAGGATCTTTTCTCCTGAGAGCTGGGAAGCTTCAGCTTCCCCATGTTTTGCTGCTTTGGAATGTGATTTGGAGAACTGTTTACCCAGCATGTGAAATTGTTTTTACTTGATGACCAATGACAGCCACCTGTGTTGAGGCTGTGAGCAGTCACAAGATTTTATTATCATTCCATTCCTTTCCTTTTCTAGCCTTCTGATATCTCCTTTCTCTTAGTATAGTTTTAGTTTATCATTTTCTTTTAATATAATATATATCATAAAATAATAAATCAGCCTTCTGAAACATGGAGTCAAGGTTCTCATCTCTTCCCTCATCCTGAGATCCCCGTGAACACCACCACGAGCTCTGTCCAATAGCTTTATCCATGCTCTGGAAGGGGATTGAGCATCCCTCAGGAAGGCTGGGGATGACACCAAAGCCCTGCAGAGGGCCCTGGCCAGGCTGGCTGGGCCCAGAGCAGCAGCCAGAGGAGTCCAAGTCCTCTTTGGCCACCAAGCCTGGGTGCTGCCCTTTGGCCACCACAAGTTCCTGCAGCAGGAAAGGCCCTGGGGGTGCTGAACATGACCCAGCCATGACACCTGGCTTGGATGAGCCACGGTGAACATGACCCAGCCGTGTCACCTGGAATCAACCCCAGTGTGACCAGCAGCACCAGGGCAGTGACTGACCCCCTGTGCCACAGCTGAGGCCACACCTCAAATCCTGGGCTCCCTTCTGGGCTCCTCATGCCAAGAAGGACATTGAGGGGCTGGAGTGTGTCCAGGGCAGGGAATGGAGCTGGAGCAGCAGCAGGGGCTCAGCCTGGAGGACAGGAGGCCCAGGGGGAACCTTCTCATTCTCTACAACTTCTTGGCAAGAGGTTGTGGCCAGGTGGGGGTCGGGCTCTGCTCCCAGGCAACAGAACAAGAGGAAATGGCTTCAAGTTGTACCAGGGGAGATTTAAATTGGATGTTAGAAAGGGGCTGTCAAGCATTGGAACAGACTGCCCAGGGAAATGGTTGAATCATCATCCCTAGAGGTATTTGAAAAGGGGAAATTAAAAATTAAGCATAGATCTGGCACTTAAGGATGTGGATTAATGTTGGGCTTGGCAGTGCTGGGTTAACAGTCAGACTTGATAATCCTAAAGATCTTTTCCAAGAAACAGTACTATGATTCTGTGATTTCCAGACTTTTAAACATTGTTTACAAAAATGTTCAGCTATCAAAGCAATAAGGACCATATTCATCACTAACACCACCACTTCACATGTGCTAAAAGCACTTTTGATACAAAAGGGAGAAAAACTTTGCCACTCTCAGACTGAGAGAAGAAATGTTAGATATGGTCTCTCATCTATGTCTCTCAAGACAAGATGCACACTCAGATGAATAGGATTGCAATAGTAAAACAAATTCATCCTCCACTCACAAAGCACTAGGAACGGGAGAGACAGAGCAACAAAATCAAGCCAGAGTAAATCTGCATTTAAGTTAAATCATCTCCTTACTGCATTTCAAATAGGCAATTCAGGCAATGTAAACAGAAATTAAGCTCTGCTTTCCACTAGATCATAATGTAAAACCAACAGAAACAACCATCCACCAGTGCAGGCAACACTGGAAGAACTCAAACCTCTCCTCATTGCTATTTCAAATGTATTATTCAAATAAAACCTACCAAATTACTAAAGCCTTTTTCATGTAAGGTGACACAACAAATCCATAGCATTCCCCAAGACTGGATTGCCAGAATGCCAGTGTGATTTTGCAGGTAGCCTAACACACTAACACCGACAAGAATTCAGAATGTACCCACTGCTAACACTTCCCAAAAACAGCACTAAAACAAGGATTTTCCAGATGGGTAAAGTGATGGCACCGTGATGAAGTCTGCACCACTACTTTTCACAGCATATTCTAGGCAATTCTCTCAGCCCTAAAATAAAATGGAACAGTCTCCAGATTACCACTTTTTCAGTTGTCAGTCAAGCACAGTGGTTAACCAGTTATGGAAAGTCAGATACACAGAAAAAAAATTTAAAAAATCAAAGTATCTTCAGAATAATCTAAGCTTAAAGTTAATGTACTTAAAAGTACAGTAATTCCCAATATATTGAATTATTTAATCACCAGCTGATTTTCTATTTTTCTTCTCCAACTTGCCCCTTTATCACCACATAAATAAGTAAGCAAATAAAAGCAAAAGAAAAAGGTTTTAACTTAGTTTTTAAAAATTACTTTCTAAACAATGAACACAAGCTTAAATCCTCAGAACTATCGGAACCTTTCTGATCACTATGTCAAAATAAAAACATATTTCAAAAAATACTCATCTTTTTGAAAATAATCATAAATAATCTCATCTTTATAATCTTACATATGCAAGTTGCATCTTTTCTATGAAATATAATTGTCCCTCTTTCCAGAGTCTTGCAGTAGTTTACTGAAAAGTCTAAACAATTTCAACTTTAATAACTTTTATAGTAATGCCTATGAACTCCTCTTTCTCTGCTAAATGGAAATGGAGTTACCTAACTCAGCCGCATAATAAATAATTTAGCATCCATTATTAAAATGTCATATATTGCATGCGTGCTTTCAAAATATTTTGTCATAAATCTAGCATTACAAGTAACCAGAGCAACTGCAAACGTTTTACATTTAGAGGATGGAGCTGCTATGACCTCTCAGTTACTATTTAACAAAACAACAGTATTCTCCGCATTGTGGAGAGCGCAGCCTTAAAGCAAGCTTTGTAATTTAACGATGAGTGGAGCTTGGTTTCACATCAATTCCAGGAACTGTCAGAGGGCACAGGAGCACACTCATCCTCCCTGCACAGCCTGGCCAGGGCACAGGGAGCTCTGCCACCGGCGCCCCCGAGCGCTCCCATCCGGACAGACGGGCTCCCCCTTGGGAATCCAATGACTCAACCGGGATGGGGACCAAGGGCAGGAGGAGAAACCTCTGACTGGATTGACACTTAATCCTAGATGGCATTTCTTTCATTTCCCTTGCCAGGAGGAGCAGCGGGGCGGTTTGGACACAGGGTGGGCCTGGCTGCCCCCAGCACACACAGTGGCTGCACTGCAGTCCCTGCCTGGCTCCTCGTGGGGCTGCGACAGCCCTGAAGCCACCAGTGGGCTTTTTGTGCCAAGGCAGAAAAATATCTCCCCACCCACAGGAGGCATAGAGCTATTTATGCATTTTTTTGGACTTTCGTGTGATCTTTTTTTTTTTTTCTCAAATAGTTTTACCCAGGAGAAGGAAGGAAGAGGCAAAAAGATATTTTCTCATTTAAAAAATGCATTACTAAGTCATAGGCTATCATTCTAATAAGTTTAAGGTATATTTATTTACTGGAAAATAAGTTTGCGTGTATATTTTACCTAATTTGATACACACCAACATCTCTCTAACCCTGGACCTTGTGTCTCTCCAAGAACAAAAGCATTTCACTTTCCATCACCTCACTCAAACACATCATTTCAGTAAAAGCAATACAAATCTCCTCAATAGAATATATGCAATTAGGAAAATGCACATGGCTGCTCATGTAAGGCATGTCCAGAGCTGTACCCACAGAATCCACTCCTTTTTTTGGTATTCACACATTTCACTGCTCCCTAACAGGAGGGTGTGGCAGGAGCAAGCAGAGGATGCAGGGCAGGGTTTACTGATGAATTTAGGAGAGGCTGGAGCAGCTGCTCATCCATAGCATTAAGTAAAATATAAACAGCACACGAAGGTGCAGGACCTCTGAAGACAAACCTTGCTCTACAGAAATCTCTCTGGTTCAACTGTGCAACACAAAACACAACAAAACCTCCCAAACCAGCCCCCAAATCTCTAGGCACTGCTTTCATACACAGCCTTGGAATAAACCCAGCTGGAAATCATGGGGAATCCCTGATCACAGGTACACCTACTCTCTGTAGAAATCCATGCAAATAAATAAACTGGCATCTTATAAGCCTATAAAATGTTAAAACTGCCTCATATTCAAAAATAGTTCAGGGCTGTGGTTCTCAACCTGCAACCCAGGAAAAAAAAAGCCAAACATTTACATAATCAGTCTATAAAAGCATATTTCTGAAGAAAATTTCCATTAAAGTTTAGAATGTTACGTAATTACTGCTTAGAAGAGGATGATATAAATATTCCTATCAAATGTCCTTTGCATTATTTATTTTAGATGCTTAAATTTACTTTAAGAGAAAAACAATAGGCATTCTGGTGTCATAAGCTGACCAGAGATACTGTAAGTGCAGGTAAAATCTTGGGGGACAAATTGCTCAAACCATACAATGCTGCAATTCACTCATTAGGGCAATAACTCAGATGTGTGCTTGATTTCCAAAATGCCATTTCCAGGTTTGGCATCAGGGAGAGAGAAGACAAGAGACTAGAGAAGTATTCATACAAAGAACACTTTTCAACTGCATCTCTAATACCTATTTTTTATTTCAGCAGTTCTTGACTATTTGAGATCCATGATAAAGGAGTAACAAAGGCCTGCATATATCTTTCTAAGGAGAGAATAAAGAGGAAAAAGATTGAAATAAGGCATCCCAAATTTTCAAAGGGCCCTTTCTTCTAATCTAACTGCTTGGATAATGTGTCCAGAGTGGCATTTTGTAATGACAGCAACTTTCCAACAAATCAATAGTTATTTAATTCCCAACAAGCTCTCGAGTCCATTAAACCTGATTACATTCACCCATTTCAGTTGGGTGCAGTTATTTTTCCTACACCGGCACTTAATCTATAACAGGAACTTATGAGAACTTTCAAAAGCAATTTCAACATCAATCAGCATAGAGTGAAAGGCACGATTTGCTTGTAATTATTTATTGGACAGGATGGCAGAGGGTCTGACTGAGCTCCAGAGTCCGACCTTCACCCCCAAATTCTAATGGATATGAAGGCCTGCTGGATGTGTCTCACTGCATGAAAAGCAGCCTCAGCTCACACATCCCACAAGACACAGATTCCCAATACCTGATTAACGGCCACTGTGCAATGCTATATTTCTATTTTAGACATATGTGTCTGATATTAAGCCTGAAGTGAAGAACACAACCCACAGTCTTCTATTACTGGAGGGACCTATATGGAAACCCACCTGTTTCATGCTGTGATTTCCCCTCTATGTCAGCAAAGTGCTGGAGAAAAGGAGCACAATGAAGGTTTCCCTTTCCCTCAGGGTTAATTTGACTTATCCCTAGCACAGCACAGAAATGCCCTAACACACATTTGTGTCTTGACCCTGTCAATGCACAGTATCCAACAGCTGCCACTCAGATGGTACAATTCCATCAGAATTTAGAAATGTTGACTTTTCAATGTCTTCTAATACTGTAAACAACAGGATACTTATTGCTTAATTAGCATCTGCATGCTCCATTCAGAATCCCAAGCCTAACAGAAGAAACTTCAGTAGCATCGTTTTTGGTTAAAAATAAAATAATAGCAAAAGCAAATACAACAACGACAACCTGGTAGCTGCCAGCTGACTCCTAAATATACAGAACTCTTGCCCTGCAGCAAGACCTTACATTTGAGGGCTCAAAGGAATTAACAGGATGTGTACAAATATTCTTTGCAGGTGATATATTTCTATACACGCAAAACCACAACCCCTTTTTCATTCCGTGCGACGCGCAACATATGAATTAATGCATATTTAACACTATTCCTATTTGCTGTGCTAAAACACTTAACCTAAACACATCATGCTAAGTTACTTTGTCTTCTGACCTGCCGTGGGAATGCTGACTCCCCCAGAAACCTAGAATGGATAGCAAATCCTCTGCCCTGTGGTCAACCTCGTGAAGCAAAGGCATGAATGTTAAACAGCAGACAAATCAATACAAGCAAATATAGCTCAACTACACCATTTATTCAGCCATGAGAGATGTCAATACACAGATTAGGGTGATCCATCTTTTTGATTTCCTACTGTCTTCTCACTGACTACATGAGAGCTTTTGCCTGTATTAAAAGTGTTTGCTTTCTCAACCATAAAAATTCCAATTATTGCTCTAAGTGCACTAGAGTTAAGTTGCTTGTTGGAAGCGGCCTTGCATTACCTGAACAAGTCCAGCGAAGTATGGTGCTGCAGGCAGAATCATTGGCACTCCATAGGGATGTAGCAAAACTCCTTGAGACGACAACATGGTTTAAGTGATAGTATTACTCCCACTAAAGCTAAACACATCAATTGAAAGTTAGGGGAAAATCTATATACCAACTTCTTCCAAACTCAGAGCTAGAACCAAATAACTTCTGTCAGGGGCAAAGCCCACATCAGCTGTAAAAAAAAGAAAAAAATTGACGTCAGCAACACTTAATGTTAAAATTTTCTTCAGAGACAACAGATAGAGACAACAGCTGCAAACCTAACTCTACCCAAAAAGGAAGGTGCTATTTTGGGAGCAGCTTAAGTAACATGACTAGCCAACTACTCTTTATCAGTTCAGATTTTTAAGTACTAAACACATAGAGATCAAATTCTGTACAGATCTACTGATTAGAAATAATTTTTCCTATCAGTTCTGGCATATACATGACAACAGTTACTATCAGAAGCCATTTTCAAAATAATCAGGTTTATCATGATTGCATAATTAGACATTTCCCTGGATTTATAAGCTGTTAAACAATGTTCATGTGAGTGTTTACACTTCAGTCTGTTATACTGGGTATATCCTCTGTTTTGATTCATTATATTTTTCTTGTTTGTTTTGAATAAGTGAGCTAAAACAAGCTAACGACTTCTATTAGTGTAAATTATATTTTAATGGCTTTTCTAACCTTTCACAACATCTATGTTGTTAAATTGAACATAACTATTTTAAAAGAACACATTTTCCCATTAGAGTATTTCAACTCTGTTCTCCAAATCAACTTACACTACTGGTGTAAGAGACAAAGGACTAAAATTTAGGCTGGTTTCCTCCCTAAATCAAAACGGATTTGACTTTAAATGTGCTGCTTGCAAGACATTGTATTCCACAGCTCGTTTTTACTTAAGACAAAACCAACTTAGTCATTAACACCTGTTTTATGTGCTATGTATCTCCTATTGCAGATGTAACTAATGACAAGAATTACAATTGAGCAAGACTTTATTTCAATAAAGAATTAGTTAGGTACTTACAACTCCGTGTTACAAGTGAAATAAAAATAAAAAATTCTCCTACAGTCTTCGAATTATCAGGGTGCTTCACACCACTAATTTCAGCTACTTGATTTTGTTGCATAATTACTTTTCCAGATAACTAATTGCAGACAAGATTTGATGTGATACTCAATTATTTAATGTCACATTTTGACCATCGTGGAAGGCTTGCCGTAATTGATTCTCGTGTATCAGGGCGGCCGTGCTGCAGGATTTGGAAATCTCCCTGAGCAGCTGCCTGCTGGCCCTCCCCAGTGCCAGCCTTACCCCCCTGCTAACTTTAGATGCGGAATTGTGACCCCCGGTGATGCTCCCTGCAGGAGCTGCCAGCCAGGCCAGCAATTGTCACATGATGGGAGGGATGTTTACCCCACTCCATCTCCTGTTTCAGAGCTGCTTCACTTTGCTCTTGGGGATGATGCTGTTCTCACTGCTTATCTGACCATGCTTGGCTATAAATCCTATTTCTTGGTCTTATCTTACCAAGGAAGAGAAACTCTGCAGTTTAATTACTAAGCAAGCTGACACATCATAGATTTTGTTTTCAAAAGAATGTCATTAATTCCAATACAAAACCAGTCACTAACTTTCATAGAGAAATACATAAATAAAAGGTATATATGAGACAGCAAGTTGCAGTCACAACTCACTTATTAAAAATACTTAATTTCTAAAAAAAAGAAAAGTTGATTTTAACTATTGCTTATTTGTTTCATCCGGCAGAGTAAGCTGTGTTTGAAAAGAAAGCAGATTTCTTTCACCCAGGAATGGAGATTATAAAATGGATTCTGCAAGCTTTACTCAAATGACTCCAGTGGGACAACTGACATAAATACAGACTGTTAAATTGCTCTGTAAAATACCTGGCAGGTTTTCTTTTTGTTTCAGCATGTATATATTTGATAAGATGCTAGAAAACCTGAGGAGGAAGATTTGCACAGGAAAGCGCAGGCTCAAGGGAAGCTTTTCTGTGATCTATTTTGGGACAGATTTTTTTGAACATTTTCTTTAATTATTTTGGCACAAGGCAACCTGCTGATGAAATTTCCTGATGACACAAAGTTGGAAGGTACTGTCAAAACTGGAAAGGATAAGGATATTACATAGAAAGAACTGCTAAATCTTATGGGCTGCATTAATCAAAATTCAATAACACAAAATGCAAGATCATGCTCCTCCTAATGACAGTAACTTCAGAGCTAAACTCAGGAGGAAGAAAAGCAAGATCTCATTGCATCTGTTTAAAGAATTTGAGATGCTAGTGAGATGCAAATAGGAAAAGGAAAATTATCAGTTTTTCTTAATTTTAATTCTCAATTATTTCTTGATTTCTTAGAGGTACTTCCAATAGAATACAGTTCTCTTCATCCACATTAAATTAAAAAAAAATCAAATTCAAATACAACCATTGTAGTTAAATTCCTTTTTGTGTTCAGAGGAATGGAACAACTCTGTTGCAACAGAAACCTAAATTTGATTTGTTTATCCCAGCAAAGCAATCTGTGAATAGGGAAAAAAACAGTAGGAGGAAGAGACTGAGCTAAGGACAATCCTGACACTCTTAAAATCCAGAAAAACCTAGTTATGAATAAATTTAGGCTGAACATATTTTTCCAAGTTCGGGTTGTTTTTTTTTTTAAAGTATTTTGGTCTTGTCTAGTGAGGGTCTAGAACAGCCTTCCAAATCCACAGTAACAAAAAAGGATGGCTCATAACAGAATATGATGCAAATAGCAGTGGTAGTGCGAACTCGGCAGCTTCCAGGAGGACACTTCCAGCCCTTTACAAGCAGTATAAACATTCCAGAATAACGCAAACATCAAATGTCTGAGAGGCATTGCTATTTCTTACAGCGCAGATAGCGATACACAAAAACAAACGTTGGAAATAAACCGCAATTACCTGTTTTAATGCAAGGACGCTTTGCTTGCCTCACTACAACAACGTGCTTCTAAATGTCTAGGTGTGGGGCACTCCAGATGCAAGCTCTGCCCTGGTGGCTGGGCTCTGAGGTGATGCCCCATGCGTGCACCAGCTCCCTAAGGTCTCACAAACCTCTGGGAATCAAATCCACAGAAGCACAACAGAGCTTCACTGGCATCCCCACCCCGTGCCAGGCTCAGAGCTTCTGCCAATGCCTCTACATCAGCTCCACCACTCCAACACGTTTCCTCTCCCTCCCAGCCACACAAAAAGGAAATTTCACTTGAGTTTTACACTTGGCCGTTAGTTGGTATCAGTGGTCACCTCCTGTTCTGCTGGAATGTGTTGAATAAATGAAATTTGACCACTAAGAGTGCTGAGGACTGAGAGAATGAGCCAGAAGAGTATTGGTAAACCTGAGAGTTCTGCTTCACTTCAGCATGATTAAGGTCAAGCATGGACCAAAACACTTCTGGGAGGACAAAGCCAGAATGGTCAGGGCACGCACATCAAGCATCTCTCTGATGTCCCTGGCAGTGCCAGCACCCACTGCTGCAGGGCTCCTCCTCCCTGCAAAAAATGCACTGTGTGTGGGTAGAAAAGGGGACATCATCTATTTTCAACAACTATACAGCTTTCATTTCCATTGCATTCTAGAAAATGATAACACTGTTAGGAAAAAACAACAAAAAAAAAAGACGTTAAGCCATTTTCTCTGTGTTCATAGAGGGTATGCTACTTTAGCTGATCCCAAGCCCTAGTTGGCTTTGGTTTCTTTCATTAAAAGTTGTAATGGATTTTCTGAAACTAAAAATTGATTTCCGCAATGAGAGAGGAAGAATGAAGAAGAAAAACACATGAACGCTGGCTTTAGATGTAAAATGTATATACACAAATAAAACGCACAATCTTATTTGTTTAAATAATGCAGAATTTTCCAAAAGGCAGGTTTTATTAATGAAAAGCTGCTTTTAAAGGTGAAGAGCATAGCTTAAGCAAGGTGGGGTAGGAGTAGGTGGTCACAAAATTCATATGTATTTCAGGCCCAGCAATCTAATACCAAAATCTCATGTTTTAGCACAGAACTGAAGTACTGACAGGAGTGCTCTAATAGCAGCTTCATTGAAGGCTTGCTAAAAAGTCATTTAAATGGGAAGGAAATAGAGACTGCCGTACAGTACAGATGCACAGATACAGAAATAAAACTAGAAATATGCCTGAAAACGGGACTACACGTTCAGGAAGAAGGAGAAAAATTATAATGGCGCAAGAAAGATCAGAGTTTTGATTCCACCTGCATGTAAGATGTAAATGGCACAATAGACAACGACCAAAATACTTCCCCAGGCAAAAGCAGATGCCTAAGTTTTGCTATGGTACAAGGTGGGGGGAAAAAAAAAAAGAAAAGAAAAAAGACTTCAGCAACTTCCCTGGGGCCACAATGCCTGGAAAAGGCAGATCCCTGCAATGCAGTCATCAGCCAATCAATGATGTATGCTCTAATCAGATTCTGACAGATGTAATCTATTTAGACCATCTTTCTGCCAAATAATTAATTCTTCTTAATGCCTGTATCTAGTTCAAAATACCACAAACAATAGTTCTTCCCAATGCTGCACAACGAGCTTCAAATAATTTCTGCTTCCTTCCTACACTGGCCTAACTTTCCTGTCTCTCAGATCATAAATAATTCAGGTACCACTTTGGCACCCTCTTCAGAGCTTATGCTATGTCATATTTGAATCTTTCAAGTTCAAGTCTCCCATTTCTGACCACCTTTCCCATTGTTCACATGCTCTCCATTTTCTCTTTAAGGTTCCTCAGAGGTTTTCTGGTACAGGAAACCCCAAAATTGAAAGGATAAATTGGAATCTCCTGATAATTTCCCTCATCCACAGCAACTTTAGATTACTGTCTCTATAGAAGGATTACCAGCCACCAGCACCACAGATGCTTTGAAAGAGAAGGTGAGCCGTTGATTAGCATTGCCTGAGGTGATCTGGCATTAAAGGAAATATTGATAGGCAGAAAAAGCTGTCCTGCACATCTCCCCCCACCCTCCCCAGCACAGCTGCTGCACTTGCCTTCCAAAGACTATTTCCACCTTTCTGCAAGGGCCATTTAGGGCCAAAGGCTCTTCAAGTGCACCAGGAGCACCATCCAGGCTTGCCCCATGCTCAGCTGCTGCCTGTTCTCTCTCCTCTGCATGAGGAACGTGTAGGAGCTGCTCATGCCAGGTACCAATCCCCTGCCAGCTCCTCTCACACAGAACAGCAGAGCCAAAACACAGCAAGGATTTTTACTGACTCCTAAGGCAGAAAGTGCCACCTATACAAATCTGGTATCTGCTGGTCTCATACTGGTAACCAGCGCAGCAGATGTCATCAGATTTGAGTTCATTAAGCACCTCAGTTCACACTAGAGAATAGGGCAAGGGTATAGAAACTGTTTAAAACTGGGAGAAACCACCATTTTCAAGCATGTGGGATACAGCATATTTAGGGTTAACACATTTTTCTTCTGAAGTTAAAGTTTCCATTTAAAAAAATTGCATTTGCATCCAACAATTACATTACCTCTTGTGAGCACATTTAAAACTAGCAACAGGTCAAGATGAACCCAGCTGATTCTTCAGCCAGAAAACAACAATGTTTCAGTTGCACCAAAGTCGAAATTTTAACCTCTTTCTTCTCAATATACAATGATAATAAGTTTGGAGATTTCAAAGATAAATAAATAATTCCAGTCCTGCCAAATACAAGAGCTTCATACAGAAGCTAAAACTTGGGAAACAAGTTTGGGAAATTATTTGTAGCCCTAGAGAAATTAAGGCTGTTGCCCTGTAGGCCAATTGGCCTTGCAAGACTTGAAGTGCAATATTGCAGTAAATGTTGTTTTCTGAGTGCACAGCCATTCCTTTCCCTCTGGTTTCACCTTCCTTTCTTATTGTCAGTGCTGTGGCCTGAGCCATGGGCTGCTGCAGTATCTCACTGGCCTGTTCACTTTGCATTTCTTTTGGAGTGCTCCTATAAAGATCACTTCTTTTTCTTCCTGCACTGTCCCAAAGCACATCCTTTTATTACCTTTATCCAGCACTTGTCATCCCCTTCATGGGCTCACTTCAGCCTGTTCCTACCCAAGCTATTACTGTCAACAACTCAAAGATGAATATCCTTTGTCTTTCCTTGGATATTGTGCTCCTTCACCTCCTAACCAAACTCCAAATGGCATTGATGCTTTCTTGTGAAATTGCCTGCTACCAGCTAAGACCCTCGCTAAACACCCACGAACATTCTCTTCCAACCCATAAAACCTTCTCTTGCCACACAAAAACAGAGGCTGGAGGATGAACTGACTGTCCAGTGGCATGGTGACCAACATCCCTGTTCCTCTGCAGGTCAGCTGTAATTTTTATCCATCTCTGATTGTAAATTCCTTTGAAGATAACTGAATCAGGTACAAGGAGATCATCACAATGACAGCAATATAAAAGAACACACACACTTAAAAGATACACATCTGCTTAGCTTCACTTTTTCCAGAACTCATAAAGGCAAGGCTTGCCCTCTTCTACATCTTGGAAACCCCTCACTCCACTCACTCCCTGCTTAGACTGGATTGCTGAAGGATCAGACCTTGACAGCAGGGAGAGTCATTTACCCTTCAGTGAGTCGCAAGACACCTTCACTTACATAGGTGATAAATGTCTGCTAGAGAGAAGCAGCAGGTTAAAACTGGAATTAAGGGATCCCTCTGTGCCTGGACTTGCCTTGGGCTACCACAGAAATGTAAGGACTTGTCAGCAGCTTTACATATCAAGGCACAAAGCCAAGAATGATCTTTGAACAGATATTCTCTGAAAAAAACCCAATAAAATAGCTATAGGTGTCTTTTAACTTAGCTGCACTATCATACCAATTAGAAAGATTCTGGATCACAACCACATTATTATCCCAGCATTTGTGTCAGAATTGAAGCAGGGGGATCTATAAACTTCAGTTATTCAATGTGCTGTGCTCTGCACTAGGAAAAAAAACCCAGACATTTGACTGCAAGGTGCCACACAGAAAGGCTAGAAAAGCTCCTAAAGATACAAAAAGTGGTGGAACACACCTCCACAGGCCTGCACAACTCTGTTTGTGAAGGAAGCTTCTCTGTGTGCCTCCTGGATCACTCAGAAAATTTAGCTGCAAAGCTGTAGGAAAATACTGTTGCTTCAAGTACCAAGAGTTGATTCTGACACGCAGAAATCACAACTTATTCGCAGCACTGAAGATGTGTTACAAAGTTCTGCACTGGGTTTCTTCTGCCTTAGTGAGCCCTGTATTGTTTTCCTTCTCTTGCAGAGAGTTCCATGCTGGCTTTTGTTACATAACTCTTATCAGCTGGATAGCTGCACCAAATCACTTCAATTTTCCCTGTTGGCCCTTTTGAGAACACACTCTCTCCCATCTCCAGGCTACTTCAGATATCTTTCTCTACTCTGCTCTTGAGATTATCTGCATTTTCTAAACCAGCTGAGATTAGCCTCCAATCCATGAGAAGTTAAGCAGCTTAGAAAATTTTGTATGAAACACAGAATACTTTCAAGATCTCATGCCTGTTTGATATCGTGCAGTTACACAGACTAACTACACCTTCCACAAATGATAAGCAATATCACATACATCTTTAGTAAAGTCTCAGGCTGTATGTATACCTATTTCACAAAATAGGTAGTAGAATCATACTTGCATACATCTTGCTTAGTATCTTTCATTTATTCTTCTCCTTTGTGTGCTGAACACAGGATGACCAAGAAATGTGTATTTTTGCACGTATTTTGTCAGCAGGTAAGAACAGCCTGTAATCTTCCCTTAGGGTATATTCATTTGCAGTTACAGCCCAGCAGCAACAAAAACATTTTTCCTTGCAAATCAGGAACAGACAGACTTACCAATACCCACTCTTAATAAATTCTAGTGATATACCCAAGCCATGCCATGAGAGGTCTTCATCCATTCCACACAGGATTTTGGGCAATATCTGAGCACTAACCAGTCTCAGTACCTGTTCATGGCCATATTCTTATGGGCACCAATCAACACCTCCAAGAGGATCTCAGGAATACACCCCAGCTGTACAAGAGACAAACCTGCCTGTCACTGTCACATCCCAGGCTTTAGTTGTGTGCAGATGACAGACATGACTGACAGTCACATATTTTTATTGCCAAATCTGGTCAAACAGACTTTTCTTTATTGCTGTAGTCAGGCTACTCTAACTATTGTATCACAGGAAGCTATGACTTCTTCTTGACCCCAATTAGAACATTCATTATTCATCAAAGTACAGTTTTCATTTGCTTCCCTTGGGAACGGCAGAGTATCACTGTGAGGATCTTTCAGTACAACTTCACCCCCTTAATACACTCAGGATTTGCTGACAAGTAACAGCTACTTATTCCCCCGAGTCAAGCTCATATTAATAGGACTGCACAGTGAATCATGAGATGGTATTAAACCCTGCCTCCTGCCTGTATAAATCCATCACTCAAGCACCCTACCATGCCAAGTGCTATGGTTTGATTGCAGAAACCAGCAGAGGGTAGATATCCTAGAGTGAGCAGGGTGCCTTGGAGAAACAACCAATTCAAACCCCAAAATAATAAAGACCTATAGGTCTTGAAAGGGATCAGAGGGAATTTCTGTTCGCTACTGACAAGTTTCATATTTTCAAGAGATAAAATACCAAGACTTGAAGGCATTAGATGTAATGTAAGTCATAGCTCTACTCAAGACACTGGCAGTAGTTTAAGTACTAAAGTTTACCCAAGAGCTACAAGCAAGGAGCATCTAAAGCAGGCAGGATTTGGCTGAAAGCATTAGAAAGCTCAGCTGATAGGAAGTTTGCCTCCAAATCTGAATGGCAGAAAGTTACGAAAGCTTTTTCAACTTCATTGCTACTTAATGTCTGAAGTCAATTCAGTCTCATAGACATTGGCTAATGCACTTGTTTGGAGACACCTATCCCACTCCTAAACTCAGTGTGTGGCCTATCCAGGCCAAGCTAAAACCTGGCTTTCCCTGAGATGAGTAACATCTCTTCTGCCCCAGTCTGTGACTGAAGCCAGACCCATGTCAGTGGGATTGCTCTGCTACTCTGCAGGCACCTCTCTGTAAAGAGCTGGTACACAGGAGAATTACTTTGGAAAGACAAAATTACCGTGACTAAGCTTCAGGAAATCTTCCTGGTAACACAGTAAATAGCTCTCACCTGAAAGACTCACTTCATGTGTTTACCTTTCTCCCTTCCCCTAAGACCTATTAAAAATATTCTATTTATTCATTCCACACTCCAGTCCTATGTATTCTTCAGCAATCTTGGTGGGTACTGAATTCATGGGGATACTTGATCCCTAATGATGGCTCTCACAACTTTCTCAGGACAATGTAAAGCTAGGGGGATCATGCTACTGCTCAGAAGAGCAGAGGAGGAGATAAAGCACCTAAGATCAGAAAACCAGAACATTGCTACATCAGTGCCAGATGGTAAAAAGCCTTTCCTGCCATTCGCTTTTTTATTTTTTGTCAATTCCATTTGATATTAGGAGTGAATAGAGAAATAATGGCCTTTTTAATCTCACCTTCATTTAGGTTTTAATCAACCTGTGCAGGTGCCCTTGGAAGGGACCAGCAAAGGACTGGGATAAATTTGTGCAGAGAAGGACAACAGAAGAGGATTATTTCTATTTTTATTGAAATCAGTGCTTTAGTGAATACTCAAGTTATTAGGCGGACATTAGTAAGATTTTTACTGCTTCAAGAAATAGGACAAAGAATAAGTATTTTCCTTCTAAGATCTCAGAAGTTGTCAATTGTCCTGCAGTGCAAGATCAGGGGGTCAGACAGCAAAAATTGAACTCAAGCTCTTTGACTGAGAGCACCTTACCTTCTCTCAAAAGGTTTTAATAGTGATTTGTTCCTAACCAGAAGAAATGAAACATCTGATACTATTTAGTAAAGAGCTAAACCAACAAAATACATGTGACTCAACACCATGAACAAATAAAAAGAAGAAATCTAATATTCCTCTACAAGTTTGAGGGGCTCAACAAACATGAACTGTACAGGAGGTCCATAAGACAGACTTGACTTCTGCACATCTGGATTATAAATGCTATTATTGGAACATCTCTCTTGCATTGCACTGACAGAAAAGCACTGAATAGCTGCTTCTACAGAACTGTCAGATTTCAGGATAATTAATAAGGCAACTTGGAGTAATGGATTCTTACAGAAATTCTTTTCAAAGGTTTTTATAATTATCTTTTTCTTATTGATAGGTCTTCTTCACAGCCTCCCTTCTTGGATGCTCGTGTGATCTGGCACTAGTGCCTAACAATATTTGTGGTTTTGCACTGATATATTTGGCCATTTGTGGTCAAAGAGCTAAATTTCCTGATTTATCCTCAACCCTTCAGTCCTAATTAGTCCTTTAGGATCACATGAAGAAATATTTTTGCTCTACAGCCCTAACTCCTCGTGAAGCTCTGAGAGTAACCAGTGTCCATCACTCTCACAGATCAGATGCTGCCTGCTGTAAACTCAGCTTCCTTAATCAAGCTGAAAATAGCTTTCCCTTGGAGATTTTATAAAGCAGTTGCAAAGTTCATTTTCTTCTGGAAATAGGCACAAATTACTTGTACAATTTTAATGAGAATAAACATTTAAAACTATTCTTGAGCAAAATATACAAGAATACGCGGACAGAAAATGTACATTCCCTGTACAATGCATTAATTTCACAGAAAAGCCAAGACTAACACACTCAGCAGAAGTCAATAAACTGATGTACTCCAGCAGAAATTCTGATCCTGCTTTTCTCACCCAGGAAAATTCATGTCTGCATTGCATGCCAGAAAAAGAGCCCAGGAATTCTCCATTCCCATGCAGGCTTATGGAGACACCTGACTGGGCTGTTTGGCTGCCCACAAACACAAATGTTTGCTTATAATGAGCACTTCCCAAGAGAGACACCCCACCAAACAGATATTACAGAAAATTAAAATAAACCCTCGCCCTTCCCCAGTTTCTGTTTTGAGGGGTTTCTGGAAACATCTTGAAAACCAAGTTCTCTACAAAGAGCAATACCCCAGCATTCCTTCCCTTCTTACAAAACTGTAACTAGAAGTTCCTGAGTTTCCATTTGCCAAAACTGCAAGAGTAATTCTCCACATCCATTGAGGAGCATCTACTGACACTTGAAGGAACAGACCTGAAACCCCTCTTTATATTCCGGGTAGGGGAGAGGGAGATTACAAAGTATTTCTAGCAAGCCCTTGCATTAAAAAAAGAAGTGAAGAATCTTCATTCTGTGCTAAAAATGATGGCCATTTTGCAAAATGATGGTCATTTTGCAAAATGACATTTCAACAAGCACCTGAAACACCACTCCTACCTGTTGAGATGCATAATTTCTAAATAACCATGCTTTTTATACATTTTTTTCCTTTGAATTAAGTTCTTTATGTACATAAAATGGATAGTTTAGTTCATAGAATCATAGAATGATTTGGCTTGGAGGAGATCCCGAAGATCATCCAGTTCCAATGGTCCTGCCCTGGACAGGGACACCTTCCATTAAAGGATGTTTGCCAGAGCTCCATCAGCCTGACCTTGAAATCTTGCAGGGATGGGGCATCCACAGCATCTCTGGCCAACCTGTGCCAGTGTCTCACAACCCTCCCAGTATAAAGTTTCTTCCTGTAAACCCACTCTCAGTTTAAAATAATCCCCCTTGTCCTGCTACTCTGTGTTCTCACAAAAAATCTCTGTCCATCTTCCCTTCAGGCACTGGAAGGCCACAATGAGGGCGCTCCAAAGCCTCCTTTTCTCCTGGCTGAACAATGCCAGTTCTCTCAGCCTTCCCTCACAGGAGAGGTGCTTCATTCCTCTCATCATCTCAGTGCCACCCCTGGATTTGCTCCAACAGGTCACAGGATGCATCAGGCTGGGAAGGACCACAGTGGTGCCACCTCCCTGTTCCACCAGGGCCAGCCCAGCCTCAGGAGTGTGTCCGGATGGTCCTGGAATATCCCCAGTGAGGGAGACTTCACACCCTCTCAGGGCAGTCTGATCCAGGGCTGGATGGAGAACTCCAGGTGGGGTCTCACCTCACAAAGGATTTTGAACCACCTTGTTCCACAGAAGCCTGCATTCCTGAGTCAGGTTCACTGGATTAACAACATTTCCCAAGCCTCACAAGTCCTGCTGTCAGAAGCAACCCCAGCAAGCTGCAGCTCTAGAACTGTGGGCAGTAGCAGCTCAGGAGCCGTGAAAATATTACAGACTCATGTTCTCAAACATTTTTAATAGGTGACTTTCTGCAATGATAAAAGCTACAGAAAGTCTAATTTTAGGATCTGTTCATCATTTGTGTCTGGAACATTTTCTTCTACATTTTATTTTGAGGCAAAAACAAATCACATGCTGGGTAGTTGCAATCTTTCAGTGATTTGCCTTAATGCATCCAGATCCAGTATCGTGGGTACCAGCGTTACATAAAGGAACTTCAAACAGTTGACAGGTACATTAAACCAAAACAAAATCAAAAGCAGATTAGCACACGAGCACTTTTCCATCAGGGAATCCATTTGTACAAGAGTCAAGTTCTACAGAGACGTCTCCCTGCCTGTACAGTACAACTTCCCTTGCCCAGGGAGCACTGGGGGATGCTCTGCCCTGAGTCCAATCTGAGAGGCAAAGCTGTTTGAACCTTGCCTTCCCTGACTGATGTCTTGGTAACAGCACAAACCTTTACCCAAAAATAGTTCAAGATACCAAATGATGCCTCTGTAGTAATAGTTTGTCAGTAGCTGTTTGAGTAATAAATGAAAGTTAATGCACATTTCTAATTTCTGTATTAGCATTCACAACTCAGACATTATTTCAATATAAAACATATGGTGAAATCAAATTAGTAGTGAGAAAATCAACTCAAGCCATAGAGAAACTTGAAATTCACCATTAAATAAAAACTGCCGAGGATCATCACTTTTTCAAAAAGGAATAGCATAAATTCAACCAAAATAAAAGATTAGTGTGCAAATACTAGACGACTAATTACATAATGTACCTTTACAAAATTACATAATATGGGTGCAGCTTATTTCCCTGTTTGCTGTTTGAAAAATAGATTGTTTAATAACCCATCAAAGCTATCTGTAAACCACGGCAACAATAGAGCAGATGTTGACTGTTGTCTTGTGCCTCACAGACATAATTAAATACAATGAAACACTCATGCACCCAAATAATGGAGGACAAACAAATACAGCAATGCTGCTCTATAAACATAATAAACCTCATTTACTGGGCACCTGCCTTGTATTAATCTGTGATATTTAAACCAGGGAGGAAAACAGAGGAGAAGGTATTGATTTGCCTGCAGACCACAAAAACTACAAAGAATTCCTCGCAGTATTAAGGAGCTGTGACTTCTGCAATACTGATCCCCCACACTGCTGACTTCCACAAAGCTCAGAGCAATCACCTTTTCTACTGTGACCAAGCCAGGACAGGACAGCTGTGTTTTCTGTACAAAAAGGTACCTGAATTTATGACTCTGAATGATCCAAAAAGGCTGAACCACATTGTGCCTGCTGTGTAATAAGAGTCTTAAGATGCCTGTGGAAAGCCAGGTTCCCTTTGATGGCAAAACACATTCCCTGAAATTATTTCCTGTCCCCTCTCCCAGCCTGCTTTTAAAGAGGCAATGAAAAGCAAAGATTAGGTTCCATAACTATCCAACCAAGCTAGGACAATGTCCCGTAACATAATTCAATACTCTAGTTCACATCAAAATTTCAGAGATTTTTAAAAAACATCCTTCTTTGTCTTCATTTCTATAATCAAATGTAGAGACATATTTTCTTTCATAATATCAATATTGTTCCACTATTTGAAAAGCATAATTATGTATATCAATACAAAATTAAGTATTTCATACTGCAGTTGTTATTAAGAAACAAAGTTTCCAGGCAGAAATGCAACTTCAAAAATTATCACTCATGTGTATTGTAGAGGAACGCTGAAGCTTATTTTTGTTAATAAAAACAAAAATTATTTCAAAATTATAATATTAAGCATTATTATTTGTTTTTATTTTAGGTAAAGAATATAAAACTGCTTTCCTTACTGCAAATGTATTTTGCCTTTATATTTCATTTACTTATTTCTAAGAAACAAGACAGAATATAATGTGATCTGCATCTCTTTATGGTAATAAAACCATGCTCGTCTCCTTCCATAGACAACAGTATAAAGCATAAATCCAAATGGAAAACAAATGGAAGTATAATGCCACTGTGAAGCAAACCAATCAACCCTAAAACAGCTGAGATAGATCTCATCCAGCAGTTCATTCATTCTTTATAGAAAAGAAATGAAAATATTCCTAGGTGTATCAGATTAAAAAAAGAAAAAAAACCCAGCCACCCTCAGCAGCTCTGAAAGGTTGTAAAGCACTAAATTCCTTTGATTTATGAGGCAGCGTCCACCGCACTGAGCAAAACAACTCAGCATGCCAGGACCCTTTTCCCTGAAATTCCTTTATTAACAGAGCCCGGCTCTGTGAGTGAACAAAAGCACTGGTGCAGGGTGTATAAATCATTAATACTCTGCCTTGCAATGGCTGAATTTCCTGGGTGAGCTGGGAAGCCTTCCTGCACAACAGGGATTTTGGGCTTGGAATTGGCTGCTATGAAATGTACTTCATCATCCGCCGTGTTTGACGCTTCCCAATAGCTTTGTACTTTTCCTCTCCTTTCTCTCCCCCAAGCCCAGCAACTGCAATAGAAATTTATTGGATTTTATGTCTGCAAATAAAAGGAAGAGAAAAGCAGGAAAGGAGCAAGCAAGCCTATTTAGAAGCAGAATCCTTTCCCTTTAATTTAAAGGCAGGTTGTGTGCAAGTAAAATCCAGTACTGAGAAATTCATTTGGCATTTTAGTAATTTTTAGTTTGCCACTCTAAACTGAAAAAAAAAAATCCAATCAAAGAAGGTTTACCCTAAAAAGGAGAAATAAAATCAACTATCATAAAAAATGTGACTCCTCTCCAAATGAAGTAATCTTCTATTGAAGCATTTATTTATTTATTTTAATAGCAGGCAGGAGGAAGGGCACAGGAACTCCTGAACTCTGGTGTTTCAGTGGATTTATTTTTTTTTTACTTTTGGTGTGTCAAAAAGCTTTCCAAAGAGCAACAGGCAATTTCATGTGTACATGCCAAGCCCGGTATTCCAAGTGAAGCTGTCAGAGATGGTATCAAAGGGAAAGGAAAAAAACAAACCAACCCCCTTGGAATTGCAGTTTCTGAATGTTCCTGTATTTTTGCAGCACGACTTGCTGAACTTGGGTAGGGAATATCAAAACTACTTATCCTGCCCCTGAAGCATGTGCAATACAGCAACAGCAAAGTTGAATGTTTTCCCAAACTTTGAGACGAAATAGCAAGTAATCTTGATGAAACATTCTGCGCTAAAACATTCCTGTTGAGGCTAGACTTGGGAAAAGCAAAGAGCATGACAGATAGAGGAATGCTGAAAAAGCAGTCTCAAACCATATGCTACCCATCAGGGAAAATGACACACATTGCAAAGGTAACTGAGGATCCAGTCAGTGTTCCAGCCAGGCCAGAGCACAATTCCACAAGTACCCAGCTTCAACCCCAAAGGTACCCAGCACCAACCCCAAAGGCACCCAGCACCAATCCCAAAAGTACCCAGCACCAACCCCAAAGGTACCCAGCACCAACCCCAAAGGTACCCAGCACCAACCCCAAAGGTACCCAGCACCAATCCCAAAAGTATCCAGCTTCAACCCCAAAGGTACCCAGCACCAACCCCAAAGGTACCCAGCACCAACCCCAAAGGTACCCAGCACCAACCCCAAAGGTACCCAGCACCAATCCCAAAACTATCCAGCTTCAACCCCAAAGGTACCCAGCACCAACCCCAAAGGTACCCAGCACCAATCCCAAAGGCACCCAGCACCAATCCCAAAGGCACCCAGCACCAACCCCAAAGGCACCCAGCATCAGCACCCCCAACAAACACATTCATCCCATCTAAGCCATAAATATTTAAGGTACGTGGAATGCTGCTTTGCAAAAGTGAGCAAGCTGAAGTCAGAAGAGGGAAACATTCCAGTGGGCCATTTTACACTTCTGCAGCCATCCAGCAGAGTTGAGATTACAGGAATAAGCCTGCAATGCATGCAGGAGTCCCTCTGCATTACACAATAATGACATCCTGAACGGAAATAAATGAAGCCCCTGCAGTGCTATTCTGTCAGCTTTTGAAAGTAAATAACTTCACTTCTGACAAGACAGAGACATTTTTTTCCTCCTCCTGCCACAGAGCATTAATTGAGCCATGCAGCCATGTAACATCCCAGAGACAGGACTAATACATGACAAGGAAGAAAGCTTACAGAGGGGACACTCATGGAATATATGGGCTGCCTAAGTTCTTTTCACCCCCAAATTTTCACACTAGCTCTGTTTTGGCAAAATCTTCTCAGGGTGAACTTTTAACCTTGTTTTTGCCTCCTTTACAATGTTTACTTTAACCTATTTCAAAGAAATGCTTACAGTTCACACTGTTTCATGAAAGATTATGCTTATCATAAGCTTTTATTTTAAAACTTATCTTTCCTTGTTGGTAAATAAAGCTTCATGCCCATAATAAATATCTGTTATTAACTATTTCATGTATACAAGACTTACTGTCCGCAACATAGCTAATGATGATTGTTATAAAACAAAATGCTCTGAGAGGCAAAACCAAAGAAGTCAACTTCAAAACTACATCATAATTATAATAAACATTACTGCAAGTCAGTGAGGAATTGAGGCAGGGCATATTAGAACTATAAGTGTATACACAAACCACAAATATGAAATGACAGTATAAAATCAATGTACAGTTATAAAAAAAAAATCATATTCAAGATATTATAGTTAGGAAGAGCAACAATTTCTGGTGCATTTTGAAATAAAGGGTTAAAAGGTAAATTTAAAGATGGTCTAAGATGAAAGCACTTGCATTCTGATTCACCAGTACCTGAACATCTTAAGTATTTCAATTTTGAAGAATTTCTTTCCATATCTGGAGGAAAAAGTAAAAAATCAGTGACTCTCTGTGAACAAAAAATAATTCACCGAACACTTCAGTTCTTACTACAGTATCTAATTTTGATTCTGCCTGTGTTCAACACAACGAGAGAGAGCAGGATCAAAACACTGTGAGATCTCTCCACAGCTGGAGCCTGCTCTAGTGCAAAAGACCAAAGGCCCAACTACAACCAGGCAGGATAGCACAGACATTAGATATGCTATTTTCTCTAATTAAATTCACTGGGCTGCTGCACTGACAGAGTGGGAGGGGAAGCAAAATGTAAAAGAAGTCAATGGTGCTGCACTAGGCAACTCGGAGGGAAATGAGCAATGCCAGCAAGGAAATGACAGCAGGTTCTCAGGAGGGCTCTTGCACTACACATCACACTTTAAAACTGATAAATCAATCGCACATGCACCTTTAAAAGGCAGGAAAGCTTGAAGGATTCTTAGAGGGTGTTGACTTCTCCTCTCCACCAACATTATTCTAACTCTATAAAACAAGGTGATAAATTCCAGTGTCACAATTTTTATCGCTTTCATTTATACCACCTATTAAAAACTTCAAAAATATTTTTAGCAGGACAAATATTAACGTGATCATAGTACTTATTTACCAACTCAGAAATACACACACATTGAAAACCAAAAAAAGGTCAGACTAGTTTTAAATGGCTACGATCAAAAAAAAAAATCCAAAACTGAAATATCTATTGGCTGCCCTGAGAAAAACCCCTGCTTACATAACCACCACATACTTTCCTTGGCATAAAATACCATACCACTTTTTTTTTCCCCAGAAAATATCCATCCATATACATATTTAGCCAATATAATGAATGGGGATAACTTACAAATAGCCCACAATGCAATATCCGGGCATCCCTTTTCAGATAAAGCCTTTTAAAATGTTCAAAGAGGTCACTTAGTAAAACACAATTATTCTAAGCCAAAAATATTCACCTGCTCCTGTCACACTGAAGCTCCTTTGCAACTGCTCTTGTTCTTATAGTCCAAAGCAGCAGGTAACCTTCTTAACAGATTCTTCTGGTTTGTTGAGGAGTTTTTGTGTTTGGAGTTGGTTTTCTTTTTTTTGGTTGGGGCTTTTTTCCCCCCCTTCTTCTAGTATTTAAAGAGGAGAGTACTTCACTAAAGCACCTCCTCTCCTTTTGTGAGAGGCTGACCTTGTTTGACAAGGCTGGAGTTAAATGCCCCAAACCAGCTCTTACTCAGAATGAGAGCTGCTCCAGCACTTGATCTCTGAGCCACTTCTCATTAGCCTCTGGAAAACAGCGGAGCAGCTCTTGGGAGACACAAGCTATGCAAACGTGGAAACGGGGCTTCAATCACAGGTGGAGTCACAAACACCAGCTCTCCAGTTTGTTGGTGAATACCAAACGATCTTATTTACCCTGATCAGGATAAACAGCAAGGCATCGTTCCTGAAATCCGCATTAGCAGCGCTCCTGGATGCAACAGCTGCACTCCCACCTTTTGAGGTCTGTTTCATTCATGCACTCAAATTCCCTCGGAGTCCCACAGTGCCCCCTTAGGTACAAATGCATCCACAGGATAAGGTCTGTAGCATGGCAGCTCCTTTTTTTTGTTTCAACAGAGTGCTATAATTTGTCTGACATAGCACAGCCTTTTACCCTACACATTTGAATAAACAAGCACCGTGTTTCTCTTGGGGCAGTGAAGCTGGTTAAATGAATCAGAAAACCCTGAAAATATTGCCTACCCTCAGTCCATCAGCTACTGGACAATTATTCAAGGCCCAGCTGTAAGAAAAACAGATGGTGAGTGAGCATTAATACCGTGGACTTCTTTGCACTCATGCAGTCATAAGCAGAGGTTGTACGTTCTCACATGAAAATTGCCATGAAATAGCAGAGAGAGGAACAAAATCGTGCAAAGACTCCAATTTATAAGATAACAGATGCTTAAAATTTTCAAGAACTAAAGTCAGATTAACTGATTTTACAGGAGAGCCACAGAGTGAGTACTATAAAAGGATCAGGCAGCAAAGAAAGGCAGTGTTCTCATGATTGGTTTAAGCAGTGTCACCATAAAACATCAGTTATTGAATTCTACTGACATACCTGAACCTTTGAAGAGTCACTGAAGTATAAAATGCAAAAACTAGATACTCAGAACTGTAACTGCAATGGTGGCATTCAGCAATTGATGTGCTCTTGCTCTATTAAAAAAAGTTAAACTGTATCCGGGAATTGTTTGAATTGTTCATCCATTCAATTTCTTACACAATTTTAGCACAAAGATAACCTGTTCTAATCCTTATTCCGTTATTGACACTATTGACTGCATCAATTGAAATTGCTACCAAATAAATCAATGTTGAATTAAGCCATGGAGAAACAATGTGATAAAAAGTCTTTCAGGCTCCTATAAATCATCAGATCCAGAAGCATGACATAAGTAACTGAGAGGGGAATTCAGCTTTTCTCCATAGCCATAATGCTTAAGGCCCAAATAAAATTACACTAATTTACCATGTAAGCAGTAATGGAATAGCTGAGGTAGAGATGGAGGTTTTGTTGGTTTCTGCTTTGTTTTCATGGTGGATTCTTTTCATCATTGATATGAGAGCTGTACCATGAACTACTTTGTTAAAGACAGAAAAGGTTGATATTGAAGTTTCAGTTCAATTGTTTTCGATCTGTGAATGTCCACTATGAGCAATTGCTCCATTTAAGAGGAATTACCCTTTGTACAAACCACTTCACTATTTAAAACAAAGCACATCTATCATCATTAAACAGAAAAAAAAAATTACCAATTTTAAAATAATGTCAGCAGCATTGTACACCGTGACATGGAATATTCCATGATGTTTCAAAACAGATTTGTTTTGTCACTTTTCTCAGAAAACCCCAACAGGATAACCAGGAAAACAGACCACAGAAAAACATCAGTTAACAAAGTTAAGCCTCCATTAATATATCCCAAATCCCAATTTACCAGCGGTTGACATTTTGCTGCAAAAATTACTTCAGTTTACCATTTGATGTAAACTCGTGGTCACAAATTGGGTTTTATATTGATGTGTCATTTTAAGGAGAAGAGAAAATACATGTATGCAGCTGTTTCTAACCCCATGAAATGTCACCCAAAGATACGGTGCACTACAAATGCAACTTCCCTTTTCCTGTATCTTTAAATATTGATGCTCAGGAAAATTCTCACCCAAAACCATCCACACTTTCCCAGCTGACCCTGTCCTTACGGTGACACAGTGAAAACTTGCAAGGCAAAGCCCTCAAATTTCTCCCTCTGTTCAGTGCTGCCACTGACACAGTCACTTTGGGGTGATGTCCTTTGAAAAGTCACTCTGGATTCCCATTGTTAGAACAATCTTATTAATAAAATGTCCACTTAATTTCAGACCATTTCAAACAACTAACTCAGAAGCATTCTTCAGTTGCTGTTGGCTTTTTCAAGCAAATGTCTTATCAAGAGTTAATCTATAACATGACCTAGGCCTCTGTCCTTTATTCATTTTCAAGAGTTAAACTCAAAATATTGTTAGGAAAAGCATCATCCATGCATAAACTGTTTAAAAAAAAATTCAGTTCCTCACTTGGCTCTTAAAACATTACACACATGTGTAAAGTGAAAGAAATCAAAGCAAATACTCAAGTTTCTAACCCTGGAAAAAGTAGTACAGCACTGCTGTAGCACACTGTGGAAAGCAGTTTATCCATTTATCCTAAACTAACTGGCCAGGTAATGTCATTGCACAAAGAAATTATGACCAATTTTAAATGACTACCAAAGCACAGATTTTTCCAAATTATTCATTCAGCTCCACAGAAAACCAGCATCCTGGTGGCTATGAGAAAAAAAAAGTATTTAGTGACAAAAAGTGGCTTGCCCATCTTGAGAAGAATGCAATGCCTTTCACAGTCTTCCAAGAAAGACATATCTCCAATTGTAAAACTTACACCTGACAGAATACCAATGTTGATACACAAAAATAAGAATAATTATCTTCATAAGTTCTAAACAGGCAGCAAAGTTTAACTGAGTTATAACTCATAATACAGATGTCTGAGTTCATTTTAATTGAGGTGCAAGTGAGCAGACATATCTCAAGTGCAACTTATAGAGAGAAAAAAAATACTTGATAGCTTCACACTATCTATTTACTGCTGGTCACAGGTTGCACAGGCAGGGGGGATTCACTAGTTATTAAGTTGCCACATAAAGCTTTTACGTTACCTGTATTTAAGATCGATAGACAACTTGATAGAGAGAGAAAAACATTTACACTTTCACTAAAATACTGATATTTGCACTAAACATACAAACCAAGTCTTTTTGTCTGTTTCCTCTAAACTATCTGATAGGAGAAAACAAACAAACAAACAAAAAAAACCCCAAGTAGATTGTAATGGTAAAAGTTTATTAATGCTTTTCAAAAAAACCCAACTTCTTATTCCTTTACCGTTTAAAACCAGAACCATGTTATATTGGCTCTGAAGGTGATGTCAACTCAGCCCTCTCTGCCTGGATAATTTTGAGATAAATTAGTATTGTTCCTAAAGAAATACTTAACCAAATGCAAAAAATAAGATACCATATGTGAATTAAGAACATGATTATCTGACTCTCTAGGAATTCAGAATAACTAAAAATGCCAACCAGCGATCAAAAGAAGCAACAAGCAGAGAATTTTGAACCTGCCACAATTTTCATCACAAATTTAGCAGACTTTTCAATCTATTATATAATTGTGATTAGCACACACAGGATGATTCTAAACTGACAATAGGATTAAGGAGATGAGAAAGCAAACACTTTAAAAAAAATTCTTTCAGTGTAGCACTTAATCCACTTAAAGAGTTAAAAATTATCCGCTAGATATAACGCTTTGTAAAGTGCATTAGCAATCACTTCTCATCTTCCTCTCAGATGGAACAGAGGCAGCTGAATTCCCTGTTTTAAAGTATTCATTAGAGTTGCACAGTTTCTTAAACCTTAAAGCAGTGCCATGCTATGGATGCGTTTGCATAATGATACTGCAATATCTCACTGAGGAAGGTTATTGGAGCACCCAGCCTCATCTTTATGTTATCCTTTATCAGCTCCTTGTGTGGCCATGTTGACCTCTCACCTGAATTCCCATTTTTCCTTTGAAAAGCCCTATCTTTATCACACAACTCGTGCTTTGACAAACTCAAAACAACAAACCCAGGACAAAGCACAGGAGTACATTTTGTATGTAACCACTAAGTGCACAAGTCACACTGGATCATTAAAGCTGATCTATAAATGCCATTCCCAAAACAGATCCAGAATACAGAACTACCAAGAACGTACATTTTAGTTTATGGCATGCAAATTACTGAAATTTAAACACATCATATTTATCTGATGCAAATTTTAATTGCAGACATATGAATCCCTCCCACATGCATGGATAATCTAGGGCGCATGCAAGAATCTCTTATTATGCACTCCTAAGCTGGAAGTCAGAAATGGTTTATACTACACTACAGCAGAAAAAAACCCAAAAACCTACAGGAGGGTTTTATCCTGAAAATACTGGTGCTCTCTTCTTTCAGCAGTAACAGAAAAACAAATATCCTCAAATAAAAATAAGCTTTAAATCTATTTTATCTATGTTTTAGGAACAAAAAGAAATACCGTATAACATATTTCAGGCTTTTGTAAATACAGAAATAAAGTTAGACTTTCAGGAAGTCAACATGCACAGAAACTGTTGTAGTGGAAGTTGGAAGAAATGCCCCTATTTGTTACAGTAGGCACAAGAATATTTTTCCTCCTGAAGTTTCAAGAGAAGTAATAGGATAGACAGGATTAATCATTTTTGCATGATAACATATTTCTGTCTTGGCTCTACACACTTACTAGATGACTCTGAAATGGTGGATTCAGTTATGAAATAGAGTAGGTTACAAACATGATTCCAAATTACTAGTTTAAAAAAAAGTCCTATTATACAGTTATTTCACACTATAGCAGAGAGGGGGTACCAATTATTAAATAATTTAGGAAGAGAGAGTGGGAGGAAATACTTTGAAAAAATCCTCTAAGCAAAAATGAAATTATTTTTTTTAAATATAATTGAAAATTGAGTAGAAATTGGTATTGTTTTGCTGATACCCAAACGTATTTTTTAAATCCAGTCCAATATACTTCAGCGATAGAAGTGTTCTGCACAGATATATCTTTATAAATCATCGTTTTCCCTGTGAACTAAAAATCAGCTTGGCTTTAATCAGCAGCATGCTTTAACACAGACTTAAAATTCCTGTCTTCAAAGAAGGCTTAAACAAAATTGCCATTGGGCACATTTACATTAGAAGTATAATTTATGCCTGCAAGTGAATAAAGAGCAGTCCTTTATGGCTGAAACTCTGCTACAGCATCCACGAGAAACGCAGGCACAGTACTGTGTTAAACATCTATAAACATCACCAACAGAGACGCTGCAAAAAAAAAAATAAAATAAACCAACACCAAAATACCAAAAGATACGCGAAGGCTCGATGCTCTGTTAAAACATATTTTCTACTCACTCTCACATTCTTAAGTGCAGGCACAACACTCGCTCCACACGGTGGGAGACATTTATACAGTCTATTCACACAAAAAATGCCTCCCCGACTGCAAATCCCCCAAACGACGCTGACAAAGCAAGCACTGCGAGGAAAAGGAAAAGTTAAGCAAACTTACCTGCTGTAAGTACATAAAAGTCAAGGCACAGGAGAGCTGGGGACACATGCCCACATTCGGCAGTGCCACGCAGGTTGCACCCGTAAGGGGATGCTGCATGGTGTTGCTCTGAAGTCTACGTAGAACAAGTGAGGGGGCTTGCATGCAAGCACGTTTGCCCTATCTTGTCACTATGGGTTGGTTGTTTTTTCTTTTTTTTTTTCCCCCTCTCCTTTTTGATTATTTAAATAAGAAACGGTGTTTCTCGGCTGCCTTTCCTCTCCCTAGCGCTGAGCCCCTACATTCGTTTGTCAGCTAAGGCAACTTGGTACGTTTAAACTACGAATTTTTAACCGAGAGGAAAAAAAGAAGACACAGCCTGCAGCCTATTGATGAGCAAATGGAACTTCCTCAATGACAGAGAGCTGAAGCTTGTCTCACAACAGTAGCTGCTGACTAGGAGAGAGAGAGAGAGAGAGAGAGAGACTCAGTGAGCCTCAGTCGGCTGGTGCTGATGCTGCACAGCTTCTCATTTGTCAAATGGGTCCTAGGGCAGGGTCTTTACCACTCACCAAAATTCAAATACGGCATTTTAAAAATCCCTGGAGAGGATAGGAAAGGAGAGAAAGTGAGCGCGCTGCATCGCAGGCATCCGTGAGATCTGGGCAATTAGTGTCATTGCCCAGCTGGGACTGAATGCCTGTTATGATTCCGCACGCACACAGACACACTCACACCCTTCCCCCCTCCCAGGACTCACACCTGACTGGAAAAGGGCTTTCCCCTTCTAAGAACACAAGTATGAAGCACAAAGTGGGAAAGGGAAAGAATCTTGGCTAGTCAAGAGGATTCCGGCAAATACACAGCCCTATCAGCAAATGAGCTTTTTTAAAACACAAATTAATTTTATATCTACATTTCATTCGCTCTCCAGCTTCCCAAAGAAGCCTATAAAAGCATTACAGGGAAACTGTGCAGGAGCTGTGTAACCACTGCAGCAGAAGCACTGGGAATGAAACAGAATTCTATGGCATACTGTGTCTACCTTACTGGGGGAGGGGAGCACACTTGGATAAAGACTGTATCTTAAAATTGGTCTAAAGCCCATCTCATCTAAAATTACAAATTTATTTGACAGCTAGTCAATCTATTATCAAGGAGTGCCCTATCAGGTTACATGGAAAAATTACATTTGCAATTTTCAGAATTTAATGTTTACTTTCTACTTTGAGAATGATACCTCAAAATTAGTATTCCACTCTTGCCAGCTTTTTATTCACCCCCCCCCCTTTATTTTATGGAGTAATAATTATTCATTAGTAGATCTAGTTAGTCTTTATGTAATAAAGTAGGATGTGACCTGCAAATCAAATAATTTATACTACAGCTTGTCCTTGAGGTCCTATATTACAGGTCTTTTTTTTCCTAAGATACAACTCAAGTATAACAGAAGATATTACTATTTTTAATTAGAATTTGACAAATTAATTAAATATTAATTCTTCAGGAAAGAAGGTCAAACCTCAAAGAACCACCTAAGGTTTTGAGGGGGTTCCTTCTTTTAAAAGGACTCTGAAGAAGATTTGAAAATCACCTAATTTATAGAATATATAATTCCCACAAAAACACATCTGAGACCAAGAGTTTAATGCTAACAACAATAAGCAAATAACCCACATACAAGAAAAGCCTATCTCATCAACAGCATAACTGGTTTGATATAACATCTACCCTTAAAAACAAAAAATAGTCCCCGCTTAACTGGAAACAGAATCAAAACATGTCACTGCAACTCAGGTGCTACATTAAAGAAAATAATTTCTTTTTCATTCTACATGTGCTCACATACCTGCACCCACACAAGCCTCAGAGACTGATTTAGATCCACTAAGTCTTCTTCATGCAAAACTGAGTATTTTCCAGCAGAATCAGTTATTGCGTCATTTTCTTTTTCAAAAGCACTCAATGCAACAAAACCAACGTACTCATAACTCGGTAATCAACACCAAAACAATCATGCACAAACTTACAATAAAGGAATTGGGTTTGCCTTAGGAAACATCCATGCTTTTGCAGTTTATCATGGAACCCTCTACTAAAACAGCCCAGATTGTTTCATCACAAGAAAAGACAAACCCAAAAAAACAAACAAAAACCCCAAAGCACCAACCAAAAAACCTCTCATGCCACAGAGCAAGAGTGAGTGAGGAGGAGGAGGAGAAATGAACCCTCTCTGTGCCCTTTCTCCTTTTTTTCATTCTTTCTCTGTGCCTTAAGCAGTCTCCTGTTCTGACAGGAGTATGTCATGCTTTTCTTCATTCTTTTTTATTTTTTTTCTAGCCCAGAAAGGCTGTTATTCTGCAAATGCCCTAAGCTGAGAGAAGTTTTTCCTCAGTTCAGTTTCATATGAAATACCATAAATAATACATGGCACTTTAATGAGACCTTATCAGCATGTTTAATGAAAAACAAATATGTTATGTAAGGTAACCAACTCCTCTACATTATGTCAAAATCAAAGGCAGCATGCTTCCTAGCCAAACAGTTTGGAACTATATAAGCCCATCCAATTTCCCAAAGTGAGGTTCTGGAACATGGCGATGGTCAAGCAAAGCTTCTTCTGTCTACTGCACTATTTTACAGCTAAAAGGACATCCATAAAACAGATTAAATTCTTAAAAGCAGTGTGTTGAACAATTACTTCAAGAGAATTTAGCACTGTCAATGTAGCTAACAGTCACTGTAGAAGTGAGTTTCTCATTGGCTTTTTATCCTTAATTTTCACCCAATTCAAAGTCAGAAAAACATGACTCACAAATACTATGGATTCCTGACATTTACATAATTATGTTATTAAAACAAGAACAGCACTATCTTAACTACCCAAATCATCTGTACACAGAGAAACAATAAACATACATAATTCAGTAGTGTAAGAGACCTAAAAAAGAAACACAATTCTTTAGCCTGATATATGCTCCTTCAAGAGATGCAGGGGAAAGTCATTACCAATTTTCATCCCTTCCAAGGATAACTTGTCATTATGTCTAAAGAGAAAAAAAGGTAACAAAGTGTGTTTTATTTTTATAAGTACAAAATCAATGTCTCTTCTTTAAAGCCATTTCCTTGTTTACACACACTTTTGTCCCTAACCCAGCCCATTAATCACCCCACAGTCCCAGTTATGGCTATATATACCCTAAGTGCCACCACAGCTGTGCCAAAGGGACAGGAATGCCTGTGCACAGCCTGACCTTCCCTGGCCCTGCACAGGGACAGTGTCCCTGCAACAGCTCCAGGCAGTGCCACAGAGCAGCACAGAGCCCAGAGACATCTCAAGACATCTCATCTGCAAATGGTTAACAGCTCCATTTTGCCTTCATTCTGCCACAACCAGAGTGGGCAATTGCCAAGGCCACCTCTCCTCTAGCACATGGCATTTCCCACCATCATTCAGCCCTCTTGGGTCAGGAACTGAACTCACCCCACACTCAGCTGCTGGTATTATCAAGTATCTATCAATTAACAACAAATATCAACATTTTACAATTAAACAAACTAACAAACAAAAAAAAAAGAGGCCAACCATCTACACTGCCCACATCAGCCTCTTTGGGAGTTCCTAGAAACATTCTAGGAGATAAAACCTTCTTCCACACTAATAATGGATGCATCTGAGATGCAACGACTACTGCACCACCAGGAGAGGCAACGCTCCCTCCTCCAGCCTCTTTGGGGTGCCCATGTTGTGGCTTATGGCACAGGCAGAGAACTTGCACACAGACACCTTCTCCCCACAGCCATTGAGAACACCATTTGAAAAATGCCACCAGCAAAGCCTGGATCAAGCTTGAATATGCAAATGAAAACACGAAAGCGGAGAAATTCTGCAAAAAGGACCGACGACAGTTCTCACACAGCTGAACTTACAAATCCAAACCCACTTAATATTTGCAATGCATCTGTTTATTTAACATAACACTTTCTATTTAAAATCAACCACTCCGTTGTTGTGACCTGGTAGTCAACTTCAAACTTCAGTTCAAATTTTGCATTTCCAGACCTTTGACCTAGAAGTCAACCTTGGGAATTACCACAGTCTAACAGTCTAGCCATTTCCATCAAGTAAAGGAAGGCTCTGAAACACATCACCTGCACCACCACACACCATCTTACACCTCAAACTCATCTCAGTAGTAGCCTACAGTAAGAAGTTCACACATAGAGGATCAAGCATTAGTAAAAATAAATCGACGACTGCATATTAAATGCTCCATGTGAAGAAGGTAGTTTCTTCTCAACTTTATAAAGTGGTTGATATGCTACAAAAATAAATCAGGCAAGTGGCATAGAATCTAATAGTAGAACAGCCCTTTCTCTAAACTCTCCTCATCTAACACCACATGAAAAAATAGCTCCCTGGATTTGAAACCAGGAAAAACAGCAGATTATAAAATTGAATAGAACAGTAATGTATTTTGATAAATTATTACCATTTATCAATATCCCTGCCTGTTATTTCACATAGTATTCTTTTTTAGTAGATATACTGTATCTTTTTTTAAAAAAAATTTGGGGAAACATAACAGAATTTTTTAATACTCTGTATTGTCAAAAATATTAAATAGGGCTTCCCTCTGCTCTTCTAAATTAAAAGGCAACATCTCATCCTTCCAGTGGTATTCCTATTAGGACTGTCCCTATTCCTAATATCAGGTTTATCTCTCCTTTAGTATTTTTTTGCACAAAGATCAGGACATAACAGAGGCTCGCGCTTACTTCAGGCAAGCAAGAATCACTAATTTTCTGTTTCTGTTAAGCACTGTGTTACATCCATTGACTTCTCCAGTACCTCATACCCAATCTCCAAACCCTCTGCCGCACAGAGTTAACCTCTCCAGCACCACTCAACACACAAACCCTCAGCATTAACTCCGAATTTTTCCCAACAGAAGCAGCCAGGAGCCCTTATTTCCACCAAGGGGGGAAAGGCAAGAAGATAAATAAAATATTCAGCCTTTAGAGAGTTAGGGGTGTGCGTTCCTTGGCAGGGGCAATGGCTCTGCTTTTGGAGGTGATCTCCCTGCTTTGGGGTATTCTGTGGGGAACCCGGGGGGATGCAAACAAGGCCGGTGTGGGTATTCTGTGGGATGCAAACAAGGCCGGTGTGGGTATTCTGTGGGATGCAAACAAGGCCAGTGTGGGTATTCTGTGGGATGCAAACAAGGCCGGTGTGGGTATTCTGTGGGTATTCTGTGGGGATGCAAACAAGGCCGGTGTGAGTATTCTGTGGGTATTCTGTGGGGATGCAAACAAGGCCGGTGTGGGTATTCTGTGGGGATGCAAACAAGGCCGGTGTGGGTATTCTGTGGGATGCAAACAAGGCCGGTGTGGGTACTCTGTGGGATGCAAACAAGGCCGGTGTGGGTATTCTGTGGGGATGCAAACAAGGCCGGTGTGGGTATTCTGTGGGGATGCAGACAAGGCCGGTGCGGGTATTCTGTGGGATGCAAACAAGGCCGGTGTGGGTATTCTGTGGGATGCAAACAAGGCCGGTGTGGGTATTCTGTGGGATGCAAACAAGGCCGGTGTGGGTATTCTGTGGGATGCAAACAAGGCCGGTTTGAGCCCTGCGGGCGGTTCGGGTGCGTGCGGAGCGGGGCCGGGAGCGCTCCCTTTGCGCTCCCGCTCCGCCGTTCCGGGCGCTCCATCTAGCGGAGACACAGCTCATTCCTTCCAGGGGACACAGCTCACACGGCACCTTCCAGGGGACACGGCTGTAGCCCGGACACGGCTGCCATTCCCTCCCTGCGGCCGGCGCTGCCCCGGCCCCAGCAGCGCCATCCCGAGCGCTCCCCCGGGATCCATCCCCACGGCCCCCGCTCGCTCCTCTGCCTTCCCCGCCGCTTTTTGTGCTCCATCAGCACCGAGGCTCGGCGGGCAGGCAGTGCAGAGCCAGCGTGCACTGCTGGCTTTGAAGTCTCTCACTTCAAAGAGAAAAGGGGCTGGGGATGCGCTGGTGGCACAGGAGCCATGCTCAGGACTAAGGAAGGGCTGCGCTGGGCAGAACAAGAACAATGAGCGCAGCAGCTCTGCTTTAGCAAAGTTAAGGATGATGTGTCATTGCATGGTCAGGGGAAAACATAAAATAAAAATACCCAAATAGATTTATCTCAACTGTTACCTCCAAACTCGGGGAGCAGCGATATAGGCAGACCCAAGAAGATGAAACAGAAACTGGTGCAGCAAAACTCCTCTGTCAATGCCACTGTCACCTCCCTCAGCAGGAAGGTAGCGCAGACACCACGACATTTCATTTAGGAAGCACAGGGTGCTCACACCCCCCGTGCATTACTGTCACAGCACCAAATCAACTTCTACAAACAGGTACTTAAAACAATTCTTTAGGTCTGACACATTGGAACAAGTCTGAATCACAAAAGGACCCCTGAACACAGGTGTGCAGCCTAATAATTAGCATTTCGGTAGTTCTTTAAATCACAATCTTAGAAAGACAACTAATGTGCCTTGCCCTATAATGGTTTTTCCATTAGGAAAATGTGTAGTCTTGCCCTATAAGGTTTTTTCACAATTCCAGATAAGAAGGCATGACAATATTATTCTTAGAAAATTACCTCAATGAAACTTAAAAATTCAGGATTTTTTAAAATTAATCTAAGAATTACGGAATATTACCCACAGAAAACGGTGTACACCTTGTTTATGTCCAGTCTATAGAATGGGAGGGCTACAAACTACTCAGAAGTGTACAGATGGACCTGCAGTGACAAAGCCTCCTTTTCCCTGCTGCCACTTGTGGCAGTTTGTCAAGTATCAGACAGGAGAAAGAGAATTTGATAGTAAAGAAATACTGTGCATGTTTCACTTTAATTTGTTTTTATATAAAATTTTGTTTTCTTATTTTCTATAGAGACAAGTTACTTACAGTACTACACACTCTATTTTGTTCACATATACAGCAGTAATTTTAAATGAAAATTTTCACACAAGTCCATTAATCCACAGAAGTTTGCCCCATTTGTTTTGTTGTGTTTTGGGTTTTTTTTTCTCCACAATTCATACCATCACATCTCACACTTTGCTGCTGTTATGAATTCACAAGGAAAGAATTTAACTTTGAGGACAAAATCAGCTGCAGGAGAACATAATTTAGAGCTTGTTTCCATGTAAGGGTAATAAAAATTAAAATATCCATAGTAGCATCAAATGTAATTGTAAGAATACACAGTAGGGCAGCATAAACACATCCTGATCAAGAAGTTTTTTTATGATATATTATTAATCTCTTAAAAATTAAAAGTATGTCAAATCTCAGAAGGAGAATAAGTGATAGATTAATTATGCTATTATGTGAAGGTTGCGTCTTTTTTTCTGTAGGAATTAAATTAACTGGACATCAGCACAGCTTCCTTCCACAGTGAAACCACTTCTTTTATTATTCTGTCCACATCTGGACATCCTCATATATTCTGAACCTAAGTCCACCACACTTAGTCCTCAGTGCTGGACTCACTTCAATGTATACCAGAGAGATGTTAACATGCTCATGTATTGCACCAAGAAATCCTCCCTGTCTCCACTTCCCCAGTCCTCTGCGTCCTGTCCACTCCCCAGAGTATGGGATCCCTCCAGTGCAATGAATGATTCCTCTGCAGCTCCCTCCAGGACTTTGTTTATCATCATCTACCCACAAAACTCAAAATATTCCTCATCATTTTGGCCCTAACCCCATAACATGGCCTAAGTCACTTCCAAATTTAGCTCAATGACTCCTTCATTGAGTTAAATTTGGAAGTCTAGCTCTTTCTTTTGGCTTTAAATCTGAATTTTAACTAAAACTTCCAGTTCTTATGACCAAGCCTGACAGGTTCTAGTTAAATACCCAGCTTCACCCCAAGAGATAAAGATATGACTGAGGAGAAATAAATCTGAGGGGTTTGTAGCTTTAAGCTTCAGTTTATTCTGAAGCACTACCAAGGCTTCCCAAGGTAGGCACTTACACATTCTCCAAAATCCCATTCCAGAAGAAAGATCCCTGATGCCATTACCCAGTCTCCTTCCTGTGCCAGAATCTAAGAGGTAAAAGTTGGATTTTGTTTTCTGGTTTTTGTTTTTTTATTTTTGTTTAACTTAAAATTTTGGCTCTCTTTCCCTGCAGAATGACAAGCTTAGGCATGGAAGGAGTTTTGTGTATGAAATTGATACAAAGCCACCTATAAAGGGTTATTTAGTTTGAGATAGGGACAGAAGTACCATGTGAGAAAGTCCAATTTTATACACAAAGCCAATATCGGCTCCTTTCTCTTCTTCTGGTTTATCCACCAATTTTCAATGAAGCAGTTGCTTTTTTCCTAATTGCATTTTCCCCTCAATTGTCCAGGGATCCTGTCCTTTCCATATTACACTTCCAGTTGTTTCATTAGTGTAACCTCTTTCTCTTCATGAGTCCAGCATCAGCTCCCTCCTCCTCTCTTCACACTCTAATTGGTCTTTTTTTTTTCATCTTTTCCTACTTCAATTGATAAGGTGTCACACTCCACACCACTGAGTCTTTTCTTCCCCTCAGCTACTAACTAGAGTGCAGAAATTCATCTACAATATTTTCTCAAAGCCACTTTCATCAACACTAATCAGCTCTCCCTTGCTGTGTTGGCCATCCTTCTTCACTCCTACCTGTTATTCCTTCCTTTCTAAACTTTCTTAATGCAACAAAATTCAGACTGGAAACTCGGAATTCACTCTTCTATTCCCCTCTGCTGCTTTTTTGGCATTATTTCAGCCAAGTTCAAGTGCCTCATCCTCCAGGATTCAGACCATCCAAGACTCAGCATTAAGATCTGACCCTGCTGGACAATTACACACAGATTACCTGCCATTCCTTAGCTTGAGACCTCTCTCAGTGTTCTATGTCACAAACCCACAGCCAGACACCTCTACTCAAGCATCAAACAACATTTCACCCTGGATGGGACCTTCCCCTCCCTTGCAGAGCGATTTCCAGGAACCAGAGCTCAGCACTGGCTGCATGTGCTCTGTGGAATGTACAGAACGTGGAGCTGAGTGGTTTGCAGCAGAAATAGGCCGGGCACCCGGGGAGAAGCAGGTGCTCCTCAGCGTGAGCACCGGCACAACCGGCGGCACTTGCGCACCAGCCAGCTTCCCTCTGACTTCCAAGAACCTCCCAGCCGTGACAAGCACAAAACCCCTCACAAGCAGAAAGAAAGCCTTAAAGCTTATTTATTCCAACTGTGCTTATGCCGGTCTTAAAGGATTTTCTCGTGGGGTTCTTTAAAAGAGAGAATCTTCGCCTCAAATTCCAAGTAACAAAGCATCAGAGAGACCAGTTCCCCTTTTTCCCTTTCACTCCATACTCACAAAATTCTCCTATTCATATTCATGTGCTTTGAAGGGGAAAAAAAAATTAGCAAAATTCTCTTTGAAATATTCTTATGCACATAAATAATGCTTCCTCTTTGCTCTCCTTAAATTACCAAAACTACTTCTCCAGCTAAGACTATGGTTTTGTCTGTTCCTTTAAGATTTAGAATTTGTTCATGAAATTTAAAATAATTTCAAGAAAATTCAGCAACATCAAAATTTTAACACCATAATTAAACAAAAATTACTACAAATATTTGAATTTTAAAAATTGTCACAGAAATTGGAAAACCAATTACTCTTCAAATTTAATTAATTTTTAGTGCATCTGAATTGGTTTTGCTGTTTCTAGCTTCTATTTAGGGAATGCCTCCAAAGACTCTCAGATTAAAATATAAATCTTAAAGACACAAAGCAAAGTCATTTGGTTTTGGCTTAATTCTGACCATATAAAAATTGAGACTGGATCCCTTCACAGATGTTATATTTTGTGAGGGAATTATACCTTGCTTTGTCATCTCTCAATATAATACTCATATAATATGATTTATTTTAATATAAACAGTATCATTTATTCATTAAAACTACATAGAATAATAACAACACTTTAAAAAAAAGTAAAAGAAAAAAGACCTAAAAGGAGATTTTAAAGAATTGCTTTTATGTGAATATGGTCTTTTCTACAAACCTGAATGATACATGAAATTCAGCTCTTGGAATCACAGAATATCACATGGGGCTGCATGGACTCTCACACACATAAAACGAAACCCTACAGATTATTGTCCTGGGGCTTCCAGTCCTTCCCACAACGGTGTCTAATTGATCTTATGCACAGAAAACCCATTTAGGCCTGACTTAACTCTCCAGCCTTATATTTTGTAGCTTCACCCACAAAATCCAACTTCTCCTCTGGGAAAGGCTCCTCCATGGACATCCCAAGAGCACAAAAGGGGCAGAAACATCTCTCATATTAGGCCAAACAGGTCAGTTAAAGCTAACAAGGGGAAGCATTGCCCTGCTGATCAGCCAGAGCCTGGACACGTTTATACAAATAGTGTATCTCCAAAACTTATGCTTAATTTCTGCTCAAAAAATGCATAAAAAGTACATTAAACAGATAAAATTATTCATGAGCAAATACTATATTTAAATTAAGAGACAGAGAACAGAGAAGCTTCAAGTACCATGTTTCTGTAAGGGTTGTTCAAAGCAATAGAAAGCCGAGACTTTAAAAGTAACTTACTTTCCTTGAAGTTCAGGAAAATATATCTCTATCCATAAACCACCCATAATAAGTAAAGAACACAATTCTGTACAAGTCCCGTGCATTATCACAGAGATAAAGTCAACATTTAAAACCAGGTAAAGCGCAAAACTATTCACACCAAATGCTCCCATACCTGTTGTTCCACGCAGCTGAACTCAGCATAGTGCAAGCTCGACCTCCCCAAAACCTTTTATCAGCTCTGACCCACCAGGTGCCCCAGCAGGGCTCCTCCCAGCACAGGTGCAAGTGGTGATGGAGATTGCTCTGCTGCAGGGCACCAATTGGGATCAGCTGGGAATTTCAGCCAGGCCACCCCAACAGCCAGCAGCAGGTGCTACCATCAGGCCTCAGCCAGCACAAGCCACCCCACCTACGCACAAAGGATCCCACCACATTTCATTTTGTGCCTGCCTCTTACTGAAAGGGAGCCCCAAAGCCACAGATCTTCCCTCCCTGTGCACGTAAATCCATCCCTGCTCCAGAGACAATCCCAACCTTTACTAAGGTGCAGCACAGATCTCGCTGGATCAGCTACACTCTGTGCATTGTACATGCAATTTTACCGCTGGATCTTGAATTTTTCCTTGAAGCCAGTATTATTGGTACCAAAACTACATCCCCTAATTCTGATAAGAAATGTTTCTGGGGTGTTACAATCTTACCTATCAATAAAAAGCTAAAATATCAAATCTTGGGGACTGTCTTCACTAGAATGATAGTTAGGAGCAAAATTAAATGCAAGGACTCACCAGTAATCTCCAGACAGGGCAGCTTCAGATTCCACAGATAAAACAAAACAGCAAAAAAACAAATGCCAGGCTAACTAAAACAGCAGCTAGACTACAAATAACAACCAGTAAAATATCTGTAGCATTGTTTCACCCTCTATTTACCTTGAGCCAAACTCATGGAACTGGTGGAAGCCTGAGCGCTCAGTGAGTGCAGTCCTGGGCTCTGAACACAGAACACTGCAATGCTGCAGAGAAGGCAGCAGGAACATTTTTCTCAGGGATTTAGTGATGCATTTCAAGGTAAACTCCATTGTAAGTTTATCATTGTATCTAGTTTTATCATTTTCTACAATAAAACAATACTAAAAAGGCAGTCCTGGGAGTGGATAATCACTTACATCTGATACACACCACTGATCCTCAAAAAATTTCTCTTGTCTTAAGGTGTGCTTTCATGTACTCCTCATTAATACTTAAATACTTCAGCACCTAGTGCTGAAAAGTCAATATGATTTTCAAGACTGAAATAATATGGAAGGAAATACCTTTGAAACAAGCAAACTTTAACAATCTTATTTACCTAAATCTTGCCAAAGTGATTCAATTGCCATAAAATACTTAGTCAAGGAGCAGACAGCCTTGCTGCATAATTCATCAGTCATTTTAATCCTGTTGATGAGTATCAGGTTCTCTACAGAAATGCTTTTAAAGAGTGCTTAAGAAAAATCATTGTTAGTCAGGGAATTAGGAGATGTATTACTAACAGATAAAACAATCCAGCAAAACCCACCCTGTGGCCTCTGTAATGGCAAACACTATTCTCACAAAGCAAACTTATACCCCTGAAGTCATAGACAAACTGCAAATGCTAATACTTTACACAGAAATCCGAGTTAATAGGTTTTCCCCAGCATTTACTTTAAAATTACTGAAAAATACTACATACAAAGAAGAATTTGCTCAGTTCTGAGGTTGCTCTAGATCTCAGGAACTTGCAAGCTGAAAGCAAAAAATTTCATAATCAAATGGAGTTGCACACAGTCCTAATTACTGGAGAAACTTGTAGGATTTTTTACTCTTTCCATATTACCTACCCTTACATGATTTTATATTTCAATAATGACAAAAGTAAATTACATACTACATTAAGACTGTGGACTAAATAATAAAGCCTACAAAATGCCAGAACTAAGTTCATCTGTGTAATTAGAATTTAAATATCCTGACTGTTTTATTCCATACATGTTTCCCATACAGAGCTTGACTTTCCCTCAGTCAGCTGAGAATATGCATAGGCAAAACAACACTGGAATGACTGAATAAAAAAATAAAAAAAACTTTGGTTCCTTGCTTTCATTCATTCTTTTTTGTTCTCCAGCATTCATCCCTGCTCCAACAAAACCTTGGAATTGTGACCCAGGGGCAGAACAATCTCCTGCAGGACCTGCACACACAGCCCCATCCACACTGGGATGGGAGAGATGTTCAGAAGTGGCAAAATCATGAGATTTCAACCCATTAATTTCTGGGAATTATTTAATAGTTGTTGGTCAAATTTGAACAGGTATTCTGACTGACTTGAAAGGGCCAAAGTCGTGTTCCTGAAAAATATCCCATTTTCTCTGGTGACCTATCAAAGACTGCTAGAATCTCTTGAGAATTACTGCTTTATGTGCATTTTAAGTACAGAGAAATGGTCTGAACTCAAGCATTTATTTCCAGAGTTTAAATTTATCAATTTAACTTTGAGAATGAATCTCACATCTCTTGACACTACCTATGAAAGTGCTGCAAATCCCTCTCTGTTGGGATGGTGTGAAAAAAGGCAGCTGCACTATCCCAGCTCAGCCCTGTCCAGCTGTGGCGCTCAGGGGCTGATGCCTCTCCCTTATCACACCTCATTGTGCCAAATGTGGGATTCACCTGGCTTTGAGAGTCAGAGGAACCAGCATGAAGTTCAATCAGTCCAAGTGCCCAGTCCTGCATTTTGGCCACAATAACCCCTCCAGTGCTCTAGGCTGGGGACAGTGTGGCTGGACAGCAGCCAGGCAGAAAGGGCCCTGGGGACAGCAGCTGGACAGGAGCCAGCAGAGTGCCCTGGGGGCCAAGAGGCCAATGGCTCCTGGCCTGGGTCAGGAATGGTGTGGCCAGAGGAGCAGGGAGCTCATTCTGCCCCTGTGCTCAGCACTGCTGAGGGCACACCTGCAGTGCTGTGCCCAGCTCTGGCCCCTCAGCTTGGGAAGGACCTTGGGATGCTCGAGCACGTCCAGAGGGGACAACGAGGCTGGAGAGGGATGGGAACACAAAGAACCCCTGAGGGAGCTGGGGGTGCTCAGCCTGGAGAAAAGGACAACCAGGGTTGCCCCCATCACTCTGCAGCTCCTGAAAGGGGCCTGTGCTCAGCTGGGGCTGGGCTCTTTCTCCAGCAGCACTGGCACAACCAGAGCACACAGCCTCCAGCTGCACCAAGGGAAATACAGGTTGGATATTAGGAAAATGTTTTTTACAGAAAGGCTGATAAAGTTCTGGAATGGCTGCCTGGGGACGTGGTGGAGTCCCCATCCCTGGGTGTGTTTAACAGAGCCTGGATGTGGCACTGGGTGCCAGGGTTTGGGTGAGGTGTTTGCTTGGGCTGGTCTTGAAGGTCTCTTCCAACCTGGTCATTCTGTGAATCATATGAATTCAAATCAGGTGTGCTGTGCTCACTTAGTTACACAGCACTTTTGGCGTCCCACCACTACCATGAGTGAGTGCTGGTTTCTGCATCTCCTTAATAAAACTAAACCCAGCTTTACTTCTGTCCCATGTAATTTTAATTTATGTGCCAGTAACTGTCCACATCATATGCCTGGAGAAAAAACAGCAGTTTAAATTTAGGAATTTCTGGGTTTCAGAACAAAAAAAATTCAAGTGCTCAAGTCCTCAATCTTACACATAATTTCTGTGTAGCTTTTCTGTTAAATAATGACTATAGGGCTTTCTGAAAGTCAGTTTACAAACACAGGTTTTCTACTGGCAGTGAGGAAGCACAGTTCAGGGAATAATGGGTTTTTGTGGGGGATGAGCATTTTAATTTATTATTGTCTTGATCTGTTGTTATTGTACGTGTAGTATTTGCTAATATACTTTAAATAACTGAGAGACACCATCTGAAAAATGAAAATTACAGAGATATTTAATGCAACAATTTTACTGATCCCAAGTAATCAAATGCTTGATTGGTTTAGTGCCACCCCCACAAAAAAAAAAAAAAAAGCTGATATGCACTCTGCAAACTTTCTTCAGTAGAAGTTTAAAAAATGAAGTAGCACAAACATATTTGAGCAGGGTTTCCACACTTGCCACAACACAGGCAGTCGTAGTGGGGACTGGAGAGGGATGAGGTCAGTGGCAGGAAGGAAAATGTGATTACCTAATTCCCATTCTGCTGCCAACTCTGACCTTTGGATTCCATTTCAAACCCAGCTATCGTGTTACCAAAATAATATACTGCAGGAGGGATACTGTTTGGCTAATATGACATGTAGATTCCTAATAGGAATTTTATCCTTACAACTAAATTGCAGTTATGCCAATTATGATATATTTTTATGTGCATGTGGCACACTATTTCAGAACTGGCTACAGCATTTTTTCCCTTGACATACAAAGAGCCTGAAGAAAAAAAAAAGATGAAAAATTCAAGCTGAATTCCATGTCAGTGCTTGCAACTTGAGTTGATTTTGTACAGCAAATTCCAAATGGTCATCTTCCATTAATAGATTCTTACTAATAAAGTGTCAAAATCTTAAAAAAATTCTTGAAGAGGGTATAAAATGACATTCAAACAAACAATGCAGGAGTAAGATTTGATTTGATATTAATATTTAAGAAGTAGGAAAACCATTCCAAATGGCATCTGTGTGAAGCAAGCCACGTTACCTTCACCAGAAATGTGAATTCTGACAAAAAAAATGATAGTTTCTTTCCAAAAGTAAGCTGTGAAATATTGATTTCTGCAGCATGTTATGAAAAGCTGGGCCTTCTAACCCTTGGTAATGATTGTGAGAAGGAAAACAGTGAGATGAGATACAACCTCACATTAATTGCACATGGAAATCATGTTTTTTAAGCTGCTTAATTTACTGTGAAACTGGAGGGAGACAAGGAGCTGAAGAGAGGGCAAAACCCATCATTTATGACTTGCTTAAAATTTGTTTTTAAGTGACTCTGTGCAAAGGAATTGCAAATACATTCTTTATAGGATGAAGGAGATGAAGTGGCAGGTGAGTCCCTTTGAGCCCAGCTGGAATTAGAATTTAGAACAGAGAGGCTCACCTGGGCACAGCTCAGGTGCAAGAGCAGCACAATTCCCTCAGTGGTGATCACATCACTGAGGCTTCTGCTGGGAACAGCTGGTATTTGCTATTGATACCTGCATTCAGAGGCACCGGAGAGAAAAAGATTTGTTTGCCAATGACAGCTTCTGATCATTCCGCAAGGAAATTGTAAGAAAAAAATGACAATTATCTCCAGGTACAGGTGATCTCAAAAATGGGATAGCCCTCAATTAGATATGTAATCTTACTGCTTGTTTTCATCTTCAAGCAGTAGAAGGTTTTAAAACACTAGAAAATACACTAAAGGATCGTTTCTTCTTTAACGTGGGCCCCTTGTATTTTTAAAAATTAATCCTGTGATTTGTCATAATTCTCTGAAACTACGGAAAAACCACAAACATCTTATTTCAAACAAATAATTGAGAAGAAAATATTTTAATTATTCAAGCAGGACCTTGACTGGATTTACTGGGCATAATTACCTCTAAGAAAACATTCTAAGCCAGAACTGATTAGAAAGTGGGAGAATTCTTCACAAGCCAGTACCCACACACTCACTGTGTCAGCTAAGTGTCCCACCTACTGAATTCCTGAAAGAATCCTTCATGTCAATGAATATAAAGAGAAAAAAAATTGCAAATCAAAGATAATTGCTCTTAAACACAAAACTTACAGAGCCATTAGAAATTGGGAGGTAATTTTCAGATTTTGCTTAGATGAATAAAATTTAGGAGCAGATTCCCTTGAAATCTACAGATCAGAGAAGTGGGTATACTAAAATCCAGTTGATATAAAGGAAAAATTAATCATGAATTGCACATAGCATGCAGGATCTGGGGCAGAAGCCTGCTACTCTGCTGAGTCTGTTTCAAGAAAATCATCCTCAGAAATCTCAGACTGAAACACAAAATCACCTCCATCTTTTTCTTTCTCCAAACAGGTGTGAAATGCAGCTCAGCTGAAAACTGCAGTTCTGACTTGCAAGTGAATTAAGCTTCACAGAATGATAAATAAAATGTTCAGTAATGTGCTTTTGGTGTGACTGAATAAGGCATCTGGATAAAATTGAGAACTATAGGAGAACATTAAATCACTTTAAAAACATGCATGAACTTCAGAATGATGCTGTCATCACATTATTTATATTCTAGACAGACCAAAGAGCTATTATATTTCAGGTCTTTCATAGCAAAACAAAAGCTTTACACAAGTAATATTAAGTATTTAGATGCTTTCATGCAGGATTTATTAGTTCATATTTTGTCCTGTCTCTATATTTCTCTCAATTTCAACTGCATTTTTTGTCATTTCAGCTTTATACTGTTTGGTACATTTGTTTTGTTATCTATTATCTGATGAACAATCTGAATTCATGCAGAGCTGGATATGGCTCAGAGAACTTATCCCCCCTAGATCATCAAACTAAACAAAAGCAGGAGACAAAGAAAAATAGTAGAAAAACCCCTCAGTTTTGTACTATTAAGACAAAAAATCTTCACACACCTTTAATGTTTATCAGAATTAACCATGTTATAGAACAGCCAACAGCAGAGGAAGTTATTTCACACAGTAAGACATAAACTGTCTTTTCAAAGATCTTTTTTTAGTACTCTTCTTTCACAGAACTATATAAACGTTCACCATAAAACTAAATGTGTAAAAGAACATATTTCATTAGAAATTAACATCATAAACTAAATGGTCACCAACAATAATTAGATTTTTCTACAATCACCAAAATTTGTTTTTTGATCTAACTTTTAAAACAGGGGCATCACTCAGCTTATCTCCTTGACCAGGGCAGTGCTGCTCCTTCTGGGTTTCCTGTGATTGGGATTTTTTACACATTAGCCCAAAAATGCTGCTGTTAGACTTTACTGCACCTACCAAGGCAGAAACATTTTTCATACTCATTCAGCCTGAAATTTTCCACTTGTCCCTAACTGTTGCTCTCTCATTCTGCCAACTATTCTGAGTATAGCCATCAAACCTTTTGCATAGTAACCTTTTTAATTTGCTTCAGAGCAGCTAAACATGTAAAGCCATCAAAATGTCAGAGAATCAGCAGCTCCATCTCAAATCCTTCTCCTTTCATGGCGATCTCTGTACCAATTCAACAAACCTTTGCCTTAGAGCCACATTTGTTGATGTAGTATAAACCTACAGTTAAATAGGATTTCATGTTCTGTTTAAGCAAAACAGACAAAAAAAAAAAGCCTGTCATCAACTAAACATCTACCTGCAAAGCAGCTCTGATTTAAAGCATATTTGTAGGCAAACAAATATAAATTATGTTGTAAGATTTGCATAAGCAAGATTGATCCAACATAGAGAAGAAATTAAATGATCCAGCTGTGGCTGTTTCTGGGGGGTGTCAGGGATTTTCTGGCACCAAGGCACGGGGGAATGGGGTTTGCTGCTGGCTGCCACACTCCTCTGGGCAGGAATACAGGTGATGCTCAGGAATTTCACAAGCTGGTGTCCTGATCATGTGAAAAGGGTTTCGATGACCAAGGATGAGCAGTAAGTGCAGAGGGAATAACACAACCCCGAGGCTGGCCAGGAAAACTGGATTGCTTTCTTTGGAGCAGATTTCACAGAACTCCTCAAACAGAACTCTTAATCATCTGACCCAAAAAAGACTTGGAGAATTCCTCTCTTTGAGAAGTGGGAAATGACATGCTCACGATGTTCCAGTGAGCCAGAACACAGAACTGAATTAACTCCTATTCCAAAGTGTGATGACAGGGTAGATCAAAAAGATAAAGTATAAACCCAGCAAAGATTATACACCACCATCTCGTAATAGGTGTAAAAATGCACATATATTGATTCAGTAGATGATTATTCAAGCATACAGTAATTAATCTTTATTGTGATAGAAGCTACAGAGAGGAAAGACAAAATCTGAAATTACTTTAAACTTATCCTATCAAATCCTTTCAGGACACATCAAAGATTTTATGTTCAGTCTGTTGGTTCAAATATTCTCATAGTGAATTATGTTTCAGGAGTTTGTTTCCCTTTGAAACAGAAGGTAAATTTTCCAATCCTTGTTATACATTAATTGCACCTTATGTATTTTCATAAGTAGCCAGCTATAGGAAAATTACCTTACTAGTTTTTACAATAAATGCAGAATTCTTTACTGGAGAAACCACCCACACGTAAAAGCCGTGAACACAAATGCTGACAATCAGTCTGACATCCAATCTGTTTCCAGCCCACAGCCACAGAAATAGAGCACTGCACATTCCCAAAAAAGACCACTAACATTTTCGCCACTTTAAAGTACATTAAAACTTCTTTGATTACTCAGAAGCTTTGCCCCTGCTCGGTTCATCCTTCCTCCAACTCATTCACATGTACAATTAAAAGATAATCACCTAAAGTTTTTGTGCTGGGGTTTCAAAAGGATGATAAGGCAGCAGACTGTCACTGAAATTCAAGGCATTGAGTTCTTAATAATTTTCTTTAATAGCCATAACTGTAATTTGAGTATATCAATGACAGCAATTGAGCCATATGAATTATGTGTTGATTTCCAAACAATCAGAAATAAAAAAATTGTAGGATATCATATCTCTCAGATAAGAGAGAAATGAAAAGCAAAAGGAAAGGCAAAACATTTAAACAACATGAATATTATAAAGCATGAATACTATAAAGCACCAATGTCTATTAGAATTCAAAATATCTTTGTGATACAGCATATAAAAAGGGGTTTAATGAAACAGTAATAAGATGTTTGAATAATTTGTCCTATGAACTGCAAATCACAAAACACCAGGAAGATTTATTACTCACAGAATACAGGAGCATTCTGGGAATGATAAATTCCAAAAGGCTTGGGGGAAGGAAAAAAAAAAACCTTAAAAATCAGACTTTAACCATTACTCAAAGCAATACCAACCCAAAAACTGGTACTACTGAAAATGCACTCAAAGTGATGCAGTCTGGTAAGGAAGAGGATGAAAACATTATCCAGGGGGGAGCTGGGGAACAACTGTGGGGAAAGGAGCTTTAGGGGAAAGGACAGGGAAGAGCAGGAGGATGACAACGAAAAGCAAATTGCCCTCACAGCAAAGCCCAGGTGCAGCAGCCTGGGAGGTGTCACGAAGGCCCTGGGGAGCAGAACCCAAGGGATGGGATCCTTCCCCTCCAAGCCAGCAGTGGTGGGAGCTTGTGCTCCCCGGGGTGAGCAGATGGACAGATGGACACCAGGGCATGGATCAGGGAGTGGGGGATCATCCAGGAGAGCCTGAGACAGCTGGGGCTGCTCAGGCAGAGAAGGAAATTTATTTATTATTATAAATAATATTTAAATAATAGGTATAATAATAAATTATATTATTCGAGGGATCCCAGAAATGCACATGAACTCCTGAAGGGAGGGTGCAAAGAGGAGGCAGCCAGACACTTCTCAGTGCTGGCCAGGCAAGTTAGAAGGGGCAACGGGCACAGACTAACTAATTATTATTTAAATATCAGAGAAGTTGTTTCCTGGGAGGAGAATCTACCCAACAGTGGAACAGTGCTCCCATACTGGTTGTGAGTTCATGGGGATGCCCCAAACCTGCTCCCTGTGCACCTTCTCCTACAGCTGATCCCGCTTTGGGCAGTGATGGATTCAGCAACACCCATAGGGCCCCTCCAGCCTGTGTCATTCTGTAATTCCATAACACCAAAACACCAATTATTCTAATTCTTCTCTGGAATAATCAGCCACTTACCCTTCATCCACATCCAAATGTCAAATTATTCAACCCTCTGTGGTATGCTGCTTTTAAATCTTTAAAAGTTCAGTTACAGCTCCTCCCTCTGATAATCAGAACCTTCAACTGTCTATGTTACAAATTAATTAAAAAATATATGAAAGAAAAAAAAATAAAATAAAAAAACCCTTTAGAGTTTATGTGGTAAGGTTTCAGGAGTGAAGTCTGTGAAGCACTGAAGTGTAAAAAGGTGAAGTGAAAAAAATTTAGACCATCTATAATAAGGAGGAGAATGAAGAACGAATGAATGAACTCAACTTCAAAAAGGTAATACTGCCAAGCTAAAATATTTTAGTCATGGCACACTTGGAAATTCAAAACCCAATGATAAGGACTTTATTCTAGGATAAGGCAGCTGAAGATTTAACTCTGAAATAACTATAAAGATCTAGGCAATATGGATCTCTTAAGACATAAAAGCCTTAAATTGCACAATGCCAACTCTATCCTCCTGTCAAAATATTTATAATTTATTAAAAATTGTAAAACTCTGCTGCTGCTAAAAACAAAATGCTATTTTTGATTAAATATTGCTATTTCTTGTTCTCAGCAATGATTACTGAATCTAAAAAAAAATGGACCTGAAGGTTTTAATAAGAACTCAGAGAGCAAAAATCCTCTTTTGTCCAGACCAACTCTAGACACAACTTTGCTCTTACTCATAATTCCTCATGCTGTGACAGTGGTATCTTTTGAACAGCTTTAGCATGTACTGAATGCATGACAAACATAGGAAACTGAAACTTAAAGGGGGAAAAATCCTTTAGTTCCAAGACAGATGCTCACTTCTGAAGTCTTTTCAACCTCCTCCTTCCCACTGTGTTTCATTTCAGAATTCAGCACTATCACACAAAAAAGAAGCCTTGCTCTGTCCATGGGGTAGCAGAGGGAATGTGTGTTCATCAAAACCCTTTATTGTCTGCCCTAAATTGGGCCTTTCCAGCCATGTTTGACAGCTGAATCATAAACACGATATTCTGTGAGCTTTTTCTGAGCTTTGGAAAGTAACATTCTAAATCTACAGCTCACCTCGAATGTCTCTCTCTGATCAATATCTATTTAAAGAGTTTTCCCTGAATTAATTAGCACTTTTATTTCATATTTACTACAGTGCTACTTTCACTTAAAAACAAAAAAAAAAAAAAAAAGGTTTTGCCTGTTCACAAGATTTCTTCTTCACACAGATTTTTCCACGTTACTGAACATTCAGTCTTGAAAACAGAAGAAATTAAAGTTTTCCAGTGTCACAGCATTTAACCCCCTATCCAATCCACACACCTGCAGCTATTTGCATTTGATAATACACTTTTAATGCATGGGGAGCTAATTTCTGGCTAACCAGAAAGGCTCCCAGTTCCTAGGTTTGCAGTTTCCAGCGGCCCCACCATCAGTGGAGCCACTCAAACTATTGCAGATCCTCTTCTTAATGCTTTAGGTTGGTTAGACCCACTGTGAGAAGCCTGAGTACTGATTGCATGGCTAGAAATTATTCCTATTAAAATAGGGATACTTAATTAAAAAAGAAGTGATCAATCAACGATGATTGTATATGTAGATATATTATTTAGGTGTGACAGAATGATATCAATAGTCCTATAAAAGATTTTGGTTTAAATCCTAAAAATTAAACTTGCCACATGCTTTGAATCTTCCTATGTGGAATGTCATTGCAAAGGGAACACATCAAGAATTTGGCTACTGAGCAGATATGAGTTGTGAAAAGTTAGAGACATTATTGAAGTTGCACTATTTAAAATAAATAAAAAAATACTAAAATTTACTTTAGCATGTATAGAAAGTAAACACTTATTTTCAGAGTCTTATCGTGTGTTCTGGTTTTACTTCACTCTGGTTTCTTTTGCCTCCTTCCTTGATCTCTCCCTTTTTCTGGCCCAGTATGCCCAAATGCACATAGATAAACATTTTCATATAAACATGCATCCATCCATATCTCTCTATTTATATATATATGTGTGTATATATATGTGTATATATAGGTGTGTATATATATATATATAGGTGTCTATATATAGGTATAGATAATAAATAATATTTAAATAATAAGTATAATAATAAATAATAATAAACAAAAATATATAATATTTAAGTTTGTATGGAAATTCCCAAGTTCTCTCTACTCTCTCATTACAAACTTTGCCAGTGCCAGCCAAGAACCCAGCTATGAAGGAAGGCAAAAAAGGCAAAGGGAAGAGAGAGAAGCACTTTCTCTGCAGCCCAAACCAACGCTGCTTGCCCAGCTTCTCCTCCCTGTGGGGCTGGCAGGCTGAAGGCACAGATGCCAAGCTGAGGCAGTGATTTTGCAGTGATGGCATCTGGCTCCTTGGCACATACCACTGATATTTGCGTTGGCTCCTCTGCTCTTGCCCCTGGGGCTGTTAATGGGTTAAGTTCATGATAGGATGTTGTCTGAGCCTTTCTTTTAACTCATCTTCGATTCTGCTCAATTTCTGTCAGAATAAAGCTGCTCTTCACCCTCCTGGAATCTTTGTGCTTTCGCTGGTATATGTGATGATGTCATTTTGGATGGGCCTGTTGTGCTAATGGATGACTTGGATAGGGCAAACCACTTCTTTGTATATTTTACACTTTAAAAAAATTATGGCTGCCAAAACTTATTAACACAAATACTTTATTCAAGGACACTGTTTTTTATTGTGATCCTAAAAAAAAAAAAAAGAGCTAAAAGTGTGAAAGTACCATAGGAAGCAGCATCAAAATCTGATTCTATTTCATTATAACTCCTTGTGATAAAAAAAATAAAAAATAGTATCCTTCTCTATATATTGCAGGAAATGTTGATGCGAATTTTACAGCTTAAAGTAGAAAGTCAGTGAGCTGCTTGAACACGTTACAAAAGGTAACTCCAATGGGCTTATCTCACAACAACATGGTTTCTAGTCCAGAAATATCAGTTTATATGACAGTAATTACTAAAACAGATGGGCAAGGAGCCAAAAAGAGGCATCACATCGACAGTGGGCTGAATGCAACTGGGAGCTATGGAGCAGAAAGGAGCTGTGCCAGATTGTGTGGCAGCTGAGAGTCTCATTGGTGACCATTTGCTGTGCAATCTCAGACACATCTAAAAAATTATGCATTCCCCATTGATTTCATGCTAAAATGGTTGAGAAAAAAAAAAAAAAAAGCCTCTGTCTGAACTTGAACACAGTACCTGCTGACAAGTTCCTTCCTTTGAGTACTCAGGATTTTCCTCCTTGCACTTCCACGTTCCTATCTGCCATTCACAAGCCTGGCTGCACATTTTAGATCCACACTGTCAGGTGCTACATGAGTGGCAGTCAAAACAACAACAGAGGTCTGCAGACAGAATTAACCAATAGCTTCAAAATATTCCTAACATTTACCCCCCCCAAAAAAAATCCCACTGCATATTTTCCCTTCAGGAAAGCTATTTATAAATACTGGCAAACTATAGGTAAGCAGCACTTTGATAAAATGAACAGAAAAAAAAAAGTCAACTTGAAAGACAAATTATCTCTAAAATATTTATGACTAAATAAATGCAAAGCAAACCCAGAATTCCCTAACTGAATCCTGTTACCATCTGATCTTTGTTTTTTGGGGTTTTTTTTCCCATAAAGCAGTTCACACAAAACTTTGATTTAAATCTTTATGCTGACTATTCAACCACTGTACATTTTAGAAAATGCATTTTTATTATTATTATTAGAATTGGCTATCATTATGAAGAATACTAGAAATCCAGCTGAGCTGATTGAGATCAATATTCATATGAATTTTTCTCTAACAGCAATTAATACTTTGCAAATTTTAAGACTAGAACAGCAACAATAAAGCATTATCTTCAGTCCAATCTGATACCTAATCTTATTGAGATTTTGAACAACTTTTAATAAAGAAATCTTTTGGATATAAAGGCATTGGCACTTCCTTCTGAATCCCTCACCAGGCTGTTCAGCCTTGCAATTAATCTCAGCAGTTCATTCATTTTCCAAACATCCTTGCCTATTGACTCCTACAGAAAAGAGCTCATCCACTCACTTGGTTACATTAATTATCCAGAGCAGATAAAGCCAAGGAAATCTCTGAGACACCAGAGACCCCATTAGTTTTCTGTGTAAATTCCAAATTTGCTGCCTGTAAACAGGAGGAGGCAGATCTCTGACACTGGAGGGTCCCTGCTCACCTGAGCCTGGGACAGCAATCCCTGCACACCCTGCACAAGCCCACCACGAGATCCCAGGTGGTTTGTCTGCCTTTCAGAACTTTGGAGGCAAGAAGCAGGCTGTAAGCCACTGCAAACTTCCATTGCATTTCCCCACCTGGGGCATTTCTGTGTGTTAAACTACATGGGGCTACCTTGGGTTAGCAACGCTACAAAGAAGCCAAGAGGGTATGAAAAGGTCAGGAGGGCAAACAAAGAGTAGGGGAGTGTCACGTTCACATTTTCTGAAAAATCTCTTTGCCCAGGATTCTTCTCCTGGGAAGCTGAGAAGCCTCAGAGAAAAAGGAAAACAATATTATCTCATTTGCTTCTCCTGTGTTTTGCTGCTTTGGAATGTGGTTGGAGATTGTTTATCCAACATGGGAATTGTTTTAAGTTAATGACCAATCACGGTCAGGCTGTGTCAGGACTCTAGAGAGTCACGAGTTTTCATTATTATCTTTTAGCCTTCTGTCTGTATCCTTTCTCTATTCTTTAGAATAGTTTTGGTATAGCATTCTATAATATAATATAGATCATAAAATAATACATTAGCCTTCTAAGAACATGGAGTCAGATTCATCATTTCCTCCCAACGACAGGGAACTCAGAAAATACCACAGGGGTGGGGTGGGAAAGGACAAGGCAAAGGGAGAAGAGTAAATTATTTACAGTGTAGAATAATTTTGATTTACCTGGACTTCTTTACATTGACCTCTGACTGCAACTATATTTCCTCTTGCTTTTTTCCTTCACAACACCTAAAAAGCAGCCCAGAGATGAACTAAATAATTATTGTGCACACTTCACTTTTGTCTCAGTTCCAACAAAACTTGATACCATTCCAGAGTCCAGATTTTTCTTGAAGAAAGTGATCTTAAATTCTTACAACTTAGCAAACATGTATGATATATTATACACTTTGCCCAAATTAAAAAATGTCCCCTGCATGTGCCAATGTCCTCCCTGCATGAGGCACAGTATTTGCTCTGCATAAATTGAAAGCAGGCTGCTTTTCAAAGGTGGGGCAACAGAGGCCTGAGGAAGAACAATCAGTGTGAGCAGAAAAATCCCACTCTCACTTGAATCACCTCATGCAGACAAATATTTTAATTTTTCTGTGCATGTATACTTGGAACTGTTTCACAGAATATCAATAATTTGCATATACATATATGTATATACACACATATACACACATACATGTATACTTGCATGAAGGGAAAAAATCCCTTACACCAATCAGTGGCTTGCAGGAGACTGAAACAATGAAGATCCTTGTTTGTTACCTTCAGTCAGTTAAAAGAAATTAAAATAAAATATTTAAAAGTAAAAGAAATTAAAATGAAATCTTGTTAAAAAGCAAGAATTAATTTTCAGTTGACAACATAAAGCTCATCAGTGCAGTGAATTTTTCATTAGCCTAAGAAGGAAAGAAAACACGTATGCACATATACAAAGAAATATATATATATATATAATTCTGTAAATCCACAATTAAGTCTAGGGAACAAGAAAGTGATAATCAGTCTGTATTTTCTCTAATAACACAAAATCATTCAAAATAAGAGATTAAAAGGAGTTAACTGAATGTTTCAAGCAACTGCAAAATCAAAGTGACAAAACAATTTGGAAGCTCTGCTCTGGCTCTTAAAGGAGCTTGGTGCACCCAGTAAAAGAGGGGAGACATTTCTCACACTGGGAAATTAAAATTCTTACATGAGGAAAATCCCAATTTAAGTGAAGCAAAGATTGTGTGAGTTCATATTGATTCTGTGTGTTAAGGAAACAATTTCTAAGAGAGAAAAATTCTGTTAAGGAGCTGAAAAGGGAAGTATTATATAACAGAAACCCCACAGGCCCTGAATGTACAGAGGAGTTTTAACTGAAGTTTTAATTGAAACTTGAAGTGGGACTTGCTCCATGAGAAAATACGCAAGAATGAGCCATTATGAAAACCATTTTATGGCAAAATTGTGTTAATATCAGTTGTTATAAACTATCTCCTTGATAACTTCCAAGGGCCATAGCTTTAGGAAAACCCCTAAGAACAGCAAAGCTCCTGAGTGGAGCAGACACAAAGCAAGGCAGCTGTGACTGTCCCAGACCCAGGGGAGCAGGGAGCTTCTGCTGGAAAAGTTTTGTCACAGGGCAGGGGGAAGGCAGAAATCACAGAGCACCCTGAAAGGTTCACTGAGCAGTTTGGAGTTTCCTGTGTCTCCCAGGACGGCTGAAGAGAGGGGAAGGAGGAAGCAGATCCACGGCAAAAACAACATTAACAACAGTGTCTGCTTAGATCATTCACCTTTCCCTCACGACAATTGTGACGTGCTAAAAAACACCAAAGTCACAGCTAGAAAGCAAATAATCATAGAAATAATCACAGAGAAATGCTTTTGCTTGGTTTGTTTGGATTGGTTAGTTATTTTTTAATTTAGAACAGTCATTTGGCTTTCTCCTTTTCAGTTCTGAAGTCCTCTTGGGCCTGCCCTTGCCTGTTCTGTATGAACTTGGATAAATGGTATAGTACTGATTAAGTTCAGTAAATCTTACAAATTCTATTATTAGGAATATTTTTTAAGTTTTTAATCTACCTGGCTAATTACAACCTGAAAAGCATGCATGCTTTTTATTAAAAGATGAAGAAATACTATTCTACTGAAAGTGATTGTTATTCTGGTTTTGCCCAAAAGCACCATCACACCAAGAAAACCAGGAACAAAGTAATTATTTGCATGTAAACCTAATAAAAATGCAATAATCTAGATTGAATATCCACAGCTTAATTTATAAAAGTTATTAAAATATTAAAATGTAATTAAAATGAAAATATTTAAATGTAATCACTGGGCACTTATAAGACAGTCACAAATGTATGCAAATTACTGGGGTTTTATTTATTTATAAATAAATATGTTCACATACACCAATGTAATCTAAAAAGATATTAAAACAACACGAAATAATCTCAGTACAAAAATTTTATCCAATGGTTCAGCACAACTTTTTGTTCATAACACCAATAAAAGGCAGGAAAATTAATCTCTATATTCTTCACCTGTAAACAAATATACTTAGATAAAGTGCATTATCTTTTCATCCATTTGATTAAACACATATTCCATCCATAACTAAATAAAAATAGCTACGTAATGGATAAAATGTTTGTACATCCATTGGTGTTAGGTGCTGGAAATGGGTTTCTGTGGCTCCCAGAGGAGGGGTTTGGCAGTGAGTGATGCTGCAGGACTCAGAGCACATGGAGAAGGTCACAGTGTCACAGGGGCTGACCCTGCTGGAGCCAAGTCTATCCACACACAAGTGCTTGACTGCATGGCCTTTCACTGAATAATACCTGCAAATGTGACTCCAGCCAAGCTCCAAGATCCTGCACATTAGCAGAAATGCAAAGAGACATTTCCAAGAGCCAGGGCAAACGCTGGGGATGACTTCCCCTGCCTTTCAGCAGGCACTGCCATTAGAGTGCTTTAGCTTCCATTAAGTTGTCACTTCCCTGTGCTGCCAGCTCTCCAAGGGGGACAATTCGTTCTGACAGAACCATGGCCTGTCACATGCACTCACACTCACTGGGAATGAACAGGAAAACCCCCAGAGCTGATGGATTTATTAGAGATTGGAGCTGGCACGTATATTGCTTATATGTACAGAGCAAGGTAATTAATAAGCTCTAACCTGTCCACCTTAAGCACCTCATATTTACTTGAATAAACTGAATTCAAGGCACACAAATGTAAAACATACTAAACTGTTCTTTCATTGGATTTTGCACATAAAATTTGTTTAATTAGCCCTTATTGATTATGACAGTTTTGAAACAACAACATATAGTTCATACATACTTTTAATACATAAGAATTGCCACACTGGCCAAGAGAAAAGGCTGATCTAGTCCAGAATCACAGGGGCAAACATTTAGGGAAGGAAAATAAGAAATGCCATGTGAGCATGGCCCTTGTATGCAAAATAAAACCCTGCAGCCAGTGACTGCTGAGCTTCCTGAGCCAGAACTTCTACAGAGCCACTGGATCCATCCTGCTTGATCCCAAATAAACTCCAAGTGCCACAATCCTGCTCCATGTGAAGAAAACCCATTGTTATGCTAATATGGAGCTTGCTGGCTGACAATATCAATGAGTACTGACTCTTCTACAGGACAACATTCCATTTTCTTTGAAGTACTGGTTGTCTGGGCCTCTCTTCTAACTTATCTGTCATCACTCTAAGCTCTGTTTAAGATCTCACCCAATAGAAGATAATTTGTGCTTCTCACCTTCTCCTTTCTACCTCTTGGACATATGTGTGGTCAGAAATATGCTTGCTGTACAAAACATGAATGCACGAAGGATTTCAGCACTAAAGATCTCCACACCATTCCAGTTTTCTATCACAGAAATTATGGCCATCAGTCTTTAATACATCCATTGCACTTTATGTTTTCTTGATAGCTGCTAACAAGTTATCAATTATAATTTATCCTTGGCCAGATCCAAAAAAGGAACTTTATACAACCTGAAGACAAATGATTGAATTTAGTTTGCTGTTTTGGCCTGGGAGAGAGATAATTTTCTCCATAGTAGATGGTACGGGGCTGTGGTTTGGAGTTGTGCTGCAAACACAAGGAATCTCTGACAAGACAGGGAAGTTTTTGTCACTGCTGAGCAGAGCTGACACAGAGCCAAGGCTGCTTCTGCTGGGGCTGGGAGTGCTCAAGGCAGTGGACACAGCCAGGACAGCTGACCCAAGGGATATTCCAGAATATCTCACATCACACTCAGCATCTGAAGCTGGAGGAGGAGGAGGGAGATGTTTGGGGTGATGCTCTTTGTCCTCCCAGGCCACAGTACCAGCTGTCCTGGGGTGATGAACCCCTGCCTGCCATGGGCACTGGGAGTGAATTCCCTGTTTTGCTGTACCTGTTAGGTGCCTTTATCTCAGAGTGTGAACTTTGGGGTTTTTTACAGATTCTCCTCCCTCCCAGGTGGGCAGCAGTGGGGGCACTCTATGAGCAGCTCTGTGGTTCTCAGGTGCTGGCAGGGGTCAAACCACAACCCTATTTCACCTCTTTAGAATCTTGGAGAAAAGAAACACTGATGAAAATGAATGTTCTGAAGCACAAGTCAATTAGAGAAGACACAATTGCACGTGGAATCCTCACAGAAGTTAAGATGTAACGCAGTTTCTTCTTATAAATCCTTCTGGAGCAATTTGTCCTTTCTCTCTCTTTCCCAGTGCATCCACACTCATCTTCCCTGCTGGAGCTCAGCTTTGTCCCTCTGGATCACAGATCTTCTGGAAGCTGTTCTTGGGCTGCAGCAGAAGGCACTTGGGCCACAAAGGGTGGCAGAAAAAAGCACATGGTGTCAAAAGGAGGGAGCTGGGACAGAAGAGACACTGCTCTGCTCCTTGGTGGTGGCAAGAGCCAGGGCAGAGGCAGAGCCAGCTGGCTGGGAGGAGAGGATGACAGCCATCAGATTAGCTGGGAACAGCCAGGCAGTGCTGAACACCACCACAGCAGACACTTGGCCCAGCAGTGAGGACAGAACAGAGCCCATTAAGCATTTTGAAGGACAAAGTCTAGGTTAGGAAAAGGTTAGGCAATATAAAGATGTGTAAGAAAAATACATAGGAGAGACTAGAGGTGGGTATGTGAGAGGCTGAAGAGAAAAACAAAAGAAGAGATGCAGAGGGGAGGTAAAAAGATAAAAAAAAAGGAGAAAATATTGATTAAATAACTACTCAGCAATATGTCTCTTAACATATAGTAAAGGACCCTATCACAGTCACAATAAACTGTCTCTAGCTGGTTTTGCATATTAATATTCTTTGTTGTACAGTTATTGAATACTTCTGGTCTCACCTTTAACATTCCAAGTGAAGGGACACATAATTCTCTGTTGTGATGATAACTGAGAGCAGGCATGGCTGTTACAAAGGTCAATTGTTCAGCAAGTTTAGCACAATCTTTATCAACTTATAATTATTACTTTTAGCTTTACCACATTTTGCTTCCTTAATTACAATTCTGACATGTTTTAAGATTTATTTAAGATGCTGAGGTGCAGAAGTTCACAGATAAACCTTGGTGATTTTCTTGCATACAATGTGAAATGAGATGCTGGATTTAACCTCATGCAATAGCTGGGCTGAAATAAAATACTAAAAATTGATTATTGTCAAAATTTAAATCATTTAGAATGAACAGAAAGTGAAGAAGATGCATTATTTTCTTATATAAAGACATTCTAAGGTAGCTGGTGCCACCGAACAGTCAAAATTGCACTTTTGTTATTACAGATACTTTGATCTAAATGATGCTGGCCTTCTAATTTCTAATGCCCATTAATTCTTTTAACCTATAAATTGCCTTCACAGGTTTGGAGTTTTGTATTCTCCAAAAATTCACTCTTATTTAGAAGGCTTTTAGGATAATTCTGCTTGATGAAATAATCTTTTGGAAAAAATAAAATGAACCTCAACTGCTCTGAATTTTCTACACCTACATCTCAAGGTAAACAGAATGCTTCATGTAAAGCAAAGAAAAATTTCACCTGTTTACTTCCCTGCTATTGTTATTATCAGGACTTTGGGATAACTGGAAAAAGTCAAGGTTGAGTGATGTCTTGTCTTGCCAGATAGTTGTGCTACTTGGAATCAGCATCAGAGAAAAATGAGTCAAGTTTTCATTAGAAATAAATATGAGGCACAGAAATACTCAGCTGAAAAAATGAGTTCTGACAAACTTGGTCAAGTAGGAAGCAGTAAACTGCTTCTTTGTTCTAAAGTGGTTGTTACATTTTTTTAACATGCCTAATAACTGCATTGAAAATACAATTTATTTATTAACAAGCAGTATTTCCATTCTTTGACAGTCTTTCCCTACCCCAACCCCCCCCCCCCAAAAAAAAAACCCTCCAAACTTTCAAGTAAGCTCATCAATTACTCTTAACACTCTAAATAGTTGGCAATGTTTACACAACATCCTTTCAGAGTTATTCAGCTCGATCTTGCAGCTCATTAAAAGGATCTCTATTTATTTGCTGTGTGTTACAGTTCTTCACTTTGGCACCACACGCAAAAAGGAAGCCAATTTTACTTTTCCCTGTGGTGTTAATTGGTAGAGCATGCTGCCTGCCTCTTCATTAATTATGTCAATGTGTATGAAACTTTCATTTTCATGGCAGTGTTTTAACAAAGCTTTGCAACAAGGCACACGAAAAGCCAGCAAACTCCAGTTAAATAAAAAGTGGGTAATGAAGGCTAGCAGCAGCCAGAATATAATATTTATTTCAAAAAGCAGCTTTTTTCCTCCTTATCCCTTTCAGAAAATATCTAAAGCAAGCACTTACTGAAGTAAACAAGATCAACTTTGCTGCTGAAAGTAAATAAATCTCCATATAACACACAGATAATGGATCTGGAAACACTATAACTTCACAGAGCACAAAAAATGAGAGAAGGACCTTTAGCCCAGCTGAAATGGTTTTGCTCCTAAAACCATTTCCAGATAATTTACTGATCTCATCCCATCAAGTGTACAGAAATCACTCACTGCTTGATAGCTCACTAAACACTGGGGCTTTGTCTAAAGACAAAACTACCACCAGCACAGCAAAAACAGGCACTGACCATATGAAATTCCTCTGGATGCCTTTAGCCTGGCTCTGTTTACTAACTGCAAGTGTTGGTAAAAGAGTAACACTGAGCTTTTCTCACTAAAAAAAAAAAATTAAAGAAGCAAAAGAATTTTTTGTTCAGCTGTCCATAACTTCAGATGGAGAATTTCAGTATATTGGAGAGACAGCCTAGAGACAGAGACTGCAGCAACAAATAAAGTCTATGATGAGCTACTCCAGCTCTTTCTGGAAATTCTGAAATGCAAAGCATGAAAATAGAGCAGTGGTCTATTGTAGAAGACATAAAGCATTACAAACTATAAATGAAATACTTTAACAAGTCACCATCTTGCATTCACATAATTTGAGCTCACAGTCTTGGGAATCATGCCTAGAGAAGCTTTCATGCCACCACTGAGGCTGCAAATGCTACAGACAAAAGTACTTGTTTCTCACCCCAGGTATCTCCTGACTGATAAAAAACAGGTATTTCACTGCATACTACCTCTATTTGAGGGAATAAAGAACCCTAAAAAACAAAAAAAAAACCCCACAAAACCCTCACAAACCACTGAATGTACATTCCAATCTATAATCTAAACCCTTTCACTCTCTACTTCTCTCCCTATATATCTGTGATGGCTTCAAACTAATTCTTTGCAGTGAGATTAAGTAGTAAAAAGAGGGAAAAGCATTGAAAAAAATGTTTCCTACAGAAAGTCTAAACCCTAAAGCAACAACACAAGAAATTTATCTGGACATTGAAAGCATTTATCAAGTGGTTCTAGCCAGGGTGGGAGGCATCCAGGGAAGCCCAGACCCCAAGGTCTGTTCTGTTCTGTCAGAGGCTTTTGCTCCTGATGGAGGAAGCAAATTTCCACTCAGCAGAACTATCAGCCAGGTGCAGAAGATTTGCAGGTGCCATTTTTTTTTTGTTGTTTTGTTTTGTTTCTACTTTCCCAGCATCTATCATATGTTATTTCTCTCAGGTTAGAAGTATGCCAGTGCCCAGACTGCCTCTTCCTGTGGATTTCCACATCCCAGCACTACAGGACACTCCAAACCAAAAATATAGTCATACTATTAATAAAGATATTTCTTTATGTGCCCCTCTCTGCACTCAAGTGTCCTCAGAAACACTGTAAAACATGAAGCACACCCACTGTTTGCTTGTGTGAATAAAACAGTGGAGCCTCACTGAACTAACAGATTTGGTCTTTGTGTATTTATTCTGTCTTGTTCTCCATTTTCTCCTTCTTTACAGGTTTGACCTCTCCATCTTTCCTTCTCGTAGCAGCACTCTGAACATCACAAACTCCCTGCTCTCATTGTATTCTCGCTCAGTTTCATCCTTCATCAAGCTTTAGCTGACTTCTCTCATAAAGTCTCTTAAATCCATTCCTGGCTTCAATCCTCCTCCTCCTCCTCCAGTTCAACCCTCTCAGGACTCCCCTTCTCCTTTCACTTGGATCCTGCTCAGTGCTGCAGATGCTTCTCTGCTGGACAGGTCTGTGCTCTCCTGTTCCCAAAAAACCTGTCTCTAGGCATTTCTCCTTTCCTTCCTGTCTGCTTGTTAAGTTCCTCTCCTCTGTGAGCTCCTAAGTAATTTATAAACACCATGTTTCTTTGCTCTTCCTGCCAGAAAACCTGCACTGAAATTTTATGTTTATTCTACTCTAATAACTCCTTGCTCCCAGACAGTTTGGAAAAGCCATGACAAGGTTATATCATGAAATATTTTCTACATTATTACTCCTTATCTTCATCAGGAAGTAGTTTTGCAAAGACACACAAAAAATTAACCTTGTACTGCAAGAATACAATTGAACAGCCATGCTGTAAGTGAAACAAGACTAAAGGAAATACTCTGAAGAATTGTTCACCCTACTTGCATTTCTTCTGTTGCCTCAAATCATTTTAGGAACAAGTTTTGAAAATAGGTCCTAAAACATGGCACTTACTCCTATTTCTCCCTAGAAGCAGCTGATCTATCAGAAGTGTATTGAACAGTGTTAACTATTCCTCCTGAATTTCCTGTGCAGTTCTTAATTACTATTTCTGTATAAAATACTGAATGAAAAAACATGTATTTAGAATTTCTTGGATAATTGTCTTAGTTGATATTAATTAGAAGCTGCAAAAATTACATGGAAGTTTAAGAATTGCATAGCTAATAGAAAGCATGTGTGAGGAAAAGGGAAACTTAAGAAATAGATTTATGGTCATTTTAGCCAGTATTCACCAAAACTGAAAGCTTATATACCATAGGTAGCTAATTGATTTTTTTTTCTCTTCCATATGCATTATTTTTTTCTCTGTCACACAGATAAAATGTTCTTTGTCAGCAGCTACACTTCCCTGACAGATTTTATACCTCAGTGACAATGTTTTATGTTCAGCAGCTGGCACATACGTATTCTCCTGCACTTACTGCATTTCTACACTTCTCAGTTTTACAGGGTGAGGCTTTTCCTTCCTTTATCTTCTATCCCAACTTAAACCAAGCAAAAACATCCTAAATAAAAAGCAATTCAATAGAGATTATCTAGTCCCACATACCATCAGCATTACCAGACTTTTTTTCAGTGACATATATAGTGGCACTAAACATCAATACAACATTGTATTGTATTCTCCAGAGAGAATACAATACAACTCTATTCTCCAGAGCTTGAATGACAAAAAAAAAAAAAAAAAAAAAAAGCCCTTTGATTTTCACATTTAACAAAAATAGATAAGGTATTTCTGAATCAACTGTTGTTCAAAATAGAGGATAAACTCTGGGGAAAAAACCCCAAGATCTAAAATTCTCAGAAATGCAGAAGTAGCTCTCCAAAAAGTTGTACCAATGCTTCATTTCTTTCAGTACCAAAATACTGCAAAGTCAGTTTGTCCAGAGCTGGTGTCTGGGTGTTGGCTGTTGCATTTTTGCTGCTTCAACTGAAGAAACCTCCATGAACTCCTCATCTCCCTGGGGACACAGGCAGCCCTTGGGAGCAATCATCACTCAGCAGCTCTGGGCAGGCTGGTCTAATTTCCTTCCTTAAGTCATGTGGAGTCTCTGCCTCCCTCCCTGGTCACTGCATTTCCCAACCTACTGGCCATGTACATGGAGTTTCTGTGCCTTTGCAGTTTATAAACAGTTTATAAATATTCCCAAGCTCTCATTGTGTGAGGGTTGGACTCACAGCCCAACAGAAGGCAAGAGATCCAAATAAAACAGCTCCAGGTAAGGCAATTGCTTAAATATCCAAAACTTTATTATTATCATTATCCCTTCCAAACCAATTCACGGCTCTAGGAAAATGGAAAAAGCTCCCATTGATGGACTATATTACTTTTGCCACATATATGGTTTTCAATTATTATTTTAAATACAAATTACTTGCTTAGACAGCAGTTTGTCAAGGGATCAGCTTGCTGTGACTCAGTCACTTTGGTATTTGCCCTTCTGGGCTGTTTCTATCTCCAAGTTTCAGTCTGCTGTGTTATGTTTGTGTCTTGATCAGGGACACAAAGTGCTGCCCACGGTGGAGCAGGCAGGAGGGGAGCAGGGCTCAGGCTTGGCTCATTTTGGTCCTGCCAGAAAGCAGCAGGCTGGAATCAAACCCAGAGCAGAGCTGAAGACACACCAAGGTGAGGGGAGGGAAAGCCTCAGTAACAAACATTCAGCCATTCAGGTTCATGCACAACATGCCTAAAGAATTTTCCTTCCTAGAGATACAAAAAAGCTTTAAATAGTGAGATACACTCTGTTCAACAGACGGGAAATCGAGTGCTGCATGGACATCAGCACTAGGAAAAGAACATTTCTTCTAGGAAATTTGAATTATTATCATTATGCTTTTATTATTATTATGCTAACATTACACATTTTAAATTTTGAATTGCACAGATCACTTCCTCCTGCCTTCTTACAGGCACAGATCACTTCCTCCTGCCTGTTTTCCCTCCAAATGCTGCTTTCCATGGCACATAGCTGGGATGCATCTGGCACGCTCTGCTGGACCCCCACAGGTCTCAGAGCCCAGAGCAATTCCCTGCATTTGGACATATGGGCACTAAGCTGCACTGTGCCACATCCCCTCCTCAACCATGACTGTAAAATTTTATTTCCAACTTGGAGGGAGAGAGAGCAAAGTCCTCTGGATTTTGGGAGTGAGCCAACAGGAGGTGCTGAATGAATAAAGAGTCTGCAAGAGCTCCCTAGGGACCTAGCAGTGAGTGCCTAGGACATGCTGCTGAGTTTAGGTGCCAAAAACTCATATATCTCCATGCTCCAGTAGTTATTAATCAATTAATATACTGTATTAAATAGCCATACCCTTAAACAAGCTTTTTACCTGTTAGTTCCTAAAGAAAAAGCAATACACATAACAAAACAAATAAATGCTGCTATATTTGAAAAAAAAATATATTTGCTGCTATATTGAAGATATATATATTTAATATATATAAGATATATATTTGCTGCTATATATTTGCTATATATAACTTGAAGTCCATCACTTCAAGCTACATATTTGCTATATATAACTTGAAGCTCATCACTTCAAGTTATTTTTATTTATTCCAAAACATGCTAACAATAGATGAAATAAAAGAAGGTAATCAAGCAGAGAAGCACATTTTCTCAAAAACATATAAAAATCAGCGCTGTGCCCATTGTGTGTGAGATAGGCAAGGAAACAATAGAGAAATACAAGTGATTTGGACTGATAGTGTGGCTGCCCCTCTCACTGCTCCACACCTTCCTCCAGCTCCCAAGCTGGGCTGCACCTCCAGCTTCTCTCTAAACTGTTCCTGTACACTTTTGGCACCGGAGATTTCACTGTCTTTCTAAAGAAGTTCTTCCAGTTCTCAAACGCTTCTTCCATTAGAAAGTTTTTGCTGCTGCAAAGTGAGCCCACTGCACAGGGAATAGAGAGAAAAACCTGATTACTTTCTCACAGCTTCTCTTTATGTACATGAGGACTATTATCAAGCTCTTGTTCGGGCTTCTCTTCCACAGCTTTTCCCTGTAGGTCACATTTTCCACAGTTCTCATGCTTTCTATTGCTCTCCCCAGTACTCCACTGATTCAGCCACTTTGTTCTTGAGGCATTCCCAGAATTTTGCCTTGCAGCTGAAGCCTTACAAGTGCCAATTTTTTCAGGAGTTTTTCTATTTCAGAGGCCTTCCTGATGTTTACTCTGTTTTTGTATAAAAAAAACCCAGCAGGTGTATGCCTTTTCTGCAATAGGAGGACACCTTTAATGTGCCCAACTTTTGATTTACTAGAAACCAAAATCACTGTACTACCTACACATCACTTATGCAATCATGATGCATTTGCATTTTCCCAGGTAAATATTTTTAAGTGTGGACCTTTTAATTTGCTCTAAATTGCATTCTGTTCAGTCCCCTGCTCATCAATGGAATTTTTAATTCTAAAGGTATGCTTGCAGGTTCTTTCAGATGGACATTCTCAGGTAATTTTTTTAAAAATATGTTTTGTATTCTACCATTCATGTCAATAATGAAAACACTTAGCTGTAGTCCTAAACCAGCCTTTTCTAAAATTGTTCCAAAACTATTAATCTACTTTGACAGAAAACCATTTACATCTGTTCTTGGAGTACGGCATTTTGTGGAGTGGGGTTTTTTGTTTGGTTGCTTTTGGTTTTTTTCTATTTGTTTGTTTGTTTGAGGGATGTGCTGGGTTTTTTTAAGTAGTTGTTTTACATCCCTTACAGTAGTTTTTCAAGCTATCTTTCTGAAGGAGGAGCACCACTCTTGCTCACTGGACCTTGTCAGGCAGAATCCTGCTGCTGAAATACCTCTGGAGTGCCTCTGAAAAGCCAGGTCTGAACTCACTGTGCCAAGCTCCAAACCAGATCCAAACTGGAAAGCAGAATAGCACAGAGCTGTGTCTGATCTACTAAATCCTGCTGCCAAAACAGGGAGAAAAAACAGTTGTACAAACATTCTTCACAGGAGAATTCCAAATTAGGTTTGGGGAGGGGAAGGTGGCTCTGGCTATTCCAATAATCTCTCTTTTACCCCAGAATGGTTGTTTAATGCTTTTCTTAATGAAGATACAAATGTGGAGCTGTATTAGCCCTCCTTAGCCAGAAATAGCAGGTTTGTCTTGCCAAATACATACTGGGGCATAGGTTTAAAAGAAAAATTTTAAAAATCCACTGAAATTCATACCCAAAGTCCAAAAAGAATGGGGAAGCTCGACCCTTGTCAAGCCAGGTGAAATAAAAACTGTGATTTGACAGAAAAGCATTCACACCTGCAAAGAACTGAAGTAAACTATTGTTTAATGAGAAAAGGATTAAGAAAAAACCCATATCCTGAGTATTTGACTAGTTTTATGAAGATGGAACCCATAAAGGACTCAGAGAGGAGGTCTAGGGGAGCTTCACCAGGACATACCTGCTCCAAGGGGAACAACATAAAGTGCAAGGAAAGTAAGGAAAGAAAAGCTGCTGTAGAACACAAGAAAAAAAGCATTTACAGCTGAACACCCCCTGTGCCACCACACAGCCTGGCTGGCCAGGGTGAGCTCCCACAAAGGATTTCACCATCAGGTAAGATTAAAAGTAGTTGCATCAGATGAGAAGAAAATTTCAGGATATTTTTTGCTCTCAGGAACAGTTTCTGTACGTAGTGCTTGTAGATTAATGCTCCTGATACCTTGTCTTTTTTTCTTCCCCACACAGGTCCTCAATTGTTACAGTAATAAAAATGAATCTTACTTACATCTTGAAATGTTAAGTGCAGTGCTAAATCAAGAGGTGTATTCCTTGTGGGTTTTTAGGACATATAAAAAGTAACATGTCTAAACAGCAGTTGCACATACCTTGATGATTTATTTTCACTTTATATATTGAAATGCAATGTTCTGTTATTATTCTGTTCCTTGTATTTTAAGTCCACATAACATTTTTTGGTCACTACAGCTGATGATAGAGTTAAAAATGTTTTGTTCTCTCTGCTTTTGGCTAAATTTCAATCCAGAGTGAGTCCATGGCTCACTGATACAATGAAAATTGCTTTCTAAAACTCAGGGTGCTTCTTCATAAATGACATTTTAAAAAATGCAGAAACAGAAATAAATACATCCAATCTTAATGCTGCATTGAAAAGATTCTCTCCTATTGCTCAATAAATGCATGCCTTGAAGTGTCCTTCTGAAATAAAGTTCATGTGAAAAAAATGAAAATTGCAGTCTGTCATTGCTGTAAAACTCCAAATTCATACTGTTAATGGCAAAAAAAAAAGAACCCAGTAATTATTATATACCAATCACAGCTGAAGATAAACTCTATTTCCCTGCATGTATAAAAAGTGTGGTCATTCTCTTTTTCTTTTTTTTTTTTTTCATATATTTGGTTCCTGAGGATCCTCTATCTGACTGCAAGAAATGTTGAAAGGTGGAGTTTAAAGCAGGTTTCTCTAATTTCTGAGTGTCATACAACTTTTAGATCTATGAGGTGGCCACAGGGCAACTCCTCATGGATTAATCTTGTCTAGGGAAAGAGTAGAGACAAAACAATTATATCAGCCAAGAGTAACTATGAGAATAAAGGCTGAAAAAGCAAAACTCTGCACAGCTAAACAATACTTGGTGGGTACACAGAACGCTGAGTTTAGCAAGAGAACTGTTTGATTATTCTTTTGTTCAATAGACAGGTAAGAGGAGAAGGTAATGAAGAAAATAAAGAGAGGAATGCATTGCAAGCCTTTTGCTGATTAACAGAGAATGTCATTAAGATTGATGGGGTCATCTAAGACACTGTTATCAGCCGTGCCAAAGCACATACACACCTTAGTATTTCCATCCAGCCTCTGAAATCACAGGGATGAGATTATGAGGTGCCACAAAGGGCTCAACTGGCTCCACAAGGCCATCAAACCTTGTGAACAATCCATGGAGCAGTGCAGCAGCAGAAGGAATGAATTAGCATTACCCATCAAGATGATTTCTCCCAACACTCCACGCTGAATTCCCGCCTCTGCCCGATAAGTGCATTATTAAAGTTTATAAATCCTGACTTGCAGAAACTGCTCTGCTCTTCACTGAATGCATTCAGCTCTATTGAGGCTCGCTATTGAGGCTTTCTGAGACATCTCCTTTCTGCCAGGAGCCTCAGAATGCAGTTATTGAAAAGCATAGGGGAAATGTAGTGGGCATGTGTTTGTCACTCTCAGCAAATCCCTGCTCCGTGGCAGACATGATTTGGAGATCACCTTTGAAAGCTTATCTCAGGCAGGGATAAGGCAGCATTCACATGGCTTCATCTCCAGACACAAAGTACAGCAACATGTGATTGACAGAGAGATGTTCCATTACCAGCTTTCTGCTGAAGTCATTTCTACCCCTGCCCTCCCCCCCAGTACAAGCTCTTGCAAATGCATTTATTTTCACTCACTCAAAACAGTGTAAAGATGTTTAAGTTCAGCTTTAAATACAAATGAGTACTAAAATCCTTCCTCCACTGAGTGCATAAAAAGAGATGAAGCACATTGTAACTTATCTGCCACATGGTATTTTGAAAGGATAAAGTGAAACAGCTTCCACAATTATTATTTAGAGCGTTATTATCAAATTTATATTTAGCAAATTTGACTTTTCAGAATAGATTAACTCTTTTCCAGGAATACCATGCTATTAGTGCAGAACTGTAAATACACAGCATGGTGTGTTATCTTGAAAGGAGGACAAATTAATATTTACTACAACCTACTAAATATTTTATTGAGCACAAAAGGTCCACTGACTTAAAACACTCCATTACAATCTCAGAAGAATCTCCACTTAACAGAAAATGTTCTGATGTCAAGCCACAGCCACCACCAGTTAAAATGTTACCATGACAACCAGCAGCAACTTAGGGTAGTGCAACGCATAACTCGGATCCAACGCTCAGCTCTCTGCTCATCTACTGCAAAAAAAATTATTTCTCACAAGCAGAAATCCTAGAAGCCCGAGTATATTTCTAAAGAAGCCCCTCGAGCAGGAGGGAATGCCTGAGAAATGTCAGAAATGACTCTGCACTGCTCTGCTCCAAAGGATGCTGGTGGGCTCTGCGCCCAAACCTCTCGCCCAAACTGGAGCTGGGAGTTCCCTCAGGAATCACTGCCTAACCCATAACCAGTTCTAATTCACAGAATCATTCCTGAATATGCACATTTGATTCAGGCAGTTTCAGACGTGCTCTTTTTTGCTTCCAAGTGTGAAATCTCCATTCAGGTCCTGCTCTCAGGTCCCAGCTTGGCTCTCATGGTTTGTGTTGGTCTCCAAGCACGAGTGAAGCTACTCAAGACTAACACCATGATCTGAAATACAGAAACTTGCTTGAGAATGTTTTGCCTATGAAAAAATCAAATAATGCTCAGCTTAGAATGGTATCCTGCAGGGCAAAAAAAAAAAAAAAAAGAGCCAAAAAAGTTACAATTGTAAAACATTATACCCTGTCCTTCTCATTCAAGGGGATACTGAATAAAAACATGTAAATGGTGTAATGACTTAGCATCATTATCAATTCCCTTCACTGTACTACAAACCCAAATGGAAAATCATGGAGATATAATTGTAAATCTCAGTTAAGAAATACTTCATTGTCCAGAAAGAGTTATTCAGACTACTTTTTTCTTCCCTGTTAAAGCATAGCATTTTTTGTACAAATTTACTTTATGAGCTTCTAATATATCATTTCAAGGGGAGGGTTGAGCAGAGTCTTATAAAACAACTGATTTAGGAGATGGCTTCCAAATAATTCTTGTGACTTTGTCCTCATGATTACAGTTTTCAAAAAGGCAAGCAAGTAAGGTGAAAATCTTTAACCCCTTATGCAGCAAAAAGTGCCCTATTGAAATAGCATCCCTTACATACTGCACCAATTTTTTCCTTATTCTCAAGATATGTCTTATTATTTTTACCAAATTGCTATCAGATTTCTTAAATGACAGAACAGAAAAACTTTCAAATGCTCAATGAATTCTGAATTATTAAAGATAAAAGGGTACTTTGGTATATTTATTATCATGTTGCAGGAAATCATCATCACTGATGTCTGGATTAAGCTTTTATCTTTTTAAATGGCCTCTTCAGTGCTGAGGTAAGCTCAAAGATGCATTGCTACCAGCCTCCAGAAATGAGTATTTTGGTGTTGTTTTGTTTGGTTGGCTGGGTTTTTAAACTACTTTTTGATGTTATTGAGTTTAATTTTACTGTGCAGAAAATCCCGTTTGAATAAAAGAATGAAAAGGTTGCATTTGAACGAAAGATACAACATGTGCATTCCCCCAAACATATGACTTCTTATTTAAATAATTTGATTTAAGAATTATTTTCCAGTCCCTCTAATCAAGTTATTCCTGCTGAAAGTGCAAGGACAAATAAGGATATTAAAACACACACTGACAAGGGGGAAAATTAACAAAATACTGATGCTCATTTTACTGGAAAAAACCAGGAGACAATTCTTTAGCCAGTGGTCACCCCTGTAGCTCCATCAACTTAAATGCCATTCCATTTAATTATCCTTGTGAGCAAGACATGATACAAATTATTCACTTCTGCAGTTCTGCCTCATGCCTGCGTGACATATTTTGCTGACACCGTACATTGCCAATCTTCTACACTAAAAAAATAAAAAAATCAACAAAAGTTCAGAGATCACATAATCCAGGGAAATGCACAGGATGAAATCCAGGGTGATTTATATGAGTTTGTATGAAGGGTAACTATGCACCTGATTTTTAAATAACACTCTTATAAACCCTCTAGCAAACAGATAATTCTCCTGATGCCTTTTCTGTGTTACCCTGCTGATTTGTAAACCCTGTACTTCCATGGGAGCTTATCAGCTCACTAACCCTGGGCATTCTGCAGTGCTGGGATGTGGCTGGGAAATCTGCTCTCACCACAGCCAAGGGTGTGCTCATATGCAAGGGCATTAAACAAATACTTAAGAGTGGTCAGCTGGGGATGTGGTTAAATTTAAGAGCCCATTTTTTGCCTCTTCTGCACTACACACTCAAACTCGGTGCAGTGATAATAATTCCTTTAACCCTTTTACTGACAGTAGATGGGGCATACAATAAGTTTGGGTGCAGGAAGATGAGAAGAACAGCCAAGACAAGAGACTTGGCAGCTCCCTGAAACCCTGGGAGATGTCTTCCCTTGGTTATAGGGATTCTGCCTTCTTTGCCACCACCCCATGATGAAATGTGGGCTCGTGGCAGGGCAGGCACTGCCGTCCATCTCCCGGGGAGCAGAACAGCAGTTCTTGAGAGAAGGAGGAGCAGGTTCTGCCTCCTGTCTCTGCCATCCCCAGGGGCTCTCCAGGGCCTGGCAGGAACTGCCCTTGGGCTCAGACCAAACACCGCCCACGTTGCACCCCAAGAAATAAGCACCAATCTTCGGGCTGTCTCGCTATTATTTAACTAATATTAGTGCAACCCATCTGATTTCCTTCTCATTAACCAGCTGGACAAGAGCACAATGTGAAGTGATGTATTTAAGAGGAGAAACACCTCAAAATGTAATTTTAAAATTACAAAAATCTTCAAAGCCATTCTAAGACAAGATCTTCTACTTATGTTTTCCAGTTCGGTGAAAGGACTTTGATTAAAAAGTCATCAGCCTTATTTTGAAATAAGGAAAAATATATTTTCAAAAATCTGGAAAAATTCAATGCCATATTTCTAAACTTATTTTTTAAAGAATGAAAACTAGAGAAAAAAAATCCTTCCTCTCTCTCAATTAAGGTGAAATGTCTTATTCGCATCCTAATTTTGTCCCACAGTAACAAGTACAATGCTGGAATTATCTTTTATCAGATACAGTAGGATAAACAACATAATCTGCAGAGAAAAGTCCCCTGAGATTTTATAAATTTCAGATTTTCATTCAGTTTCTCTCAGCTGCTTTTACATCCACCAAGATTATGAGATGGGAAACACAAAGTGACCACGAAGACAGCAGAGTTTCTCTATGTGATATTCCATAAAGTTTCTATCGTGGTGAAAAGAGCTAGGATTGAAGAAACAAGGGCTGCCTTTTTTTCCCCACTTCCAACAACATATTTTTTTATGGATGGTAAAGCATTTAAATAGTTAGAAGGCCGTAAGGATCCACCTCCTTGGCAGCTACAAATTCTTTCTGATGAGAAAGATGAGGCATCAGAAAGTCTGCCTGGTAAATCATGCAGAGTTTCCAAATAAGCTCTCCCCTCCCATGGATTTTTCTGCAGGAGATGATGATCAGGCCATATGTTACTATGACAGATTTGGTATTTCATAACTGGAACCCATATAGCTCCTACATTAATATTTCCTCAAAACAGGGCAATTTTTAATAAAACCCAAAACTTGCTTTAATGTCTACATCCTAGAAAAATCATGACTGAGGCACTGTCCCCAAAAGCAGCTCTATATTCAATTACTTTTGTGAATACATTCCCTTCTATTATTTTTAGGTTTTAAAAGACAACTAAATACTGCATTTAATAGTAAGCATGTGCCCTACTGAAGGGAACACAAACTATAATGATATGCCTAGCTTAAAAGCAAATCTAATCTACTTGCTTATTAAATTTAAATGTGTTTAAGGCTGATATGCTTTGAAAATGATATGTAAAATAACAGCTTCCATGGCTATAAATGTCAAGTCTAAAAATTATATGCAATATAACATACAAAATAAATGCTGCTTCATCTTTACATTTCAGTGTGATCAATTCATTAAATGAGGTATTACAAGCTATGAGAAAATTTTACAACTCCTGAGACATAATTCGTCACAGTGTATTACAATGCAGCAAGGAAATACTTTAGAGGTTTTGTCATCAATGGATTAAAATTCTTATTAGAAAGAAGGTGGGGGAAAGTAGTTTTCTGATGTACCATGACCAAAATTACTCATCACAGCATATATTAAACACCTACGTGATCCTTTTTCATGAGACAGCCTCTGTATTAAATGGTTGTTTGTTGTTGTTGGTTTTTTTTTTTCCCTTGGAAAATAAAGCAAGGAAAAGATAGGTGATATATTTTATAGTTTTATAGGGCCAAGATGTAAGGACACAAAGGACACAGAGCTTCCCTGTTGGCTTGCAACACCAAACCCAAATATTCCCTGTGGGTTTGCTTGGCTTTTTTTTTCTCTTCCTTTTTAACTGTGATAGAGGAATGGTCTTTCCCACCTGCAGAGCCTTCCAGAAATAACAGGGCCACAGATTTTCAGTCACTGGCTAGAGAGGAGCCAAGAGCCATGATGCCAAGAAACACCATGGCTGTGTCCCCCAAGTTCCCACAAATCACTCTGACCATTTTATCTGCACACCAAACCCCATGGCTGTGTCCCCCAAGATCCCACAAACCCCCTCGGAACATTTTATCCACACACCAAACATCATGGCTGTGTTCCCCAAATCCCCACAAACTCCCTCAGAACATTTTATCTACACACCCAACTCCATGGCTCTATTTCCCAAAATCCCCAACAAAACCCCTCTCAACATTTTATCTGCACACCAAACTCCATGGCTGTGTCCCCCAAGTTCCCACAAACCCCCTCTGAACATTTCATCCTTACAGCAAACACCATGGCTGTGTTCTCCCAAACCCCCACAAAACCCCTCTCAGCATTTCATCTCTACACCAAACTCCATGGCTGCAAACCCTGTAAAGCCTCCAGAACCATTCTGCATCTCGAACCTCCCCAGCTCCCTACTCCAGAAAATACTCCCAAAAACTGGCTGCAGCTCAGGGAAACTGCTCATTTGAGCCCTCTCAGCAACCAGGAGAGAGACACAAAGAAGATCCCCCAGGATGTGGCTCAGACCACCTAAATTAAACCCTTGCTCTGAATTGCCTGCCTCTGTCTCTGCTGATTGCACAGGGAGTGCAGGAGTCTGGTTTAGAACCTGCTCTTGTCTCCACCCTTCAGCTTCCCAACAACTCTGTTCCCAAAAGAGAGACCTCTCACACATGCTCTGGCTGCAACACTGTTAGCTATGAGCCCATCACATTTATTTTCTTCCTCCAGTTAAGTTGGAGGGAGTTATAAAAAGCCAAAATCTTAGAGATCGCTCGAAAAATTCTGTTTTCACTGAGGTGAATGCCTGCTACGGGTAAATAAAAATATGCTTTACATTGATGGGTTTTGTCTGTAACTGTTCAAAAGTCTTGCTGGTGAAAGAATATTTTTAACATCTAAAATGTATTCAGATTTTGTTATTTGTAATTAAATCCTGCTTCAAAATCCAACCTGATTAAGAACATTCAGGTTTAGGGCCTTTCAATAAGGCAACAAGACATTGATTTTCTCACCCAAACATTTACAACAGCTAAAAGGATAAATGCTACGTCTTTTGTTATTTCTCTCTAAAATAAGAATAATATTCATAGTTTTGGCCAAAATAATTTTATTTTAAAATACCATTACTGTTTCCACCATACATGCCTGCCCCTTGCCTTATCACTTTCCCAATCTGCCGAATATTTAACACATTTGTCTTTCCCTGACATATAATTTGCTACTATCATGTGACAGGAAAACACACATCACCCCAGATGTTCTCAAGGTGCAGCAGAATCTGGTAATGGTTTTACAGGCCAGTATCTGGCTACGAATTTGTGCTCCCCCAAACCCATCCATATTACCAGGGGAATTATTAGGTGGCTGTATCTTTGCAGGCACTCAGAGCAAGATAACCCTAATCTAGTCTTATCACTTGCACACAAAAGCATTGGATCCAATAGGCTTCCATGTAATCCATCTCTGTCAACCGCATTAAGGAAATTACCTGTCAGAAATATCATGGCCAAGATTCTGTGATTAAATGCAAACTTAGAAAATGCTCAAGGGTATAGTAAAAAAAAAAAAAAAAGCTGCATAAAATTGCTTTCAGTTTAGTTTTCCTTATGTTAACGTTGTGTCCACAAGCATTTGAACAACATAAAGAATCAGGTAATTTATCAACCACGCACTGCGTTGCCAAAGGAAACAAAATATATTTTTAAATTTGTCATAATTCTGTGAAGTTGACTTTCATTATTAAGATGGTAAAACTTAAAAAAAATCTTTCAAGAATAAAAAAGCACATCAAGTTCCTTATTTTTTTTTGTTCCCCAGGGAGGGAAATTGTTATTGCTGATGAACATAGAAATGTCTAAACCCTCAGATTCACAATGTGAATACTACTTTTTTCCCTCAAAGCTTTTGTCTCTGCAAAATTTACCATTTAAGGATTACTGGTTACAAGTTTGCATGGTTGGCAGCACAGTCCTGCACCTCAGATCACTCAGGTCCAGTCCATAATCAACAATCTCCATCAACAACTTTGTTCTTTTCCTTTAGGCATCTTTCTATAAAGAGGACAGAGCAATCACCACGTATATAATGCACTATTAACTGTGAATATCCTAGCTCTGTGTCAAAGAAAGGAACACAAAGTAAAAAATAAAAACAACTGACCTACAATGCTACAGCTAAACAGTTGTGAAATATTCATTGAAGAATCCTCTATTCTAAAATGCCCAATGTACTCTAAAGTAATCAAAGGAGGTGGAAAAATGCCAGTATGAATATTTAGCAATGTTGATTAATATCCCCAGTATGTGAGAGGCAGTGACAGGCTGAAGAGACTCAACAAAGGGCCATTAAGATGATGAAGGGACTGGCACACGTGAGGGAAGGCTGAGAGACCTGGACTGGTTCAGCCTCAGGAAGAGCAGGGTCAGGGGGATGTCAGTGCCCACAAATGCTGGTGAGGAGACTGAGCCAGGTGCTCCCAGTGGTGCTGTGGCAGGGGCAGAGCAGTGAGCACACAGTGGCAGCCAGGAGGTTCCCCCAGAACACCTGGGGCTGCTCCTCTGGGAGGTGATGAGCCCTGGGTGTCACCTGGGGATGCCCCAGCTGGGATGGCCCCACCCTGGAGACACCCAAAGGAAATCTGGGCAGCCAGCTCTGGGTGTCCCTGCCCAGCTCTGGTGGCACCAGAGCAAATTCAGAGGTTCCTTCTAACCCCAACCACTTTATGGCTCTATTTCCCTTTTAAATCCTGCTTATCCAAACCCCTCTGAAGGGCAGCCCTCGTGATGCCTCCTCACCCCCCTCTCCACGCTGCCATTAAAGCATTGCCTCTGAGTCAAACCCTGAGCACACGGCCACTAAGGAGCCACCACATGAACTCTGAACCACCCATCACAGCCCTGTCAATCCAGCAGCCAGCTGATTGATCATCCTTTTATCCATTCCAGTTTGCACCAATATGGCTGTAAGAATCACAGGGTAGAATGGGTTGGAAACCGTGATAAAATGAAAGAGTTTGACATCCACTACTCTCCCCTTCTCCTCACGAGACCAGATGCTGTTTCCTCAAGGAAGCTTCACCTGGACTGTGGTTGATCACAAAAGGAAAAAAATTCACACCTTTAACCCAGTGAGAATGTTGCCATGTACCTATTTAACTTTACTGGAACTCTTAACTCCATCCAGCTGGACGGAAGTCTCCAAGCACAAGGTCCTACACCCAAGCAGCAAAGCTAAGTGGGAGCAAAAGCAGAAAATACTCAAATTCCAAGAACCTTTTCTTGTAAACCTAGAAGTGCACTTCCACCTTGACGAGAAATTTCACTGAAAAATCCTTGATTCTGTCCTGCCACAAGTGATTCATCTAAATGCAGCCAGGTGTGGTTGAGAAGACAAGAGTGAGTGGCAGGTTAGAGCCTGGCAGAGTTTGTTCTTTAGGATTCCTACACTGCACCAAATATACCATGAGTATTTACAGTGAAGATGAAGATTTCTTTCTGGTTGCACACCTATACAGCTGTCTGTACTACCAGAATTTTGAAAGCACGCAGTAAAAGCATTCATACATAGGAAGCTTAAATTAAAAAATGGAGATTTACTGGATTATGGAAGGAGAGAGAAGTGATAGAGGAGCAGTCCCAGAAAACTAGCACTGGCATGCTGATTATAACACAGCTATGTTCTGATTAAGATGAAAGGCTGAAATTCTACAAATGCATTGGGGGTGTACTCAGCCAACTTTTTTCACCTGAGGCATCGTAAAGTATCAGATCTACAAGATCAGGGTTGTGGGTAAAAGGTCTCATAATTTCAATGTGAAGCACCATGGCTACTTCATTAACACAGGTAACGTGGTATATTAAAAAGAAGAGTCATTTATGCCTGCGGTACCAAAAGAAAGTTCCCTTTCCATGACAGGAGCCAGGATAAATGGGACACACAAAATGCATGTCCCCTTCTCACCTTAGTCCAAGGTCAAGCTGGTGTTGCACTGAATTTCTCCAACCAGCAGAAGAGTTACAATTCTCCTCCTAAAGTTTTTCCTTCTGGGAAAAGCCAGTTTGGAAGCAGAAGGCTGCAGGATGTCTCCCATCCTCTGTGAGGACAGGACTAAAAAGGGCTAAAGGGCTTCAGCTTCTGACCAGCAAAGGAAAGAAAGAAGATAATGCATTTTCTTGGCCACAAGACCTACTGTGGAATTTATACTTTGCAATCTCAGTTAAAAGAACCAGCAACAAGACTCAAAGAGTGTTTAGGACAACCTAATTTACATTTATACAGTGGTCACTGAAATAATGAAGCTGATTAAGTCAGGGAATCACTGTTGTCACACAAGATTTACAGATCAGAATCCATCAGCAGAAGGCAAAATCATACATAAAATGATTTTGAACCTTGCACATTAATTGTGAATCAGATGAAAGAAGTAGTTGTAAAAAAATAGAAGTGGACCTGTGTTCCCTGTGGCACTTTTATTAGTTACTTTATCACCCCCTATATGTGCTGCCAAGGAAAATTATAATAGGCCACCACTAACAACTACAAAAGAAAACTCTGAATTATTATTGATATTCTTATTAACCATGCTGGTAAACTGAACATAACTGGGTCATGATCATAGAGAAGCTCTGTGCTCAGAAAGGATTCTGTACAGGACAGAAACAACACAAATACAAATACAGCACTACTTTTAAAGCAGGAACAAAGTACAGTAAGTACAGCTGCAAATTCAACCTCAAAAGCACAATTGACTAATGGAGATTATACCCAAAGTGTGCTGGGTAACAATTGTTTCCTAGCAGGCCAGTGCATAAAGCAAGATCCTTTCTTGGAATAACTCTCAGATTAATAGATTCAATATTGCTTCCACTTTACTGGGGAGTGAATTCCATTAAACACCCTGCATTCCTTCAGTAGCAGAATGCATATTTGCAAATGAATGCAAAGACTCTGGATGAGGAACAATACATGTTCTGGTCTACCAGCACCTATGCGCATAACTTTCTTTTAATTATCATATTTATTTCTTCTTTACCCTGTTGGCTGTCATGGGCTGGTGTTCTGGAACGATCTCACCACAAGTGGGATTTGTGAAGGCTCACAATGCACAGAGCACACCAGGCAGGCTGTGCTGAACCTTCAGAGTCCTGCAAGGAGATTAATGACCCAGCACAGCGACGGTGACTATTGCCACCACCCATCACCATCACCACCTGTTATCAGCCACTTCACGGAAAGGAAAACCTGTCAGAACCTGAGGGACTTAACAAATGTAATAAAATGAAACCACTGAGCAGCAGAGGTACAAATTCCAGGAGTTCCTGACTCCCAGCTGGGCACACTCAGGGCTCCTGAGACAGCATTGCCTCTCTGGGCCTTCAGAGCTGCATTACTGCAGCACAGGGGTTTGGGGGAAAGATGGGAGATAGCTGGGGAAAAGGAAGAAACAGGTAAAAGGGGGAAAAAAGAGGAAAGGGGGAAAAAAAGGGGAAAAAAGGGGGAAAAAAAGGGGGAAAAGGGGGAAAAAAGGGGGGAAAAAGGGGGAAAAGGGGGGAAAAAGGGGGGAAAAGGGGGGAAAAGGGGGGAGAAAGGGGGGAGGAAACGGGAAAAAAGGGGGAAAAAAGGGGGAAAAAAGGGGGGAAAAGGGGAAAAATGGGAAAAAAGGGGGGAAAAAAGGGGGAAAAAAGGGGGAAAAATGGGAAAAAGGGGGGAAAAAGGGGGGAAAAAAGGGGGAAAAAGGGGGGAAAAAAGGGGGAAAAAAGCAGAAAAAAAGGGGGGGGAAAAGGGGGGGAAAAAGGGGGGGAAAAAGGGGGGGAAAAAAGGGGGGGAAATGGGGAAAGGGAGCCAGAACATGTTTTTTGATTAGTCTTCCACCAATATAATAAAACCAGAGTCCTCTTTAGGCTATGTGAAAAAGATGAACCTGAAGGCAGTTATGATGTGTAACAATTGCCAGCAGGAAAGCTTCATGGCAGACATACCTTCTTCCACTGATAGTCAAACCCACCAGCGAGCCACTGCTTTGTATTTAATAGCTACATGCTTGTATTTAGGGCCACTGAGTCAATAATGCCTAAGTTAAAAACATGTTCTTGCTCTGTTTTCACACCACACTCTCCATCTTAGAATCCAAGAACAGAACATTAAAGAATAATGACAAACATCTGTCATCCCTGTTTTCCTATCCGCTCCTCACCTCCGTCCTCAGTAAAAATTGAGTGCATAAAGCAGGCAAAGTTGGGAAGGCAGAGCAGAGAACCTCAGGGAAATATGCTATCAGCAGAATCCTTCTGTAGACCTTGCATTGTGTAATGCACATGAAAAATAATTGTATCACAGAACTGTTAAATAACCATATTGGATTTGCAAAACAAGATGCATTTTTCCCAGCTCACTGAGAGCCTGTAGCATTTTGGAAATTAGCATACATCTGCTCCGAGGTGTTCTGCATAAAATATTACAAAATGCATCTGATATAAACAGATAATTCCTTTTAGGAAGGTATAAAGTTAAAATGGACTGCACTTTACATGATTCAGTGAGCAAACTGGCATTCAGAGCTTAAGGAATAACTGAGCTCCACTTTCTTAGTCAATTCTGCCACCTAGCTCATCTTGGGAAAGCTCGGCCTGCTATACTGAACTCCTGAAAAGCAATTTTCGTCCTGTTTAGAATTGAAATTCACAAATAACTCACCCAGCACACCTAAATCACTTCATTAAACACAGGTAACATGGCATATTAAAAAGAAGAGTCATTTATGCCAGCGGTACCAAAAGAAAGTTTCTGTGCATAGAAAATCTGTCACTTATAAATGAACTTTAATTCTGATTGATTCAACATACACCAAACCATTTTGCTTCATTTAATCCCTTAACCACAGTTAATGTTCTAAAATATTCCAAGGGATTTTAATTTTCAAACTAAGGAAGAAAAGAAAATATCCTTTATCCACTCTAAATCAAAAGATGTAACACTGGTTCTTGGATGCTAATATTCTCATTACAAACTGTCCTTTTCTTGCCAATGCATTTTAGCAGAACAAAATTTGTGCTGGGACAGACTTTCAAATCTAACTATAACCCAGCGTGGCATTCCATAAGCAAGCATTGTCATATATAAACTCTTTATGAAAAAGCATGTCGTAGGAAACTTGTGATGATTTAAACAACTACACATTTTTAATGTAGTTTAAAAAAAAAAAGCCAAAACAACTCCCAAAAACCAAGCTGAAAATACGAGAGTTTGATTGTAAGTTATCTGAGCAACTATGCTGAAAACGAAGGTGAGCAAGCATAGCTCAGAACCATAAAGCTGCCAGCAGAAAGAGACAAACTATTGTTTTATGGGGTTTTCCAAGCAGTGAATTCTGACACACAAACACCACAAACCCAGGTGTGGCAGAGCTGCCTGAACACCTCCAAATTCAGTGTTGTGGCCTCTGGAGAGGCCACATCAGCGCTGAGGGAAGGTTTGTGATGAGATCTCAGCAGCACTGAGAGCTGACACAATCTGCAGCTGATCATGGCACCCTCTGTGCTCCTGGGTTTGTTCACTCCTGTGGGAAGGATCTGATGCAGGGCACTGATGCTTGGGCTCTTTTACATCTCAAACAGATGGACAGCTGTCATTATCTAGGATGCTTTTGCATTTGTGCTGCAGCTACTGTAACAGGCCCTTCCTTGCTGCCAGTAATCTTAATTTATTTACTGGAAAACACTAACCCTCTCACAGAGGGGTTTTCTTTAACATGCAGGTGGAATTTGGAAGTGAGTATTTTCAAGTTATCTTTCCAAGGAATTACAAAGGGATGGATTTCTGCTAAGGGGAAAGGATAAAGAAATATCAAAAAAAAAGGGTAAAGAAATATCACAATTCCCCAGTAATATGTTTGTATCTTAGAGCTTCAAAATACTTTACAAAAACTCCAAACTACACTACAAAGAAATCACCCTACTCAAAATGAGAAGAGATCTAAAGAGTAAGACCTCAGACTTAGAGAACAACTGAAAACATATTCCCTGATCTGATTCTAAACTTACACTTTCTCAAAGCACAGTTAATATGGGTTAATACCCATATTAACAAGGATCATTCACGTCCATACCTATAAAAATAACGCTCCTAATTTTCTGAAACGAAGAAAAGCAAGAATAAACACAGTAAATACACAGAATAATTAAGATCTTATTCCCATCATCTCATTTTCCAATTTTTACCATTCAGCTTCAAGAATTAATAAAGAGAACAGGTATTACACAGAAGCAAAGCTCTGTGGAAGCTCCTTGGAGAACAGCAGCAACAGCAAAGTTTGACACATGAAGGTGAGGTAGAAGTCAGGATTTCCAGAAAACATTTTCTCCCTCATTAAAGAAGCAATGCCCTTCTCCTGTCTCCATTCTCTTCACTCCCCAGTGCTCATTCAGAAAGGGAATTTGGGGACAGGATGCACTTGCAGCAGCCCCAGCTTTGTGTGTGTGCAGACCTTCTGCGTCATTTCCATTCTCTCAGCGGGGAGATTCAAGGAAAACTCCAACACTTCCTACTTCTTTCTTTCAACAGACATTTCCCTACATTCCCCCTGTAACATTTGCTGTCCTCCTGCTATATTTTCTATTCTTAAATCTGACATACCCTTTCTCATTTTGCTTTTATTCCCTCCTTGCTTTCTTCCTCATCCTGTCTATCCCTTCCCTCCCCTTCCCAAGTGCCACATTACAGCTCTCCTTTAGTCCACACCTTTCTCTACTCATTCAAGCTCTTCTTTATTCACCTGTCAGCCAGAGATGGATTATTTTAAATGCTCCCTCAACCTTTGCTGCTTTCCAGACAGGCTGACAAGAAATCTGGGGACTTAGATCTAAACCAGCTTCAGAGCTCTCTGAATATGATGCTGATAGGGATGGAACAGAGAGAGAGAGTTGAAAATGTGACAGTCCTGCTGTTGTCACAGACCCTTAACAAATGGACACGGGAAGTTTTTACACTTCCTTAAGGTTCAAACCCCCTTGTACACAGCTTCTGTGCTCTCAACTCATTGATTTGGTTTATTTTGGAATCAATCACGACATTCTTCTTTATGGAACAGTTTAAAAAAAAAAAAAAAAGTTGATTTATTTTCAGAAAATAAAACCCCCAATTTTTTCTTAATTTATTCTGGCTTTCTTTGCTTGGCCAGCAAGGGAGAGGTATCTGGTTGTATTTTAGAAACTCAAAGTAGCTCTGCTCAGAGGAACATCCACAGTTTTTTAATGGGGTAAACTGCAACAAGCAGCAGTATAATCACTAGAATGGTGCAAACATATTTTCTACAGTCAAATGTTCAAGTTGCTGCTGACTGGTCTTGCTCAGCTTGCACAGTACACTTGTTCCTCTGCAATAACAGTAGAAATAAGCAAAAAAAAAAAAAAAACAAAAAACCCAAACATCTGGCAGGGAACAGAACACAACAGTTCAGTGGGAAGGAACCTACAATGATCATGTACTTCAACAGCCTGGCTGAAAGTTAAAAAATCTTATTAAGGGCATTATCATAAATCCAGAATATAGCAGAAGCGATTTTGACACTGGTTCTTAGCAACTTTTAAACTAATTTCTTAGTCCAAACAGTACCCTAAAACATTCTAAAAGAGAAAACCGAAGGTTTAATTGTATTTTAAAGGAATTTAATGTAGACATAGCCAAGGTTCTAAAACAAATCACAGAATAAAAGAGTAAAAAAGCCTCACAACACCATTACTGAAACATTAGAAATTCCAAGTTTTCATAATAAAGCTTTTCTGTACCTAAATATTGACATTTCATTTTCTCCAAACATTAATGAATCTCACTATATCAAAACTTCAGTCAGAAGCAATTTGCAATTTGTACCCACAAACTGGGTTTGTCTCCCAAATACTTTGGAAAATCATTCCCAAGATTCTATTTCTGCAAGTGCACATAGAAGACATTATTACCATTGTTTTAAAAATGTCCAGCACTAGTAACTTGACTGAGCTTTTTGTACATAAAGTAAATTATTCATGGTCACTAAAATGATCCAGTACCAATGCATCAGATAAAGAAACAGAGCAGCAACATAAGAGAACACCTGCAAGCAATGATAAATCTGGATGCTCACAGACCTATGTCTAAATTTTGTCTCACATTACACACACACATAACTTGCCTACCCAGCAAATGTAAGAAATGAAGTACAGAGCATTTTCCCCTATTTTTAAAAAAGCTTAGCACACACTTTGTGCGCATTTACCTAAGAATTTGAGCATAGTTTATATAATTTAGAGTAAGACCCACTATCCTTCATCATGAAAGAACGAGATCACACAGGCTGTGCATGTAAACACAAGCTCAGCTTTCACATGGCCTTTGAAGGCAAACAGGGCTCTCCAGATAAAGCAGCAAATTTCCCAGATATAACTTTTCATGTAGATTCAATTCTCAGATATAACTTTTCCACATGCACACATATACACAGCCCTCTCTGCTTCTCATTATATTTTTACCTTCAGCCAAGCAAATGCATCTCCATAATAACCCAAGCCTTCCAATCAAACCTAGAGTGCTCTTTTGGCAGAGCTGAGCTCTCTGGTGAGCAGAGCACTGAAGTTGTAAGATAGATACACGAGTTATAGCAAATGTCAGTGCCACTGGGAGAACCTGTCTGCCTGCTGTGCTGCTGGAACAAGGAAGCCTTTATAAGTTCACCACCCAAATCCAAACAAACTCAGCTCTGGAAACCATGGGACCTATTAACCTACTTAAATAAAAAGTCATCTCCTTTCTTCCCAGGCAATAGGTACATCACAAAGCAGCAGCCTGGCTTTAATATTGGAAAACCCAGACAATGATCTATCGACTCATATTGGCAGCAGTGAAACATCAACGTGGCTTATTCCTCTGCTGCTTCCAGCTTTGCTCAGGGAGCTCCTCTGTAGGAAGCTTATGGCTTATTCTGAGTCTCCAGAAAATGAAATTTATACATAATTCCAGGAAATAAAAAAAAAAAACTAAACCAGTTTCTATGTTTTATTTTTTAAGCTGTTTTATCACACAGAATAATTGTAGCACCTGCTTGAGAGAAAGGTGTCTTAGATGTGGCTGGGGGTGTGTACTCTATTCCCACCTGTCAGAGCTGGGGCAGTTCTCTGCTGTTCCTGGGGCAGTTTTCTTTCTTTCTCCCACAGCCAATCCTCCCTCCAGGAGATCTCTGCTGTCCATGGCCACTGAGTGTCCCTGCAGGGCTGATCCAATTCCAGCATCCCATGGGGAGATGCTGCGCCCAGGGCAGGAGCCAAGCATTCCTACCTGGATCCAATCTGAGCCTGGCACAGCACAGCAGCCTTTGCCCCCTGCATTGCCAGAGGAGCAGCTTTCTGCTGCCCTGCATTGCCAGAGGGAGCCCAGGCCCATCTGCAGCAGCCCTGGAGCTGCAGAGGAAAACTCCCCCCTTGTGCAGGATCCCTGCTCCAGCAGAGCCACAGCTGGCACTGCAGGAGGGCTGAGCCCCCATGGGATGGGGCTGTGCCACCCCCTGACACACAGGGGACAGGGCTGCTCTCACTCTGGCAGGGTTGTTTTGTACTACTGCTTTTTAATTTTTATTTTTCCTAATAAAGAACTATTATTCTGACCCCCATATCTTTGCCTGGAAGCCCCTGAATTTCAAAATTATAACAATTCAGAGGGAGGAGGTTTACATTTTCCATTTCAAGTGAGGGTGCTGCCTTCCTTAGCAGACACCTGGCTTTCCAAACCAAAACAAAAGGACTTGAAAAATTTAGCAGAGTGTACAAGTCCTTGGGTGATGAAGGATACTGGCTCTGGAAGGAACAAAAATTTCAGTGCCCTTTAAGCACAGAACTATGAAGTATTGTATAATAAGTGATAGAGTCCTATAACAAATGGTTTTGTGTATGCAAGAGAGCCCCAAATCTGCAGGGCAGGGTTAGCTCCTTCCATTGGCTCTCACAGGTACCAGCCTAAGGGACATTTTCCAGCATCACATCATTGTCCATCACCAGCCAAAACAGCTCAGCTGAGTTGGGACCTTGCCACTAGGAATTACCTAAACATGCTTGAGACTGACCAAGTCCTTACAATTGCTTTGGAGAGAACAGTTATAGGAAATTTCAGAATAGAAACCAAAGCAAGAAAAAGAAAGCTTTTGAGTAATTTTAAGGCATTGTCTTATCTCATTGTTTCCCTGCCAAACCCTGAGAGAACTGGGGTTTTACTTATTTTTTTTCTAAAAAATCTTTTGAATTCCTAAGCCTACATAAACTAACAAAAAGAAAAATTAATGTGCATCATTATATACAAATCTAAAGAAGCACCATTATTGAAGATGCAGATAATAAAAATCCAGCTTTGGCAATGCTTTTCATGAAATAATGTAGACATCTCTATTAAGTTATATAATTCATTATTATCAAAATTTAGGTTGATGCAATTGTTCTAGAAGTGAAAACGTGACATAAAACATGAGTCACTGTTACGTCACTTTCAGCCACAGAGAGTGAAAGGAAGGTGTTGTTGCCTACTTAAATTTCATGCAAGTTCTGAAAGTAAAAATTCCCTGGGAACGGTGTTGGCTTGAATAATGGGACAGAAAAAAGTCCAACCTTAACAAGGAATATGGCTTATTGTGTTGAAATGCTGATGAATTTTACATAAAATACTGCTTAAATTTGATTTCTTCCAGTGCTACTTCATGAGACAAGAGTGTTGAGGGAACTTCTAGATGAGTCTGCCTTTCAGACGACATCAATATGTTCTCTGTGCTTAAAATACATGTGTTAAAAGAACAAAAAGAGGACTTAAATTTTAGTACAGGATAGGGCAAAGGGTGAGGGTTTATGCCCACCACATTTCCCTGCAAGTAAGAAAGAGATTTCTAAAGACACACATCCTTAGTGGAAAAGCATAAATAAATTGGTGTTCTTACTCCAAATCAGGCGCATGGCATTGGTGGTAAGATGCAGAATTCCTTTGATCCCTCTGCCATCAGCTGCCCCCTGATCTCAGTCTGGCACAGGTGCTGCAGATCCCTGCTCTTTTGGGCTCCTTCATCCAGCACAACTTTACCACCCCTAACAAAACCACCATGTACAAGTGCTGTGAATATACCATCTAGCAGTTTGTGCACAAAATTCCTTTTGATTCCGCATTGTAACACCGTGCATGGGATACAGCCTTCTGTTTACCCAAAAATTAATTTTCAAATTGAGATGGTATCCTGTACAACACTTCTTCCCAGTGCCTGAGTTTGTCCTAGGAATGTATTGAATGTATTTAATGACCAAGCACATGGTTCTGCTCCCTTCCCTGAGCCCAGAGCTCCTCAGAGCTGCCTGTCACACTGCACATATGCATGAGAGAAAGCTCTGCAGTGCCTGAGACTCCTGAAAAGATGATCAGATGAGTTTCCTATCATTAACCCAGCTGAGTTTCCTTTCATTAACCTGCACTGATGAGGATAATACTGCCCATATCATTTTGGTTATATGCTCTTAATGACACTGAAGCCTCTGAATATTTAGTGAATAATCAACTATAATAAAACTGAAGGCAAGGACGTGGTTTGAATTCCTCTGGTTGCAGCCAGGTCTAAACAAGCTGTATCATTGCATGACCTAATGTACACACAGCTTGCCAGCATAATACCTTCTGCAGGTAAAGCAGAAACACAGTCTGCTTTTTTGAACTGTGAACCAAACAACACACCAAGATTTCTCCTGCTGTCAAAAAAGTCAAGATATTTTGACTTTGAACAAAAGATACTTGCAGCATTAAACATTTTAATATGCATTTTATTTTTGGGGACTGGTGACTTTCACTGGAAGGCTATTGTGATGTTTTTCCTCCTGTGCAGCCTGGATCTAGAGACCACACTCAGTATCCTCAGAAATCATTCTGAAATAAAGACCCCACATATGTTTAAAAATCCATACCACCTAATATATATCATCTAGCATGTATCTATATCTATCTATATATATATATATACACAGACATGTGTATATGTATATATATATACACATACATATATATATACCTTTCAGTGTGCATGTTTTTCTTGTGAAACAAACTGCTTGCTGTCAAATTACCTTCCCACAATAGTGGCTCTTTTATATATTTATTAGCACTCACCAGCACAGATAGAACAAACACTTACTGATTTCAGAATCATGAACCTGATCCTTTAATCTATTCCTAATTAATCATCAGTGGGTCAGATATGGTAGTGTATGTTAAAATGACCTAGTGTGAGATGTAAAAGCTGCGCATATCAGCAATACAATATTTGATTCCTTTATTTTCTATTTTATCTCTCTTTTCTCTCCTCTTTTTTTTAATGCTATTCTCCATGGCTTCATTGGTGTTTGGGGAAATCACCACCAGAGACTGCCAAGACAGAATCTGTTAGATTAGAGGAGATGAAGCAGCATTGCTCACCTCAAGTTCAGTGACTCAGTGCTCAAGGTTAATGACTCCTGTTTTGGGACCAAATCAGGTTCTCTCCCTCTTTGCCCTGAAGTTTCTGTAAGTCAGATTGTTTCAAACAGATTAAGGAGGGTGATGCAGCAAGATGTGCAATCTGTCTTTGATGGTTTGTATTTTTAACATTAAAAATAAAGCTACACCTCTGCTTTGCATAAGCCTTTCCAGACCAACATCAGAGCATTGAGATACCCCAGTGTTTCCCTTTTGGCTGGGAACTCTCCCTGTACAGCAAGGTGTGCCAGAAATAGGCAGAATTTCTCTGAGCTCAAGTTCCTTCATCTGGTCTGTCTGCAAGTAAAATGTCATAAACACCCTTCAGTCATGCACTGCCACACACAGGACATAACACATCAGCAACTTCACTGTGTTTTATCAAATAAAATGTTCCAAAATTCTGTTTCCAGATTTGTCTAAGGCTTGGAAAGTTTGGAGAGTGAGAAATAAGGCAACAATATCATGGACCTCCCTGTGATGCTTTTACCTGCACTGATCTGTTTCAATCACTTCTGCTTAAATAATGCATCAGAACTTGTTCTCCATGTTTATCAAATGGATTTTGAACTACACAAGCTTTTGACATCCACATTAATCTATGACAGTGAGTTAGACAGTTAAAAGTACGCAGTGTACCCTTTTATTTTTTATTTTAAGTTATAAACCTTGTCCCCTACCCCTCAAAAGCAAACCTGTGGGCTGCTCTGCACGATCTGCTAAAGAGGAGACAGCTCAAAACCACAGAGCAAGGCAGGAAGAGGAATCTCTGCATTACTGACTGGAATCCAGAGGCTGTACCTCGAAAAGAACAAGCACTGCTCTTACTTTTAAATGGCTACATAAAGCCTTCTATCCCAAAATTCTTAGTTCTGAATTTACCACAGACACCAAATGTTCCTAATTCCTCTCTAAGCCACACGGGTAGGACTTGGGACACTTTGATGTACACTGATATTAAACACAACTGACACTGTTTGTTACATCCATTTTTGTGTGTTCTGATTATACATTGTTCCATGCATGCAGGTGCCTAACTCTGGATTTTGCAGATAAAAGCAAAATTTTATTAAACACTTAATAAAAGCAGATGTAGAAAAGTGAATAATTTTGCAGCTATTTTATCACTGCAGCAATGTGATCACTGATCAACAGTGCAATGCTACTAAGATATTCAATTCAAACAGAGCACAACACAAGCCAAAAGACTTAATTTAATTATATTGCTTCAGTTATACTGTACAGCTTTTATCCACATTGTGTGTGATGTAGCATCCTTGGACATATATCTATAAATTTGGTAACAGTTTATATCTTACATAAAGCAGCAGTGCCTATAGTCCAAAATCATTTCAGCTGACCAGCAATGCAGATAAATGCATAAACATGGGAATGGAAAAAAAAAAAGAAAATAAAGAGCCTTCTGTGAGGAGAAAATATAGCACAATATTCAATTCTTCCCTTGCAGAATTATCTATTTTTCCACTGACCATGGTAAATGATATTTTGAACAGAAATTGAGGTCTGCAGTAAGGTGATGTTCCTATAGCATTCCTATTTCAAATGTCTTTTGCTACTTGACAGTAACACACCAGGGAGTATTCAATCCCTCTGGTGGGGATTGCATTTCCCTTCTTGTTAGTTAACCTGATGATTCTCCAACATATTCATGCAGTGATACCATTCTTTGGTTACTCCTTACACGTGATAAAAAATTTACTGATTTTTCTCTGACATCATCATGATGTGATATTCTACAATGCTGGTTCCTTAGTACAGTAAAAAATCTAGAAACTGCCATCAGTACAAAACTGCTGTTTGATGATTTTGAAACTCTTATAAAAGTGTAACAGGCCCTGGCAAAAAGTAAAAACAGAATTCTATACCTGAATTGGTAAAAAAAACCAACAAAAAAACCCCAAAAAACACAAAACCAACCAACAAATAAGTCTCACAAACAAACAAAAAACCCTTATACACACTAAATTCAAACCCCAGAACTGCAGACCTCAATTTCTGTTCAAAATATCATTTACCATGGTCAGTGGAAAAATAGATAATTCTGCAAAGGAAGAATTGAATATTGTGCTATATTTTCTCCTCACAGAAGGCTCTTTATTTTCTTTTTTTTTTCCATTCCCATGTTTATGCATTTATCTGCATTGCTGGTCAGCTGAAATGATTTTGGACTATAGGCACTGCTGCTTTATGTAAGATATAAACTGCTCTAGAAATGCATATTAATTACTAGAGGGAGATTTAGTGATCTTTTATCTGATGTAATTAAATCTGGCTAGCAGTGTGCATTTAACACAGAAATTATCCTTACCTCAAAGCTTTCCTGCTCCACAGCCTAACCAACAAGGAATCTGTGTTAATGTGAACGACCTGTGGCTTTGTTAGATTTAACAGCACTCTTTACTGACACTTTAAACTTCATTTTTTTGCCACGGTGGTTACTGAAGTGCCTTGCTGTGGGCTGGGGCAGAACTGAACTGGCCAGCCCTCGTTGTCCCTGGCATGTGAAATTCAAGAGCCAGCCTTGGTGTTCAAGCCAATATTTCAAAATAGAGAGTATTTATTTGTTCAGCCTTCCAAAAGGTGAATATTTGTAATGAGGGAGAGCCTGAGACCTTCCCTGGTCACCTTCAGTGTGACCCCTTGCCTTGGGAACACAGGCAGCACCACAAATCCCCTCTTTGGCCCAGCTTCTTGTACAGCCCAACACCCTGCAAACAACAACCTGGGTGATGAAAATCTGAGTTTCACCTCTCTGTCCTTTTGTCAGTGCAATTTTTCAATTTCTGAATGATTTCAAAAGAAAAAAATCAACAGCAGCTCAACTTAATACAGTCACACTTAATACAGACACATTTGTCATCTGTTAACCAGCATTTCCCACAAATTAATGAAAACACAGTTTTCCACTTGCTAATTAAATTTCATTAATCTGCATATATTCAGTAAACTGTTTGAGACCAAACCAGAGGTTACAGACATTTACTCTGTTATTGCTAAATTAAAAATGGTGAATAATGCTTCAAAATCAAATGCAATATATTCAATACATGGCCATACCTCTGAAACTGAGTATCCTAGAGATGTGAGGCTCATGCAACTATTTGAAAATACTGACCCTGCTTTCTCCTGGACATTTACAGTGAGAAAAATACTAATGGATAAATTACCCAGTGATAATTAAGAAATTAAGAATAAACCTTTGGAATTCAGACTTTTAAAACACACCTGCATCTTAATTATCATACTCAGACAGGGTTATTTGTTAGTTAAAATAAAGTTTGAATTGTTACTTTAATTAAAAAATATATTATTTGCTGTTTGTTTATTTTTTTTTTCTCTCAGTTGCATATGAAATCATATTTAGAGAAAGATGCTAGAGAAGAAATGTCATATTTACCATTCTGATTACTACATACTTCTGACAGGCCACAGTGTATAAGTGAGTTTTTACCACTTCACCTGTGGAATCAGTCAGTTTTTGGAGCTATATTCAGTTGCTTTTTGTTTGGGTATGAAGGTGTAAACCTACCAGCAGCAAGGTACCATGCTTAACATGTATTGCCAGTGACAAAAGAAAATATAATTCATAATTTATCACTGAATCAATACCAAACCCTCAAAATTTAGGAGCACGTGGATGGGTCACAGCTCACAGGCATCAAAAAAGGAAGCAAACCTGGGATTTGCTTAAATTCTGTATGTCAGAAGCTTAACATTGCATTTATCTTACTTTGAATTATACTGCCTTTGCAGCCCTACTGCAGGAAGTATTTCAGGGCTGTAGGGGTCTGTCTGCACAGAGGAAATCAGATCACTGCACACCTGAAAATTTAAGTGCATCCTTAATTATAGTCAAGTGTACCAAATATGGGTTTCAGGACTTACCTGGAGAACATTGATGTTCCAAAACAAGAGATAAATAACTAAATAAGGAAATAAAGGTACTGATAAATAACTAAACAAGGAAATAAAGGTAAACCCAGAGAAAGGGAAACAGTGAAAGGCACAGATAAATTCTCTGCATTCACCTGGATTAGCTATTCAGGTGTTTCCTGTCCCTTGAGTAGATGCCAACACAAGTTCCACAAAAAGACTTCCCCATCCACATCAAACATGAACTTGAGCCAAACACAGCTCCTTTTTTTTTTCAGTACATTCTAAACTTCAGCAATAAACTGTCCTAGTACCAAAACTCATCATGAAAGCCCATTCCAGTGACCCTGGCATCCCATCAGAAGCAGATGAATTGGGCAGGATTTCCATCTGGAGGCTGCTAAGGATCCTCTCCTCATGGATGTTCCCTCCCCAGGGCAGATGGAGAGGGCAGTGGCTGAGCAAACCCTGAATTGTTAAGGCTTTGACAAGCTGTCATTCAGCTGAATATGCCAGTCTTGTGCTTATTTTTACCCCACAAATGAGCTCACCCATGGCCAGGAGCCTAATACGAGTTTGTGGCACTGCAGAAATTGCTTCAGCAGAAATAAAGTGACTAAATCTGAGGGTGTTTGCTGACAAAAGTACAGAACAACACAGGAGTCTTTTATCTCAAGGAGCTACAGATTCAGTTGTCTATCTTGTTTTCTCTTTCCTCCTATTTTTTTCAAGTAGCCAAACAGTTGAACAGCGCAGGATTTTTCACTCTTTTCCCCCAGCACACAGTACATTACAGAACATACAATAACTGGGTTTTTTTCACTAACTAGTAGATTTCTCTGTAGAGTTTCTCAGAATAAATTAAACCAGACCTCAGAGGCTGCTTCTATGATGAAAATTTTCAGCAGTTCTCCCAGAGCAAAGCAGTTGCCTTCATGCATTAGAGCAACACAGCACAGCAGTAACCAGGAAAGGCTAGGGCCTGTTGTGAGAGGTAAAATAAAGTATAAAATACCTAAGGATGCCATAGATCTTCGGCTGTAGGTCTTGGTGGGGGCTGCAGGCCAGGAGCACCCCCTGGGATGCTCCCCTCAGCTCTCTTGCTAATGAGTACACTCAGCATTGCTCACACCACAGAGCACCTGCCTCCCCAAAAGCTGACAGAGGAAGAAACTGCAATTAAGTCTGTGATTTACTGGTCTTCCTATGGCTTTTCTCTGATAAATCTGAAACTATAGCCAACTATGGAACAAATAAACAAAACACACCAAAAAAATCAGGAGTTATTCTCCTCTGAAGTTATTTCTCCCTGTGCACATCACCAGTGCCTTCTGTTGCAGAACAACGATGGAATTTCCTAATTAATGTTTCATTCTTCATATTAATTTATTTTAAATAAGGACCTCTCTTTCATCTTAGTTACTTCTGTAATATTGACTGATTTTTAAATACTTCTTGTCACTGCCTTGGCTAGGGTCACATCCTGCATATCACAGCTGTCAAAATGAGTGAAGCATCTCTGTTTGCCATGCTTTGATTAAGCAAAAGGATTGTTTTCACTTTCATTGAGAAAAGAGATCCCTTTGCTAATTCAAAAAAACCCCTAGATTTGGTTAAATTGAAGGGAAGATTCTGAAAAAGGTTTTGAAGCTTCCAGAGGGGATTTACTGGCACAGGTCCTGTGCTCATTTTAGGAAGTAGTGCTCATCCATGCTTCTAAAAAAGGGGTGAGCAGGTGCTGAGCCCCAAAGTAGTGACCAATACAGAAGGCAAGTGAAAAAAAAAAAAAGGAAAAAAAAGTTTGCTTCTTGCTTTGCTGCATGCATTGCAGAGGGAGCAGGAAAGGGAAGAGTTTGCTGGCTGAGCAGGGGCTAATTTCCATCCTGATTTGAGGCATTCCCTGGAATGCTGGCAGAGCTCAGGCTGGGCTGCTCAGCCCAGCTCCCTGAGCACCCCTGACCTCAGAAAGCAGAGCTGCAGGCCCGGGTGCATGAACAGCAGTGTCCAAGGCTTTCCTCACATTTAACATTCATATCCTGAGACTCCTGCCTGCCTGCTGCAAGGAGGGACCCAGGGCACAAATTTGCAAAGACAGGTAGTGCCTGGGGTCGAAGTCATTTCACTTGCTGATTATTCCACTGGTAGTATTTTTTCCTCTTGAGCAAAATTTCAAACAATTCAGCCCTGACACATTTTTAAAAATGCAGCAGTGGAGAGAACCATTGCTGTCTGTGGGCATCCTTTCCCCACCTGTCATGATCATCGAGTCAACATGAACTTCTAGAAACAACAAAATAACAACTGTGTTTAATTGTTGGGAAGCAATTTTTCTGAGTCATGAAAAGATAGCACGTTTCAGTTCCCTAAAGATATCAGTCACCTTTTACAAAAAGTACAGAAGCTGATGTTTTGGTTTTTCCTGAAAGAGAAAAATCTGGATGTCTTTTAAGTTAGTACATATAAATGTATTAATTTAAGTTAGTATATATAAATGCATTAAGTTAGTACATATAAATGTATTAATATTATATGTATTAGGTTAGTTATTAATTATTATATATATTAAGTTATTAATACATATTAATGTATTAAAACATATTAATGTATTAATAAACCTATATATATGTGTATACACACACAATTGTCTCCCTGATCATATTTCTCTATCTCAATCATCCTTGATTGTATTTTCGAGCAAGTTAGACTTCTCCCCCTTCTGTAGCCCTGCACATCATGGTTGATTTTAGTAGTTTTCAATAAAGTCCTGCATTTTTAATGTATGAGAGAACATAATTGTGATTAATTTCTCCCCTAATGCAGTTTTGTTTGAGGTGTAGGAGAAAGCATTGTCATTTCAGGCTGGTACCTGGGGATGGACTGACAACTGGAGAGGTCCATCTTACAATGGGCTCATCATGTCCCTACATGAAATATCCCAAATTTCACAGCACAAAACCCTGACAAATACAGCAGGAATATCCATGGTTATCATGCATCTGATCCATTAAAATTTAAATGGAAAATAATTGGCATTTAAAGATTCACAAGGCTTAAAGAGGAAAAAAAATATGGACTTTTTTAAGTGCTAGGTAGGGAGGCAACAACATTTTCCTTTTAAAAGTTTTAAAAGAAAAAGAGTAATGTGTTCATGTCTAGTGCTATAAATCCACAATTCTAGAACTATAACTCTACAAATCAGTAAACTTCCCATACCCTCCTTGCTTTCAGAAGGAAAACAGATGCATTTTCTTCCTATCTAGTTTTGTTTTGTCTTATTTTGCTATAAATTAATGATTCCTCACTAACAGCTACTTGATTATACACAAGACACAAGGCAGCTCTTTACTATTTACCCAGTGAAAGATGCTGGAAAGCACTTCAGCAAATACCAGGTTGCATAAAAGTGCTGCGTTTTTATTGAGTGTTGCTCAAAACCAAAGTATTGGAATGTAAATAATGTCATTACCTTTGATTTTTAAAAAATTAAACAATACATTATGTAGTAATATTTAAATGAAAAGCTCTGCATTGTAGGGCTCAATGAAATTTCTAGTTCTGTAAATCAGTATTCTGCCACAAATAATTAAGGAAATTTCTTCAGATTGGCAAAGGTTGTAAAAGAAATACTTGGCTGTCCTTAAAGAAGGGCCTTACAGAAAATGTTCAGCTAATCAGAACTGATTTTCAGGACATGCACAGAGAGATCATTAGGGGGAAAAAGGAGCAAAAGAAGTAAAATTAAAAATCTCAATTCTTGTAATTTGACTGAACTTAAGTGACTGAGAATACAGAACAAAAATATAGCCTGCCTTCTATTCAGTTTTGAAATACCTGCAAAGGGCAACCTGAAACTGAAAAATGGAGTAAGTGCAATGAGGCCTTTAGAATAATTATGTGTTGTTAATTGAAGAATGTTAATCATGTCATATTAGAAGGGAGAGAGGGTTAAATTGGTAAAATTTCAATTCACTTAGGCCTTATCTCTTGTTGGAATGAACCAGATGATTAATCCTTAATATTCTTCAGGGATACAGAGAACATCAGCAATTAAATTAACAACTACAAAGTTTATGCTCAGAGATTCAAAAATGAAAGACAGAAACACTTTAATTTTTCACAAGTTGTTACCTTAATTATCTTCTTATTGCTTCTGTCTCTTTTCCCTCATTACAAAAACACACCCCTCAGTATTCCTGGATCCTTTAATTTGCTGTAGCTCAGCAACTGTGCAAGGAACGTCATCAGAGCTGCAAAAGTCATAAATCTTACTTTGTGCATGCTCATTGGAAATAAATCCTTCTGCTATACCCTGTCCCTGTGTTCCAGCTGCAAGTGATGACAAATTTTTGTTGCCTTACAAACAGCAGTGTCCATCAGAAGTTGCTGGCAGAAAAGGAAGGCTTGCTTAGCCCAGAAAGTGAAGTTTCTTTTAGGAAAATGTAAAAGAAGTACAGATATCTAAGCCAACTTAATACTTATTATGCAGTCCTGCCAGCACTAGGAAGGTAAAGGGGTGAGTTCTCATGAAACCTAATTCTACAGTCACGAAAATAAGAGTGTAGTTCCAGATATTCATGAAAATTATGTACCACCAAGAGACCACAGACTGATGTTTAAATGTTCTCTGCTTACAGAAGAAAACAACAGACAAAATGGAGGGCTTGAGAACGAGTTTGGGATTCTTTCTTAAGAGTTGCATTAGAAAATGTGGAATCTTGTTATCAATACTGGCCTGCTTCATATATTGAATGATTTCAAATGTAATTGCTGGGAAAGTAAATGCTCCCACAAGCTGAATGCAAAAATCCATGCCCACGAAACACAGGGACTTGACATTGTTATCACCAGGCATGCTTTCCAAATTATCCAAGTTTTAAAGTAAAATGTCATATCCCTGAAGGGTGCCCTTCGAACAAATTATTAACGAAGCTCTATTGATCCTCACCCAAACAGCAAAATCTCAATAAATCTCCTCTGGACCTTTGCTGAGGCTAGAAAATGCATTACACCCCCCTACTGACCACAATTTTTATTATCGCTATTGTGTTTGCAGGGCAGTCAATTTTATACAGCATTACAAACTGCCAAGTGCTAAAGTGATTTCCTCTATTACTGAGGTCCATGTATTAAATTTAGTGAGGCACAATATCAGGCTTCAAATATTGCAGGGTTTAGAATTGAATGCAGCTGAGCCTAATGTTATCAACCTGACAAAAAACACTGACATATTAAGTAGCAAATCATTTATTCATATTTGGGACTGGTTTGGCTTTTCTGTTCAGCTGTATAGTTTTAGATTAGCCACAGTATCTCAAAATGGGACTGCTCCTGTGAAGTCCAGAGACACTGTGGAATAGATATTTCATACACTTATTATGCACAGTAGATCAGAGAAATATGCCTCACTGACCTGCTACCACATAGAAATACATGTAAATTAATAAATTACTTTGCATAATGCAGGTTTAGGCTGCAAATACTTTAACCCTTTAGAACAACCAGTGATAAGCATTTCAGGCACTTTTTATTATAATCAAATACAAAGCCTTAATTGCTCAGATAAAGTTGCATTTTGTGCTCCTTTTTTAGCCTGATCATTGTTTTCCCTGCAGTCTGAAATATTTAAAGCTAGCAGATTTCTGAGCATGTGGATACTATTTGAAACCTAGTTCTTTCTGAAATATGCCTGTTGTAAGGTACACCTGGAAGAACTGATGTATCCAGAATAATCCAATACTTGTCCCCATTATTAATGATTGCTTACATCAATGGAAATAAAGCTTTCTATATGTTGTTGTCAATGGAAAACAAATTATTCTCTAACAAACCGAGAAGAGCTATCTGATATTTTGCTTGCTTGAAATAATCCCAATGATACATTGGGGTAAAAGCTGAAGCCACAGCTCTCTAAATAAAAAATAAAAAAAAAAGAAATCTGCATTGATACCTGTTATTATACAGAATGCCAGCTTCCTACCTTTTGTAAAGGACTTCACATAATGACAGGTCTGTGGTCTAATTGTGCAATTATTAAACTGCAAAAATTGCCATTAAAAATTGCTCACAGTGGATCTCTGGACAGAACTATCCATCCTAATGCAAAAACTCCACAGAAGATTGCTGTAACTTTTTCTCTGAAAATCTCTGTGTTCAATGTGCAGTATACCCCAGCTGGGAAGACAGAAAAATAAATGCCATTGATAGATTTGTACAGCATTCTAAATGTGACAGAAATCTCCAAATGAAAGGATAGAATTCCCCTAATTTTTAAACATTTCCAGGCTCAATCACACATCTGGGTTCTCTGGGAAGAGCCCCACAGTCTTCAATCTTTTATTTTGGGTATTTCACTGCTGTAGCTAATTTTGCCCTAACAACCATGTTGGATACTGAACTGTCCAAATCAATCACTGAGCAGTTTAGTATTGTGCTTTATATTGCCACAAGGCTTCTACACCTGTCTCAAAGGAGACAGCAGGACAAAAATATTGCTACCTTGAACTTTATTATGGACTTGGAAAGCCAGCTTGCTACTGGAGAGCCTAATTCAAGCCCTGAATCTTGTGTCATTTTCCTCCCATGTATCTTCCCCTCAATCCTTCCTAGACAATTCCTACAACACGAGTTGGCTGCAAGCAAACAAATAAGCAAACAGATGAAAGCCGAAAAACAAGCATTAAATATTTAAACTTGGGAGTACTGCCCTTTTGGAGTTAGACCCCAGGTGCTTTAGCTGCAAGCCCTTTCCCTAAAAGATAAAGCATTTAACATAAGCTGACACTCAGACATCTCAGTCTCATACACTGCCAGGGTCCCTCCTTGCCACCAAAAGAGATCAGATACTATTTTGCTAATTGGACTGAAAAATGCTCTTGGCATTCAGAGACTTCCCACACACTCACCACTGACTCCTTGGACCACGTGGGCCCCTGAACTGGCTTTATGGAAGCTTCTCTGTGTTCTGCAATCTCATCATAAACTGGACTCCTCTCATTCAGCACCAACATGGAACTGTTAATAATTCTGTCTATTCACTTAGAAATTCCACAGAAGTAGTGAGGAACAACACCCTGCATAGTTCTATGAGTAGAGCTAATGACACTACTTCTATCATTCCTGAAATGTTAATTAGCCCATAAGTCTGACACCTGGCAATGAAATATTTATTTTCCTGGAGTACTACATGTAACTTAAAAATTACAAGTGGATCTAGATGTATTACTGCATATAAAAATCATTATTCTTAACCAGGTTGCAATCTACAAGGGAGAAACAATATATTATTACAAAGTGCTTTCTAATTCCCATGGTGAGTACCATCCATTTTTGGCACTTTGCATTTTGAATTTTGAATGAGCAGTCTCTGTTGCTTGCAAGAGTTCTTTAAAACATTAAAAAAAAATTCCACAAAGTTTACACACTTTAATTCCTACCTTAAATTACATTACATTACATTTCATTTAGAGTCATCAAGGATATAACCAATTTGAAAATATTTTTCCCTTTTTGTGACCTGAGTATCTCAGAGAGAAGTTTGGCATCCTGACAAAAAACTGGATATGAATACCAAAATAATGGAATCATCACGTTGGACTCAAAGCACTGGGGATGACTCTGAGAAAGTGAATGGGAGTGATCAACCAGCAGAATCTCAAAATCTGAGATGAAAATGACTACAAGAGGGGTGGAGTAATTGATTTGCTGGCTGAGAAGGAGTGAAAGTGTGGAGCAAGGATAGGATTTCTCTTGGTGGAAAAGGTGCTCCTGCAGCATCTCATGGCTTCTGGGAGGACAATAAACTCCACCACAGCAGACCCAGTACACAGATTTAAGCTTTTTATCTGAAATTCTTCCTGAATAGAGATGAGGGAGATTTAAAGAAATCAGTGATAAACTTCTCCAGTGGGATTTCCAAATGGGGTGTCCAGGAATCACCTCTCATGTCATCTTTTACTCAACACATTTGGGTTCTTTAGGGCCACACACACAGTTCCACAAATCAGCAATTCACAATAAATCATCAGGGATGAACACAATTTGACAAGTGACACTGGGCTGTGATCAGGTGACACTGACAAATCATTTTCAGGCCTATCCTGCAGCTCCATAGCTATCCTTGGCTATTCAGCCCAGCTTTCTTTTTCCAAAGTACAGTCATAATTCAGTGATAAGAAAAACAGCTGTAATTTCTACAGATTCTCAAACGAAATACTAATAATTTTTACCGTTTGAGATCATTCTGTTGAAGTGCAGCTCATCTGAAAAGTAACAGCATGGGGGCATTTACATGAAATAGTTCCAAATGAGCAGAACTATTAACATACATAAAATCTATATGAAAACAAGATTCCCATAAAGCAAATTATATCCAAAACAATCCCACAGGCCTGTCTTGCAGTGGAAAATGGTGGGTTTGAATTGAACAGTCAGTGTAACAAGACTGAAAGGACTGGTTAAAATAAAACCAGCGCATGTGAAGCCGTGTGTGCTGAGTTTTCCATAAGGGAAGCTGCACTAAAATACTTATCCAGTTAAATAATGGGCATTTAACAAAAATAGAAACAAGATTGCTTGGTCATGTTTTGCTTATTTGGCTCTGATAACATTATTAAATTTGTTCCCTGATAAAGACATACCTCTAAAGTAAATTGGAGTCTCTTCATTTAAAGGATGACTGAACCATATTACTTCAGTAGTATCATAGGAAAAAAAAATCTTCAGTGTGTAACACACTGCTGCAAAACATGAGTAAATATTAATTTCTCCATGTCCAACAGAATAAGACATGAACAGGCTTGCTTTTCAGCAGGAAAAATTCCAATTGAACATGTGGCTCACTTGTGTGTGGTTTTTATAGCTAAGAGATAAATTTGACTTGTCTGTTTATAATTGCTTTTTATAAACCAATTTAAATTAAGAATTTGTTCACTGGCTGTGAACATCCATATATTAACTTAAAACAGGATTGTTATCTTTGCTTTCAGTGTGCAGTTTTACATTAATAGCATATGATAACCTTCTGAAATAAGAAAGTAAACGTTTAACACACACATTAATAATGAATAGTAAGAAACAGAAGTGCATGAGGAACTTTTACAAGTGCTAGTAACACATCACTGCATCACACCACAGGATTCTTCACACGTGAGCTGTAGAATGAAATATTTTATGCCACCTCAGCTAGGCCTGTATGTATTATTAAATTACCTTCCTACTCTTTACAAGACTTAATTCCACACTCCTCATTTGTCTCCAGCACCTTTTCCCTAAAGCTTTTGTAATTTTGTCTTCCTGTTAGATCAGATTTCTTCCCTTGCTTGAAAGTAACCTCTTCTACTTATCCTACTTCTCGTGAGGAATTATCCAACATACAAAGCAAAATTTGCATCATATTATTATTATTATTATGCTGCTGCTACCCATACAGTCATCAAACATGTTGCCAGACATACAGGGAAAGAAAAAACTAACCAAAACACTCTGACTCCTAACCATCCAATTCAAAGAATTGCAACCATATCCCACCAGGAGGCTAAAACAGACCCTTTTCTACATCAAGTTTTTAATTGCCCTTTAACCAAAATGACACCCCCAAAAAATAAAGGTTTTTCTATGAATGGTCTCTGCTGGAACTAATTTACCTTATCTGAGAGGGTGGTGCCATCTGTATCTACAACCAAAGCAGAGCAAAGTAGAGACATTACTATTTACCATTATTATTAACAGCATTGCAGAGTTACTCCAGATTCTGTGACAGCAAAGAGGGTTTGAAACACATGAAGACAAAAAATAATTTCACCCTGTGGGTTGCTTTAGAAGCTGAACCTTAGTGATGTCAAGAGGACAAAATTTCTTCACATTTAACTGAAAAGGACAATGACTGTTCTGATCCTAAACATTCTCCTTTCATCTCAGCCCCTTGGCCCCTCTCTCCTTCATTTCCCTTCCCTTTCAGTGGCATTTATTGTTTTCTCCTTCTTCCTCTGCTGTTCCTGTTGTTGCTGGGATGCTGCATTTCCAGACAAGACTGGAGTGTGAAGGTACAACTGGACAAACAATTGTGGCCATTGTGAGTGTTCCTCACAAAACAAAGTTCCCTCAGTTTTCTCTGGATAAAGAACATGGGAAATAAGTAAAAAATTCCAGCTGGGCTTTGTATTTATAATTAGGAGTTTCTCATACAGTTCTCATGGGCTGAGAATTGAGTACCTGAAAGAAAAAAGTGGTACTATATTCCAATTACAACTTAATGGGGAAGAATGGGATATATTGGATTACCAGGTGGGGCAATTTATCTCAGATTCTTCTACAAATTCATACCACTGACTTGGGACATTTTCTGAAAAACCCACAAGTTAACAAATGAGAATTGCTGAAAACAGTAGAGACGAAACCTTTCTTCAGGTTAGCTGTTTCAGTTATCTTACAGATGTGTTAAGTAAACAATAACTGCTTTTAAACAAATGGAATTATTTTTCTTACATCATACTTTTAAAGCAGTATTGTAAGCTCTATTCAGTATCCATATAAATAAAAACTAAAGTTGCTAATTTTTCAATCAGCAGTACAATCAGCATTGCCACCTTACCATTAGCACTGCAGTTACTCTTTAAATTGGTTGCATGAGAATCAATATATTAAACATTTCCATATTCCAATTTATATGCTTACCTTCACCTTTGGAGGGAGTAAAATCATCTGTACAACATTTCACCCTAAAGAATGTTGACAATCTTATAATTTGAGGTTTTTAATTTAAAAAACCTATACATTTGTTTTAAAAATCCTGATTATAACAAACCAAAGTTCAGCAAATGAAATGCAGCATCCCAGCAAAGCTCAGGGAAACTAGGCCTCTGAATTAAAGTTTAAATCTCAAATTAAAGCAGTAATAAATAAATAAAAGTCTTTGGCTTGATGCACTCTAAAGCCAGCTTTTGGTTTTGAAAAAGTCACTTTTTAATCAACTCTCATCTCACCAAACATAGTTTTGGTCTTCACTTCCTATTCCATAAGAATGGATGCTCTGGAAAAGCTCCAAGTGGAATATGTAGCAACAACATTTCCCTTGGCTGCTGCTTTAATATTCATTGAGAAAGCACAGATTAACTTCACTTTGACTGCAGCCACCAAGCAGCTGCTTCACTGCAACTTCAATAGAAACAAAATTCTGAAAGCCCAAAGGACAGAGTTTCATTCATTGCTACAAATATTCTTAATAAAAGGAAGATTACATTGTCATGATGATTACACCACTCAAAACATGAAATGTACAGCGTTTTACTCAGACAGTGACTACAGTGGAAGCATTTTTTTGCTGATTTTCCAGTTAATACTGCTGTGAACCAAAGTCTCAGTGAGGCAGACAGACACACACCAGTTCCCAGAGCAGAGACCTCAGTTATATCATGTGTGCTCATTGCATGCCATCTCACCACAGACCTATTGATAACCCCGTCTTTGTAACACACAGGCAGGAACCAACTGAAATACCAACATTCCAATTTGAACATTCCCTTTGAACTTAGACTGTGCTTTCTAATCTACAACCATTGCTGGCTGGGCAATTTTCATTTTTGTAAAATGACAAGTAGCACTTCATTTTAGGTAAAGGTGAAGATGAAGTTCCCAACATTATCAAATGCATCCCTCTCTAACACAAACTGGTGCATGGTGGTGTCTGATGTTAGAGAGGGATGTTCACACACTGGAAAATAAATGGTTTTTGCATTTCAAGGTGACAAGTACAATGTCAGACACAATCAATCGATCACTGCATAATTATTATTGCAAATGATCCATATCCATGCTGCAAACCTTAAGGGGAATTTAATGAAGCAGGAAGCACATCAATAATAAGATCTACTTCAGTCTCTGTTAAATCTCACAATTCACAAATATGTTGTCACATTTTATCCTTCCTTGAATTCCTGTAATTATATTTGAGGAGAAGCTCACTGAAAAGTAAAATTCAAACATATATCAGCTTTTCCCCTATAAAAGGAGTCCCTGTATATTATATGTGTATATATCACAAAAGATGAAATGTACAAAACTCTACAAACACAACAATCTGTGAAGAAAACTTGAAATGCCAATGATCAGACTTAGTCTGATGTATTTGGCTGACTTAAATCTGCGTGTTGCCCATGGAGGAACACCCAGGGAGCACTGCAAGAATGAGAAGGAGCTGAAGAGAAAATCTCCTGTGTCCTGACTGCAATCCCTCCATGTCACTCACTGCCTTGCTGAAGAGTGGGAGTTTAACTTGTGGTGATAACAAAAAGGAGCCTTGGTTTTGTTTTCACTACCCAAACCAGAAATTACATCGACAAATTGAATTGGCAGAAATTATAATTGGCAATAAATTATGTCATTTCTTCCAAGGCAAGTCTGCTGTGTCTGTGACAGTGATCAGGAAGTGATGTCTATGTTTTCCTGCTGTTTCATGAGCTTTCTCACTCCAGTTTTTCCCTTTCCTCCTCCACTGAGGTGGAGAGTGAGAGGGAATTTGGCTTCTAGCTGGGTCCAGCCCATGACACAGCTGCTATCCTGATGGAGAAAAATACACTTAGTGTATTAGAAACCTTTGTAAAAGCAGTCACTTCTGCAGGAATGTTGGACTTCAGCTTTCTGGCTGCTGTAAGAACAGTGGATTTTCATCCCAGGCTATGACAAGGATCCAAATTCCTCTCTTTGGCAAGGAAGGAATGTCAGTCCAGGAGCAGAAAGGGAAAAGGAAGTCATGTGGAAAGACATCAAAAGATGTGAACAGATACCCAGACTTTGATTAGTAAACATCCCCTTCTGTTGATGAAACTGTGAGACAATCTGACTACTTATAACAGGTAAATCCAGCCTAGTGGCACTTGCACATTCCAGTGAAAAGATAAATAAATCTTGGCTTAGGTACTATGACAGCTTCTCCAGCAGGCACACTTCACTGGAATAAACATCCAAAAGGAACACATCAGGATATTAATCTCAAGGCACAAACAAGGTTTTCTCGACTGCCCAAAAAATTCTTCAGGACTTGTTCATTCCTCTGCCTCCAACAGCAGCTGAGGTTCTGCAAACCCACCAGTCCCACAAGAGGTGCTCAGGAAGGATTTCCTCTAAGAGATAATAATCTTGGGACAATACAAGGGCTCTAACCTGCTCACCCAGCCCCATTTCATGCAGCCTTTGTTCAATTCTTTCCTCACACACATCCCTGCACTGATAAAGACACCCACACAGCTCACTCAGAGCTCTGATGGAAAGCAGTGCTATTAAGGGGGACACCATGAAGATAAGGTTAATTGGACAAGTGTAACTCCCTGCTAAAGGAAGGGGGGAGAGCAGATTTGGCAATTAAACTATACAGAACATATAATGCAACTTCAAAAGAGAGCAGAGCAAGCCAGTCATGCTGCCTTACACAAAATTCACAGATTCTGCTGCAAGGATCAGTAATGATAATAAATATGTTCTTGATGCTTAAACTCAGTTTGATCCTATTTAAATTCAGTTTCATCAAACACTTATGTGTGTTGGTCTCTAAAGAAATGTACATTGCTTTTACAAACCAAAACTGGCTTGCTTGCCTATCTGCACTGCTGGACATAACAGAGCATCATCCTGATCTGTTTCTTGCCATTCTTACCCCGCATTAATAAGACAATGGTGTTCTACAAAATATCATAGCAGGGCAAGAAAACCCTTCAAGAATTGAACATACCCAATGAGCAAAAGTTACTGTCAAATATTCTGAACTGGAATTGCTTTTCTCTTCTGTTTCATTTCTCCTTTCATACTAAAAAAGGTGATTTTGCTGAATGTCTTCATGCTTTGCATGCTAGTGTGATTTTTAGCTTTGTCATCACAACATGAGGCATTAGAAATATCATTTTAAGCCAAGTATGTGTGTGTTCCAATAGATGCATAAAGACAACCTACTGAGAATTGTCTTAGATTCTACCATAACTAATTGTAATCCTATTTTCATTCAACACCTCTGTCAGTCCTTTTATTTTAGACATCAAGACTGTAGATTTATAAATTGCAATACTTCATTATTCAAGTTTATTGAGCCAGGTACCCTTGAAGATCCTTACTATTCACACCAGCATACTCTATTATGAAATCATTTTGTATTTTTTTGGGTTAATAATAAAAGGTACACATTTATTCAACATCAGTGGTCAGGCAGTCAGATGCAGAGGATGAAGCTGCATGTTTTATTCAAGATCTCAGCGGAAAGCAGAATGAGAATCACTGACTCTAAAGATATCTGCAGCTTTTCTGCTAATATGTTTGATTTTTCTTAACTAATAGGATCTAAATACTTTGACTACTCAATAATTCTATGCAATAAAATCTATACTGCTGAAGTGTTCTCTGACTGTTTTCAGCAGAGTCATTTATTCTTTCAGCTTTGCTCATGCTGGATCTCACTGTCTGTAGCTCTTTAGGCACAGTCAGAAGTGCATTTTGTCTTAGTCCAGGGCATTTTTGGAAATCCTTATTGAAGAGAGCAATCCTCTCCTTAATGCCCACAATTTCAATGCTTCAAAATACACAGTAAGTAAAGTTACCCAAAAAAATATGAGCATTGTATTTATTCCTTACTGCAATTTCAAAAAAAATCAAAGGTTTTGTTCCTTTATCATTTTAGTCATCCTCACACCTGTTTAGTGCTCTCATTTCCTTTAGAAAAAAAAGCCTTTTTAGAGGTGTCCTGCAGCACTGAGTACACAAGGAGCACAAGTTAGGCTGGAAATGACACCCTCCCCTGAGCCAGGAGCAAGGCACACTCTGTGCCTGCACACATTTGGTGCATAAAAACATGCAGACCTTGGTCAGCTGAATAAAATGCCATCTGCTTTTGAATATGGGAGCTGACACAGACCCATATATGTGTATTAGGATGCCTCTAAATAGGAGAGGCACCAGCAATGCAACAATAAAGGAGTTTAAATTCCTAAATATCCAGATTAAATTTGTGCTAGAGTCTGTTACTTCCTTTTCTTCCAGACTTCTTCCCAGATGTTCATTTAAGGAACATTTTGCTAATTCAGACAAGTACAATTCTCTGTATTGGACCCAAAAGCTTTATTCTACAGAGTTGTCAAAACAGTGTCCTATTGCCAGAAGAAATTATCTTGTTGCTATTGCATACACATTTTTTTTTCAATCTGTTTCTCTGTATCTGCCTACTCTAGTTTTGGGAAAACTACCAAATTTCATTTGCTGACATGGTTTCTGCCTTGTTTGATCAAGTATCATTCTGAAGCTGCTACTGAAAAAAAAAACTCTGCTAAATATACACAAAATTTCTGACAACTCATTCCCTATTATTAAAAAGAACAGCAGACTGACAGGAATGAAGCACTACTCTGACTAAGCAGACATTAATTAGATGTTTATAAAATTTATCAAACTGTATTATGGTACATTAAGGTAATTTTAGTCTAGCATTGTAGCATACAAGAAAGTGTGGAAAGCTAACAATTCTTATTTTAAAAATAACGATTTTGTTCCTGTTTTTCCTATAACATTTGATTTTTTCATGACACTTTAAATGCCCGACTTCTAACTCAGAATATGAAAATTGAACATGAGGTCGGTGGGAACTGAACAAGCAGATGGAAAACAGCCAACCATGGAACTGTTTGCTTGGGAATCCAGCAGCTGCCTGTGCTGCCATGTGGACAAACAAGGCTTATTTTTCAAAGTATGGAAAAGAGGAGGAGGAACGGTGCACAGAAAGAGGGGGCTCTGAAAGACTGGGAGCAGTCTCAGCTTTCAGCCACCAAAAGTCACACACTAAGCACGAGCCAGCAACTTCAGAACCCTCTAACTGGAAAAACCCCAACACAAATATTTGTCACATTCTGAGCAAAGCCCATCAGCTCTGGGGAGGTGAGTTACACAGGAAGCGGCAATGATCACCTGCAGTGATCCAGAACAGCCTGAGTCACTGCAAACCATTGCATTTTGGGGAGAAAGGGGCATTAAAGTGCAGCAGCAGCAGATGTAAATAGTACCCGTCCAAGAGAATATATTCCCTTTTGGTTTCACTAGTTCCTAAATCAGTAATGCCTGAAAGCCTTCAAAGTTTCTTGGTCAGTGTGAACTCTGACATTGCTGAACTCTGATTCCTACAGCACACTCTGATTCCTATGCATAAAGTACCAGACCAAAAAAACATCTCCTTTGTCCAGGGAAGGAGGAAAATATAAATACAAACATCATTTAATTGTTTCGGCTGTCAACAAATATCGATTTCCTTTGACAGGGTTAACAATAGTAAAATCTTTCTCTACTTTTTGAAATGTTGAAATAAGTTTTTAAAAAACAACACCCAATCAAAGACTGTTCCATTCAACAGCCTGAATTAGTGTCTGTGCTCTGCATTCCTGCACAATATTTTAAGTTAACTAAACACGTTCAGCTTGCAATAAAAGGTACTTGATACCACTGTCATCAGTAGAATTAAAAAAAAAAAAGACATCAAACTGTTCCAAGATAATATCTAAATAAGATATTAGGGAATGGGAAGAAATCAAAATTTCCTTTTACTTTGTAAATATCCCAAATGTTTCTATGTTACACAGGAAATGAAACAACAGGTAAGCACTGCCACACAAACGAGTGAATAGTCTGAAAAGATCTCAGTCAATGTACTAAGTTAATTTTAAGCCCTTTATAAAGGGAACATTACATTTTCACACAAGTTGGCTACTTTAAATTTTAATAATATTGCTGAGAAGCTTTTTATAATTACATAAAAAATTGATGTGATGTCAGGAGAAAGCATTTCAAGTCTTGCTGTGAGTCTATACCTTGCACCTACATCTACTGAAAGTCTCTTGTTTACCTACTGCATCTTTTCCATATGCTGCATCTTAGGTACCTATGCATGGCCACAATGTATAGAGTTTAAAAATCATAACATTTCTGGAAAAATAAATTATCTATTAATACAAATCCTCGGTTTCCATAAAAACCCACAAAGTAATAATGTTCTGCTACAATTTAAAAAAAAAAAAATGTTTACTCTCTGCTTCTTCCTACTAATCTTGAGATTTTATACAAAGAATTTACGCTAGAAAAGTTCAGTTGCAAATAGGAATACTCAATACTCAGGTGTAGCAGTACCAAAAGAGAGAGGGACTGTTTAAAGAATTCTGCAAATCAGAAAACCAGAACAAAACAGACATCATATAATGTGAGTAAAAAGGACTAAAAGAAAATGTAATGAATGCACTTTTAAATGTGAAATATTAATTACTGAAACCTTTATATTAATTACTAGGAGCTTTGAAAACCAGGAATTGGTACCATCAGAAACTGCTTGTTACTATGGCTGATCTGCTTAAAGTATTTATCTACATCTCTAAAAAGAATAACTAGAAAAGTTCATCAAAAATAAAAAAACACAGTGCACTAAAAGTGATAGAAATCTGCATAGCTACCTGCAAGAAAATATATTACACTGAATTTTCAAATTAACTATGATTCCTCGGCTTGGGGAGGGAGAAGATCCCTGGGTTTCAAATCTTTTGAGCCTGTGCCACAGAGAAACAGAATAATACACAATAATGCACATCCTTTCACCTCAGTGTGCATATTAGAAAGAAGGGCTTATCCTCATATATTTACTGTGCCTCTCCTTTGGATGATGGCAACTCTAACAGCACAGCACAAACTGAATGGAAGACCCACTGCTGCAACTGAGGGATCTGATTTATAGATCGAAAAGGAGAATGAAATTAATCCTTGCACCAGCAGCTTCAATACAGGATGGTGGTAAGGGTTAAAAACCAGCAGCAGTCAGGCACAGAGACACTGGTGAAAATTCAAGGGACTTGTACTACAGAACCCAGAAAAAAAGAAAAAGACAAAATCATAAGGCTCGGTGATTGGTGAGCTCCCGAAACGATAGCACAGGTCAAAGCAGTGAAAAAACAAACTTGGAAGTCTGCACGCAGTGCCTTTTGCAAAAGTTCCTAAGATACGCTGGAGGGTCAACAGAAAAGAGAAGAAAGCATAAAGGCAGATTTACAGCATGAACCACGAGTGATTTAAAAAGAGAAGGAGTGATTTCTGATAATATCTCTGAGAATTCAGTGCTGCTCCTCTGCAGCCTGTTTTGCAGAGGTGGCCCAGATTAGCTGCACGCCCGTCTATTTTTACATACATTTAAATTAAATAAATAAATAGATTGTCAAATGAGATTAGTTTAAAATATTTTCCCAGAAGATGTACAGGCTTTGAAGAGGAACACAGAAAAGCTTTTAAGTATGCAGATTTGTTCACTGATTTCTTTGTGGGTTTGTTTTGCTAAGAAATAAAACGTTCTGTATCAAAACCTGGATGAATACGCAGGTGAATAGCTTTACTAATTCAAAACATACATGCCACAAAACAACATTATTTTTAAGGCGAGCAGATTTTGCTGCAAAGAATCAGAACAAGGCTGAATATAAAATCACAGAAATAGGAACACAATATCTATTTCTTTATCTGCAGTTGTCAATTGCCAGAAACTTCAAAAGCCAAGACAGACTGCGACAATTAGTATAAAAGCAACTGGGTTAAGTAGCACACATTAGAAGTTCTAATCACATTAAGATTGTTTCATTTCTTACAAAGAAAGCAAATTCTGAGCAGCCACAAGTGATGCAGCATTCCCTTTGTAACTGAACCCCACAGAGAATCTCACACAATTCAGTATGCTCTAAGGCATTGAAAAGAAAGCAGTGCACCCTGCCACATCCTGCAAATCATGAAAATAAATCCCAGCTTCAGTAAATGACCCGGTTTGTTTAAACTCTGCCTGGAAATGCAAGCACAGGTACTGCACCCCAGCCACGCTCCCCTGCAGCACACACACCTCCCGTAGCACAAAACATGCTGCAACTACAGGCTAAAATCCACGCTCCCAAAGTCCATTTATTAACAAAAGATTGACATGGAGAGAGACACTACCTACCCACAAATACATCATCATCTTGAAAGAAATCAAGGGCTCTGTCAGCAAACAGAAGTCTCCTTACTTCACCAAGTATGTCTGGAAGGAAAACTGAAAACAGTGGGTAGAAAATCTTGCCTTTTTTCTGTCAAGTCCTCACAGTTCTCTTCTTATACAAGGTATTTTTTTTAGTTTGTTTATGAGAACAGCATTCGTTCAGTGGCTCTTTCTGCGTGTGAAGTGACTTGCTTCAGGCTGTCTTTTTTCTTCCCTTTTTCTCCCTAACTCAGTCTGTCCTTTCTTTACTGTCAAGCTTGCTTAGGTAACAGTTCTTGGTGTATCTATTTAATGAGCAGGTCCGTGCACTAAAGGCAGCCAACTACACTGGAGGGGGGGGGGGGAGAGAGGGGAAAAAAAAAAAAGTAATAATAAATAAATAAATGGGAATATACCACTTCCTGATTATTATTATGGGATCTACAGACGCCCCCTCTGTCGGAATTTTACAGGAGGATTTCTAAGACGTCTTGAGGGAGGGGGGAATCCTCAGAGTGACTCTGGTGGCTCTGGAGCCATCACCTCTCCCCGCTGAAGGACCCCGCTTCACAAATCCCGCATTTGAGAAATTTTTAAACTCAAAGCAGAGCTCCTACAGAAAAGAAAGGAACATGTACTGCACCCTGCTTCTCCTTTATCTCTTTAAATGTACTTCAGATAAAAGCTGCATCCAGTCAGGTCAAGGCCTTTCCCAATCTTATTACGCTCACACAGGAGGGCTCAACACACTTTTCTACAGCCATCTACTGTCTCCACTGTGTTACTGCTGCTCTCCCTGCTGCCAGCGCCACAAACAGGGAATGCAAACAGTCAATCAGACCATAGCAAAAGCGTTTGGGATGATTTGATTTATTTTTGGTAGGATTTATTTTTTTTTTCTTACCATAACAGATACTTCAAAATCAGAGTTATGATTGCGATTTGCATATTTAATAAAGGTTAATAAAGAAAACTGCAGCTTTTGCTCTTTTTTTTAAGTTGAATGTACATTATGTAAATGAGTGAGCATGCAAGGGACTCGAGTTTTTTTTGATTGACACTTGGACTTTTATCCTTTGCTACAAGAAAATGCTTTTAACTCATTTAACCCATCTCCTTAAAACATATAATTAGTAAATTAATTAGCATCATCCTCAGGTGAGAAACAATTTTAAAATGTAAAAGACACAAATCTTATTTACTTTTAAGGCTGCATTACTGGGTTTGAAAATCATGCCTGGCCTTGTGAACTGGTGCATGCCATACCCTGACCCTGGCACATTTTGGGTACTGATGTGGAGAGCTATTCACACAGTCTCTCTACCAAGTGCATCAACTCCATATCATAAATCAATAATTACTGAAGAGATAAGATATAAAAATGGTGATGGAAATGAGATTAAACAGAAATTTTGCCTTGTTTTTTAGGTTTGATTATTTATTTCTTATCTTTGATCACAAACTTCTCACTTCTTAAAAAAAAAAAAAAAAATTATCCCATTCTTTTTACCTAAAAACTCCAATCTATTTACATATTCAGCATGACCATACAAGGTAAAATGTCACCTAAATAATTAAAATACTTTAACTAAATTGCACCAAGGCAGGTGGCAAATGGAGAGGCACCTGCTGAAACAGCCCATAAAGAGGAGATGCAACAGCAAAGCAAGACTGGGGAGGAGCAAACTAAAATCCATAGCACAAAACCAACTGGAATCTGCCACCAGGGTGAAGTCCAAGTAAAAAAAATTGCTGTGGCACTGACAGCTCAGAGCTGATTAAACAGCAAAATGAAGCAATCAATTCATGTGGCACCTCACGCTAAGATTTCAACAGAGAGGTTTATACAGATAAACAGACACATATACACACACAGAGCTATTCATGCTTCATCTGTAAAATACTACAGCCAGCTAAAAAGTTGTTGCCTCTTTTAGTGGAGGCAAAAAGGCGAAGATTTAACACAGCAATTCCTAAAGTGGTAATTTTAATGCAATGTGCAACGACAATAACGTTTATATACGTTTAGTGCAGGCTCATGAAATAAAGCCACTTCCTTCACCTGGGCAAACCACAAGAGGAAAAGAAAACCCTTTTGTTCCCAGTTTTGAGTTGTTTAAATGATCTGTCAGTCTAGCCACCAGTACCCAGCTCTGTACCAGGCCTAACCCAGTCACCTTTAAGCTCAACACCTTCAGCTCCTTTAGTCTCCTGCATAGAGCACTGTGTTCTGTAGTCAGTTACACTGTAATAAACCTGAAATATCATGTTAGAATGAATTACATTATACTGGTTAGGCTGAAAATACATTTTCTGATAATGTATCTGAACATCTGCCAGCCAGCAGTTCTTTCTATCTGTGCACCTCAACTGAACACGGGAGGTTTTAGAATTTTCAAAGGCTAGTTAAAGATTTTATTAATGTGATAAAAAACTGTGCACAGGTATTGCCTATAAATCACTTCTGTATCAAAATTTCCCTCTTTTGGAGCATAGCACAGGCAGCATATGAAACTTCAGGGAATGATGTCCCAAGGCTTTCAACTGCTCTTTCTGTATTCTAAATTCTCTTCGTTATTAAATTGGTTACTCAGCCAATTCTTCACATCTTATTCCTCCAAACAAGAGGAACAAATTGTAATGCTGCTGTACAAGACCATTCATTTGAAGTGTTTTATTTTTCACAGAGATTTATTTTTCAATACTTTGTTAGATCAGCTGTAGTTCCTGTGCAGGTAGAAAAATGTGGATTAAAAAAGACTGAAAACAGATATATTACTCTTGTTTTTGCACCTATGGCTGAAGTTTAAACTGAACCCTCTTTGCTAAGGTCACTTCTTACATGTTCTGGATTTGCAAACAATGTGTAAAAAGTAAATTGAAGGTACTGACCAAAATCATTTTAACAAAGGCTGGTCCAGGAGAGCTGACATCGAGTTCAGGTCAAAGGCTACTGAGATCAATGGGAACCTTGGTGTTCTTTTAAAAAACAGCAGTGAGAAACTCTGATACCAATCTGGGTGTTTGCTGCTGTAATGGCCCAGCTCCTCTGATGCTCCCCAAGATGTTCACATGGGGCTCTCAGGTACCGTCACAGCTTCAGCACCAGCCTTGCTGTGTGAGCTTGGACCACAGCCTGAACTTTTATAATCAATCAGAATATCATTTATTTTCCCTACAATCACATGGGATTGGTGAGATATTAAGGGTAGATAAAAATACTTGGTAATAGTAACAAGGAAACAATAAAATTTGTACTCATAATTAATCATGATTAGTTATATATGTGATCAGCACATTCTTATTGGCACCTAAACAGTTTCCATTTCTAAAAAGTCAAGCTCAAGATTCTAAGAGCTCCATTACCTTATTAAAGGACCATAATTCACAGACATATCTTGGCATATTTATTAATGACACAGAAGATTGGAAATAGCACTGATATTGCTGCTTACTGCACTGGAAGATAAGAAAATGCAGACTAAGTTCCTCCTTTTGCAAGGGATATAAGACTCCTAGGGACTGCAGGAATATTAAAACAAGCTCAGTGCTCGATGGTATAATCTGTTTTTCTCGGTGCTATATGACCATATAGAAGGGTACCAAAATCACAGATTTGACTAATGGACAGCAAAGACAAAACTTACTAACTTTAATGAGTTTATATTTTCAACTAACATCTCTGTTCTTCCAACTTTAAACCAGAGGGATTTAATAATTCTTAAAAACCAAAAAGCCTAATAAAGGAGGGAGGGAATGTGATGGTAATGTTAACACTGCCATTGCTGGTAATAAACTGGCTTCTTTTGCTTCAAGCTCCCCAAGAAAAGGTACAAATGATGCACATGATACATGAGCTGCAACAACGCTAAAATCTCACATAATTTACACAGAATACAAAAAATACTTTGAAGCATTTAGAAGGCTAGAAATATTTGTGTTTGTGCTTAATTTCCACACCTTAACAGCCTCATCTATTATGGCTGTATATGAAATGAAAAACTGCAAATTGTTAGGAGGTATGGAAACAAAACAAGTCCTTAATCTGTTCTTGTGTCACTGCAGTTTGAAAAGGGTGGGTTTTGATGTATTTTGCTTAGATTTTGCTTTTTGGATTTCAGCATAAATGCAAAAGAGCAACTGAAGTGCAACTTTATCTTGGTGTATAAACCCTGTGTTCATAAAAACAGCTGCTCCGTTAATTTATAAACTGTGTTTTTCACCACAGTGTTTTTGGGTTTGTGGGGTTTTTTTTTTTTTTTTTTTTTTTTTTTTTTTTTGGTTTTTTTTTTTTTTTTTTGCTTGGTTGGGTTTTTTTCATTTGTTGTTGTTGTTGTCTTTTGTTTTGTTTGTTTGGGTTTTGGTGGCCTCTTTTTGTTTTTTTTTTTTTCTTTTTTCTTTTTTCCATTTTCAATTAATTTCTATTGTCTAAGCCCTTTCATCATTTTTGATGCAAGAAATTGGTTTCTGTGCTCATTTGCTCTACAACAAGGTCAGGATATTGTCCCAGGAAAGCCTGAGGAGCAGCCAGCCAACAACCTGGCCATTAAATCTCATTAAAGCTCAGCAGAGTTTGGAAGCCCCAGTCAGGACTGGTGGCTGTGATCAATTGTGCTCAGTGCAAGCAGGACAAGCAGGATGGGGGCACATGGGAGCTTCCCAGTCCCACATCCCATGGCGCACGTGTGGGATGCACAGAGCTGATTGTTGCCCACAGAACCAGCAACATGAAACTTTGCTTTCCCTTTCCTTATGAGAGGAACAGTGGATTTTTCTTTCCAAACAAGCTGTGAGTCTGCTGGTAGATAAAACCAGCACTGGGAGATAAAAGAAACGATGGGAAGGATTCCACTGATTGATGAATGGAAAAAGATATTTGCTTCTACAAATAAACTTGAGGTTTGCTGATAAATGAAATTAGACATTGAAAGATTAAAGAAACAGTGGAGAAGAAAAACCCCTAAATTCCTTAAGAATTAAAAATTATAAGGGAGTGTTATACATTAGAGGCAAATCTCTGGTATCAGGTGTTTTGGGAGGTCTGAACCTCTCAAGTACCTCAGCCATGGGGAATAAGAGAAGGGAAATGTGGCTGGAAATTGGGATTAAAAGGAGGCTGCATCCTCCAAAAATTGGAGAGACCCCAGGGGAATGCTGGGGTCTCTCCCTTTAATCAAATAAAGTAAAAACACTCCTCTGTCTCCTTTTGGACATAAACCTCTGGTGTTTGTGGATTAATTTTCCTGACACTTAGCGCAGCAAAGTGATGGGAAGAAAACCATGAGTGTCTGGTACAAACACTCCACTTGTGATGTGTCTGGAACAAAGTCTGGCTTATTTCTCCCAACACTCAAACATCCTACCCTGCCAAAACTCAGGGTAACCAGGTGATTATAAATAAGCCAAATTATTAGTGATCATTGTTCAGTTGGTAACAGCTCAGTCAATCCATACCCATAATTTCAGGGGCAGGAGCTGTATTGCTGCTGCTTCTTCACTCTCTTTGGTGAGAACAGACTCAGCCAACAGTTCTGCCCAAGAGAGCCCTGGCAGCCACAGGAAAACCTCACATAATCAATCCCTCCTGGGTTTAGGATGTCAGCTGGACTCCAGCTTCAGTCTGATCAATGAGACAGAGTAAAAATCCCTAGAGTAAAAGCCCATTTTGAATTAAGTGAAATGTCCAGGAGAGAAGAAAAGTCTCTGAAGTTAAAGCTGAAGGAAAAACTACAGAACAGACATAATAGGGAGACAAGAGAGAAATAGATAGAGATAAACAAGATCTACTGCAAAGCCAAGTCAACCTGACCTAAGAATTCTTTCTGATAAAAAGAACTAGCAGCAAATGTCACGCGAAATCCTGTAAAAATGAATATGTATGAACCTATTGTGAAACTGTATGCATATGTATTTGAAAAGAAGATAAAAAGAGACCTAAAATTCCAAGAGGTACGCATGCCTTTTGAGGAGAGCATCTCCGCATGCGTCCAGCGCTGTAATAAACATACCAGCTTTTACAACTTTAACAAAGTTGTAGAGTTCTTTTCTTTATCTCCGCAAAACATTTTGGCGAGCCAGCCAGGAGTTCTCTGTCCCCGCAGGGGCAGAGGAGATAGACGGACCTCCAAAGCGCGCCCTAAGATTTTTTTTCCTGGTGGGGCTCCGCTCATCTCAGCTTGCCTCCTGCGAAGACAGACAAGGACCTGCTGGCCAGCAGAGAGAAGAATACAGTATGTACTAAGAACCCCAGGGGGAGGAGAGGAGAAGAGAGGAGAGACAGGAGACAAGCCGGCAGAATAAGTTGTAAGTCACTCAGAGACGTCTGAGTGCTGTGGGGTGAGTTCCGATGGAGCAGACCACCAGCGATATGCAGCTGTACAGCTGATAGAGCAGCGAAGCAGCGGCAGGAGAATTAGAGTTGTGAAGAGGGAAGTTTTTCACTGTCTGATGGAGCAAACCGCTAGGGACTGTGAGAGCCAGTCCAGTGAACCTCTGTGTGTGTCTGTGTGTAGTGTCCGGACGGTGTATCATTGTGTGGTTAATGTGTCTGTAATCGTGCAAGTGTGTAGCGTATGAAAGAGAGAGCGAACAAGTGAGTTCACCCCTAGCGCGGGGGGGTGAATTCTACCCGCGTTTGAAGCAGCCGAGTGAAGCCTGAGGCGCCGGCTGCGGCAGGCTGTGGGGGCAGGCAGTGCCCCCAGAGAAGCAGAATGAGTAGAGAAACGTCAGTGACGGTGTTTATTGTGTTTAAATCTAGTGATTTGTGTAGATTTGGTACATTTTAACCATGAGTTAAAGAGCTCTAAGAGCTTCTTTGCCCTAGATGTTTAGATTCGATCTCTAGAATTTCACTGTGTGCCGTTATTTTGATTGTGTCCAAAGAAAGCTGATGTTGGGTAAATGCAGAATTGTGGTATGCTGTGTTGTGTTGAGAAAAGTAAGCACTTTGAGAGATATGCCCTTTCCCAGTGATTTTGTGTAGTGATTTTCTTCCACTGCATTGTGGTAATTTGATTCTAAGAGTGTATAGTGGTGTTTGTAGAGATTTTAGGATTTTGTTTGCAACAAGAGTAGTATTTTACACAGAAGAACTATGGTATAGTGATTTATGTTTAACTGTAGTAAAACAATTAAAAGAATTCCAAGAATTCCCCCCACAGCAATCCAAGTGAATTTGAGATAAGGAGGTGTGTGTGTGTCTGTGTTTGTGGGCATATCAGAGTTTTGTTACAAGCACAGCAAAGCAGTGAAGTGAGTTTGTGAAAGATGCTGATCAAGCTGATTCAGAACCTAAGATCTTAAAACTTGCGTGTAAGAAATCACATCTGATACCTGTCACCTGGAGCTGTGTGTGAAAAAAAAAAAAAAAAAAAAAAAAAAAAAAAAAAAAAAAAAAAAAGAGAGAAAAAAAAAAAAACAAAACAGAAAGAAAAAAAAGAAAAAACACAACTACTGTAAAGCTCTGAGAAGAGAAGTTTGGGTAGAAACAAGATAGCATAATGAGAACTAACCAGAGCAAAGAGATTCCTAAACTAGCCCCTTTTAGGAGGGGGAGAAGGCTGCCAGTAGGGGCAGCTCAGAAAGTAAAAAGATTTATAATACCTCATTGCAGTTAATGCTGTTTTAAAATTAGAAAGTAAATGAGATGACGTTTTATATGCTGATATGCTTTTGTTTTAAGAAGTCACCAAGAATAGCAAAAAGACTGTAAGACCAGACCACCCTCCTGGGCCCTTGAAAAAGAAAATAAGAGAAAGAAAAAGCAAATCAAACGTGTTGCTCAGCATGCAGCATAAGATAGCAATGTAAGAAGTAAAACAAAGATTATCATGCAAAGCGATTGCAGTTCACAAAATGAGTGCATATGATTTGTTAAAGGCTCCTCCTAAGGTAAGGGAGGAAGCATAAAAATGACCTCCCCAAAAGGGAAAAAGACAAGCTCCAAAAGTATACCCATTTGCACCCATCCCCCTCCTGGCAGTCCCAATTTCATCCAGAACTAAGAGGTAACAGACCCCTCTGCGAGAGGCAGTGAGATCAAAAAAAAGAGAGTGGAGTTTTAGTTGATACAGGGGCCATATAGTTTTAAATAGAGCTTTTAGTACCTGTAGAGAATGTTTATGTTGTAGTGTGAAGAGCAACTGGCCAGTCTGAGAAGACATACCTTTGCAAACCTTTAAAGTAACATGTGTACTTAGAAGCTTTTGTATATGCTCAATTCGCTAAATATTTTCAAATGAAAAGGTTACTCTAGAGGCAAATGATATAAAGATGTTAAGCTTAACATTAACAGCCATTGAAATTAAGAAAGACATTAGTAAAAAATAAGTGTTTTCGAAGGTATAGGCCTATGGTGCACCAAGGAGAGTGAAAATGCCCCCCCATAGTAATCAAGCTTAAGGAAAGAGCACAACCAGTGAGAATTAAGTAGTCCCCCCCTTCAAAAAGAAGATAGGGAAGGAATCAGCCCAATAATTGATAATACTAGATTGAGGGCTGTCAGTAAGATAACAAAGAGTTTATATCCTGTGATGGCAAATCCATATACTTTACTAACTTGTTTAACACCTGAGCTAACCTAGTTCACTGTTTCAGACCTGAGAGACGCCTTCTTTTGCCTCCCCATCCACAAAGCCAGCCAGAAAATTTTTGCATTCAAATGACACAGCTCACATAGTCCATGTTCCTGAGGACTTCAGTAATTCCCCTACTCCAATTGAAGAACAACTTGCAAAAGATCTGGAGTCCTGGGAAGCTCCACAAGAAAAAGGAAGACTTTTGCAGTATGTGGATGATCCTCTAGTAGCCACTCAGACAAGGGAAACAAGACCACAAGCTTACCGTAGCCTGGACGGTAAGCCTTTTGAATTTCCTAAGACTCCAAGAATACAGGGTATTAAAGAAACAGACACAGGTAGTGAAACAGAAAGTAATCTACGAAGTGAGTGCTGAGCAATGGACTTTAGGGCAGGCTCGCAAGGAAGCCATATGCCAAACCCTGAAACCCCAGACAATAAAAGAGCTCTGAACCTTCTTAGGCATGGCAGGGTGGTGCCAGCTGTGGGTTTATAATTATAGACTGCTCGTCAGACCCCTCTATGCTCTTATTGCTGATGGAAACAGAAATCTCCAGTGGACAAAAGAAGCCACACGAGCCTTTCACCAGCTAAAGAATGCTCTCATGTCAGCTCCAACTTTAGGACTTCCAGATGTAAGTAAACCATTCTTCCCATTTTCCCATGAAAGACAGGGAATTGCCCTAGGAATACTAGCTCAAGACTTGGGTCCTTACCCAAGTTGCTTACTTCTCTAAGCAACTAGATGCAATAGCCAAAGAATGGCCAGGTTGCCTCAGAGCTGTAGCAGCAGTTGTGCTGAATATTCAAGAGGCACACAAGTTTACCCTCAGACAAAAATGACTGTGCTAGTGTCCCACACAGTGTCTGCAGTACTGGAAGTGAAAGGTGGCCACTGGCTTTCACAGCAGAAGTTTCTGAAATACCAGGCCATCATAGTAGAGCAAGATGATGTAGAGATAGTAGTGACTAATATTGTCAACCCAGCTTCCTTTCTCAGTGGAAATCAAAGAGAAGCAGTACACCATGATTGCCTGGAGACCATTGAAGCTACCTACTCCAGCCGCCCCGACTTAAAAGACACTCCTTTAGATGATGCAGAAACCTAGTTCACCGACGGGAGTAGCTACGTCGCCAATGAGAAGCAGCATGCTAGGTATGCAGTGACCACCTGCAGAGAAGTAATTGAATCTAGACCCTTACCAACAAGTACCTCTGCGCAGAAAGCTGAGATAATTGCCCTGACCCGTGCCTTAGAAATAGCAAAAGAAAGAGAATAAACATCTACACAGACTCGAAGTATGCATTCGGAGTCGTACATGCACATAGAGCTATCTAGAAAGAGAAGAGACTGCTCACCTCACAAAGGAAGAACATCAAACATGCACAAGAGATAATCCAGCTGCTAGAAGCAGTTTAGCTGCCTGAAAAGACATATTAAGGAACAAGAGAAAGTGAGCTCAGAATTAGAAGAAAGAAATGAGCTGGCAAATGGAGAGGCAAAGAAAGCAGCAAAAGGTGATGTAATTATAGACAGATTTTCCTCAGAAGTAAGCCAGAATACAATAATACTAATCAAAAGAGACATACAACCACAAGAAGTGAGCTACCATTGAAAGAGAGCTGGTAATCCCTTCTCATTTTCGTAGTCATTAAGGAAAGAGAAGCACTAGAAAACACATCGGAGCCTAACTACTTAAAAGCTTTTATAAAGTGTGGCTCCTTCCCCAAAATGACCAAGGCTGCTAGTGATACAGAGTGCATCGAAATGAAGTGTTGACTTTAAAGTAGTAGTTTCCACAGGCTTTCTAGAACACGCATCTGATTGAGAGAATCGTTGTCAAGAATTTATTGCCATTATTACTCAGGTAAATTGACAGTGTGATCCTTGCCTCCAGACTAACCCCAAAATTACCCCAGGCCGAAACTTAGTCAGACTAAGAGAGGCCATGGGCCTAGACAACAGTGACAAATTAACTTTTCAGAACTCCCAAGGAAAGGGAGGTATCAGTATTTATTAGTATTGATAGATACATTTTCAGGGTGGCCAAAAGCCTTCCCCACCAGCACTGTCAAAGCCCGAGAGGTGACCAGAGTATTATTACAAGAAATAATACCACGCTTCTAAGTTCCAGCCACAATATCCTCGGATAGAGCATCACATTTCATTTCCAAAGCAGTGCAACAGATTAGTAGCCATCTGAGCATAGATTGAGAACGTCACACTCCATACTGCCCCAATCAAGCAGCCAAGTAGAGAAAATGAATCATTTTATTAAGCAGCAAATTGTAAGACTGGGGCAGGAAGTTCACCTACCCTGGCCCCAAGCTCTTCCACTAGCACTATTGCAAATTCGAACTAAACCTCAGGCTAAAAGAATCAAAAAGAAAATGTCCACCCACATTAAAGTGATAACACTGGCCACCTACATGGTGGCTTTAAGCAAACAGCTCAGAGAAATTGAAAAACACGTGGCTGGAACTTAGAGCAAGGAGCTAGATAGACCAGTACATAACATACAGTCTAGAGATTATGTATATGTTAAGCCTCTTGCAGAAAAGACTTTGGAACCACAGTGGGAAGGACCACTGCAAGCACTTCTCACCACCTTCACTACAATCAAGATCAAGAAGCAGAATGCCCGGATCCACCGCTCTCAAGTGAAGAAGGCCCCAAGAGTCCCTTAGAGAGTGACACCAAGAGAAAATGAACTGAGACTAAAACTTACTCGAGCAAAATGAGTATATTGCAGTCGGGGGTAGTTTATACTTTAGTTTACAGAATTGTTTTGTATGTAATTATAACTGAAGTTTTAGAACTAGAGAGTACCTCTATCCAAAGAAATGCTGAATAGCCTTGATCCCAGGCATTTAATCAATATACTGGATCCATGGGAGAACCTTCTGAGATAAGAGATTTAAATCTATCCACTGTAGTAATTCATGAAGATCAGGTATATGAAGAACAGGAATTGCAGGAACGAAGACTGTAGACACTTCAAGAGACCAGAGAAGAAGAAATCAAGGTAAGATGTCAGATAGTCAATAGGACAGCTTATGAGAAACCAGGTCTAATTAGTGTCTCAATCTCTCCTGATGCATACAAACATCAGAAAGTTTGTGATAACCTAAGTGAATCAGACTGTTGGTGTAATTTTACCTTGATACAGCCTGTAGAAGTGATTTGCCTTTAGGCTCAAGATGAGACACTGCACTTTTTACAACAGCAAGACCTTACATAACACATACTAGAACTCAAATAGTTCAGACCCAACCCAAACTTGAACCTGAAGTGTATGAAATAAGCCCCTATGTAGTGAAGAATGTGGGTGAACAACAACTATTATTCAATCCAGAATGGTCTCTCAAACGTGTTGAGTTAATAATGCGAATTAACACCTCAAAAATCCAACCAGCCTGCTCCTCCTTCCTAAAAACATCCTTTGAAAGCTGGAAAGACAAAGATATCTCGGGAGCAGAATAAGAAAAATCCGAGATATTAGAAACAAGAGTTTTAACAGAATTGATTCAGAAATACTGATGAATAAGCTGGCCACTGCAGCAGGTGGCCTAGCAAAATTGAAGCAGCCTTTACAGTCATCTCTATTGGCATTAAGAACTAGCCAGTAGCAGATTTCAAAGTACTGCCAAAGTAAAAAGGTACAAAAGGCCAGGGACCAAGACCACAAGTTAATAGTAGAAGCACTTAGTACAGTTCAAGATAATGTGTCTTTAGCTTTCAGTTGTATACAAGCACAGTTATAGATGCAAGCAACAGCAGCTCTGATCATACAGGAAAAGGGCGAAAGTAATTTTCCAGCTGAAATTCAGACAATTGTCTGGGACAATGCGACTGATTTTGAAAAGAAGTTTCAATCCTAGTAGACTATGGTAAATTCCACCTATGACCCTGCTTCTTATGTGGCCACTGCCTTTGTGCTTACAATACGCAAGGCCACTGTTTATGTTATTCATCCGATCATTGCACTAAGATTAAACCATGAAAAAAACAGTACTCCACCCTTCAGAACACAGTGTAAGCATGAAAAGTAAATGAAAAGTAGCAGACAGTAAACTTAGAATCCTGCATTACTAGAAAACAGATAAGATTCGTTTGTGAAAACAATACTATTAATGCTCAAGATGTGTGTCTAGACACTGAACAAAGTATTTGCCACTTTGAAATTCATCCAAACACTGACCAGAAAACTGTACTCGTATATACTAGAAAAGAGTGTGTATGCCTGAGAACTACCTGTGCTGCTCTAAGAATTGATAGTAATGATGTTATTTTGTCTAGTAAAAATCATTCTAATTTCTGTATTTGTAACTTTGTTAAGATTATCAAGTGTGATTTTTCATACTCAGCCCCAGTGACATCTCACCAGTGGATTAAAACCAATTATACAATGTATCACAGACTGTCACCTACCCCTATTGGGATAGACCTTACATTAGTAAAACAATTAATTAAAGACCAAGACCTTCTAAGGATCTTGAAAGAAATCCAGGAGAGCAGAAAGAAAACCTTAATCACTGTCCAACATGATACAAAAGAAATAACCAAAATACTGCAAAGAATAAAACAAAATATAGATCATCACTAGTGAGATGTGATTTTTGGGTGGTCACCAACTGCAAATAGAATCTTTAATAAGTTGTGTCATCCAATTGTAGTTTTGTTAATATTAGTTAGAATAAGTTTAAGATTATCCATTATATTGTTAGTTTGAGATTAGAAAATACTGCAACGAGTAGCTGTGTTAACTTCTTTATCAGACGTTCATGGTAAAGCATTAAGAAACACTTATTGTCGTAAAGGTTTACTTTAAGTAAAAGAATTTACTTATTTCCTAGGAAAGGGGGGAATGAGACAGAGTAAAAATCCCTAGAGTAAAAGCCCATTTTGAATTAAGTGAAATGTCCAGGAGAGAAGAAAAGTCTCTGAAGTTAAAGCTGAAGGAAAAACTACAGAACAGACATAATAGGGAGACAAGAGAGAAATAGATAGAGATAAACAAGATCTACTGCAAAGCCAAGTCAACCTGACCTAAGAATTCTTTCTGATAAAAAGAACTAGCAGCAAATGTCACGCGAAATCCTGTAAAAATGAATATGTATGAACCTATTGTGAAACTGTATGCATATGTATTTGAAAAGAAGATAAAAAGAGACCTAAAATTCCAAGAGGTACGCATGCCTTTTGAGGAGAGCATCTCCGCATGCGTCCAGCGCTGTAATAAACATACCAGCTTTTACAACTTTAACAAAGTTGTAGAGTTCTTTTCTTTATCTCCGCAAAACATCAGTGTTACTATGGGTTGATGATGCATTTGAATTTACTTAAATAAGGTCTGTGAAAGAAAAGTTTAACACAAGGGCAGCGGGGTCAGAATTTACCCGCTGCAAGAAAGGAGTTTTAACTAAATTCCCTGAAATGTTAGTATGGCTCTCCAGTTTTCTTCTGAACAATGCCCAGGTGTGTGTGTGCAAATCTTGGTTTTAGATACTCTGCTTATACAGCTCACAAAAAGAAACAAACCTGTTTCAGCATGTAATCATTCATACTTAAACAAAGCAAGTTGGATATCAAATATTGAGTACTGGTAACAAGTGGCTCTCAATTCATCTGTTCTCAAGGAACTTAGATTGGTTGAATGAAATTGAATGAATTAAGTATCTCAGGACACTCTGGAGCAGAAAAAAGAAACTAATGTCATCAGTAAAATTATCTCCAGGCAAATGTTTGCTTAGCTTTGGTCAACATCTTCTTTCCAGTACCCATAAAGTCTTTGCTTCAAGAGAACACAAAGACAACTCACAGTCTTAAAACCTGGCAGAGGGTATTCCCGTCTTCACAGTAGGACACATAATTATATTCTCCTTAGAACAGGCTAATCTGAAACCAGCTATTGCTAACTATTATCTAGTTATTGAAGCACAGGAAAAAAAAAAAAACTCTTTTGAAGATATTACACTCAAATTTGCTCTGGGTAAAGATGCGCTCCCCAGTAGTGGAGGCAGCTCATCCCATTGCTCAGGTGACATCAGCCCCATGCTGCTGCTGGCAGAACCATCCATCAGCTCACACCAGCTGATGCAGGGACCTGATGGGCTGGGAGAGGGATGGCACTCAGACAAATAAATAAAACTTGCCACACTTGCGTAATAAATCAATACAAAGTCGTCTCTAGGAATTCTTTAAGTAATTGCAACTACTGTAAGGTAAGATTTGGTTTTAAAAACAGGAGTAGGGGTTAACATTTGGTAATCATCACTAATATGATAAAAGGCTCCTATTACCAATGACTTAAGGACTTCTTCCCTGTAATTTTCAGTTTATGAGTATATAAATTGCTTTGTTATTTAGTGCAGGCTCCTTAAATCCTGAAGTCTTTATGCACTGGATGATAACAAATGGATCAGTTTTACCACTTCTAATAGTTCAGTAAATCATGGAACAGCCTACCTTTCAGCAGAGCCGTCATACAGAGCTTATCACAGCAAACCTATCAGCTGCTATTTCTGACTATAGATCTGACAAAACTAATTCATGCTCTGTCTTCTCCTCTCACATGTTTTTTAACAAGGTGAGAACAGCCTCCTCACTGAGGCTGGCTTATATCAGTGTTTTGATTTGCTGAAGGACAGACACATCCTCAGTGTGTGCTGAGCACATTTCTCCTAATCCCAGAGCTGATGGCAGCACCACTGTACAGCAACCCTGACGTGAAAAAAGGTGCAAAATCTGCTCCTCTGCCACCTGAACTCCTGGGAACAGCAGCAGAACCAATGAGGCTGGGCAGCACCACCAGATTTGCTCCCAGTATCAGCAAGGCCTCTGCATGTACTGCCCATGGACAAGTGACAAACAGGCAGGACAAGTGACAAGGAGACACAGGGACAGGGTTTTAGGGAGGCACTGCAGGGGCAAGGAATGGAAAACTACAAAACTAATCCTGGCTATTCAGAGAGAAAAGAGAGAAAAGGAGTTACATAAGCGGATTGAGATATCTACAAAAGCAGACAAAAAGCTGATGCTACAGGTGCTAATCACTGCCAGGGTATTAGTGCACAAGGACAGCCCTGAGTTAACTCCATTAACAAAACAGCTGAGTTTGGCATTTTTGAGACAATTGGTGTCTCACTATTGCTGTCTCGTTCAAGTTGGGCTTTTTATACCACACCACAAATGCAGAGTGCAAAACCCAGACAGCTGCTGGGGTACTCCTTGCACAAGTAGTGACTGTGTTAACAATCGGGGAACTCACACTTTACACACTGAATTCCCCAGCCAGGCACACAAAGTGATGGTCTGGCAGTGGCATCAGCCTGGAAACAACAACTGCCTTCAGAATCTTCTACTCCTCATTCTCAAGGAAATCAGAGACTGTTTGAGGAGCTCTAATGGCACCATCACATAGAGAAAAGGAAGCTGTGAGGCTGCTCTTTAATAAATCAATGCCTCTTTGGCTGCCTTCCAGACCACAAAAACACTTTGGGCATCTATGCCTGCCTTTCATTTTGTGACTTGTAGGACCCTCTCCATCATCTTGATGTCTGCAGATTTTCTCCATTGCCCTTTTTCTTTTTGTTTTTGGCTCCTACCATGAGACTCACAGAACATGTGCCTTTAATATGTCTCAGACTATGTTTTTCCAGAAACACTTGACATCTTCTGAAATCTGATATTTGTGTATTAAAGACAAATAAGTAGGGAGACAATAATTAAGGCTGCATCAGTGCTTTCCTAAAAGATGCAACATGCTGTATGCACATTCATGGCCAAATGGTTCTGACTTGCAGAAGTGGCCTCCAATCATCTTGACATCACTTCAAAAATACTGGGAAATTTCTGTCCATCATTCCAAACCCTGAGAGGGAACCCAGGGCATGCCAGGAGACAAAATGAGATGAAGAGTGCTTCCTGGCAGTCTGACAGAGGGAATGTCTTCCTGGCATCTTGGAGCACCACACATCTGAGAATGGGTGTGAATGCAGCTATCCATGGTCTGCTCTTGTTCACCCTGGAAGCTTCAAAGCACCAAGACTCATTTTTAAGATTTCTCTAAACAGAGCATGGTTGGTTTTGAAGAACAGGTTATGATATGTGATGGCCAATTCATGCTGTATAAGTAGGTATATATGTAGGTAGAAAATATTGTAAAAGCTATGTGCCAAGCTCCCCAGCCAAGAGCAGAGTCCTATTCAAATTATAACTAACTCTGGGCAGCGCTGAGATAATATTGAGCTTGTTTTACGTCTGAATGGGACCATCCCAGACCATCAACGGTGATTTCCTTGTCTCCTGCACCTGGGAGATAACATCGAGGCCTTCCTGGCCTGTGATTCCAAAAATTTCACGAGACTTGGACTCACCCTGATTGCATCTGTAGCTTCCAGGAACCGATATCAACAAAACCAGCTCTGCCTGTGCTGCAAACCGGGATCTGTCTATAGAAATGGATTTGCATTCGAAGAAATGAATAGAAAGATGTGCCCATCTGTGCCTCAGGCAGAATAAACTGTATATAAGCTGGAGCCTGGAAGAGCTCGGGGTGAACCTTTGAGGGAAGACCATCACTCTGTCGGCTGAACCTCTGGTCTCACCCAGCGTCTGATCCCGGGCTGACGCTGTCTTGATTGTGGAGGCTGCACGAAATTCTATTTTTTTTGTAATTGACCCAATAAATCGTTGTTAAATTTTTGATAAATTTGGCTATCGATTTGATCATTTATAACAAGGTATTTCTAGGAAAAAAGCTAAATGCAGCACAACTCTAAAGAAGTTGTAGTAGTTGAGCAGCTGGTAAATGCACACAGCACTGCTCCAAGGAACACTCTGGGACAGCAGATTGTGATAGCCCCTGATAACCAAGTCACTATAGCACTTCCAATGTCCCCACAGTAGGAATATTTTTTGACTGGCTTTAAAAAAAAAATTGCGTGTATACAGCTTCTTGCAAAAGATCCAATTCAGAAAAGTTTTCCCTGCCTGTTTCAAACAGTACAATTCATGTCAGTGTTCTGCTTCTAGACCCACTTGCACAGCCAGCACCAGGCAATCATCAAACCAACCTGTGAGTACTTCCCATTCCCCCACTGCTCTCCAGTTCTAACAGAAATTCCTTCAGCAAACCAAAGCTGGATTGCCTGAATATTCATTCTCACAATTAAAAAGCTCACTTCTCACACAGTTCTTCTGCCTGAAATCAAAATACATCCTCTCCCCTTCCACGAGCTGCCAGTCCTTTCTGTTATTAAATTGATTGTACATTAGAGATGCTGTGTTTACCTCAGACACTCTCCATTAGGAGGGATCCAGCCTGTACACTAAATATTTAATTGGTGTTCTGAGATGCTCTGGATCTATGTATTTTCTATTTTCCTAAGGGGTTCATGGTTCACATCAGTTGGTTACTCCTTTCCCAGCAACAAAATGCAAAGTTAACTATTTCCAACAGCAAATGCACAGGTACTGACGCTGAAAAAAACAAACCAAATTACACCCTGTTCTGAAAACAGTGTAATTCGGGAAATATAACCTCTGTCTCAAACCAAAATGTAGATTCTTCAGGCTGATAAGACTTTGTGCATGTGGGAAAGCTGAGATTTTTTTCTTTTCCCCCCTCGGGAGGGGAATTGTGCAGTAGCATCACAAGGAGTGGTTGTTCCTCCCTTCCATCCGAGACAAATCACCAACACAACATCCTGGTGCAGCCCAGGGCTGGTGCTCAGCTCTGGAGCACTTCCCACCACAGAAGGTTGGTGACACTTGGACTGAGCCTCAAAGGGCAGCAGCCAGGGGCAGAGCAAACCCTGCTGCTCTTGCTTTCTGCAAAGCACACACCTGAGGAGCAGGGGCAGCTCCTTGGGCACAGAGCTGTGACAGCCTGGCTGTCCCTTCTCTCTGGGACTGCATCAGGCTCAGCTGGGCTCCCCCATGAGGAAACTGCAAAATGCTGATCAAAGGCACCACTGCACTTACTGCTTTTCACTGAGTGAGACCTTGCTGAACCACAGCGCCTTGGCAAACTGAGCTTTGCAAGTAAACAATATTAACGCATTTCAAAAGATGCTTTGATTTTTTTTTTCCTCATTTTTTTTGACATGAAATGTCATGTGCCAATGTGACAAATCCCATTCAGAATGGGGTACCCTGCTTCTGTTTAGTTGCTGTCTCCTAAGAACATGTTACACTCAGAGCACTGGGCTAACAAGCAGGGCTTGTTTTCCATCCTGACCTGCACTTCAAAGGAGGGAATTCTTCACAGGCAGGGAGGCTCTGGGCTGCAGGATCAGGTTGCACAAAGCCCATCTGGCCTCTCAGAGGTGATATTTGGTGTTCTCCTCTGAGCCCTGAATGAAGATGCTGAGTGAGTCTCCACGTTCAGTCACTGAATTAAAACTGAATTAAACTCTTCTGTGGCTGTGGAAACGCAAACACTGAGGTCAGGGAGCACCAACACCTAATTAAATATACACTGGAGCTCTCTTTGCCTGACATACACCTGTTAAGACTATTTCTATTTTTCAAATTCCAACCCAATTCCAAGAATTTCACATTCCTTCCTCCACCTGGCCAAGGGAAGGCACTCCCAGTGCCTCCAGGAGGAATCTAAGCAGGGAAGAGGCTGAGTGCCCACATAATGCATTTCAAGTGCACCAATACCATGCCTTAGTGCCAGCAGCACAGCAAAATAAACGGGGCAAGCATTTGGGTGGGGTTTAGTTCAGAAAAGCACACAGGAGCATCAATCTGCTTTTGCTGTTTACTGGAATAACATCAAAAATCTTTGTTTCAACTGAATTTCCTATATAGCATATTGCCACACTGATGGTAGTGTGATTACAGATGCACACTCACTGACCTTTTGTCTCTTTTTAATAACTTCAGTGTTTGCCAGCACTTGCAAAATAAAGCTTGGATGATTCTGAATATGACATGGAAATATATTTTCATTAATCAATTTGAAAAATGATTTTTTTCTTTTACTTTCAACCTTTTTTAAATAAAAGCCAATGTTTTTCACATCATTATATATTTGGTATCATGTAAGCCACAGAGTTCTCTAAAAATTGTAAAAGCCTGAGATTTAAATGTAAACTTAATACCATTATGCATTATTTTGGAGTCTCTAATACATTTTCAAAGAAATTAGTGAAAAAAAAAAACTCTATAAAAATTTTGGCTTAAAATAATAATTTTAACATACTGAATAGAATATGAGAGAAAAATTGTTTTCAGCCATTAGATCTGGTTTTCAAAGCAGAAGGAACTGCATGGCCATGCTAGCACACCATGATTGCTCTGTTCTGATGTCAACATGTGAAAAAAAAAACCCAAAAATTTGCATACAAACAAGTTAAGAAAAGTTTTGATCTACTTTTAACACTGATAAATATTTAAATTATTTTATCTCTCTGTAAAATAGAAACTCTGGTTACAAGATCATCATAACTGAAAGAAACCCCCACAATCCCACAGTGGACTCCACAATTCCAGCTGAGCACCACTGGGAAGGTGCCCAGCACCTAAGACCTGCACATTTTAAGAGCTTGGAAAAAATTGGATTATTAACTGAATTTACAGTTTGGTTTTTTTCCCCTAGATTTACAGCTGTTTGTTTGGTTGTTTTTTTTTTTTTTTTTTTTTTTCTAAATCTGTGTTTAAATGTGGAAGAGAATAGTAAATTACAGTCCCTGATCTTTAATGTATTTTGGACTATTATCCAGACAAACTTAAAAAAAAATAATCCTAATTTCAAATTAAATGATAGCTACAATTAGATTTTAAATATCTGTATTAGTGGAAGCAGGAGTGTAAATGAGGTATGAGATATCCTGGAGTTGGGAACCGAATAATTGAGCCAAAACTCCAAAAAATAAACTGCCTTTTCAAAGGTTTTTCCTTGTGCACTGTTGCAATATCATGTGAAAATTCCTGGGAGATTTCATTCCAAAAAATGGGAAATGCCAGTTAGAGTGTCAAGAAAAAAAGAACAAGGGGGGAGTTAAATTATCAAAAGACTGGAATTGTTTTTTCCAGTGCCTACAGGTTTTAGATGCAAATATATGAGCACAAAAGAATGTGCCTGGAATTCTCAGTGAGGAGAATGTTTACAATACCTTTATGGGAAGTAGCAAACAGATGATTGGTTATCTACATCACAGAAAGGCCCTCACCATCATTTGATCATGAAAAATTGTGGGAATAAACCAGGAGATTAATGCAATCTACCTTAAAATTCCCAGGCTGTGTGTTAAGTAAAAAAAAGGTACAGCAGATATCAAAGATGTATCTGAACCATAAAGTATTTGGGGCAAAGGCAGTATCTTCCTCCTTGCTTGTAAAGTGCCTGTAATTTATGGTGCTATATAAATGATTTTTAACAATGATGAAAACAGTTGTAGAAAGCAGTAGTTCAGAGGAGGGAAAAAAAAAAAAAAGAAAAAAGGAGAAATGAGCTGATAGCATATGAAGCAATCTACAGCACGTAGGGAAAACCAACCAAAAGGTAATAAAACCATTCATTATGTGCTCTTTGGAGGGCAGCTGCTCTCAAGCACCAAAGTGACCTTGAGATGAACACCACTTCTTTTACTTTCAGCGTTGTACTCAAAGAGATCTTAACAACCCAAAGGCAGAGATAACTACTGCATGAAAGAGAAACGTGGAAATGGAGCAGGTGAGCACTGAGTGCATCTGTATTTTTGCCCATTACCTATGAATAACAGCCTGGGTGGCATTTGATTGCATGCTTGGGATACATCTGTAGCCACTCCTTCCCAGGAAGGGCTCAAATTTCTGGTATTAGTGGAGCATAGAAAATGCCTGTGATCTGATGCACTTTGGTTTTATATCTCCCTCTCCCTGTCTAAGCCACACTGTCTTTAAAGAAAACAGAGGTGATCAAAGCTCCAAAATACACAACAGCACACAGATGTGGAGGAAAAACATTCCTGAAACAAGGTCAGCTTCTCCCAGGGGTGAGAAACAACAAAGATGCTAAAAATCGGCAGAGCATTTTTGTCTTTCTCGACTTCCTGGCTCATAAAATGGACCCTTTAGATACCATGATACAAATATGAAAATACCAGCTTGGGATTTCTTCCATCTCTCATCAGTTTGTCCCCCAGTAGCTGCTGATGTTGGTGATTGCCTCAGGCAAGGGGCAGGACCTTGCACCAGGTTCAGCCTCCTGAGGCTCACCTGGCTCCACCTCTCCAGCCTGTCCAGGCCCACACAGGGAAAAGCGTGAAACTCTGGAAGTTACACTTCTTCCCTAAACAATTTTTTGCTGCAAGACTTTGTGAAAAGAATAAAAATGAGTTGACTAAAGTATTTTTAAAATTCTGTACTTCACTTGTCTTCCAACACCAAGCATAACTCCTTCTTGAGCCCAAGACTTCAAGATGGCACAAAATGTATGTGTTTTTATTTCTCTATCCTGCACATACACACATATGTGTATGTGTTTTTATTTCTCTATCCTGCTTTCTGGGGACTACATGGATGGTTTTTTTTTTGGGATTTTGTACCAAGAAAGCCATTCCTGTTGAACACAAAGACTTGACTTTCAGGACAAGTTGAGATCTTGCTGCAGAATAGAACAGAGCACACTTACAGTTCACTTATTCTCTCTATTAAAAACATCAGGACTAAGAACAAATACAGACTACTAAGAACAAATACAGACTTCTAAGAACAAACACAGACTTCTGAGAACAAACACAGACTTCCAAAATCCTGACCTATCCGAAACCAAGACTTCACTCTCCATCCAACAGTGCATGTCAACCACGAGTCAGAAGGACGGGATTCTTAACTGTATTTATAGATATATATTATACAAATACATACTAGTTTGTATATATTTGCATATTAATATTGATTCATGCATTTCTGGGGTTTTTAAGGTGATTTTTTTTCCTTGTAATTTTGGTGCTTTGAAAAAAAAATTGGCAGCTACTTAGAAAAGCCTAATGAAATGTTTTTGTAGGATAGTACACCTGACCAATTTAAACAAGTGAAGTTTAGAAAGATTTTACAGAACAGAAAAAGACAATTAGCATCAAAACAAGGACATGATAGCCATATTAAAATCAATATTCCTTCATTCCCTTTACTTGTCAGAATACTGACTAAAGAAGTCAATGTAGCTCAGTGAATATTTGTCCCTATGATACCACATTGTTTGGATTGTTCAGGTAAATTTGTTTGGATTTTTTCAGTTCTTACCATATTTTCAATGCTGTTCCCTTGAAAAATCTTGTTGCTCAGTCTGTTCTTTTATAAATGAGTAAATGAGAATAGAAATCCACCATGCAGAAGGACCAAAGAGGGTGTTAAAAATACAGACCAGCTACCTGCAGCTGGAAAACCTTTCCTGGGTTTTCACTTTTTTTCACCCAAGTGCAAAAGAAAAGTAAATAGTTCGAGCCAACGGCACTACCCATGCAAAGCCACACAACCCCCATCCAAGCCAGAAAGGCCTCATGGAAACACCCGGGGGGGGGAAAAACGAAACAACACCAACCCAAAACTTGCAAAAGACCCAAATCAATCAAGAAAAGAAAACAAACAAACAAACAAAAAAATCACAAAAAAACTTAAAACAAACAAACAAACCAAAAAACCCCCCAAACCCACAAATCCTCCAAACTGCACTGTAAACTAGGTAGCATTTCCTGCTTGAATTAGGTGTGACACTAAAGGGACCATGATCTTTGCCAGTCAAATTGCCTCAGCAACAGCAGAGGTTGAAATAATAAGTCAGGATAGTATAAACACTGTTAAAGCTGTGCACTCAAAGGTCTGGTTTCCAGATGATCAAAGAGAAACTACAAAAGCCGTGTGAAAAAAGAGCTCCCTTTCAACAAACACAAACTAAGCAAGAAAATCTTTCTTCTTTTCTAGGCCAGCATCCCTGCTCGCAGCGAGTGCTCTGCAGCAGGAGCTGTGTGCAGTCACTGAACCAAAAGCTGCTGTTCTGAGTGCAGAATCTGTTCCCAAATCCTGACTGAGTCCAGGACTGGGCATTGCTGAGTGCAGGAGCTGTTCCCAAATCCAGACTGGGTCCAGGACTGGGCATTGCTCATTTTCGTGCAGCAAGAGGAAGAGACCACTGGGGCATTGAATTTATTGTGGGTACTGTATCAGCAGCCTTTAAGCTGTCTAAATATATTACCTTCTGTCCTTTCATAAATTTCCCACTTCCTGAGTCTTCATTACCCCTAGTGAACTATTCCCTGTCCCTGATTTCTGTGCACAGATATCAGTTTAAACACACATTGAGGAGCTGCTGAATTCCATAAAAAGCCACCTTAGTGCAAGCATTGTTTCAGCCTCACCAAAAATTCCTGCAGTCCTTCAGTTCCAGCAATTATGAAGCACCACACAGAGAAAATCCTTGACTGGGCAAAAATCAAAGTTGAATTCAAAAGACAGTGGTGCCTGAAGAGCAGAAAAGCCTCTGCCTGCTGTTCTCAGAGAGAGATGCCAAAACAACACCAGGACAGGAATGGAAAGTTTTCTGAATAGCATTCCATCAGGAGCAGAGTCAGGACATTACCTAAAGGCCTCTTAACTATTCCTGAAAGAATTCAAAGAAGCCTGAAGTGAGTGGCACCACTACCGAACAAAGTGCAGCAAGCACTTTATTCTCTTGATCCAAGGGCCCCATTAGCAGTCAGCATTTGAAGACAACAGAACCCTTGTGGTGAGAGGCCATGGCACTTGAAACATGAACCTCAACAGTTTTAATTACCTTGCTGTTGCTTTTAGTTGCAATAATATTAAGCAGCAAATTGGAGTTTTATGTAGTAACATTATGAGTTACTATAATTAGGAAGGCTCCTAAAATTTAGCAGAACTGCCAAGCAAGACTGCAATTGAAATTTACATTTTTCTAGTTGCCTTTTTTTGGCACACATTTATTTCAAGCTAAGTCAAAATTTAAATGAAATCACATCCCTACAATTAACCTTTCTCCCCAGTCTTTTTTAGATCTCATTTCCAAGATATTTTTTTTCCTGAGCTGTGATGTGTATTACTCTTTATGGAATGTCTGGGAATAGAGTTGGTAAGACACCGAGTGAGAATACTCCAAATTCATTCCGTGTCAATGTGTGATACAAACCAGGAACCAAAAATACCTCTCCTTATTGATCTCACCTACCTGTACCTCCACCTACACCTACAGGGAGGATGAACACAGCTCACTGCAAGAATAACTACAGGAACTACTGCAGGATCACTCTAAGCCACTTGTCTGGCACATCAAGTGCAGCACATGTGAATTCCTAAGGAAAGGATGAGTAGCAAACACACTGGGCTGACCCACCTTTAGTGGTTATCTCCCCTTTGAGCCCCTTTCCCTTTGAGGGACATGTAATACTTGGTAGTTCCAGATTACTCTACCGGGCATAGCATACATGGTTTACAAATGCAGACCAAGAGGTTTTCAGAGGAAAGGCAAAAAGTGACATTTTTATTACCAGCTGTCCTGTTTTGCAGAAATGCTATGAATTGCATGTTGCTCTCTGGTAACATGACACCAGGGACTCACAAAACAAGCTCATACCCATTTCCTTGCCTCCTGTCCAGTGTGGGAAGAGGTGGATGGAGAGCAGAGGTTCTTGGCCAACCACCAGGTGTGTACTGCCCTGCTATCACCCTGAGTCATTTCAGAAAACCCTTGAGATAATATCTACTCAACAAACCACTTCCACTCTGATTCTCTTCTTCTCTCCAGTTATTTGTTTGGTTTTGCTCAGCTCAAACTGATTTAAAAAGTAGTGCCTATCACTGAACCACAATGTATCTCCTTAGTGCGTCGGAGGAACACTGCACACAAAAATGTCAATGGATTATTCTTAATCACTGGAGAAAGCTAATGCCACAATAATGAGCTTCAAAAAGTTTATTTTAAAAAGTTTCCAAGAGCCCTCATCAATACAACTGAGCTCATTACAAACCTGATAAATTAGTGCACTAGATAAGGACACAAATAAAGCTAAATACTGCAGGATCAGTATTTAGCTTAAAAATTTACTGCTTAAAAATTATGCTGGGCATCAATGCTTTTACTTTTGTTTTCTCTCTACCTGGTGTAACTTTGATACATTTTTTGCTGCATGTTGCACTTTATTTCATTTACTATATAAGAGACAAGATAAATAGAACAATATTGAATGCAAAACTTCTTTCTGTCTCCTTGAAAATTAGAACAGTATAAAAACATAAAAGTTGATATTAAATACAAGGTGACAGTAAGAGCCTGCCCTGCCTGTATTTCAGACCAGAGAAGGAACTCTGGCTGCATATAATGCATCTTGATAATAAGCACATGTGAAAGAAGCTGTTAATTAGAGCAACAACTGGGTCACTTAGAATTTCACATCCAGGAAGCTAATCACACCATTTACCATTAGACCTCATTGGTATTCACAGGAACATTTATAAAGCCTCCCAACATTAGAGTTTAAAATTGCTCTCTGCCCACCTTGGGGAGCTCATCTGGTGTTGCTGCATCGGGACCAAAAGCCTTCTCTTCTGCAGCACAACTCGTGGAGTTAATTTTAAACAGACTGAATTAATCATACACAATATTAAGTGATGAGTTAAAAGCTGGGTTAAGCTCTGTAAGCTTTAAGTTAGCCTATACATTGAAGTCATGTCCTTAGCTAGGATAAAAAAGAACCACCCCAGCTTGAAGTCAGAGCAGCGAGGAAGGTTCGGTGGGAGCAGCAGACAGACTTCTGAGCTGGCACTGCCCTTATTTATAGCTTTATGTTCTCCAAATCATCTCTGCTTAGGGCTCATATCCCAATTTTCTTCACAGCCTTAAATAACCTGGACTACATGTGTTTCAAAGTCTGTTTTTCAGACTGAAATACAAGCAGAAAACACTTTTAAATGATTCTGAGCAAGCTGTGAGCTCTTGGTCTTTACAGGTCATTTTTAATGTATCAGAATGCCAACCACACACAGGCACTCATGAGCAGCAAGGGGCAACAGGAGAGAGTCAGAGAGGGAGAGAGGCTGTGAGTGTCCAAAAAGAGATTTATAAACAGGACTGGATAACACAAAACACGATGAAGGGGAGTAAAGAGCATCATTATTTTCTTGAAAGGAAACACTGATGAAGTGCAGTGCGTGCAGGGAGGTGGGGAGAGCAATACTGATGAGTCAATTTGCCTTTAAGAACACACTTTTTTTCTTTTTTAGTATAACTTAAGTGACACCAGATTAGAAAGCAAAAGGACATTAAGAATCACGAAAATAATTATTATTCAAGGCAGCACGTTGTAATGAAAATCACTTCCAAGAGAAAGTAAAACTTGAAAAATGACATTGATGCTTTACTTTTAAAAATCAAATGGAAATGCACCAAAGTTAAGTTATGCTACTTTTCCAAAAGAAATTAAAAATACTTTAACCAGCCTTGATAGAGATAAAATTCTCATAGTTTTTGTATCATTTCTCATTCAAATCATTCAGGTAAAGACATTAATGTTTATCTGGGGACTGTACCAGGTTGGCAGGGCAAATAAGTTACACGCTTGTGGTTGTTGTGAAATTCAAATATTGAGTAGAAAAGGGTTAAATTGCACAGGCTTCCTTAATTATTAGGATTATAATTCATTATAAATATAATGTATCATGGCCAGAGGCTCTAATAGGAATGAGTTTCATGACTATAAATGCTTTATCCCAGAAGAGTGACATGCTGCTCTGCATTTAGAATTTACAAGGCAGTGAAACAGAGGTGAGAAATGTCTGAGGAAATTCTTTTAGTCATATTTAGATATTTCTTTCTATAGCCACACAATTGATGCCTTAAGTTTTACCTTTCATATTTTCCAGATTCTGTACTGCATTAGTGGGTAACTCTGAACTTCATACAAAGTGGTAGCAAGTTCTCTCCACGGTTCAGTCACACAAAACAATCCTTTTCCAGTTTGGATTCCAGAATCATTGGTACCTGTCCCCAAAACCAAGGACACCCCTTGAGGAGAGCAATCTGGGAGGGTGGGACTGCATAACCTGGAGCTGGACAATGAACCCCAATATGGAAATGGACCAAAACTTATAAAAGTGTGAAAACTCAGAGTCCATCTTGGGCAGAGCCACAGCCAGGCCCTTGTACTGCCCAAGGTGTATCCTTGAAGGGCTTCAATAAATCCCTACTTTATTCCTTTAACCCTGTCTACCCTCTGTTCTAGGTAGCCTCTCAAGGCATCATAATGACTAATTATTTATTTACACTCATGCTTTTTACAAGCCTTGCTTTTGAAACTTTTTTTTGACTCTTAGACTAAGGAATCACTAGAGAACCAAAAAAGAAGAGTGACAGACATTTTCATCTACTTAGCAAGGAAGTGGGAGATATTCTATCTTTTTTTTATTGTATTTTTAGATGACTTAACAATAATTTGGTTGACTTGGTTTAACAAACTACAGACTGCTGGAATTTGGTTGTTTTAATCCTGTTTCCTTTTTCTATTTCAATTCTTTCAGCTGGGATGAAGCACCATTTTTGTGAAGGGACTGCCTCACATCCAAGTGCTCATGGCAGGTTACAAACCCCAAAAGAAAATACTGCAGGCCTGCAAAACCTGACCCAGGCCACAAAACATTTCTTTAACAGCACTTTGCTCTGTTAGGAGCCAACGTAAAAGTGGCAGAATGGTCAAGTGACACCCTCATAGTGCCCAAAGTGTAACATGTCCTCACACAGTACATTTAAATTTCAGTGTCACAGCAGATAAGCTGTGAAAGCCACTGGTGATATCTGGGACAGGATCAGAACTTACTCCAGAAACTGTGTTTAGTGTAGCAGGAACATCAGAGGAGTTGTGGAAGAAGATGTAGCTACATTTAGTAGGTTACAGACATGGCTTTGTCTTTGGGTGTCACATTTTGCTCTGCCACAGAGGCATCCCAAGCACTGAGCTCACTGTTAGACATAAATGTGTAATGCTGGAATAGAAAGACACATGAAAGTTTCACTGCACCACATCCTATCCACTGCTTTGAAAAAGCACACAAATTTACTTGAAGAAAGAGCTCATTGCCTCCTCAAGATATATTTTAAAACAACATTTTCCTTCATTCAAGGCAGAAAATGAAAACAATAAAAAGAAATGAACACTTTCTTTGTTCTCAAGGCGCTGCTACCTTTTGGAAAGCTTGTCCTTCAGCTACTATTGCAATATTTTAGCTCTGACAGCTGCTCTGTTGAGACATGACTGCTGATAAAACAAAGCTTTGTCACTCCAGCTCCAGTACAATGCAATGCAGTCACATGGCAGCAAGAAAAGAATTGAGGACAATATGTGATGCATTGTTCTTGCATAACTTGTTTACCAAAAATCCCATTCCAAGTGTGGTGAGGACCAGCTGAAGCATCTAGATATGTTGATGGAGTCAATCTAAAGAATGGCTGGTTGAGCAAGAACACTTTAAAGTACTTTAAAGTACACAATGTACTTTAAGACAAGTGTATTCTTTATACTTGCAAGTCATGCAGGCACTGCTGATGCTTAGTAAACAGCAAAAAAAACCCAAACAAATAAAAAGCTGCTTTTTCTATTTCCAACATTTTTTTTTGTTGTATAGATTTTGTTTGTATAGAACTTACCCTTCCTTCAGGCCTGCCTCTCCCTCTCTACTTGCATGTGGGATTTCAAGTAAATACTCAGCACATGCTATCAATAAATGTAGGTCTGTTAAGCAACACTCAGATGACCAAAAAGCTTTTGGTTGGTTGGGTTTTCGTGGTTTTGTTTGTTTTATTTTCTTTTTTCTTTTAGTTAATGAAGGCTCTTCTACTTTCCCAAACAAATACTAGAATCAATCAAGAAATGCAATGGAAAAGCATCTTCAGGGATCTGTAGCATTTAAAGGCAGCAGAGACTAAAAGCTGTTTAACACAGTGACTCTAACACAGGAAAAGGGGAAAACTGGAGAGGTCAGCAGCCTGGGCTCAGGAACTCCATCCCCTTCCAGATGGTGCACAACCAACAGACACTGAAATAACAGCTCCTCACTGCCCTGCCACTGGCTCCTCTGAAACTGCACAATATAAAATCACAGGATAATCTCTTCTTGCTGGAAACAATCTCAGAGTGGAGCAGGTCTGGGCAGCACAGTGACCTTGGGCACTGCTGGAGCTGCACAGGAGGAGCTCACTGAGTGTCAGGGGTCCCATGAAAAGGCAAGGATTTTACTGAGTATTTTTACTGCCAAATCTCACCACATTACAGAAAAAAAAAATACCCTGCATCTATCTAGCTCCTCTGTACTGAAAGATGTACAATATTTACCAACAAGAAACAAATGAACTAAATACGTTCCTTTTAAATTAAGTAATTCATCTGTCAATAGCACAGACTAAATTCTGCTTACGTTTTAAAGAAACAGAACATTTTGCAAATCATTGCACTTACCCTTAGCTGTTCTCTTTCACAACTCATCTGTTGTTTTGAACTCTATAAGGGAAGAAAAAAAATGCCAAAATAACTTTGAAAGCCTTACATTCTTGCCACAACAAAGCTGCTAATCTCTGTCTCACACATATAAATATTGGATATGCAGCCATTTATCTAAAGACAATATTGTCCTGTGCATCCACACAGAATCATTATTGCAAAAAAATACATATTTTCAACTTATATTTTAAATTAAATTAATACCAGAACTCACAACAAAACTGAAGTAGAAAAGAATCCTGTTTAGATTTAAACACCTGATTGGCAGTCCAGTTCAGGAAGAACCTTTCCCCCTTTTTGTGCCCTATCACAATTCTGTGTTGTAGGTGTGAACATCCCACTGCTTTAATACATGATAAATTCCCAGCACAGCTCAGGAATAAAGATACAGAACCTTCAAATAAGTGATAAAACACTTTCCTATGAAAACACCCAGCTCTAATCCAGTGTAAAAGTCACTCTGAAGATTGTTTGATTCCACAGCATGTATTTTTTTTTCCCCATACTGCTGTTTGTGCTCTGCCAGAATTACAAGAAACTCTGCTCAGGGTGTGAGAGCTGCTGGCTGAGCAGGAGCTCACTGCCTGTGCCAGCAGACAGGGGACAGTGACAGCACAGCTTGGGACACCCCAACTCTGCCAGAAGGAAGAGGCTGCTCCAGGGAGAGCTCTGGAACAGAAACTGCCCCAAACACCCATTTCCAGCCTCCTTTCCACCTCCCAGGTGTGTAACTCAGCCATGCTCCAGGGCCTCTGGAACCAAGCTTTCAAAGCTGTGCTCAGGAAGGCACTCGGGTGTTGATCTGTCCATGTGGAGAGAGGGCTTTTGCATCTGGTTGGGTTTTGGTTTGGTTTTCTTCAAAAATCATTTTAGAATCATTATGGAGCGTAATTAGCCTTGAAAGTGTCATCGCTGTCAGTTCTGTCATTAGCGTAGATGGCAAGCAAGCCCTAAAACATGAAATTGGCTGCAATGTTTCTGAGGGTATCATCAAAGGTTTGGAATACTTGTCACTACTTTGTACTTAGTTAAAACACCAACCAATACCCATTTGTATAAGATATTTTTACTCTGTAGTGATAATGAAAATGGCAAATTCTCAGTCAAAGTTAAGTTACTACAAACAAAACAAAACTGCCTGGTTTTCAGCACAGAAGGAGTCCTAAAAAGTACATTACAGGCTTAACCTTCTACTTGTATAGCAGAATTTTACAAGAATCCCTGTATGAAAACACAAACCTAACAGAAACAAATGCTCTTTGAAGTTCCCAGCAGGGAGTAACAAGTACAAAAATTCAGCACAAGTCTAATTACAATTCCCCTAAGGAGTCAAATTAAGTACAGCTGAAGTGACTGCCACTTGCAGACTAACAATTCCACTTTTCAAAGTTCATCAATTTACACCATTTATAAGTCACTTTAAGCTTATATTAGTCCACATTGTGAGGGTGCTTGCATAAGTCTCAAGAGTTAATTTCAGATCTGAATTCCACATGAACCTCTTTGCCTTGATTAAAAATAAATAGAATGGAATGTTTCAGGTTGAAGGGACCTACAGTGATCACCTGGTCAAGGTTAGAAGTGAGCTTGGGTTGTTTCGTTCAGGGTATTTTTTTATTATTTAGGTTTTCTCTGTTTAGAGATTTTAGCCTCTGGTGGTGGGATGGAGGGAGGAAATTTGGAATGGAAGAAAGGTGAAATTTCCAAGATAACAAGAAAAAAGTGTATCAAATACTTGTAGAGTAGAACAAGGTTTATAGTTACTGACTATTTAAGCAGATAGTTAATTTTGTGTTTTAGTTAGCAGCTATTTGCTACTGTAATTTGAAACATAAAATACCTAACATCTCAGACACAAGAAAAATTGTATTTAAGATGGGAAAGAAGTGTTTATGAACAGTGGGAGAATACAAAGAGAGGCAAAGAGTAAGTGAATAAGATGACCACATCTCAACATCCAACTGCTCCTCTGTATCTGGCAGCACAACCAACAGAAGAAAACCACCAATTTACCTTAAAACAAACAGCTTTTATATGAATGTAGGAACACTATATTAAATTGTTATTTGATTCAACCACCTGCATGATGCTCAGTTTACTCTGAAAGGTAAAAAACAACAGGGGGATGGGGACACACCAATTCCCTTGGTTCAAAGTTCAGTAAATGGTTGATTCCAAGCTGTGTTTTAGCTACAACACCAAAATCCATTTCAGAGCTGGCTTCCCTCAGAGTGAACATCCACCTAGACAGCTCCCTCATCACCTTTCATCCTAGGAGCTTTCCAGAAAAAAAACAGCAAGGCTCAGTGATAAGGCATTATTAGGATGAGATTAAAGGGGAAAAAACCAAACAAACCAAATTTACCTTAATGAAACAAACAACAACAATTTCATAGTTTAAACACAGATGCCATCTGCCTGTCTGGCCCTCTATTTGTCAGATCAAGTTTATTAAAATACATCTGGGAAAAGCTCATTTGAACACGAGCAGCTCTCTGAGCATTTCACCAGTGCCAAATTTGTTCTCTCATTTTGTCTTTTTTGTTATCTGTGCCAGTTTAAGAGAAACATCCTGGCAGTACTGAGCACTTAAGGGAAAACATAAATAATGCATTTACAATATGTAAACCTGTACAGATAAATGAGAAAAACTGAAAGCCATAACATATTTAATTAATGATCAAGAGAGCCTGGAAGCAAACCTTGTGCACATCCTGCAATTTTAAATACATTGCTTCTCAATCCTAAATTTACTTTGTTAGGGCTTTGGATTCAACCATCTGCAATTAACTATTTCTTTATTTTAGTATAAGACTGGTCAGTATGTTGAGTGTCATTGTGTCAAGCTCTCACATATTAGGAGTTTAGTGGAAGAATGCCTAAAAGATTCATTCCCTCTAAAGGATTTTATCAAGGAAAGACTTTGAAAAACCGATGGGCTGCTTTATAGGACTAAAATACATGGCAGTTTTGAAGACACTTGTGCTGTCAGGCTCCATCATTTTAAACCAAAAAAGACCCTTTGGAAATACTGTGCAACCTGCTGGTGCCATTCCCCAGTGAGTTCAGGACTAGAATGGGGAAATCTGTTTTGTTTTCTTTAAGTAACAGAAACAGGTGGGAGACTGAATATCTGTTAAATATATTTATCAATTATCCACTCTTCATACAGACACACAGGCCCTGGCCATGGGGAAAATGGGACCCATGAATGGACAGATTGAGAGAACAACAGCATTACTGCAGGTGTTAGGGAACACCAACAGTCCACCTGGGAAGGGCTTTTTGCTGTCAAATTTGTGAAGAAAGGGCTTAGGTAATTAGGAAAAGAGAACAACAGGAGGGTAATAAGGTTATTTACAGAAAGTATCTGCTTAAGTGTTAAAGAACATTTCTGTAGCAGTTTAACACTCCCAAGTATTGGTTTTACATTTTCAGCTTCAAAATGTTTTCAGGATTGAAGTTATTTGAAACAGAGCACAGTTCCAGTGGCTGAAAAAGAACAGGTGAACATCTAATGTCTTTTATCTTTTCAATATTTTACCATAACTAAACGCATCTGGTAAATGAAACACCCCCTGATATTGCTGCCTTTCTCTCTACATCTCAAAAAGTACAGTGCAAGTATGATAACTAGAATTTCAACAGAACACCTGTTGTGATTATTACAGTCAGTACCTACACAGGAACTGTGGAGCTTGAGATTCAGGTGAGCCAGAGCAGAGTCACAGTGCCTGTAGCAGGACCCACCTCCCAGCTGGTGACTGCTCACCCTCTGACTGAGAAATCATCCCTCCTCACTCACACATGGATTAAACAGCTGAAATCAAACCACAGATTGTCCTCTCACAGTTGTGTTTCACTCTGAGACAGTCCACACCATTCCATGCTATCTGCAAAATCCATCTGCCAGCGCTTTCTCTCATTAGACACTCATCTGACTGGAAAAGTCTTCTGTCAAAAAATTAAATGCTTGGGTTTGTTCCTTGCCACGTTACACAAAAAGGCTGTGCTACACAAGGACACACACCATGCACTGCTGTATTTCATTTGGAAACAGTCACTTCACTGCATCTTTTTATTACTTATTAGTGTTCATTATCTCATTGCCCCACAGAATTCAAGAGAAATAATACTCCAAGTTATTTAATATGTGGGAAAAGCACAGGCTTGTATATAAATGTATAAATAATATTGTGTATTAATCTAAAACTGCCTCTCAGTACTACATGTGAAACCCCAAAACACAAGTGAAGAAACAACATCCATCCCAAGAGCTCACAAAGCCACAAAGTAGAGCCCAAGGTGCTCAAACACAGAGGACTCATTAAAAATACCAGTAATTGCATAAATATACAGGAGGAAATGAACTGGAAATGGGGATTTCAGAGCCTTTGGTAGTCACTTACAGCAACATCTAGAAGCTTTCAAACATAACATCAGTATGTCTTCCTCAAGGAGTAACTGGGATTATCCTTTAGGCACAAGGTGCCTAAATTTTCACGGACATATCTCTTAAAAGCCCCCAAACGTTGAGGACAGTCTAACGAGGTGATGATGTGCTGACAACCCACGGACTTTGTGTTCCATTGTGTTTCTAACACAAAGGGGTACAGAATGTATATTTCTATGCATATGCAAATTCTTACCAGAACAGAGAGCTTCGGGTTTCTCTTGGCTAGGTATGTGTGTTTGCATGCACAGAATTTTAATTTCCTGGGGTTTTATTACCACCATCAGTTATTGTGCTCCAGCAGAGGCTGGAGGGACTGATTTATTCTCCAGTGCCCTTGGCTGGGTATTGTATATCGACTGGTGCTGCTGTCATAAATATATTTGGGTGAAGAACTGTCTCCAATTCCGTGGGTAATACTAAGCAGAGTTAAGGTTTCAAGTGTCACATACAAGTGGGTTTATTTCTACTGGAAGAAACAGGCAATTATTATGGCCCATTGAGCTCAGATTAAGCATTTCCATCAAAAAAAAGAAAAAGAGCCTAGTGCTACAATCCTTGTAAAGCTGTAAATGCAAATGGGGACCATCTCATCATCCATAAAAAATAATCTATAGTTTTATAGGCTTTTCTCACTCTCCTTTTCTTTCTGCCCTCAAATCAGCAACATATTCCAAACAGGATCATTTTATTGAGACAAGGAAATGTAGAAATTCTCCAAAAATAAAAGAGAAACACTTGTAAAGATTTTTACATTAAGACAATTTGTAGGCAATTATTTCCTTCTGCAAAATGGCTCCTTTAACCAACTAAGAAGCCTTTAAATCCAATTTTCACCTTTTCCTAGCTGAAGGATAAGATATGTTTCTTCATCAAGATTATTTTCTATATTGCTTGAACATCATGGTTACCTAAAATAGGGGGTTTGGGTTTTTCTTTGTGTTTTTTTCTTGCTTTAATTTTTGTTCTCTTTGTATTTTAACAGCCTGAGCTGTATGCCCAAAGCATGCTGCAGATCACAGAGACAGAGATGCGACCAAACTTGCCTCCGGCTCCCTGAAAGTATTCAAGGAAACTTGAGGTGCTGCAGCACAGCCTGGAAGTTCCTTTTCCAACATCCCCGTGAGTAAAATCCCTGCAGGGTGGCACAAGAGCAGCCAGCCCTGCAGCCATGCTCACATCCTGTGACACAGTCAGTTCCCTGCTTTTCAAACACAGTTTGGGAGCTGTGGGTCTTTGCCGTGACCTTGTGGAAGGTTTGGTGCAGACCAGGACAGTGCTGGGTTTAATTTGGATCTGTGGATGGCCAACCCTTGGTCATTGAGGCTCTGCAAACTACCTTGCACAGGACTTTAATATAAATTAAGAAAATTATCTTGAAGAAAATACATTTTACAAGTAGCACTCCAGAGAAACGCTTGTGTGGGACAGCCTCAAGATGAAATTCTGGGTGTATGCTCTGCACGGAGCAATCCCATGAGAACCCTGATCTACGGTTAGCACTCAAATATAAACTCCTTTTTCACATAAAGGACTGGCCACAGTGCATTTAATTTCCTTGCATAGCCCAGAAAATAATATATAGAATAATCTGAAGGCAATGCAGTACAAAGAATAAATGGACACTATAAAAAACATAATTAAAAATACTGTGATGTTAAAGCAGCAAGCAGTATAGAATTAAAGGTGTTACCTTCCAATGCAAACAGGCCCAAACCATGCCTGGCATATTACAGGTATTACCCTACTCACTGCAGCACAAACAATTCTTGTTTCATAAGCATATCATTCTCACAAGAATTTACTCTTGTAAAATCTTGCACCTTTGGGGAAAAGGGTTTTAAGTTACTTTCCTTAAAGACTCTGCAGGAAAAAAAATTGCAGGTAATGGTAAGAATACCAATTAAGTGATAAACTCTGAAGCTAGTGTAAATATAGAATGAAAAAACTGGAGACACTAATTAGTATCTGAGTATCAGGTACTGCTGAATTCTGAGGGTCTGTATTACCCAAACAAGGCAATAAATCTGATGTGCTGCACAAAAGGTTTTCTGAAGTAAAGATCATAGACAGAGATGACAACTAAAAACTATAGGCCGAGAATGTATGGTAAAATTAAAACAGGGTTTAAGTAAAAAACCTCCATTTTACATAGATTTTTTTTCTAGATAATTACTATCAGCCTATTAAGGGGGCAGTTATTCCAGCTGCAGGTAACAACTCAGAAAAACCCCTCAAGGCAGAGGAGAGAACAGCAGCCTGACAATGAGGATATCACTGGAGACAGGCATGGATTTCCAGACAATTACAAAGCCAGCTTTGTTACAAATTGCTCCTACAGACACGGCCTGGTGCTATCAGCAAACATCTGCAAGCCTCCTCACTGTGCTTGTGTGCTGATAAAAATAAGCCAAGTTCTCACAGTCACCCATGCTTGACAAATTACAAAAAACCCAAAACACAGCTTTTATCTGGCAGATCCACATTATTGGCTGGAGAGGTCATTACAGAAGGAACTGGTCTGAGAAAGCAGATATTGCCAGGTCAGCAAGAAGGCAATGAACTGACAGATATCCAGGCTTTCATTGGTGCCCATCCTCAGAGCTGCTCTTTTTCCAATTAAAAAATTAATCTTCAGAGTGTCATAAAGTGAATGATAATATAAAATATTTTACATAGATAAACACACCCATACACACACACTCTGTCATACACAGTAAATCATTATATTATCATTATACTATATTATCATATATTGTATATATTATATATCTTATATGTTATATTATAATTATATCATAATATATATTATATATATATATTATATTATCATATATTTTATTCTCATATATATCATTATATTATATTATATGAAGGGATCCAAAGCCTACTAAATGGTCATTCTGCAGTATTAACCTCATAGATCAATCGTCAGCAAATTGATCTGCAAAACTGACTTCATTCATCTGCAGATAAAAAAAGGAAAACCTTAGAATGTTTAATATTAACAACTATTTCTATTCTGGGATTGGTTTTAAACTGCTAGATAATTAATAGCATCCTATTATGGTGTAATTTAGTTGGTTAATCAAGGTATTGATTTTTTTTCTTTTGTTTTTGGTTTGGGTTTTGTTTCTTTATGGACACAGATACAGACATGTACTTTACATACATATTCTTGTCAGTAAAATTTGAGTGCAAAAAAAGAGGTGAAGACCGTGAAGTGCATTAAAATTACAGTCTGTTCTCATCTATCACTCTACCTAAAACTTGACATTTTGGTGGATAACTTCATTATTTATGGAACACATACGTGCTGCTTATCTTTAGCTCTTGGGAGAGAATTTCAAGGATGTGAATGCAAGATGAAAGTTGGTCATTAGTATCCATACACGTTTTCAATAGGACAATAGGGGTAAGTTAAGGCATTAATGACATTTAGATACCTTTTTGTTTTGTACTGGAAATGCAATGCCAGGTTCTGTGCTTGCACACACACAAAGCACAAGTGTTGTGCTCTTTGCCACACTTATCAGGGTTTTATTGTTATGAATCTTTAGAGAGAAGCAGAAGTTGCCTTTGTTGCACTAATTTATCAAGTTGTGGACTCTGCAGGTGAGATTCTTTCCCTGAAGCACAGCAAGGACCTGTAGGAATTATGCTTTTGTGAAGTTTAGAGAGAGAACTTCACACCCTTGTGTGTGATGCTCAGTAAATACGCCCAAAATCAGGAGTGTGTTTTCTTTGGTTTTAAATCAATTATTCCCAGAGGGTAAATCCTGTCTGTCCCCCTGCACTGGGGCTGTTCTTGCCCTCACAGCACATTCATTCATCTCTGGCTCTGCATCAGGGCTCACTCCCCTCTCCATCCCACAGCTCCTCTGGCCATTTCTGTGCCTGCAAGAAACTTGAATCAGCAGAAACAGCAGGCAGAAATTTAATGAGCTCTAGGACCAAGCCTGCCATAAGGAGATTTTTACATAGTTTTTTACAACTCAGGTAATGTTCCTCAGTGGAACTGTAGGTTGTACAAGCAGGCAGAATGTTTGGCTCTCAGAGCCACAAACCAATCTCTTTGGAAAGCTGTTGATACTCACTCGTAGGCCATGTAAAAAACCCTGGTTTGGTTCTGATTTGTACTGTAAATCTCACTTCCCAGAGGCAGTACTTTGCCCTTGCTCACAGCAACAGAATTGAGGAGGAACTCTACTGCAATGAGTAGCTTAGACTTAGTGATTTAAAGAAGAGTAAAACTCTTCTGGCAGTCATCTGAAGAATAAATCCTGTTCCTTGCATTTACAAAATTGCTCATAGATTCACTGTGTCCCAGAGCATTCCAGAGATGTGGCAAGGCAGTGCAAATGCTTCTGGTGCTTACACCCAAGGATCATTATGCAACAACTTGCAGGAAGTTTCCAGGTTCATGATACCAGTAAGAAATAACAGATGTCATTTTGGACTAGATGACCTTTAAAGTGCCCCTACAACCCAGTGTATTCTATGATTCTAAATAAGAAATACAAGCAAAGCACTGATGCCTTAAGATTTTGGCTTTTATATTTTTCGAATTCTATACTGCATCAGTGCATAACTCTGAGCTCCATATATAGTTCAGTTATCTGTCTTCACATTTTGATCAGACAAAACAATCCCTCTGGGATTGTTGGATCCAAGAACACAACACAGCCTCAGGCCCTGAAGTATAAACCAAAGTGAGTTGGGGGGAGTGAAGTGGGGGTAAATGACTTCATTACCTGAAGCTGCAATTGAAGGATTTACCCCTGATGTGTCAATGGACCAAACCTGTAACTGTGTGAAAAACCCGTGCCCATCATCCATCCTGGATGCAGCCTCTGGGAGGCTCCTGACTGCCCAAGGTGTATGTGTTGGAAGCCTTTGACAAATATCCACTTTAAATCTTTTAATCTTGTCTAACCTCTCTTCTAGGCAGCCACTCCAAGGCATCAGCACAGGCCATGCAGTGTGAGCAGCCACAGCCACGATGCCATTGCTCTTCTCCAGCGCTGCTGGCCAGGGTGAGCACACACGAGTGAGGCTGTCCCTCACACTGCCCCACAAAAGAGCTGCACAGCTGGGATTTACACCTTCAGGGTGACCAAACATGGGCAAAGGTGTCCCTCACACTGCCCCACATCAGCGCTGCACAGCTGGGATTTACACCTTCTTCACTGATAGCCACACACCGAGCTCAAGTGACTCAGTGTCACTGACATAGTTCCTGAAAAATCCCTTTGCCAGGATTTTTCTCCTGAGAAGCTGAGAGGCTTCAGAAATGAAATGTAAACAATGATTATCTGATTGCTTGGAATGTGGTCTGGAGGTTGCTTACCAACAGGTGCATCTTTGATCAGTTCCATGTGGATTGTTTTTACTTAATGACCAATCATGGCCCAGCTGTGTGGAGACTCTGGTCAGTCACGGGGTTTTTTATTATTCATTCCTTTCTAGCCTTCTCCTTTCTCTTTTCTTTAGTATAGTTTTAGTATATAATTTTCTTTTAATATAATATCATAAACATGGAGTCAAGGTTCTCATCTCTCCCCTTATCCTGGGGACCCTCAAACATCACTGCAACTCTGCACACCCTTGCTCAACTTAAGAGCTGCACCTTGAAGGAATTGCTTTCTGAATGGCCCAAATTATTTTCCTTCCTGGGGATTTGGACCTTTCATAACCTGGCAGTGTTTAACTGACCTCCCCATTTGCCCATGTAGCCATGGGCAGTGAAACAGCTCTTGACAAAGCCAAAGTTTCTTGGAGACTGCAGCATTGGCATCCTGAGGAAAGTGTTTTATTCTGCACAACAGCAACAGACAATAACTGCACAGGGAAGGAAGGGCAGAGTACCTTAATCTCCTCTCCTAAACAGCTTAACTAACTACAGGAGATGCAGTGCCTGGCATTCAATAACTACTCAGTGCTTTGACTTGTTCCAGGAACGCATTACAGAGACTGTCAATAAACTTTAATTAGCAATATATTTTTAGTGGCACTGCTACAGCTTGCTGCAATGAAACATCTCTCCCAAGAATTTCTAAAGCTTTCCTAAAAGAAACCTTGACACTTAATAATGAAAGACATTTAGAGATTGTCATATAACAGCATCCATTAGGGCGCTGTATACTCCTCACTCTGAAGTGGTAAGGTTACCTTGAACATGTAAGTCTCATTCAAAGTAGTCTTTACTTTTCTGTTAAGAAACTGAGCAAATCATTGGCAAAAATCAGGTGCAGCTGATAAAGTTAAACACTTTCTTTCACCTTTTAATGAGATCACAGCAGTGGCCTTACTGTCCTAAAAATAGCAAAGGAAAGGGAAATATTTAAAACTTGTGTATGTGTGTGCACCTGCATGCACAGCCAGGCTCATTTTGCAAACGAAGTGTCACGTTCTTCAATGACCTCCAGGATAACAAGCTTGAAATTGTAGCTTCAGAACTGTATAGTGTCTATACCTTTTGAAAGAATTGCAAGGGAACATTGCATGCCATCCTCATGCATCAAAGTGCTGCTCCCAACCCCTCCAGAAAACTTTTTGATGAGCTGTGATGAGGTGAGGTAAACTGTGACCTGACACCCTGTCCCTTGAGAAGGCAGTGAGAAATCTTTTACTGTATAAACATGAAAGATCTAAATATCACCTCTTTGTGCAATAAATATAGCCCCTTTTCTTCACATAACTATACATATCTTCACTTTTCTGCCACACCTTGGCCCAGATTGAAAGTCATCAAGGACAAAGAATCCATCTACAAGTTTTGTCACATTTATCTACAGCTCTACATACAATAGAGAGAGAAGCATCTCTTCTACCTGCATGTGTATTTCCATTACAGGAGGGAACAAACCAAACTGCGGTATTAATGACTCATTTCAGCATCACAATGCTCATGATCAATATAATAACTGCACACACCATCCAGAAGGAACATTTCACCCTTATTTGCATGCAGGTGACACTCCCAGTGTGGTGCCCAGCCTGTGTGTTCAATACACCACAGCTGTAGCCTCAAGCAAGGTGTAATTTATACTCTGCTTTTCATTCATTTCATCTCCAGTGTTTGGAAGAATCCTGTGCTGCTTTTACACCTCAATTTCTAGAACTTCCTACACTAAACTTTGCAATGAGATAAACATGCGATACTACAAAAAGTATTCTGATCTGCATGTTACTTCTTTTCCTGCTCCCTTTTCCTCCCAGAAATGCTGTACTAACACCCATGAAGAAGCAAAGTGAAGCCAAGGCCCTGAGGTGAGTCCCACAGCTGCAGGAGTTGCACATTGCCTGAGAGGTGTTGGGTCAAGCTGCTCAAACTGAAACCCTGTTCAGCCAGTTTGTCACCCCAAACTGCTCTCACTGAAGCAGGAACAACAAAGGACCAGCAGAAATCACTTGGAGCTCCTCAAAGCTCTGATGCAGGTGGCCCTTGGGGAGAACTGTGAACAGGAGAATTGCAGAGAGCAGGAGCAGCTCTGTGTGGTTATTCAGATTAATCACAACCTGGCCCAGTGGACCCGAGGTCCAAACAAACTCATTATTTCTAAGCTAGGGAGCCTTCAGGTTGTGCCACATTTTTGAGCCTGGGATTAGTTTATGAGACAGAACGATTTTTAGTGCTATGATGCAGAAGCCATTCTAGCCTGCTAACTACCTGAAACACCAAGATCAATTCTGAGAGTAAAACATCAATTACCTCACTTACTGAGACAGGATAAGCAGCAATTAAAAGGGTAGGGAATGCTGCTCTGCATGAGGTTACTTGTCTGGTTTTTCAGTGTATCACAGCAATTGTTTTGATTTCTAATTGTGTCTAGAGACTGGAATTCAGGCCTTTTACACCTCAGCGTGCATATTCTGAGACAGGGGTGTCTCATTACTAAAATAAAAATTCCTGATGTGTCTCAAGCAGGCACAAACAATTAGAAATAACAATTAATTTCCATTGTGAAAAGATACTTTTGCTTAAGAATTATGACCTGGGCTCAGCTACACTGTAATACCTGTCATAGACAACTAGGTCTAAACTGTGGCATTTCTGGTATTTAACACCCACCCTTACATAAATAAATAAATCCTGAAGGAACTGAGCACCTCTAGAGAAAACACAGCCTTGGCCTTGCATCTGCTGCATGGCAGGAAGGTCCCTGAAGTTTGGAAGCTTAGGAAAGCCATGGGATACTCCTGAAAGCCTGGAAACAGCAAATGTCCAGCACAGGAGGGAAAGAGCTGCTGTTTGCTCACACCAAGCAGCACTGAAAAACTGGGCACAGGTCAGCAAAAGCCTCACACAGGTCCAGAGACAGCAAAATCTTATTTAAGTGACCAAACAGGCAGCTGAACAGGCATCCTTCCATACCTAGAGCTGGATCCAAACCCTGTGATGGAGACAGCCCTTCATCAGGTTTGCCAGATCATCACAAACCACGCAAAGCTCTGCAGGAATGTTCTGCTCAGGAATGCCCTGACAGTTTCTCTAAACTCCTCCAGCTGCTGAGCTGCTGCTGGGATGGGTTTTTTAGGGACCTGAGCTATCCAAACAACCCAGACACCTGGCTCAGGTCCCCAGAACCTGCAGCAGCTGATTGCCACTGGACAGTGAGAGAGCTGGAGAGCCCAAGTCACGGAGATTCAGTGGCTCTACACCATCCACATGGTAAAACTCTTTAAATAAAACTCCATTTTTAAAAGTGCTATTTAAAAAAAAATCCTTCCATTCTAAATAAAGAAAAAAAAAAATCTATTCTACAACATCAGACTTTGCAAAAAGTTGGTTATTTTTCTCCTTTTTTTTTTTTTTTTCCCAGTCTGGGCTCTCACTGTACCTCTGTCTGGTTGTTGGTGAAGATAAAGCCCTCTTGTAAAAATGGGAAACCTCCTTGTGGACGGTGCCCTTGGCAGGTGTGCAGCAGGGTGACAGGTTACAGATGCAGGCTGGCAGGAGAGCCACACTTCTCGCTCAGTGCCTGCTGCCCATGCTAGGAAGGAGCAATAATTCATTGAAATGACTGCACAGATTTCTTTACTAAATAAAGCCAGACTTAAAATACATCATGGAGATGTCTTGTTGGTTGTGGTGTGTTTTTATTTTTTATTTTTTTTTCCCAAAAGCCTTTCATTTGATTCCTGAAACACTGTAATTCATATGTGTACATTTAGCAACCTGGAGACTTGGGAATAATAACACTGCAAAGAAAGGGAAAAAACCACCAAGCAACCTTTGCCTGTCCAAGTCTGATAGGTATCAATCTTGAGAATTCTTTCTACCTAAAGGGACTAAAAAAACCCCCTTGATTTTATAAAAACAACAAATTGTGAGCATCTATTAAAGAGATTTTTTTCTTTTCCTGCATATTTTATAGTGGTTCTCAGTGCTGCTCGATTCCTGGAGCTGAATCTCCTGAGTAAGCACTATTTGACCATATCTTAGAGAGTGTGTGTGTGGTTTGCATTCTAAGGCTGGGGCCAGCATTGATTTTATTTCCTCTTAGTATTTTATAGTTATTAGACTGCAACAATTTTTTTTTTTTGTAAATCAAGTATGGATTTAAATAGGGAAGCCAAGAAGAAAGGTACTGCGTCTGTACTATGCCATAAATATAATATATTTATCATATAGATTTCTTTTTTTTTTAATTAATTTTTTTACTGTTACAGGCAGAGGGGAGATCACTGTGTGCTTGGTTTATGTAGCAGCTCCTCTGGAAAGCCAAGGGAGACTTTGGAGCCCTGGAAACATCCATGGAGTGCTGGTCTGGCCTCTCCTTGCACCTCACCAGCTGTTTTCTCCCTGCTTTACAAGGAACAGTGTTGCCACCATCTGTCTTTAGGAGAAAAGAAACTGAAAAAAACACACAAAACCCAAAACCAAAGCAAACCAGTTGCAAAACCAAACCTACCAAGAAAGAATAAAAAGGCGAAATGTTTTTCTCAAAGCAAGTCAATAGCATAAGTGATATGGGGGTGTGGGAAAGGGTTGATATCCATATCTATAGGGATTACAATAGAAAATGGATTGAGTGAAACACAAAAAAAAAAAAAAAAACCAGGAAGGAGTTTGTCTGCATTTTAAATAGCTTTGCTATCATTATCTAAATATCCATCTCTGTGGGAAATAAGACAAACTTGGCATTTCACAGGGAGAATGGGGAAGGAATACGAGCAACTCTTGGTTTTATTTGATAGTTCTGAACTAATTATATAAGAAATATGTCTGTAAAAATTTCTTTTTGAAAAGAAAATAAGTTCAGCAGCTATCTAGGTATTAGGAAAAAAAAATCTTAAAGGTTTCATACATTCTTGTTGTACATGTCATGTTCCAGCTCCACTAACGTGGAATGCCTGGGGCCCAGAGAACAAGAGAAGAACTATTCTTCATTACCAGGTTATATAAAATCCCTCTCTGATGTCTGGAATTATTTTCTAAAAATTGAAAAAGAATACTGCAGTCCATTTTCACTGCATTTTACTCCTTGTATTGCTCAATAACCAAGTTTTCAAAACCCATTTTTCCTCTGTTGTTCAGAGGGAAGGAGGAACACATGAATAGTGAGAAATTCCCCTTGGTAGTCAGCTCTCACTAAGCTGGACCACCCCACACAGGGATCAGGATAGCACAGATAAAATCTTCCTAACAGAAGTAAATATTCACCTGAATGGACTGCTGGCACCCTGTCACTTCCAATGTGATTTAAACTGATTTTAGGTGGAATATCAAGCACTGTGTCCTAGCAGAGCTGGAGTCAGGTTCAGCCTAGCACCAAGTGGCTGAAATGAGGTTTTTCCTCCCCTAATGAACTCTCAGCTCACACATCCCAGAGCAGCCAGAGCTCCTCAGTCCATGCCCAGAGCTGCCCCAACCCCACAGCAGCTCATGCCAGCTCCCTTCCCTGCTCCAGCAGCCCTCAGCTGAGAAACGCCACGTGCATGGCCTCAATGAGATGGAAAAAAAGAGCACAGAACATTTCAAATATTAATGCATTATTGCTGACAAGCCTGACACGATGTTCTGGTATTTACAGGTTTCAAAAAGCTGATATTCTTCCCCTGTGACTGCCAGTAAAATACAGCTATGTATATGTTTAAAATTGTATTATCATGCACAATACCAGTGTAAAAAGATATCTCCACCACCTATCTTTAGGTGTAAGAGCATCCCACAACACAAATAAATAGTGCAAAAGCCCCCTTAAATATATACCAGAGTGTACTAAGCTTAAGAATCAGGGCCTGTTTCAACATGAGAGCAATTCTGCTGTTAAATACCAAAAAAACTGCACCACCAGTCAACATCCCTTCCCAGGGGTACCCAGCTGCACCTGACACTTGGCCCCAGCTGGAAAAGAAACAAGCAGGATGTCAGCAGAACTGAGGATCCCCATGATGACTTCTATTGCTCTGGAAATAGTTAAAAATAAATAAATAAATGAAAACCAATCCTTTCTTTTTTTTTTTTTTTTTTTTTACCTTGCAAGAATCTCTATTTAAGAGACAAATGTGGCAAATCATAGGAGGGGGGAAAAAAGAGGGAACATTCTGCTTTCCTTTAATATCTAGATCATGTTAATTGATCCCAGTAGAGCCCCTCATTGCCAGACTCCTGCAATTAGCTCACCGATTTCTGTATTTGTATGATCTTGCTTCTGCTAATTACAGATGAAACAATCCTTTGGAGGAGGTTAAAATTCCCCTCTCTTTTCCTGGGGAAAAAGCATTAACACCTTTTCAAACACTTGCAAGTTTCTAAGACCTTCCAGGGTCACCATTTGCATTACAAGTTTTAGTTCAAGAGCACAACTTAGAAATCAGCAAAGGCAATGACACTGAGCAAGGCAAGGAGAGGCAGCAGCACCTTCTCAGTGCAGATCCATGTGATAGTGGGGCCTGGGAAAATATTGAAATAGACTCTGAAATGTTAGGCTTTGTGCTTTCCCAGATCAACTGCACCTGCGTAAGCAGTATGATAAATGATATAATTGTTAGATGTGATGATTGTTTAGTAATTAAATATATTTATTCTATAACCATAAGAAGGATAATGAGAAACTATGTTGGAAATTTAAAAGGGGGGCTATGCTTAGCTGAAATCAATGTATACAATAGAACAATATAAATTTAATGATTAACATGAAAGTTATATAACTATAGAATATAAACATGTTCATCTCAGCTGCCTGGTCGGAGTCAGATTTGGGTTCATACCCCTGGCACCCAGAGCTCTTCAATAAAAGCACCCACATGATCATTTCTCGTGGTTATGTGTTTCTGAATGCTAACACATGGAACAACCAGATTCCCTGGAAAAAGCATGGTTCTCCACCTGCCCACTCCAGTGTGCCATGGACTAAGTTTTAGCTGTTTGTGAAAAATGAAAAATAAGGAAAAAAAATTAAAAAAACCCACAAAAAACCTAAAAATGTGTGTGACAGAGGCTCATAAGATACTTCATTGCAGGTACCACAAACAGTCACAGAATCCTGGAATGGGTTGGGTTGGAAGGGACCTCAAAGATCATCCCGTGCCACCCCCCTGCCATGGCAGGGACACCTCCCACTGTCCCAGGCTGCTCCAGCCCTGTCCAGCCTGGCCTTGGGCACTGCCAGGGATCCAGGGGCAGCCCCAGCTGCTCTGGGCACCCTGTGCCAGGGCCTGCCCACCCTCACAGGGAACAATTCCTTCCTAAAATCTAACCTAGCTCTGCCCTCTGACAGCTTAAAGCCATTCCTGCCTGTGCTGTCCCTGCTCAGGACTGCTTGTGAGGATTCACACACCCACGGGATGATGTTAAACTGCTGACAGCCAAGTTCAGCGTTTACAGAAGTTCCTCTGTTATGAAAATACCATGTTGTAGCTTCACAGATGACTGGTGGCATCTAACAATTTATTTGAGAAAAAAAAAAAAAAAAAACCAACAAAAACACAACATTAAAAAAACCATTGCTGGAGTGAGTTTGTTTGGACCAATGCCTTCAGGCTATCCATTACTACTTCAGTCTTAGCAAAGTGTCTTCATCTTGCATAATATTGAGGTGTTTTGCCTTTTTGCCTCAAATAACCGCAGTAATCTCAAAGAGAGGAGGGAAAATATCTGAACTCTTTCACTTAGACTTAACAGAATTATTCATAGCAGCTTGCAAGTCTACTGGGATTATTCAAAACTTGAAAAGAAACCCAATATTTCTATTCTAATATTGCATGTACAGCTCTGCAGCAATTATAAAACACACTGCTCAGTACTTTCCTTAACATAGGCTGGCTTGAAATTAATTGTTCTGGAAAGAAGTAAGTAGATCTCATTTACTGCTGGAACATAACTTGAATACAGTTTTCATGTATTAAAATTATTCCCTGGTGGCTAAAAGGAATGAACAAAGTCTCAGGGAAGGCAAGGGTTTGTTCCACAGCAATTAGCTACCATCACAGAGTCTGAAGTCCCCTTCTCTTTATTATTACTCCTATGATGGGAGGTTAAAGTGAACTCTTAACACTTCACACAATCAAAAATAGGTTTAGAAAACACACTTCAAACAATCAAAAACTAGGTTTAGAAAATACACACTCTACCAGGACATTCCTCACAGAAAGAGATGCTGTTAACACCCAGGATGGTGGAATTACGTTCACAACTCTGTCAACTTAGATTTTGGTTATATTGCAATATTTTTTATAGGAAAAAAACCCGAAGAACATGAATTCTATTTTCTACTTGCAAAGAAACAGAAAGACACAGTCTTTGTTGTCAGCTCACTTAAGCACCCTGAAAACCATTTCAGGCTTATTGACGACTTATTAATATAGTATTTAATTATTTTTTTTCTATCGAAAACAAACACTTTGGAATAGTTAGAACCCTTAGGATGAATTATCTCCTTAATTTTATCCCTGCATTCACATTGTAACCGTGGTAGCAGTCTTGTTTCTTTTGTCCCCACTGGTATGAACAACATTAGGGAGGAAGAAGAAAAGCCCCACACAAACACTGGCTGATCATTTCCCCACTACACTAAGAAAATTACACTGCACTGAAAGGGAAACAGAAGATGCTGAAGATGCTTGAATTGCTGGCTTTGCTTCAGGGAATTAGGCTGAGTGTGTAGGACAATTCCTGCTCACATCTGCCCAGCTGGGGGTTCCAGGGTACAAGAGGCTTCAGCAAGGCCTGCAGAGCTCCTGATCTCTCATAACAGTCATTACCAGCACACTTAAACAGGAATATTTTAGTTTGCTTGCTATTTGTTTAAATAGTTGTCCCCAAGCTTCTCTGCCTCAATAAAGGAAAAAAGCCCAGCAACATCAGCAAAGTGATTTTGTTCATGAAAAAAATCCTACATTTGCACATGAGAATAAAGGCAGGTTCTACTGAACAGTTTCAAGACCTGTGAAGTGTCAAAACCTCAGTCCAATTTATGCACAAACACTTTTATCTAAAAAGCGGCAAATTTCTACAGCTGAAACACAAAAATTTCCACCCAGAACTGGAATTAAAGCAATCAATGATTTCCAGAAGGCAAAGTAGAGTATCCACAGATGGGCTCAGGTGCTTCCTCAGTGGTGAGGCAGCCATCCACTTCTCCCTGTGACTGCCCAAACCCCACAAACAACAACCCTTGGAGCCCTGAATGCTGAGCAGCTCCAAAATCTGTCATTTATCCCCCCTAACAAAAACAAATAATCGAGAAATACCGCTGACAAGGGATAAGATGAAAAAACCAGTCCTGGCTCCTCTGCAGCTGCCAGTGGCTCTTTCCAAGCACAGCAGGAAGAACCCAGTGCCCCAGGGAGATGCAGGAGAGCAGGACACACCTTCCCTAAACATCCACTGCCAAGAGGTTCCTGCATGGACCCTGCAGCCTCCTGACAGCCTCCATGCAAAGCTGGGCCTTAAAAGGTCAAGCCAACAGCAAAGTCGAGTCAAAATAACAATGAGCAGGCTCACAGAGATTAAGTTAATGATCAAAATTAACTATCAGTATAACAGTAATAGTATAAAAGTCAGTATTTTTAATAAGAACTGAAAGACTTAATCCTTAATGTGACAGATGCTGTATTTTTGGAAAGGATTCAGGTTGGTTTTATAAAAAGTAGATGACCACTGAATCTAAACTGTAGCCACAGGTCTGGCTGTACTTATATTAACAAAAGTCCGTTCTTCCTCCAATCACCACCTAACACTGACCAGACTGAAATTAGCAAACATGGGCAGGAGTTAAATAAATTTGGATTCTCCACAGGTCTGTTAGAAGTATTACTTTTCTCATCAGGCCTTGAAGCCTTTCAAAAACCAAACTGATTTGCAGCACAGGTGGCTGGTGGCTCACATCTCAGCAAGAGACCAGTGACCAGTGTCCAAATGCCCACAGTTAGCTCAACATCTTGGACACATCCTAATATTCATTGTTGGCTTGATTAAAAGACATGGTTTCATGGGAATTTAAGGATTATCTTTTGCCAGCCAGCCGAGCTGCAGTGTTTGAGTGCCACTTAAGGCGGTGTTTAATCAGGAAAACAGGCTGCCTCCACTGCTGCCTGCTCCGTTTTTCCCCATAATTGCAGGATATACTTTATTGTGACAGGGGCCCAAGCGGTGGAATTCCAATCTGCTATCCATCAGGTTCTCCATTATTGGATTAGCTGGATGTGGCATCATTACCGCTGCACTTTCATGCCTATCATTGATCGTGGCGTTCCTTCTATTTCACAATTAATGCAAGTCAGCTGGATTGATCAATCTTCTGATGAGTTTGAGCCACAGTCAATATATTCTTATGGCTCTGTGCTACTGATCTGTATGTTTTATAGCTGTGCCTAAGGATTTGTCATTCTGGCTACACATTTTCTTGGTGGTTTTTATTTTTCCTTTTTCTTTAGATACTCCTGCTCCCACCTTGCTGCCTAAACCACAAAGTGTTTATGAATGACTCACGTCGCATGAAAAAACCAGGGGGTAACTAAATTCATCACTGGAAAGAATTTTCTTTGAAAAATAAATAAATAAATCACACTCTTGAGCTGGCTCAACAGCAGCCAGTCTGAAAGCTGAAAACACTGAGCTTCCAAGGAATTGCAGAGATTTCATTCAAGTGCCAGAAATTTCATTCCTTGCTTCCACTGACAGCAGCTTTGTGAGATGTGGAGATACCTTAACAACTTGACTGTTAATATCTTTCTAACACCATGATAGCTCTAATTGTTTTTTTAAACTTTACTCTTCTTTCAGAGGGTAAAGAAGTGTGCAGGAAAACCTCGTGACAGTGAGAGGGAGAATGAAATGATGGGGCACGAGGAAAAACCACAATATTTGCTTAACACCATTCTTTTTACCCTGGGTGACAAACATTGCTATCCATTTTTGAAAAAAACTTTTTTTACAGAGGAGAATAAAGTTACTGTCATTTTCTAACAAAAGACAGACTATACATAAAAGTGCAATAATATACTTCTGAATATTCTTTGTAAAGGTGTATTTTATCTGCCTGTTACAGAATGTACCCAGATCAATGCCTGTACTTTTAATGTCTACAAAAATAATGTGATTTAAAAAAAAAAAACAAACACAAAAAAACCCAACAGAAAGCCAGAAAAACCCAAACAAAAAGTCACCAAACACAAACCAAACTAAACCAACCTGAAATCTGAAAGAGCCATGTTAATGCTGGTTCACTATTAGAGTTTCATTTCCATTCATCTATATCCCTTTATAAGGAGCCTCAATTAACAGAAGATGCCAAATTTAAACATAAGAAACTGAACTGAAAGTTGGACAAAGAGTAAAGTATGTTAATGAGCATATTCAAATTAGAGTTTGGACGTTCTGGACTGGTTTGCACACACAATGCCCTCATTAAATGAAGAATAATTGCTTTTTTTCATCACTCTCTCATCTGGTTGCCAAAGCTAAGACTGGTGAGAGCTACAAGGTATTAGCAGTGATAATTACACTGCAGTTTTGTGACAGTGATAGCACAGTTTTAAATACCTTGTTTCATCTTGTAGAATCTAAACTTATAGGTAAAAGCCACTTATAACTGAAGCCTTTTTACAATTTATTCCAATTCAAAAAGCAAAACAACCTCTGAACCCTTTTTTTTTCTGTAAGCCCTGAAAATATCACCAACACAGGAAGAAAAAGAAACACACTGTCTGACAGGTGGAAATTCTCTGTTAAATACAAAATGAGTTGTATTCAAAGCAAGTAATGTGTTCCCTTAAACATCCTGGCTTGAAGAGAGCAGGCATTTACCATTATCCATCCATAATTCAGTCCCACTGAAAGGGCTCCACCTCAACTATTTTCCATTGCATTCCTAGGAAATTTGGAATAGAAAAGACAGAATTTGTGCCTTAAACAGGGATAATATAATACAACACTGAGCTTCAGAACTTTCAAAGGCACTTGGAAAACCAAGGAGCAGCCCTTTCCCACCAGGGCCAGGCAGAGCAGGATCACTGCTGCAATCACTGCTTTTCTCCACCTGGAAAAACATGAACTAAGCAACATGCCAAATCATTTGAAGTCTATTTAAGTCTTAAATTAGTTCATGAAACTATATTTAGGCTGCCTACATATATGGCCTGGATTTAGAATTGCAGAACACAGCAAATCTTAGCACTGTACCCAAAAGTGCTCACATCTTTCAGGAATCAGGCCATTATATTTAGATGCCTAATTATGGGTACGAGATTTGAACAAACTTAGCCTAGAGAATTTTAGCCTAGATAGGTGCATGTGACATCACAAAGGTTTTGAAGTTGCTCTGAGATATGATACACTATGGCAGAGAGCTCATATTCATGTAAAAGTGAAAAAACCCACCTAAAATATATATTACAATTTAATAAGTTGGGTAAATACAGAGGGGAAAAAAATCCCTATTTTATTTCTGTTAAAAAGACTACAGTATTTCAGGTGCAAAGGGAAACAAATTAACATTCTATTTAATCCTATTGCCAGAAGATACATGCTAAGCACAGAAACTTTTCTGTTTCAGGAAAGTTGGCACTGAGGTATCAAATAAAGACAACCCTAAAAATAAGGTAATAATTGTTCTTAGTGTGCAAATAAATTTTAATTTCTCAGATATTTGGGGTTTGATTTCACATCACACCATATTTCAAAGGATATTAGAAAGCAATCCCAAATCTTACAACTAAAAGATTGATAATGAATTTTTAAATTGTAACTACAAGTCCACTCTTTGAGAAAAACATGGTTTTTGTTTTTTGGTTTGTTTTTTTTTTTTTTTTTTTTTTTTTTTGTATTTTCAAGAGGGAATCAGCTGGGTTTGTTTTGTTTTGTTTTTCTCTGTATAGTCACCAAATGACTCAGTCTGCTGGGAGATATGGATACCAAAATGTTTTGATTCTGACATTGGTGTAGCCTGTTGGAGCCTCGTCAGATTTTCAAACAGAATCTTTTGCTTTTCTGAACTGATTCCCTTTCCAAGAAGTGACGGCTGCGCTTTGGCCTGGTGGCAGTGCAGAGATCGCTGCAGGTTTGCTCCCACAGGAAAGCTCAGCTGTATAAAACTCCCCACGAGCTCCAGGGGAGGCTGAGCCCAGCTCCTCACACAGCCACACCAATCACTGGGGGCAGGTGGGCTCTGAGAACAGAGCAGGAATGCAGAACTGCTGGGGGACTTGCTCTGCTGCTGCCTGCATTTTTGTGGATCACTAATGCAAATGTATTTGTGTTTTCGTGAACTTAACAAGGGAGCCAACCAGAATAGTAAATTTTTAACATTGCGGTGATTTATGATGTTTGGGATGTGTTTGCCCAGTAAAACAGGGAAGGGCATCAGGAATTTAGATGGATGTGAATTCAAAGCAATTTCCAGGAAATGCTGCATGGCTACACAAACTAAAATTCCACCAATTACTCAACCTGTAAAAACCCCTAACAATAAACATTTCATACATCCATAAATCCTTAATTGTCTTTTCCAGTAAAAAGGACTGAACCACATATTTTTGCTTTCAAATTTTGGACAGAAATCACAGAAAAAGAACACTGCAGGCATCATATACAAAAGAAATAATCCCCTCCCTGGGCCTAGTGTTGTGGATTTTTAGTTCTTGCATGAGCAAAAGGCAGAGTGAGAATGCACACACAGGCAGGCAGCTCAGATAACAGGATACACACACTCACCTTCTGTTTCTACCTCCTCAAACAAATGTTCATTACTTTTTCAAAGGAAATGACAAGTAATTTATGAGGTAATACACATAAATGCTCCAAGCACGAGAAAACACAGCTTTCAAATAATGCAAAGAAACTTATGTCTCTGAGGACTTTAAAGGTATTGCCAGGTTCTCTGGTGCAGAGGTGTAGTATAAATACTATAAAATGCAGTAGAAAGCATTAAGCAACACAACACTTCCTGCTGAATTATAGATGTAATCAAAATGAGCAAACACACAACATCATTCTTCACCATGCTTGTCTTCCTAGAGAATTTAAGCTGAAGCTCCAGCTTTTGTGTTCCCTGGGTTTTATGCCCTCTCCATTGTTTACCTAAGAGATTCTGAGTTTCATAACATGTCATAGCACATCATAAAAAAGCTATAAACCTGGACGTTTCTCTTCAAAGTCGTAGATCAAGTTCCCACCAACACCAGCCCCAGGAACTGATTTTGATTCCAGCTTATATGTATGTTTCATTGCTTATGTTTTAACACCATTTTAAATATTTACTTAGCATCTTTCTAAAGACAGAGCCGGTGTCATTAAATCAGAAAGCAGAATTGTGTTATGGAAATTGTAATCATTACAGCTTGACCTAAAACTGCTAATGCAGGCTTTTCTCTCGTCTAATTTTGCAGCCAGAGAAGCAGTTTCCTGTGGCTCACTGATCCTGACAATACCCTCAGACCAATTCCCATGATTCCCTCATCATGGGCAGATATCATTTCAACAGATGTCAAGAACAGCTAAGTGCACTTAGGCCTATTTGTTAAATTCCTGGGGGGAGGTAGATTGGCGAAATTCATCCTGTAATTAAACCGCATATTTCTTTCAAGCTGCCTCTTCCCTCTTCCCTTCATAATCCCTCTGCCTTGCATCAAATCATTTAGGCACTTATTGGCCACAATCAATACAATATGAGATCCATTAATTTAGTCCCTGGGAGGTTTGCTGGGAAGAGCAGCCTTGCTCTGCCAGCATTCCCAGGCGTTCCTGCGAGCCACAGAGCACCTGGAGAGGATTTATGGCACCTCCAGCCCTGTGCCCACAGCTCTGGGCTGCAGCCAAACCCACAGGCATGGGATGGGATGGGAAACACTGAGTGCAGCCCCCAGTGCAGCCCCCAGTGCAGCTCAGCCCATCCCTGCTGCAGAACTGCAGCAATCAAACCCCAGTGTCACTGTCCTATTTTCTGAAAAATCCCTTCGCCAGGATTTCTTCTCCTGGGAAGCTGAGAAGCCTCAGAGGAAAATGTAAATAACAATGATCTGATTCGCTTTTCCTGTGTTTGGAATGTGGTCTGGAGATTGTTTATCCAGCATGTGAATTGTTTTTAATTGATGACCAGTCACCATCAGCTGTGTCAGACTGAGGAGTCAGTCATGAATTTTTCATGATCATTCTTGTTAAGCCTTCTGTCTGTATCCTTCCTCTATTCTTTAGTATAGTTTAGTATAGCATTCTTTACTATAATATAATATCATAAAATAATAAATTAGCCTTCTAAGAACATGGAGCCAGATTCTCAATTTCTCCTTCATCCTGGGGACCTCACAAACACCACAGCCCAGCTTCCCCTGCTCAGTGCCCCTCACTGCAGACTGGGAACTGGGACTGGGGAGAAACATCAACGAGGGGTCTCACTGGCACAGGTGGGCTTCAAAAACATCTTCCACCCACATCTTCTCTCCTGCCTTGTATCTTACACATCCTTCTCTTACTAAATGTGGTTGAATTTGGCTGGGATTTGATTTTATTCGCATAAATGGATGAAACCAGCCATGTATTTTTATTTTTTTTAGGAAGCAGATATAAACAGAATTCTAAAATTAGCCTATGTTTCATTTTTAAGGATATACTGTTGCATTATATATTTATAAGCAAATATATCAACCAGGTCCCTAATATGTAACTGTGAAACTGAGGGCTTAGAAGTGTCAACAAGAAACCATATTAAAGGCTTCATAAACCCCAAGCATGCAACAGACTGGGAAGCTATCAATATGTGCACCAAACAACGTGTCATTTGCAATTAAAATTGTATTTATACAGAAACAAGGACTAAAATTGGTACACACACAGATTACTAATGTGCTGGGCTAATTTGGGAAGGGAAGGAAAAAAATTTCTAAGGCTTAATTGGATTATTTCACTGCAACTGCAAAAACAACCTATCAGACAAAAATTCCATATAAATCATTTGCATTTACTTTTTAAAACAGTGGACTAATTAGAAAGTGTTTCTGTCCACTTCATAAGGGATACAATTTGTAACTTTCATATTAGCAAATCCTAATTTCAGTGATGCTCTGTGGTCAGTTAGCTCATTTCCTGTGACAGCCCAAGGAAAAGAGCTGGGTTGGGGTGTGGCTGGAGCTGTTCAGACCCGGGGGAGGCTGGAGCACTCGAGGAGAGCTGCGGGAAGGGTGGGAGGATGGGGCTGAGGGAAAGCCAAACAGAGCCAGCAGCACAAATGTTCCAGAAGTTCTGCCATGGCCCTGGCTGGATGCACTTGTTAACTGAAATTCTTAAAGATTTTATTCCCATCTTTTGATGCCTCAGGTTTGAGCTTTTCCATTTTTCACATTCTGTGCTGCTTTAGTGTGTGGGTTTGAGCTTCATATGAGGGGATGGTGAGCTCTGTGCACAGAGCAGGGAGACAAAACAATTCCTGCTCCAGCTGGGGACCAAGGACAAATGACCCAAATCTCAGCCCAAGAGCACAAACCCCGTGGGCTGGAGAGAGAAAAACATGGATGGGACTGGATGGGCTAAAGCTGGAATGGGACAATGAACTGCAAGATGCAAATGGAGCAGAACTGATCACAGTGAGAGACCCCATTGCTGGTTGTGCATTTTGCGACCATTTTGGTTCATCTTGGGTGCAGCCCTGGCTGGGCTCTTGTGCTGCCCAAGGTGGATCCATTGAGGAGATGCTTTGAATCAATCCCTGCTTTATTTCTTAGCTCTGTCCAGCCTCTGTTCTAGAGCAGCCTTCACAAGGCATCCCTTTCACTCCTGCTCCTAATATTTCCATGGTTTCACGTACTTAAGATTTTAAAGGACCACACCCTTGATTTTTTAATTTCTATGTTATATTTGGGGTTTTTAGGGGTGGGAGTGATGCTTTTTTATCTAAATTGAGTGGGGAAAAAACGGTGTCACTTCCTAGGTTCTCAGTAGACTTGTAATAAATTATGGTTAAAACAACCACAACACATACAGGAATGTTTTCAACAGCGGGGTAAACAAAAAAAAGTCATCATTCTGTACTGCAAAAAAAATTGGTAAAATCAAAGAAAATAAAAACACTTTAAGTGTTTTAAGGGATTTGTATTCATTTACAACCTGTTTTTTCTCTGTGACTAAAGGTACTTGCTAGTTGAAATTGGTAACATCAATTACAGGTTCAGCACTAAAAAAATTGGAGAAAGCACAGCCATTCATTTTATAACCAATAAGTTATAAACCAATAACCCTTCATGTTTACAAGGTTAACTTGAGTGGAGTCCTGTCCTCCTAACTGGAGAGGAAAGCCCAAACCATTGTCATTTATTCTGGTGACTCTGGCACTAACTCAGAGCCAGAAATTCACTTTGGATTTTGTACCTTTGCCTTTTCAGGACACGTTTAACCAGATTATTTTTGTCTTTCAGCTCCACAACCTCATAAGGGACTCAGCCACCTCCTAGACTCACCTGGTGCCTGCTCTTGCTCAGAGCGCAACCTGCAGCCACTGATAATCCCTCCTGAAACTCAGGTTTTGGTTTTTTTTTTTTTGGGAGGAGGCACTGTTGGAAAGGCATTTACTCCCCGTTCATCTCTAACAAACAGAATTTCACAAACATGACTCTCATAAATGTCTTGTACTGTCCCATTGGATTAGGCAGGAACCTTCTGATTTCTCCAAAATTTGTAGGAAAGACAAATATTTCTTACCAAAAACCAAACCACAACAACAGCAACAAAAAACCCACAACCAAACAACCAAACCAACCAACCAAACCACCAAAAACCAAACAACCAAACCTGAAATAACGCAACCAAAACCAGCCAAACAAAAACCAAAATAACGCAACCAAAACCAACCAACCAAAACCAACCAAACCAAAAAAACCCCAAAACCAAGAAACAACAAAACAAAATAAAACCAAACCAAACAAAAAAAAAAAAAAAAAAAAAAAAAAAGCCATCGACCCCAAAAAAGCACACCACCTGCTGAAAAAAAGGAATACAGTGCATACTTTGACCATGGAAACAAACTGCCTTAACCTCACACCCCTGAGAGCTACAATTATGCACTCTAGAAATTAAGAAATTATTAGGAAAAATACATTATCATCCAGGCAAATACTTTTATTATACTTTAATTCATCAGAAATATTTCTAAACTCTCCCTGGGGAAAGAGCACAGTTTAAAATTGCTTACATCTTTCTTAAAAGCTGAAATAAGCTTTCCTGCTTCATCTTTTATAATCTTATTTTAAAGTTTGCAAAAACTGCTGACTTGGTACTGCAAAACAGACAATTATTCCAAATATCTTTTTTGGGAGGTATTTTTCTAGGTATGCCTAATTATTGTCTGCTCTTTTACATTTATTTCTGGATGTCATGGAGATTGGCAAACAACAACAAAAAAGCCCAACACAACAAAACCCACACTGGGTACACCTGCTTAATGACAATAATTAGGTTACCATTAATTCGTAGAGCTGTCACTGGAGGCTGGGCAGGCAAATAACAAAGGCAGGTAGCTTCAGATCAAAAATAATTAGTCTGAGGGAGTTGTTTTAATATTACTTTGAGGCCAACAGCTTCATTCCATTAGTTTTTTGGGTTTTTGGTTTTTTTTTCCCCCAGGTAGCCACTTCATAATTACAGGAGAACTGCCTGAGATAACTCCTACACTTGAAGGAAACGTCTGCTTTCACATTTCCACCCTCTGAACTGTTCCTAATTTTAGATTCCCTCAATTGTAGGAGGGCAGAGGAGGAATATCCATTCCCTTGCTCTCCCACTCAGCGGTTTGTGGGTTTGAAACTTCTTGGGATGTTTTTGTGTTTATTTACGATTTCCTGATGGATTTATTCTCCATTAAATTCTTGAGTCTTCCCTCGGACAATTCTAAATCTACAGATTTAGAATTTGCAACATCCTGTTGCAAAACCTATATGTGGCATCTGTAAGATGCTTATTAAGGTGCTTCAAACTAAAAATAGATCCAACAGACAAGCAAAAGGAACTAACCCAAATATGGATTCAAAGAGATCTGCCTTAGGAGTATTTTGGTTTGCCATTTATTTTATTTTAATATGTTACCTCTGGTGTGAGCATTTTGCCTAAGAAAGACTCTCATTCCCTAAAAATTGCCGTAGAACTACACAAAAAGGCAAAATTAAGTCATAGCATGTGAAGTTTCAGCCATTATCAACTTTAAGTCATTGTTATGCATAACTATTCCAGTAGAACAGCACAGATGCAACAAAAACAATTCTGTCTCAAACTAAGCAAGGTCATCAGGAAATTTAATAATTAATTAGAAAAATAAGTAAATAATAAAAAAACATTGCAAAATACTGAAGTGACACATGGTAAAAATAGCATAAATATTGAGAAATGCAAGAGTTTTTTGCAAACTCTTTATTTTATCTCATTTCAATTACCTTCTTTTCCAGCTATAATCAGGATAACAACAGCTTGGCTCTTTACAATAATTACATTCTAACTCTGTGATTGCAATAGCCTGAAGGCTCAGACTTGGTAGCACCTACAGATTATTCTATTTTATAAGTATTATTAAAAGCAAATGAAGGAAAACTAGAAGAATAAGATTAGAATTACATAAAAAACCACTGCACTAGAATACCTCATTAGGAAAATAAATAGTTTTCTCCTTAAAACAAGGAAGTGTGAAGTTAAGTAAGTCCCATTTCAAAGTCCTAAAGAGGTTTTGTGCTACTATATATTTTTATTCTAACATAGCATTTCATTATAAAAGTGGAGAACATACTGCCCATTTTGTGTCGTCCTGCAAAAATTGTTCAGACATTTTTGTGGAAAAAAAGCCATGATTTCTACAAAGAGAGAGTAGGAATGCTCATCCCTGTGCCTAGGGCAGCAGCGGGACAGACACACAGACTTCATTCTGAACTCCTCACCCTTTGCAGCTCCCAGGGACACCAGCCAGGCTTTGAAGGGTTGGTGCTCTGCTTAAATGATCCCCACTTGTCACAGACACATTTTCTGAAAAATCCTTTCCTTAGGATTTTTTCTCCTGAGGAGATGAGAAGCCTCAGGAACAAAATGTAACCAATGGTTATCTGCTGCTGTGGAATGCAACAGGTGCATCTGGGATTGGTCTCATGTGGCTGTTTCTAATTAATGGCCAATCACAGTCAGCTGGCTCAGACTCTGTCTGACACACAAGCCTTTGTTATTCATTCCTTCTTTTTCTATTCTTAGCCAGCCTTCTGATGAAATCCTTTCTTCTATTCTTTTAGTATAGTTTTAATATAATATATATCATAAAATAATAAATCTAGCCTCCTGAAACATGGAGTCAGATCCTCATCTCTTCCCTCATCCTCAGACCCCTGTGAACACCATCACACCCACTACCTTTTTTTATTTCAGGAAAGCCCTTCCCATCCTCAGAATCCTTAAGGCCTCTGCTGTTTCATGTAACATTTTCCTTCTCTTCCCATTCTGACATCAGTTTCCTTTCTTTCCACTCTTCCATAACCACTCTGCTCCTACAGTTCTCTGGCATTTCTGTGTAAAATCACCTCTTTCAGCCCACAGGATGCAGAGTCCATAACCATACGCTGGAGTTTCCCTGTGACAGCTCCCAGTTCCTCCCAGGCAATCCATCTGTTAAGGAAATGTGGTTGACAGAGCCCCGTAATAAATGTTTTGTAAGCCAAGCTAAAAGCCAGGTCTTCATGCTCACCCAATCTCTACCCCACTTTCTGTTCCATCAGCCAGACAGCTGATAATAATTCCTGCTGTAATTGCCCTCTCCCATTATCTCTGTCAGCTCCTTGTCTGCCATCAGCTTTTTCCAGGGGCTCTAAAAGATGTCTGTCCTTGCTTTCCCACTCTTTTCCCCACACATCTTAATTTTGGCCATTTATCACCTCCTAAGATATTTTCATGACTCATGGGGTCAGCTCTCTAATGTAGACATTTGAAATTAAATCCTGCTTTTGTCAAATCTCCTCATGGATATCTAACAAGGCTTCAAGTTCAATTTCTTTCTTTCTCCTATTTCCCATCAGCTTCCAGGCCCTCCTTTCTCAACTTCCCATAAATTCATAATTTTGAGCTCATGGGAAATCTTGCATATTTTTTCTGTGTAGCATTTCTAAGATCTAGCACTCGATATCCATCTGAAGAACTTAAATTCTCGCTTCATCACATCACTTTACAATTAACTTTTTTTTCCCATCTTGGTTCTACTCCTGACCTTTCAGATTGCTGCTGCCAGAGCAACTTGGTGAAATTATTGTTCAGACCATTTCAGGCACGTTTTTGGTGGTTCAGACCATTTCAGGCACCTTTTTTATCGTCCCCCTTCTATCCCCTCAGAGTCTTTCCACCTGTCCCAAGAACACAAGCAGCAGGATGGCACCTCTGTACACTGAATATTAACTCCCTTATTCCTTCAGAAAGTGATATAACACTTTATCAGTGATATCAGTGGCATCACTGAAGTCATGGTGAAAGGTTATAGTATAGCCAAAGTATATCCTGGTAACCCCTTTTTTAACATCTAGAACACAATGCAAGATTCCACAGTTCATCACTGCTCTCTCTTCTCCACCCTACCATTGGCACCTTTTCTCTTTTCACAAAATTATCTAGGTTGGAAAAGATCTCTGAGATCATCAAGTCCAACCTTTTCCTTTCTTATTTCCTATTCTTAAATTCTGAAATGGTTTAGGCTCCCCTCTCCATAGCTGAAAACATGACATCAATTAATTTGCTTGCAAGGCTGAGATTTTGGGGAAAATGGGGGAAAAAGCACAAAGGTGTCAAACTCTAAAAGCTTTAAAATGTTACAGTCAGGATCATTTATATCATTTTTGTTGACTCTTGTCCTTTCTGTAATGTATTGTTTTGTCAGCTTCTAAATTACTGATTTTAATCCATCAAGCCAGGCAGGCCCACAATCAATTGAAAGGTACAAGAGCAAAAAGCTAGCTCTAAATCATTATTAGTTCTTTGCTCAAAAGAACTCTGCTTTAACTTTTGATCTATGTACCTCAGACAATGCAAAATCTATTTGTTTGAGTTTAATCTTAATCAGTGCTTTGTCTGGTAATTAGCCAAGGAGGATGACAGCATTCTGGGGTAATTTCTAATGGTTCTCATAAAAGAGAGTAAGATCACCCCTCTCAGGATGATGTTTTGTGTTCTAAAATAACACTGCCTGAAATAAATATAAATATGTGCAAAACATGCATAGAATATATCATACATCCCACTTTTTCTCTCAAGACAAATATCTTTAAAAAATATATAGAAGTTGTTAGGTTTTTTTGGACTAACTTCTACCTTGCAGAGGTAACAATAAATCAAACACATCTCTTGAGGTACAAATATTATCCACTGCTTTTAAGAGAAGTGAAAAACTCTGGAAGCGTACAAGCACACGTAGCATGCACCAGATTTATTAGAGAGGGAAAGAGTTCTCCAAGCCAATGGAACAGTGACCCAGCTTTGCAGACACTCTGGTACATTTTGCTGCCCTGAGTTTTCTTGGCTGATGTCTTTGCTCCAGCTCTCAGACACAAAAATCCATTTGACCCCCATCTATGGCAGGAGTTTGTCAGCCAGGGCCTGATTCACTGGACACCCCAAAAGCACCAAAAAAACCCCAAACTCGGGGTGTATGGGCAGTGCTGGCACAAGGAGCCTGTGGGGAGAAGAAGGAGTTTGACTCTCAGGGTTTGATTTTGCATTATTTTAATGCTAAACCTACACCTTACAAGGGTGAAGTGTTGCTCTCTAGGTTTCAGGCATTTTATCAGTGCTGTTCAGGCTAGGACACCCAGATTAAACAGTTTATAGCTGATCCACCAATTCCCAGCAAAACTCCTCTTACCTTCAAAAAACAACAACGCACAGGGAATTACCCGCACAGGGAACCTCTGCCTGGAGCTCATATTCAGTTTTTTCAGCACAACAAAACCTTTTCAAGAAAACTTAAATTTTGAGGGTGAAATGGAGCCCTGATAAAGGCAGTGGTAGTTCCTGTTATTAACCAAAGCACAGCGACCCCACCACATCCCAGGATCAGATGGTTCAAGGAGCCACTGTCAGCTCCCTCCTGCTGGGCACTTCCACCTAATGACAGCATTCCCTGCAATGCCTTTGGGAACATCAACTTATTTTATGGCCAGCAAAGGGAGGGTTTCTTAAAACATGACTGCATTATTGTAAAATTGTGCTAGTATCAGAGTCAAGAAAAAGTAATTTTAAAGTCATACCACCGCCTTAAATTCTTTTCTGCCACTGTGTACTACTTGGCTGCGTTTCATATCTCAAGGTATAACAGAAAGCAATGCTTGAAACCAGGGTTAAACACCTGGGGGATGTAACTTCATGGCATTAGCCCTGATTATAAACATAAAGGTAAGTGATGCATTGTAATAGAATCATCTTATGGCCCAGGCTAAGACTAAAATGTAAAGCTTCACACTGTGCTCACCATGTTCAGTTAAAAGCAGAAAAAAATAGTGTTGCATTTTCCCCATCCTCAGCAAAACTGCCATCCCTTCTCCCAGGGTTTTCTAATCCTTTCTGGCACCTGAGGCATCTGAACAGTTGGTGGGAAGAAGTGAAACTGTGACGAAGTGAGTCTCATTTCACATTTACAGTCCAATCACTCACAAAACCTGCCAATTCACTTCATGGCATGTACTGTGAAAATTCATTATTTAATATGAGCCTAAAAAAAATCTATTGGTGCACTAGAGTAGCTTGACTTTGAATTATAAAAGAACCAGTAACTCAGTATGTGGTGTCTTTAGGCTTGTAGTGAGATAGGCCAGCATATACTTAAAATGTCCTTTGTATGTTCCACTCAAGCACAACATCTGTTCAGCCAACAAACTGCTCTGTTTCAGCATTTTTTCTGTGTATTTTATCTGACTGCTATATATGCATTAATCCATGCACTCATGTATGTGTTAGGTGCTAAAAAAAAGGGGGGGGGGTACAATTAATCACCAGTCGAGGTTAGAAATAATTTTGATTACAAATAATTTTCATTAAAGAACAAACAAACAATGAAAGGCATTTTAACCCACTAGTTTTCAGATAATGGAAATCAGAACTACTCAAATCAGGTCAAATCATTAAAAACCTTTGTTATTTTATAACCACATGACTTAAAAAATACAGTTTAGGGTCTGTGGAGTGCATAATCATGACTGTGTGAGGTGATACTGGTGCTACCTTAGAGCTCCCAACTCCTCACTCCTCCTCAGTCTGGCCTGGGTCTGAAAAAGGCAATTTCTCCATCCTACAGACCTGTCAAATGCTAAGACAATAACTGAGAAAAAATTAACTTACACTACAAGAGAACACCAGGATGTCTCAGGGCGTTTGTACTTGTGCCCAGCCCTGTTGACTCGAGCTGCAGAATCAGAACTGCAGCATCTCTGTGCCTCTGAAAAGCTCAATAAAGTGAGCACGAGCTGGGCCATTCATCTTTGTAACAGCCACAACTGTGGGCTTGGAGCACAGCAGATGCACACCTTGATGTGCTGTGATGCTCCCAGAGCACTGCCCCACCTGGGCAGGCTGCACTCCCAGCTCCTTTCTGCTGCAGAGAACATCAGAGCTGCAGCACAATTGTGTGGTTTACAAAATGCCAACTAGTGTCACCATCATATTTTCTGAAAAATCCCTTCACCAGGATTTCTTCTCCTGGGAAGCCTCAGAGAAAAAGGAAAACAATATTATCTCATTTGCTTCTTCTGTGTTTTGCTGCTTTGGAATGTGGTTTGGACATTGTTTACCAACAAGTGCATGTTTGATTGGTTTCATGTGAATTGTTTTAACTTAATGACCAATCACAGCCAGCTGTGTCAGCACTCTGAGGAGTCAGACATGAGGTTTCCTTATCCTTCTTTGTATCCTTCTGTCTGTATCCTTTCTCTGTTCTTCAGTATTGTTTTAGTATAGCATAATAATTATAATATAATTATAATATAATTATAATATAATATAATAATAAATTAGCCTTCTAAGAACATGGAGTCAGATTCATCATTCCTCCTCCATCTGGGGAACTCAGAAAATCCCACAAACTAGCACCAGTTGTGTAGGGAGATGGGTTGACTAACGACTGCATTTACAGCTGATGACTGTTTTAAAGTTGCACTCCAATTTTTTTATTATACTTTTTATGCTACAAACAGATACAATTAAAATTTTTGCAATTATTTATCATAACAAAATTAAAACATGCAAAATAAACCTCAGATAGGCCATAAGTTCTGTAAGTTTTTTTCTTTTCTTTCTCCCTTTATGTCTAATTCATTCTCTTTAATTCCTTACTTCTTATAGCAGCAGTTTGATATAATAAACCATAGTTTGTAAAAGCCATTAAGAGGAAGCTTGCTAGGAGCAATCTTATTAAGATACCTCATCAAGTGATGTGCTTTAACATTCTCACATCAACTTCAGCTTTTCATTGCAGCATTTATAAAGTGGCTGAGATTCCTAAAGCGGGTTTTTGTTGAAATTATGAGTAAATGTCTTCATGGAGCACAGAAGGTAGAAGCAATGTAAAAAATCAAGTTCAATTACAAAAGTATTTTTGAAAAATCGGTTAATGCCAGCAGCATTGTAACAGCATTAATTAAAAGAAGGGTAATTCTCACAGTTCAGAATGAGAATGCCCTGTGTCAGTTCTGTTAGCTCATTTTTAGAAAGGTAAATTGATGTTCCTTCCTCTGGCACCCACACTGTGATCTCTCCTCTGGGCAGAGAGGAGTCAGTGGATGCTTCCCACTGGCAATTACAAACCCAAACCCAGCACAGTTCACCATGTTCATCCCTGTTATCCCATCTTTCTGAGTTCCAAACAACCTCAACTCTAAAATGCTGAGAAGAAACATTCACCCAAAAGCTGAATACAAGATAAAACACAATTCATGAGACGTATCAGACAGCATCTTATTTTTTCTTAAAAAAAAAAGTGTGGTCAAAAGCTATACATCTACTGTACTTCCTAGGTCAGGATCAAGTTGGCTTCATAAAATGTTTGGCCTATCGAATGATGACATTTCTAGTTAAAATTAGCATTAAATGATTAATAAAAACTGAATAGAATTTTTTTTCTTTTCTAACCATCTTCTCAAAAATTAAGTTGCAATACCCTTTCAGCATTTCGTTATTTTCAACCAGCCTTGACTCTATTAATATTTCTCTTTCACTGTGTTTCAGGATATACATTTTTCTTCTGGTTGGCAAGCATCCAATACTTTTGGTTTCTAACAAACAAAGCCACAGCTGAAACTTCTCATACATGTTACTTTTCTACAAATCCCAATGCTTCATTTTACTTCTCTATCAAATCTCAAAAATTTTGACCCTTGCAGGTTTATTTTTCTCCTTTCACTGTCAGGGCTTTTAAGATGAAGCAATCCAATTGCTGGAATTCCTTACCAGGTAAAGGTAACCTGTTCACAAAGCTATGCAAGACAATGAGAGCAATGCTCTGCCTGCTCCTGTGACCAAGCGCAAGTTTTACATTTCCAACCCGAAGGAGTGGGTGCTATCAAAGCAATGCCAAAGCACTATTAGGCTTCCCAAGAAGGGAGGCATGCAGAGCTTCTGGAAATGACTGTCACAAGCCCAAAATCTTCCTTGCAGTGCAAAGGGAGTGAGGGCAGGGATCAGTGCCCTTCCCATGGAGCTGCACAGTGCACACAGCACACCTGGGCACTGGAACTCGCTCAAACCAACCCCACACTCAGTGGCTAGCTTCAGTTACCTTTCCTGATTTAATGAACCATGGCTGTGCCCGTGTGGGTGCTCAGAGTGAAGAACAGCAACAGAAGGAAAGCGGAATCTGCAAGGGAATCCATGTCCTGTTCCTTTTTCCATTTGCAATTGTACCTGTTGAGCAATTCTACCTGTCATTCTTCTGAGGGCAAAGAATGACCTTTAACTTGGAGTAAGGAAACCTCCTTCTCCCCCCACCATTTACAGTTTGTATCTTCTCTTATATTCTTATGGAAGAAGAAAGGTTTAGTGATAACTCCACTATTCAGACTCTGGAGACTTGAGTTCCACTGGCAACCTTCAACAAGGCCCTCCTGGCTGCACCTTTAATGAAAATGCACCTCAGAAGCACCAGGGCCAAACCAAAGTTCTCATAAAAGGGAGTACAGAACAGGAAACAGTTGCTCTGCTCAAAGACATGAGAGATGGGAAAGATGAGAAAATTATTGAGTGATTGGGGAATGCAAGGAGACAATGTCTGGTTCACTTTTTCTTCACATCCTCTTTTGCAGGATAGGCTCTGTTCACCCTCACTGTGCTGGTCTGAATTCTCTCCACTGGGCCAACATTTCCCAAGCACAGCACTCAAGCCTGGACATGGATCTCTGGGACAACCTTCCCTGTCCTCAAGGTATCCCAGCTGAAGTTGGCATAGCTATTTTTCTTTTGTACAATGAAAGATAATTTAAAGAACTGTGCAAAAGGTTTTTTTTTGGTTTTTTTTTACTAAAATCCACAGGTGCCAGTTTTAATTCAGGTTTCACTAGTCGAGGATAGGCAAATCTTGATATTCTTTTTTTTCCCCTCTCTAACAGTTTGCACGGGTGACATACCTTCAGGGGCAGGACATCTGTTCTGCAGCAGTGCCAGCTGAATTGTCAGGCAGCCTGGTGATTGCTGTCATTTCACTGCACCCACCCAGCTCTGCAGGAGAGTTACCTGATCCCAGCTCAGTGATCCCTGCACAGCAAGCATTGGTGAGCCAGGGGATGTTCACTGAGCAGCCTGTGCTGAGGCTGGGCTGTGCTGGGCAGTCCCTGAGCTGCAGCACAGCCTGGTCCAGCCCTGGCATGAGCAGCCTGTGGGCAGCCCTGGGCCTGCCTCTCCCCTGCAGTCAGCTGGGTTTGGGCAGAAAAGGATGCAAAAGAAAGTGACTCAAAAAAGGAGAAAACTCCCTCCACAGGCAAGGTCTGTGCAATACCTTGGGGCTCTCCTCTCCAGCATCCAGCCAATCCTACACCAGAGCAGCGTCCCCTCCTCATGAAAGGATTTACTAGATTTACTCCCTATTGCTATTCCTTTTTTTTTGTTGTCTCATTAAACCAGTCAATTTATTAAACTGCTTCTTTTCAGACCTCTCTTTCTGAGAGCCAAGAACATCTCAGACCCTCACTCCCTCTCTGCCCCTCCTTGCAGGGCTGGGGATGAACGTGTACCTCCAGCCCCAGGGCACTCTGTGCGCACAGAATTCACTGTTCTGCAGGGCTGACACACATGTTTCTACTTCAACACCTTCCCATTGTGTTTGTATTTAATTGACCAGTGAAGTAATTACTTCCTCCAGAAAGAAATCAATTTTGTTTCCTATATTTTCCTTACTTTCTTTTGTTGCAGCCAGTGCAATACAGATGGCCAATGTTGTTTCTAATTCTTCCTGTTCAGTTCCTCAGGTGTACAAAAAAGGTATTTCTTGCCCAGATTGCAGTTCCTGTTTCCCATGCCCCATCAGTTGTGTTTCTGCTGCCTATTTCTCCTTGTTATTAGATTGTGGAAACAATATTTTTCCCACATTGGTTCCTGTTCAGTATTAATAGACAATTTCAAAAGAAAATGTTTAAAATCCAAAAGCAGTACTCTATGCAAGCTCCTCTTCTCCCAAGCATCACATAGCTATTAGCAACATATGGTATTGTTTTCAATAAGGACATTACTTCCTTTGTCCATCCCTTACAAGCCTGCAAACGTTTCTGGTGTCCCCAGCCCAAGTAAGCCACAGCCCAAAAATGCTGCAAAATTCTTTTTTAACTCTAATGTTTTCACAAGGGCATACCTTACTATGTTTTATAAACCTACTTTATTTTACTACATGGATTCATATAAAAACTATAAACCAGGTTTTATATCACTTTCAGCTTTTGACCATTCATCAGTTTTCCATGATAAAGCCACAGTGAAATCAATATCCTTGTAAAGCCAAGCTGTCAAAAGTTACTAGACTATTTCCAAAGGCAATTCCAATGAGACAGACTACCAGATGTTTTCAATATATTTTATACAAGATTGCATGATAATTTTAGTGGGACTGAAGGAAACAATACAACAGGTAGTGTTTGGAGGTTTGACATTTTAAATAGCGAGCTCAATTGATTTTTACAAGATACCAGAGACAAAAATGCCACTTCTGGAAAATTTATACCCAAACATTCATCCACAGAACTTAAGAGCAATTGTGCTGTCAAGCAGCAAGGAAAGGAGATAGCCTTTAGCAACAAAATCACATAAAAATGTTCACTGTACCTATATATGTATGAGCATGTCTGTACTTATACATAAATATATTTAAAATGTATGTTTAACATACACACATGTATAGGTGTATGGAAGCATAACCACCTCACTGTATTAATTTTGCCCTTCTGCTGATTTACAGTTTTATTTCTTACAGAAGACTGCCAATTATGATAAAAATTCCCCTTATAATTAACTCAAAGTTTTATTAAATCCAGCTTTTATAACTTTAAATATAATAACGCCAGCCAAGCCAGGGCAAAGAATATGTCTAGTCATTAATTCTACTTGTATCATTTCTCATTCCTCAAAAAAATGGCAATAAAAGGATCCCTCCTTAGAAATCAGCCTGGCCATGGCCATACTCATCTCCATAATAGCACAATTTCCAATTCACGCCTCATTTTCATTAATGTTTCTTGCCATAAATTTTTAAGCATATGATAAAAAATTTCTGAAGCGGCATAAAACTAACATGAAGAGGGAGTTCATTAGTATGTGACCCTAATTAGAAATTCCATATTAACTTCCCATTTCTACTTGTGCATATCCAGCAGCAGCAGGCCTAATATGCTGTGTACCAGTTGTACATTTGTTTTAAGGGCTCTTTCTCCCCTCCCTTGCTCGTTTTTATTTTTACACAATTTCTATGTTTCCCCTGCTATTGAATAAGTCAACAGACAACTGTATCACAGCAGCACCTTTTGTGTCACAAATTATCCTGGAGAATTGTAAGAAGCTACCAGCTCAATGCTTTATTAATGATACCAGATCATAAAAAGAAAGGGGAAATTGCTGACTCCAACTTTTTTCTAATGTTGGGTGATAAAAATGCTACTTCAGGATTCAGAAGGTTAAGTTCTAATGTGTATTTTGAATAGAGTATGCTGAAATAATTGCCTCATAAAGCAATGCATTGACCAGCCTGCTAATGGCTGTATAGTGCAAAACTCAGCAAAGAGTGCCAAGCTTACTGGAAAAAATGCTGTGGCACTACTTTTGTAGCTTTCCATGTTAAGTTAACTTTACCCTTTTCCACTCTTTTTGGTTTTAATCCTGCCAAAAGAAAACCCTCCTACCTGAACCATTACTGGCTCCTTTCCACTATGTCAGGAGCAAATCATTAAAATGCAAACCCCAAAAAGCAAACACCCAGGAGAATCTGAACACAACAGTAAGAAATCAGAATCACATTTCACTCATATGAACCCAATCACTAATTTATTTTTCTGCTCGTTTCAGTTTGATGTCAAGCCTGTAACCAAACTGAAAGCAAGGCAATAATTGCCTTTTAAAATATGGATGCATTTCCAGCTTATAAACTTTTCATTAACAAGAATCTGTCTGATAAACAGAGTCCATCCTGACAGTGCACACTCTCAGCATCAAAACAGCAGAGAAGTGCTTCAAGCCTGTCCCTGTCTATAAAATACCCAAACACAATTAAATAAATCAAAAAGAGGTCAAATGTAGAAGCACACAATACTCCACAGGTTATAGCCAGAATTAAGGAAAAAAAGACATTAAAAGCTCCTCTCAGATACCACTAAAACCCCAGAACTGGGGAACTTGGCAGGCCAAGAAGGCTCCACACCTGTGTTTCACAGACCAAGGTGTGTGGGCAGCAGAGATGCCCAAAGCACACCAGAGTGCAGCAGAAAATAAAAGAATGAGATGAATGAAAGTTAATACTAGGCAATTAGCTGTTGGAATTGCCATAATCTGAGAGATCTGAGGTTCCTTTATCCCTGGGTTTTGAGTGAATTAAAATAAAAAAAAAACCCACACATCTGTTTACATCTGCACTCCCAGAATAATGCATTTATCCAGGGACTGTTTTCTCATCAGTGAAGCTTCCAGCACACAGCTCCCACATTTTCAGCCTCCAGCTCTCCAGCAGTCAGGCAGAGGCTTGAGGATGGATTTGGTTTAGTCACTGACTGTAACTCATGAGACACACAGTGTCCTGTCACTGTCATATTTTCTCAAAAATCCCTTTGCCCAGGATTTTTCTCCTGGGAAGCTGAGAAGCCTCAGAGAGAAATGAAAACAGTATTATCTGATTTGCTTCTCCTATATTTTGCTGTTTTGGAGATTGTTTATCCAACATGTGAATTGTTTTTATTTAATGACCAATCACCATCAGCCATGTTGGACTCTGAGGAGTTCTTTATTATCATTCTTGTTAAGCCTTCTGTCTGTATCCTTCCTCTATTTTTTAGTATGGTTTTAGTATAGCATTATTTTATATAATATAATATCATAAAATACTAAATTAGGCTTCTAAGAACATGGAGTCAGATTCTCCATTCCTCCTTTGTCCTGGGGACCGCAAAAATACCACAGTGTCCAGAGCACAGCCCAACTTCCCAGACACCTCATTCCCTCCCCAGGGACCAGCACTGCCATCATCCCCCAGCCTCTCCCTGGCTGGGAGGGACTTATTTAATCAAGACTTATTTTGTACTCCTTTACTGCCATTCTGAGTTCTTTTAGAAACTTACTTGGATTTAATTATTCTACTAAATGTTTCCATTGAATTCTTTTTTAGCAGAGGCCACCTGACACTCAGGTGACAGAAGCTGTAATATCACACAGGATACCCAGAATTTACATTCTGATGCCAAGAAACGAGGCCATTTTAGGTGAAACTCTCAGTGTTAGCATTTACTGTCCCACAAAAGGTGAATAAAACCCAACTTAGCAATTTTGTATGGATTAATGTACCAAGCCATAACCACACATTTTAACTCTTTCTCCCCAAACTGGGCAGGTAAAGCTTCAAGCTACACCCAAATGTGGGTTTTTTTGACTATTTTCTTTAAAGCTCCTTGTTTTGTTGGGGTTTCTTTATGCACCTGAATTCAGCAAACTATCAATAATTTTGAATAGCGAAACAAGAGATGAAAGCACACCAGGTTCAATGATAAAACTCCTTTTGATTTCAAAGTTGTTGTTTTACCAGTCAGATACAATGTTGATTACTACAAATATCTCAGAACTTCATACAGAATATACTCTGAGCTTGGATGTGCTGGGGTATCAATATAGAGAGTGGTGAGATAATTATCAAAGTGGAATGAAAACTTTCTTAGGCTACACATTAGTCAAAAAATCCCAAACTATGAAGTGCAATGAAAAATTTCACTGAATAATATACACCACCAGCACTGTACAGAAATGAACCTTCAGTGAGGGCACTAAGTTTTAAAAAGTCCTTGGTTCTGTCTTGATTGACAGATGTGCAATTTTAAAATACAAATCATTCATAAAAAAAAAAGGTGACATCTCTCTACCTTATAAAAACTAATGGATCAGAACACTGATTACTGGAAAAATAAATCAGCTTTTGAGATCTTAAGATGTCATAAACTGAGCATCACACACCATGGATATGAGATGTATTACCAGAGCCATTTGATTGATTTATTGTTAGTTTTGCAATCAGTCTTTTCAACTTTTTTTTTAGCCCATTATCACTAGTGAACAAATATATTAAAAGCCCTTTGAGTGCACTGTGTATCAATAATTTCATCTTTTAAAAAAATGATTTATTGCAAATAGTAATTAAAGATTCAGCTTTCTTTTTGAAAGTGCCCCTAAACCTACTTTTAATGAAACACAAGCAGAATAAAAGCAAACCAGAATGGCCTTTGCAGATTGCTGCCTTATATGAAAATTCACAGGCAACTAAAATTCCTGATTCATTTTAAAGGTAAAAATGAAAATTATTTTCAGTATTTCTATCCTCCCCCCCTCCTCCACACACATACATACTACTTCCCCCCTGGGAAATAGTAAAAAAGAACTATTACTTATTACTATAAGTAGTAGTCAAAATCCTGTCAAAAGGCAATTTTGATGGATTGCTATTTGAATAAAAATAAGACAGGCATTGTATTTATATGACAAGTATAGATGTGAGCTTAAATGATATTACGAAACTTCAGAATAATCTTTTTTAATTATCTCTGTTTGGATCAAGCACATTAAGTTGAGACAAGCCAAAGTTAGCTCCAATTCACATAACTTAGCAACAACCTGACCCACTTGAAATTTCTTTTCTAAGACTTGGCTGACTTAGCCAAAGCTAAGGCACACATCTTAATATAATGGGCCAGAACATCAATCAAGACTTATTTTTACTCCTTTACTGTTATTCTGAGTTCTTTTAGAAACTGATTTAAATTTAGTTATTCCAATACATGTTTTCATTGAACCCTGCTAGTTCTACACATTTTCTGCAAAAGCAATGGGAAAAGGATAAGCATGGCAAACTCTGGCATTTAGGAAAGGGCTACAGTTTGGAACTTAGTGTTTGCCTTTATTATATTTACAACAAGTGGCATCTCCATTGCAGCCTAGCATTTCTACATGCACATTCCTTTGACTCTTCAATTCCAGGCTTGCAGCAGAGCTCAAATAAACAAAATCACAAATACAAGAGCAATCAGAGAGATTGAACCAGGTGGGTTTGAAAGTGAACCTGACACCTCCAGCTGGGTGCCTCAATCACCTCAGCTGCTCTGGGCATTTACTTAGCCCTATGTTGGGACCCTTTAGCTTTCCATCAATAAATCCAACAGACAAAAAGCATTCCAGCCACATGCAGGTGGGTAAGAAACTCCTCTGAGGCATCAGAGAACTCCAGTGAATACTTCACTACATTTATTAAGTTAAATCACCTCCAGGAAGGGATGTTGAGGGATGTTTCCAAGAAGGTAATTCAGTGTACCCTGCACAAGGAATTCTCAGCTCCTGGTTGCATTTTGGTGTCCAGAATTGCAGCCCCACACAACCAGTCAGGGTGGAAGGGGCCTCAAGAGATTCCAAGCAGAAACTCCTGCTTGAAGCACAGTCACCCGTGAGATCACACCTCTAGGACTGATGCAGATGCTCTTTGGAAGCTTCCAAGAGGGGAGATCACACAGCTGCCTCTCCAAGCAACCTCTAAAGCTTAAATATTCCCAGGAAAAAAAACTTGACCAGTTTGAACCTACCTCATTTTAATTGCATTTCTCATCCTCTTGCCACAATGCCTCTGTGGAGAAACAGCTCTGCCTTCTCCATCTCCTGCAGGTACCCAGGGGCTGCTCTTTGCTCTCCAAGCTGAACAAGTCCTGCTCCTTTGGGGTCTCCTCTCATGCTGGGCTGCATCTCTGACCATCCTGAGGGACCCTCTGCCCCAGCAGTTCCCTGTTTTACAGTTCTGAGGGGTTTTCTGGTGCAGAGGGCATCAGCACGTCCCAATCTGCTTTAATGCAAAACACCTGGGCTGCCAGGTGCCAACAATTACCCCACTCCAACTCTGGGATCACTGCACCTGAATTTCTCTCTTAGTGGGCACTGAGGATGGTGCCAGGGCAATCTCAAAAAAGAGACTCTCAAAGAGGGGGAGCTTAAGAGGCCAGGCTGCTTGGCCAGCAGAATGGCTGAACTGGAAAAAAACTTTAAAATAGAAAAGGGCAGAGGGAGAGGTACCAGCCACCCCATGCAGGGGGTGAGGAGCAAGGGGAACACAAAATCACTGAACAAGCCTTGCATGGCGTCTCCTCCAGCATCTCCTTGTAAAAAGGAGCAAGGAAGTGCCTACAAAGCAAAATCATGGGCAATGTAGGAAGGCACAAGCAGCCCAGGAGGTTCCTGGATGTGGAGTGCGCTGGTGAACCAGTTCCTGCTGATCCAGCCTGGGTGAGGGGTACAGAGCACCCTCAGCAAGGCTGTTGGTGACACAAGACTGGGAGCAGGGGCTGAGGGTCATGCTGGCATCCAGAGATCCCAGAAATCCATTTGATTCCTTTGAAATCCATGGATTTCTTCACTGTGAGGGGCTCTGACCACAGGAGAGTCTGCCCAGATAGGCTGTGAGATCTTCCTCATGCAAAAGATGCTGGGCTACAAAGAGCAGCCTGCTCCAGGATACCCAGGGCAGTTGCAGACAGACATTTAACACCAATTCTAAATCTTGGCCCAGAAATACTGTGCTTTTTTCCAAATTTTCCACAAAAATGCCACATATAAAACTCAGCCGTACAATTGTGTTATAGACGTAGTGTCTTCTGACTTGGATATTTGTTTCTAAGTTATTTTTTGTTGAATGCAAAACTCAAACCAGGGCAATGCAGAAAAGATGGCAGGGATTTTCTATAATAATCTTTTTTGCTATATTTTTGCTACATTCTTTGTATAACCTACTGTGGAGTGAGATTATCAAACCAAGACAGGTTAAAGTTGGTGCCCACAATATTATGAATTATATACCTACTTCATATTGATTTTGTTGTCTTGACTTCATCTCACTGCTGTGTTTTCCACTGAATTTGGCTCTAGAAATCTGAAGAATACTGAAATAATTTCACACTTTTGCTTTCAAGAGTAACAGTCTCAAACACAATGCAAGGCATACAGGTACAGAGGTTGGAAAAGAAATTATTTATGTTTTTCCTAGTGGCTACATATTTATAAGGAACCTCACTTGTAATCTACTTCTCTCATATGGTGCATGAGTATTGCAGCATTGAGGGGGAGAAAGGCTAAAAAATATCTGTAGAGCAAGAAAAAGAGGGGAAAGAAAACTCACACCAAGCCACTGCAAAGTTGAGTCCCCTTTCTCTAAGAGAATTGCACTTACTGACTTGGCTTCAGAAAAAAACCAACTTGACCTGATAAGACCCTGAACATTCCCAACTCCCAGTCATGCAAACAAAGCATGGTTCTAACTTGGCATAAAGCTGAAAGCTTCATTCTGTGTCAGTTCTTTTGAGTAATGTAGGGCTGAAAGAAACAGCCTCAACTAGAAGCTATATTTAGGAAATCTGGAAATTTTAAAAATAGGACCCAGACATGAATTTGCAGTGCCATTAAGCTGCCAGTTCAAAGTGTGTGTGTGACATATTGACAACTTTTTTTTTCTGGTTGGATATTTATCTTTTACCTTCTCCCTCTCTTACAGTTTTTTGGTTTTTGTTTTTTTTTTTAATTTAATTTTTTAACATACATCTTTCTCTATTGCTTCCTCACCAGCACTGATAGCTCCAGCTAGTTCATAAATTCCATTGCTGCCTGCTGCCATGGGATGTGGTCATGCAGAAAATATTTCATAGGGGAAAGTGTTAGCTAGCTAGAGGCAGTATTGTCGATCATTACTGGGAACTGCAGCCACTGGGATGTGACTGTGTATTCATTTCATGCATTATAACACCTAATGTACATGACAAAATGTTGAATATTAAGTTAATTCACAAACTAGAGTAGCTGGTGTAGCTGAAGCTGTAAAAAAAAAAAAAAAATACATGTTATTGTTCCTTCTCCTTTTCCTGTGCTTTCTAGCAACTAGAAAATGGTTTGTTTTCAAAATTGCTTAATTTCACCATTTATTTTAACTCGATTTAGTTCATTAAAGTTTGAGCAATGCTTTGATGTCCTTTGCTGGAAGTTGCTATGCAATTTTACTATTGTCTCTTCATGCTCCTGCCCCTGTAGACATTTGTGATGACACAATCTGCCCTTAACTGGCTTGTACAGAGCAAAACCTTCAATATATTAGAAGCTAATTTGACACTACTCAGAGAACAACAAAAATAAAAATAATGCCTACAAATTGATGTTATTGTTATTATTAACACGAGGACCCAAATGGTTAATATGTAAGAGATATATGAGACAGATAATGCATTTGTACAGAAAATTCCAAGTCTAGGAATTGGAACATAGCCACAAACCCAGCCAGGCTAATAACCTACTTCACAGGGGAAAATGCAGTGTGGAGAACACAGAGCAGTCACCAACCTCACAAGAACTCTTTTTTTCAGGTTTTTCATTCCAAATCATGAACAAACAGGTTATACCTTGGCCTCAGAAAACCCTGCAATAAAACTGAGCAGGATGAACCTACTACCAGAGGATAGAAATTAAATTCTTTTCTCTTGCCATGGTTCCCACAAGAGCACAGATGTTTCTCTTGAGTGGTGGAGAAATGCAACAAATAATCCATTTTCAGATTGAGGTGTCATCACACTGTACCCCCAGAACAGAAGATGATCAGAGAGAAGGAAACCAGGTTTCCATGAATCAATTCTGCTGCTCCTGTGCAGCCACAGGAATTCCTAGATTATTCCTAGATTATTCCTTCTTATTCCATACCAACGCCTGTAGCACTGAGACACAAAGACAAAAAAACCCAAAAATACTCTGAAGAAACAAGGTGTTTTTTTGGAACTCCCTATTTTGAGTAAGAATATTTCCAGCTGACAGCTGTTTAACCTTTGTGATGTGCACTAGGGATGTGATGAGTGAAATTAGACACAAAATTTGCCATTTGCCCCATTTAGATCCCCCTTCTGTTATCACTCAAGTAATCCACTCAGTGGTGTGAGTCACAACAGCAGCTCCTACTATCACCTCACAGTCCCACAGTTCTCCCCAGAGGAAACCAATGCAGTTAAAATACCTGAGACAAAACTGTGCATTGTGGAACATTTTATCCACCAGGGAAAGAAATGTCTCATGGGGGAAACAGAGCAAATCACCAAATATAATCTGACAAAACAAAGTGAGGATCTTTGACTTCTTACACAGCCTAAAGGTCATCCTGGTAGGATATTAAAAAGCAGCTATATTACAGTTTATATATATATATATATATATATATTTATATATTTTATATATAATCGATATAATATATAGATTAATAATTACGTATATAATATACATTATAATATTTACAAAATATCTATTACAGTGTATTATTATTTACAGTATTTTATATTGTATATTTATATTTTATAATTTTTTACAGTGTTATTTGACAATAATAACAAAGTTTAAAATAAAGACAGCTTGGGGAATGCTAGCTTCCTGAGAATAGGACTGTATGACATGAAAACTCAGGGAAGTGAGCCTCCACTGACCTAGGAATAGTTCATTTTAACATGGAAAATATAATACAATTTTCAGGGGAGGTCTTGATTTCAAAAGCACAGAAGTAAAAAACTGTTGTGACAGAATTTTACAATCAGTGTTCCTTTGAAAAGAGCTGTGGGATGAGGTGGAAAAGCCCTGCAGGAAAGGAAAGGGTGGCCCTTCCTTTGGGAATCCCCAGGAATGCTCTCTGGGGAGGGTCAGCATGGCCAGCAGGAGGTGGCAGAGGGGAACTGGATGCTCAGAGCCAGGATGAGCTCAGGGATGGGCAGGGGGCAGCCAGAAGGGGCTCTGAGAGCTGAGAACCTGGCAGGGGCTAAAGGGAACGTGGCAGTGATGGTTACAACTTGCAGAGGCACCAGCTGAAATCTGCTCTGTGAGAAATCATCAGAGTGAGAACCTCCCTTCATGGACACAGCAGGCAGGATAAATCCCTTTTATTTATTTATCCCAGCTGCAGATAAATCCCTTTTATTTGTTACTTACTTGCTCTGAGTGTCTTCTGTTCAAAACTCTAAGTATTCTAGTTTTAATTCCAACATAAACTGTCATTTAAAATATGCAAAAAGCCTTTTAGCTTTCTTTGGGGAGTGCTGTATGAAGAGGAGGTCTATTTAAATCCACTTAAAAGATCCAGCTGACTCAGGGTCTCATTATGTGAGTGATCATATTACTGACACCCAAAAAAGAGCAAAATAGAATCAGCCTGCTATCATGTATTGGAACACTGAGGACTACATGCACTATCAGAACAGATTAATTAATTAATTCTCAAGTAAGCAGGACAATTTTCACTCTCATGCATAGAATGTATCTTCCAACACGAAACACTGTTAAGGTTTTGGTGAATGGAGCAAAATGAGAATCTTGCTTTGCTCTTTCCAACAAAACCAAAGAAAAACCCCTCAAAAGAGTGACCTGCACACCTGAGATCTGAAACTGCATCACCCTGCAGAGAAACCCCTCTGGCTACAGAAGGAAATTCCACCCTGCCCCGGGGTAAAAAACATACAGCAAAATTCTGCTGCCAGTGTAGCACAAACCATATCAAATTGCCATGGAAAACACCTGACTCTTGTACTTCTAGTATTGCCACCAGGCTCTGGGAAAAGAAAAATTGTTCTTGCCACGCAGCACCAACATTTTTGAAAGAGTGAATATTTCTGACTTCATGCTAACTTTACATACCAGACTAGGACAGGGCTTTCCAACTTTACATGCAGATTTCATTCTGAGAGTTGTCACCACAAAATTAAAAGCTTCAAAATAATGTTAATATTATTAATAATAATAGAAAATAAAGTATTGTATTAGTATTTAATAATATTATTTTAAAATTTAAAAACAATTATATTATTTAAATGATATAATTAAAACTATATAATTACAATTATATAAATTATATGATTATAGAAGATATAATTATAATTATATATTATGTAGAATTGAAACAATTACATTATTATTAAAAACTAAATTATTATTATTACTGTTGTTGTTATTGTTATTATTATTATTATTATTATTATTGTCTTGCTTACTTACAAAATAACTTTTAAGGCCACAATTGGGAGTCAGAAATCCAAGTCATGGAACTGTTTTTGAGCAGAAACATGGAGCAAAAGCTCTTGCCACTGCACTCCCAACTGTCTTGCAGTTTATTTTGTGACTGGCATAAAGGACATTTGCTACAGAAATGATAATTGAAAACTAAGAACAGTAATGGGGTAGCAGATTTTAACTCTTGACTAAGTTTAAATTTGTGCTTTACAATGGTAATCTGGAGGCTCAGTATGGTGTATTTCTTCTACTGAGAAATCCCAGAGCCACAATGATTTTTCTCCAGCACTTTTCAAGATATTGGAGCAGGAACTCCCACACCTCACGCTTCCCTAGGGGCAGGAATTATTCTTTACCTTTTAATAGACTGAAAAACACAGACTGAAAACAATAAAAAACAATAAACTGGATATGAAATGTGTCTCCAAAAACTTGCTTCAAATGGTAATATGCCCATTTGCAAATTCAAGCAGCACTGAGGTTGAAATAAGAAAATACTGAGAAGTTACCAAATGTTTGGTACATATTATAACCTCCTATCAAACAAATGGAACTTTTCCCACCAATATTCTTAAATATATATGTGTATAGGCATATGGAGACATGGAGGAACTTTTATTTGAAATCTACTTTTGGACAACAAGAGCCTGAACTTTTCACGCTGGAATTAAACCACTGTTTAATGAGTAAATCCTTTGAAGACAATAATATGGCTACAGGAGGTCCCCTGAAACAATAATTTGTATCTGTTTTTCACTCCACTTCATAAATAATGAATAGTTAAAAAGAAAAACAACCCACTGGTATCACATTTTTTTATGCACTGGTTATACAAGCAGGCTACAAGATCCTTTTGAGGAAAAAATGTATTGTTTTAACACCTTGCAGTCATTCTCCCTCACAATTGGATTTTTATGACTTGTGGGAAAAAAACCCCCAAAACATAACATATTTTGCAAGTAAGTAAAACAGTTTATGAAACTGTTTGGAATACAGAACCATTATTCTTTTAATATAATATCATAAAAACTTTTTGTAAGTAATGAGCTATTTATATTTTCTTTTTATTATAAATTTCTATCCAGAACACTTATCCACAACCTGGCAAAGTAATTTAGTATGTTTCTATAAATAATGATGAGTGACTTAATTTCTTAAAAATACTATAAAAGAGAAACTGTCTCACCCACACTAAATTCCCAAATGTGAAAACCAATTTGCCTGAAAATCTGTACTTTTCTCTTTTTTTTTTTAATGGAAAAACCTGGGGAAACAAGGTCATTGGAAAGTGAATATAAAACTGTTAGATGTATTTGCCTTACACTTCATGTGTTCCAAGCAGGTAATTTGGATTATCTTTCAACAATTACAATGCACTGCTATCAAAAGAATTTCTAATAACTCCATCCCATTACCTATTTTAAAGAATAGACCATGCTGAAGTATTAAATGTAATAGCACAACAGACAACACAAAAATCCCAAAAGGTTAATATAGGAAAGGAGGAAATTAGGAATCACAGAACCACAGAATACCGAGGTTGGAAGAGACCTCTAAGATCATCGAGTCCAACCTGTGCCCTCACACCTCACCTAGGCTACAGCACCAAGTGCCATGTCCAGGCTTTTTTTAAACACATCCAGAGATGGTGATTCTACCACCTCCCTGGGAAGAGCATTCCGGTACTTTGTGTTCTTCTTTCAGTGATTTTTTTTTCCTAATACGCCATCATCCCTGGTGGGAGCCAGCCAAAATGCTAAGCTTCACCCTGGTGCTTCCTGTGAAATCTCTATTAATGGATATGGCTCTAATTTCATTTTCAAAGTCAAGGCAAGATAAACAAAATGATACCACAACTAAATGGCATTTGCTTCGTGTCTGGAGCTTTCCTTGGGCAGCTCCTACCAAAATATCACAGGTGAAATTATAAAATCTGATGAGATCAGTCCACCAAGACTGAGAAATGAACAATTTTGGAAAGTTGGAACCGACACTTTTTTTTCTTGGTAAGGATAAGTTGCCCAAACAAACTCTGGGTGTGGATCCTCCCATCAGTGCTGTCCATCCCAGCTGCAAAATCCTCTCACTACAGCAAACCCTGCTGGTGCCAAAGTGCAGGATTCCACTCAGTCCTGGAGATCCATGGAATGATCACACCAGGCCTGAAACCATGGCTCTGTCTCAGGAATTTCTACCCTATCTAGGAATCAGAACTAACCTCAAATCTGAAATTTCCCCTCAGGAATGAGACACAGGTCCCCACTCTCAGATGGCACTGAAAGCCAGGCTGTCACCCAGTCACCAGACCCGCCAAAAATCACCCTCAAATTATGCACTGGAGGTCTTAAAGTAATTCAGTTTTCTGTGTGTCCATTATTTTCCATCATCCCTTGCCTTGGTGACACTGGGGAAACAGTTTAAATTTTCAGCTGGGAAATGACTTTAGTGTTAGTAAGGTATATGTGTGGTTATGTAGTTTTATAATAGAACATCTACACTTGCATTTTCCAAAGTAACTGAAAAAAATTACTACCATTCTCCAGATACACAAGGAATTAACACATTTGCAATGTGCAAATGTATTGAAATTCTAAAAATACAAAGGAAAAAGATTTGCACAGTATTTACTTCATGGGTAGTTATAAGTAACAGAAGAATAGCAATTGCTTTTTATGCATTTATTTGAAAATGATGAATGAAGCAAGATTTACTGTACCTGAAACATACAAATGGCACAGCATGTTTAAAGAAGAATAAATTGCTCCAAGTTTTCTCAGCAATGAAGCAGCCAGATAAGTTATTTTTATGCATCCAGTTGGCAGAACAAGTTGAAACATTATTTTGCACCCTGTGAGTGCATCTTACTCTCCTTTTTAGTAGTGGGATAATTGTTAATTGTGAGAGTGGGAAATGTCTTAGCAGGTGTATAAAAAAGCAGAGCAGAAGGGAGAAATAATGAAGGAAGCATCATGCCTTGGAGAGGACAATGGGAAAACCTGCTAACACAGAGAGCTGATAAGGCATTAAACCACAAAATAATAACAATGATCCTTAGGAAGTGGGGTCATTATTCACTGATCCTTGACAAGATTGGATTCTGGTTGGCTTTTAATGCAAGCATTAAAATGATGTGCAGACATAATTTAAAACTCTATTTTGATTTGTTCAAATCCTTTTTTTAGGTTATGTAATTTTAAAAAGTGTTTTCAGTGTTTATATACCCAGTTATAAAAAGGTAGATCACTGGGAATTTTGAACAAACACTGGCAAAAATTTTCAAATTTTTCATTTGAAAGCCCAACATGTTGCAATTTCCATTATGCAAAGGATAAAAATAGTTTAAAATACATTTTTAAAATAGCTCATCTGAGTCTGGTAGAACTTAGTGGAAGATACTGACAATAGTGAGAACATACCAGAGGAGCTGGCTCATGTGCTCCTTCCATCCAGATGATACATTTTTTTAATTTCACATTCTCACTTGCAAGATTTATCCTCCTGCTCAAACTCTGCTCTCCCAGCCTACCACACTTTTTTTCCCTATACTCAATTTACTGATTCTCACTTCACTTGCATGAATGCAACATCATTAACTCTGCTTGACACGCTTCTAACTTACACCAACACTTCAATGACTTCAGAATCAATCCCATTATCTCCATCATCCAGGAAATGCAGAAGGAAGGTGAAGCCTACACTAATGAACCTCAGTGTTAAAGGGATTCATGTGATGAAGAGCATAACTGAATAGTTGAAACAGAAATTGTGTCCACTTTTAGATTTATGTCTTGCAAATGCAAGATGTGACTGGGGGTGTGTATTCCATTCCCATCTGTCAGAGCTGGGGCAGTTCTCTGCTGTTCCTGGGGCAGTTTTCTTTATCTCTCCCCCAGCCAATGCTCCCTCCAGGAGATCTCTGCTGTCCATGGCCACTGAGTGTCCCTGCAGGGCTGATCCAATTCCAGCATCCCATGGGGAGATGCTGCGCCCAGGGCAGGAGCCAAGCATTCCTACCTGGATCCAATCTGAGCCTGGCACAGCACAGCAGCCTTTGCCCCCTGCATTGCCAGAGGAGCAGCTTTCTGCTGCCCTGCATTGCCAGAGGGAGCCCAGGCCCATCTGCAGCAGCCCTGGAGCTGCAGAGGAAAACTCCCCCCTTGTGCAGGATCCCTGCTGCAGCAGAGCCACAGCTGGCACTGCAGGAGGGCTGAGCCCCCATGGGATGGGGCTGTGACACCCCCTGACACACAGGGAACAGGGCTGCTCTCACTCTGGCAGGGTTGTTTTGTACTACTGCTTTTTAATTTTTATTTTTCCTAATAAAGAGCTGTTATTCCTAGTCCCATATCTTTGCCCTGAGATCCCCTTAATTTAAAAATCATAACAATTCAGAGGGAGGAGGTTTCCATTTTCCATTTCAAGGGAGGCTCCTGCCTTCCTTAGCAGACACCTCTCTTTCCAAACCAAGACAATTTAGTATTTCTATCCTTCAGCTGGCCATTTCCTACAGCAGGAAGCAGCACAATCTGCCCAGCAGCTCTGCGGTCAGCAAACTGCCACAGTCTGTATCACCATCGACACACTAAAAACCCAGCAAGCACTTAATGAGCATTCTGTTAATGATGGAAACCCACTGCATCTTTCTCTATTGTGCAGCTGTAATATCACAAACCCACTGCAGAACCTGAGGTCCCTTTCCAGCCCATAGATGCTCTATCACTCACACAGTGGCTGAGGCTGGAAGGGACCTCTGGAAGTCTCCTGAATTCAATCTTCAAGTTCAAACACTTCATGTACACCTTACAGTCAATGAAGTGCTGCCAACAAAACTGCATTGAACTGAATTTTGCTTTTATGCTGCAGTTCAGATACACTGGAGCCCCACAGCTGCAGCAGGGACACCCAGAGCTGCCTGACCAGGACAGTGTCCAGATGGAAACAAATTCTTGATCAAGTGGGAGAGCAGGCTGCAAGAGAATGGGGAGAATTGTTGCAAAACTGAGATTCAATTTTGCCACTTCACAAACAGCATCCAGTTGCACTTCATGAAGATAATTATACTGTCCCTGGAGAGAACAGTTCAAGGTTGACACTGATGTATGGAGTGACTCTGGAGAGTGTTGGGAGCCGCAGAGTGCGAAGGCTCCTGCTGTCTTTTAGTTACACAAATCTCATCACTGGGGTGGAAAGCTTCTCTGTTTTCACCATGATTAATAAAGACAAACTTGTTCCCCTGCAACTTTTACTGAGTATACATCAAAGGTCTAGTATGAAAGGGCACTGATTTATAGCTAAATGGTGCACAAAAAAAAACCAACCAAAAAAAAGGCTCTTGGTGTATTCATGCAGAGGATCAGAACAGTGAGCAGAATTCCTCACATTCCACAGAGTAAAAAGAAAAACTAAATGGTGGGATTTAAAAATCTTTCCCAGATTATAAACTGTTCTACTGAACAGTTTTCTACCAAATTCAATCTTCAAGTTCAAACACTTCATGTGCACCTTACAGTAAATGAAGTGCTACCAACAAAACTGTATTGAACTGAATTTTGCTTTTATACTGCAGTTCAGATACATTGTGCTTTGGCTCAGGTTCTTTCAGATTTCTCTAATCTAATTAAAAACTGATCTCTGCATAGAACTGATTCAAACATGGCAAAGTGATGGCTGTGCTCTGTTCTAATGGCATTCAAGGTTACAGTCATATAAATCTTTGGATCAAAGAACCTAGAAAAAGTAAAAAAATTCCTCCTGCCAAATCAGTAATGGATTTCTAAGAAGACAAGGGAGTCACTTTTCCTGCATAAGGATTGTGCTACTTTTGCTATGTATATTCATCTATAAACAGCAATTGCTTTGTGTCAAAAGACAAACAGCTGGACAGACAGAATGCTGATGCCATTGAAATTCCTATGCTAAAACTTAATTTTTTTTTAGCAATTCTATAATTCTACTCTTCCACTGAGGCTTCTGAAAACTGCATTATGCACTGACTAAAAACAAGTGAAAGAAAAGGTTTTGTTTCATGTATTGTTGCACATTTCCTGGTTCAGACTCTCACTTCAGATGCTGCAGCTCACTTGAAACCATGAGGACAAACAAAACTTTAATTCCTTCAAAGGATGGAAGCAGAACTATCCTTAGTCATTCTGACAGTGAGTGATATAATCAACTATATATTTATATAATTATATTTATATAATCATTTATATATTTATATATTACATTTATATAATAATTTTTATATTTAATTATACTCCCTCACTGGGGTTTGGTCAGACAGGTGAACAGTAGCCCACTGTTGGGTAGGACAAAACTTTACAAACCCAAACCTGATCTTCCTTCTGGCAGGCAGAAAGCCCAGTCTCATGTTCAGTGCTCTTGGATACAAACCAGCATTCATGTACACATATACAGAACTAGAATCCTATTGTGCTTTCTAGCACAAAATTGAAATTGGTTTTGTTGCATTGCTTCCCTCTACACCAGCATCATGTAAAATGAAACTCTTAAGAATTTTTGCTGTGTTAAAGAAAAAGCTCAGAATCTCGGTCACACAGCAAGTGCATACACACATATTTAAATGTGTACTTCAGTGCTTCCAGTCTTTTCTTCACAAAGCACAAGCACAACGTAATATATACATTACCAGCCAGCACAACTTCTACAAAATCATAATTCACAACAATTTACGAAGGTTTTGGTGCTTCCCTTATAAAGCTGCCTAGTCCAAATTTGGGAGGTATTTCAGTTCTGAGGAAAAATAAGAGGAACTAAAGCAATAATTGCCATGGGCATGAATTGTGTGGTTTCCCACATGCATACATGAGCATCTGATGAGCTGAGTGTCCAAGCAGTTCAAGTGTGAGTCCTGTTAGCTCCCATGTGAGCACACCATTAGCTGATGGGCACCATTAGTTAGCAAACACCTGGCAGGGTCCAGCAGCCTGTCCCAGGTGTGTCCCCACAGCTCTGACACAGCAGCACCACCAGAACCTCTGCCTGCCTGAGCTGCACACAGAGCCTCGGCTCAGGAACGGCCACAAAGGGAAGCATCTCCCAGGGAATGAGGGAAAACAGCCCTGGAGACACTTGAGAAGAATCAGGGCAGGAGAAACTGCTGGAAACATGCAAGTGGAGCTGTAGAAGGGGGATGCTTTGCTGAGCTTTTTCAGTTTTGAAAATTAATTATTCCAAACGAGGGGAATCAGCTTTGGACTTCATCTCCTCCACCTTGGCTATTTCCTGAACCTGCCCCAGCCTGTTTCACTCACTCATTCTCTCTCATATTGACAGATCTTTCTGATGAAAACTAAAACTTAATGTTTCAGTCTTGCTTCTGGTATCTCCCACCAGCAGCCAGGGGGACTGTGAGTTAGGATTGCTACCATGGTGGTCACGCTCCAGCTTTCAGTGTGACAGTAAACTTTATGCCTTTTGGAAGACAAATACTGCAGATGTAATGCTATAGATAAATGCTTGATAGCACACAAAATGCTCTAGGAGAAAACTGCTTTCTAGCACAAATTTAAAATTGGTTTTGTTGCATTGCTTCCCTCTACACCAGCATCATGTAAAATGCAACTCTCAAAATTTCAGCTGTGTTAAAGAAAAAGCTCAGAATGCACACAGCAAGTGCATACACACATATTTAAATGTGTACTTCAACGCTTCCAGTCTTTTCTTCACAAAGCACAACATAATATATACATCATCAGCCAGCACAGGGTAACTTCTACAAAATCATAATTCACAACAATTTACAAAGGTTTTGGTGCTTCCCTTCTAAAGCTACACAAACAAAACATGCAGAGCACCAACAGCTGAGTGTTTCAGATATGCAATTATGCCCCATGCAGGGATTGCACACAGGCTGCAGTCTCCCATTTCAGTCCACAGGCTCTGCAATGTGCTACCAAATTCTTAACCACTGGTTGCCCATGTGCTCTCATTGGGAGATCTCTCTGGTGTGCTAATTAGTGCAGAATGTAGCTGCCAAAATAAAATGACATAAAAGAGACTAATGCATCATAAATATCCCACCTGAGAAAAATAAGAAAACATCTGTTAAAAACCTTTAAACGTTTGTTTCATTATTGGGGGTGGGGAACTGGAATAGATAGAAAGGAAAAGCAAAAAGGCAAAAAAAGCAGTGGATAAATGTCTGTTTGTTCTTCTTTTCTAGAGCTGGATTCATTGTGATAAGTGGCTTTGTTTTTTTCTATGTAGCTGGTCCAAATAGGGGCTTGCTTGCACACAGTATTAGAAACTAGGCCTGAGCTTTTGGTGAACAAAATTGAAAAAAAAGATGATATTTTTCCCTGACCTTCATCAGCCATGTTTGTGAAAAATGCATGTATTTTATGATTGGCTTTTCACAAATATTAAAATGAATATTATATGTGTTGTGTTAGAAAGTAATGCTGTATTAATTCTCTGAAGTACTGTGTTAAATATAGTTTTAGGTTATAAAAATTGTTAAAATAGGAACTATGCTATGTAAGATGCTTTGTTTAAAAGAAAGGACTTGCAGTGAGATAGCAGCCACAGGACACCTAAATCTTTCAGAGAAAAGAATTTATTGCCCTCTTATTAGAAGAACGAACTTCTTCCCACCTCAAAGGCACTGTTAGGATTAGAGGGAAGAAGCTGATGAAGACCAGAAAGAATCCTGTGTTTGAATGGAATTTATGCATCATGTATGAAGTGTATAAATATGCTATTTAAACAGGTTATTGTTTTTAAGGGTTAATCCTTTGTTAACGGGTGTCCTTTTTCAGGCTTGTGATGCCCAGACAAAGGTACCCGGACGTCCGTAACTCTTTGTTTGTACTGTCTCATATTGTCCTAATTCAAATTGTCCAAATTATTATTACTCTAATTGTATTAATATTTTATAACAATTTTTTTACTATTAAACTTTTAAAACTTTAAAAACAAGTGATTGGCGTTTGTCAATGTTTGTGACAGAGAGTGGACCAAAGTTTCTCACCTCAGCCCATAAAAAAGCCCTGAAACCCAAAAGCTGGCTGTGCTGGCTGCAGTGCCAGGAGGACAGATGTACATCAGCACTTAGAGCTCATCCACCCTGCATCCCAAACTGCTGCTCTCTGGAACAGCCTCCCCGCAGGAGGGACTGGGGAGCTTTCACAATTAGCAGAACAAACCCAACACAATTAGCAGGCTCAGGGTCACCACTGGCAAAGCATGGCTGGACCCAGCCAGATGCTGACACGCAATGGGTTCCTGAGGAATCCTAACATTTTTAATTTTCTAAAGGCAGATTGCTTGGAAGTATCTGATAAGCACTTCTGATCTCCAGGGTTCTGCAGCGTTTTTGTTTGCTGTGGAAGAGCTGCAGCACTGAGGAGGATGCAATTTAAAGGTGGCTGAAATGTTCCCTGCCAGTAGCAGTCCCAATCTAAGGAAGAACATTCCATTGTTAAGGCAAAATAATCAAATATTACACTCCAAGTCTTCCTAGATATATTCTAAGCTGAATTAATGACGAATGCTTCTCTTGTGTCGTGTTCAAGCTCTTAAACATGGTTTCATTTCTCTCCCTTAAACACCCTCCTCTCATTCAAACACTGATTTGAAGTGGGCCATTTCTCTGGAAAAAATACCCAACCTTTAAAATTTTGTGGCAGTTTGTTACTCAGACATCCTGAAAAGTCTGTGTGTTGCAGGCAAAACAGTCCTGACCTGGGGAATTTTCCTTATTTTGTTCTCATTTAACACAAAGCAAGTTAAAAAAAGAAGACACACTACAGTTCTTCTATATGCTAATTGAAAATTAAGAATAATCAGGGTCCTACAAGAAGCAATGTGTATTTGAGTGCTGACTCTTCCAGAGCTCCTCAGGATAAAAGCAAACAACATTATCCAAGCTTATATTGTGCATACCATGCACAGAACTAGTCTGATTGGGTTTGATTTTTACTTTGGCCAGGCTTACAGTTTGTTTTTAAACACTGTTATCTTTTAATTATTTTGTTATCAATACTGGCACACTGCCCAGACGATGGGCACTGTTGATATTTTCACATTTTCTCCATCTACTTTAGGCTGTTGACTTACAGAAGTATGAAAACGTTTCTCTAAAAGCCAAAATTCATTACTGCTGTTTAAAAACAGCTCAATGCACTCGAGGCATAGTGATGCATACACACACCTACCAATTTTTAAACTTATTAATGGAAACATGACAATTAGCAGAATTACTGGGAAGTTATTAAGGATCAATGGATCCATTTGCTGGGAGAAAATGAGAAAATAATTCCAGTTCTTCTGATAATGCTTTTAAAATTATCATACTCGTATAGGAATGGATTCATTTACAGCAACAGTTTGGAAGCAATGGGATTTCTGACAAATGCTGTGCTCTGCTGGGTTTTGATTACTAATGGTTGCAACTGCTTGCAAAGAAGGGCACACCACATTGTAAGAGATAAGAGAGAAATATGGCAGGAGGGGAAAAAGCAAGGGTTAGCACACTCTTCCCTCTGAATGCCAAGTTAGTGCTAGAACAGCTAATTACAAACTTGTCACCACACAGCCCCAGCTCCTGGGCTGGCAAAGGTACACACAACAGTCCCAGGAGAAATAAGAGGAAGGATTTCTAACAAAGACATGCCTGCAGTGAACAAGTCTAAGAGGAATTGTAAACCTACAGGGAGAGATCCTGAACAAAAGCTGCTGCTGCTTTGTGTTTGGGACTGGAGGCAGGCTCTGCCAGAGGTGTGGATTTCTCACTGTGCAATTACAGCCTGTGCTAATTAACACAGTCGGCAGCACAGGACAGGGGGCCAGCCCTGCTGCAGAGAGCCCAGGACCCTGTGGCATGCTGGTTTGGCTGCAGGGACTCTGAGAAATGCACCCCTGCTGCAGAGTTCCACTGTGAGAAATGCACCCATTCTGCAGGGACTCTTGAGAAATGCACCCCTGCTGCAGAGTGCACTGTGAGAAATGCACCCATGCTGCAGAGTGCTACACTGAGAAATGCACCCCTGCTGCAGTGCCACTGTGAGAAATGCACCCATGCTGCAGAGTCTCTCAGAAATGCACCCCTGCTGCAGAGTGCATGTGAGAAATGCACCCCTGCTGCAGAGTTCCACTGTGAGAAATGCACCCCTGCTGCAGAGTGCACTGTGAGAAATGCACCCCTGCTGCAGAGTGCCACTCTGAGAAATGCACCCCTGCTGCACAGCCCTATTCTGAGAAATGCACCCCTGCTGCAGAGTGCCACTGCCAAAGGACAAATGGCTTTTATTCAGCAAGAAAGGGGGTAAGTGAGATTATTTTGTTACATTCATCTGGCTAAAGAAAAACCCAGCTCTTTTGAATTTCTAGGGAGGCTTAGGACAGTCAGGGGGAGCAGCCATCCTGCCCTGGGCAGCCCCAAACCATTGCAGCTTTTGGGCTCATCAACAGCAGAACACCTTTGAAATTCACATTTTTGGCACCACAGACTGCTGTTGGCTTTGTCATCTGTCTTAATAATTATTGTAACAAAGAAGCAAACTCCGCGGGCTAGAGAATATTTTCCCATAATGTTTTCTCATGTATTGTTTATACTATATTTTTTACCATTTGCAGCAATATTAGAGGCCTCAACAATCATTTGCTAGTGTCTGCAACATAATTGAATAGAGTTTTATTATCCCAGTGAGTAGGAATAAATATTTAATTCTTATGTACCACATGACAGTGGGAATTGTTTCAGCCAATAAATCTTTTTGCTATTCTACTTTTGCATATGTACTTTCTGTTGAGACAGAAGTGCTTGTACAAAACCTTCTCAGATACTTCAATGAAAATAAAATATTTGGCAAGTCATTATTATTTAAAACTTTGCCCTCTTCTTTCCGTATATAAAAGCAACAACTTTTTTTTGTGAGTGTGTTTTATCCTTTAAATGGAGAAAGAAAATATATCCAAGAAAATAGAGACTTAAATCAACAAAAAGAGAGGAGAAAAAGAAGCAATAAAAATACCAGTGGAATAAACCCACATCAGTTTAACCCTGTGCTTCCCAAGATCCACATTCCTTTCATTTCCCAGGTTACCCTGAGGAAAAGCAAAAGTGGCACCAAAAAGACAAACACCTTCCCCAAGCTCACGCTTTTATGAAAGCTTCAGTAACACAAAATAATAATAAACCTCAAATCAGCCTGAGTTTCAGAAGATTGCCAGGGATTTTAACATGCTGAACAGTGTTATTTGTTAGTGCTTCCAGACAATGGATAACTTGGCAGAAATGTGGGTTGTTTTTAGTTTTGGTTTTTGTTTTTTAATTCAAAGAAACAAAAAACAACCATGAGGGATCGTGAGACTGTTTTTAGCTGCAGCAGGAAAGCAAAATTCTATCTCCAGTGGGAACTTACCTTCACAAAGCAAGTAGGGACTTGAGAATAGATGAGTTGGGGAGTTTGGTTTTTAAGAAATTAAAAATTCTGTACCTAAAGAAAAGGAGGGGAGAGACTTTCCTCTCAATATGTAAAAGTAAAAATAAAACCATCTCATAAATGTTACAGAACTCCGAATTTTAGTGAAAAAAAATAGAAATGGTAGAAAGTTTTACAGAGTTTTATTAATTTAAGTCTGTGTTAACTGGAGAAATTCACCAGGCCTTTTGATATGCTAACAAGCAGATTTCCTCTGCCAGATGGGGGTATCCAGAGAGACCAAGTCCCTACTGTTATTGTTTATACAACAAATTATTGTTCTGTTGTCCTAGGGAATATGATAGTGGGAGTTCAAGGTAAAGCCTCATCTAGATGGAACTTCTCACCAAATTAACAGCTCTAATTTGTTTATGTTCAAACCCAACATGGAATCAGATCAAGTGCTCTTATAATTCAACTCAGAATTTCACAGCAGTCCTTACAGTGCTTTTTGGCCAGCAGAAAAGATGAGCTGTTTTGCCTGGGTTTGGGCTTTTGGGGGTTGATTTTTTTGGTTTTTTTCCTGTTGTTTTTTGTTTTTTTTTTTTGTTTTTATTTTTTTTGCTATTTTTCCCAATCCAGTGAGTAAATGGAATGGATTTACAAGTGTTTTCTCAGAAGAAAGGTGAAAGCACAATGGCCTGCAGATGGACAAGACAAAATGGGGCAGGGTGATAAAAATCACCAATCAAATGGAAGTGCTTGCATTGTATCTTATAACTCTCAATAAAAACTAAAAATATAACAAAACCACATCACTGATACTTAAATACCTGTCTGAGATTTCTAAGAAAACAAAGTTTTACTTCTTTTCCAATAAAAAAATGACATAAAAGAGACTAATGCATCATAAATATCCTACCTGAGTAAAATACTAGAAGAATTAAAAGAAACCTGGCATTCCAGAAGGAAAGCAGTGAAATACAGAGTTTCTGACAGGATAAACTGTTGCTCAGTGTGATGGGTGGCAGGGCAGTTCTGCCTTCCCCATCCTTTACCTGCTGCTGGAAGGTTCCCTTCACAGCAGGGATGTGTTTTTATACCCCAACTCAGCCACTGTGGAGGTGCAAAAATAACATCTAAAGAACTTTAGGTGGTGCAGCTGGGATCCAATCCACACCAAAATAATAAAAATCTGTCAAGGCAAAATGATTCTCTGGAAGTTTGGCTTGGAAATAATCTGTTTTCCCTTGCCTCATGCTGTCTGGGTCACTAGAGTTAATTTTATGGACTCATCTACGTGTGCAATATTTTTAAAACGTGTATTTATTAGTACTCTCAACAGGCCATCCAAAAAGTGATGCAACAAGGACTGCAAAACACAGGACTTGAGTAGATTAACCTTCATGAGCTAAACAATATCTGAGAGACCTGTACTTTTATATAGGCCATATTAATTTGGGCAGAGAACTTCATTTCACAATGCTGTCAACCCAACAGCACTTTTATGGGCAAGATTCACTCCATATTCACTCTGCAAAATGCATCAAGGAGATAAACTGCTTTTGTTTTACTTTAGCAAGGGAAAAAAGCAAGCTGAGCAATAACTGTGTTATAATGATTATTAATGCAAGTGTAAGAGAGCGCTGTGAAGACAAAGGAATCACATCTCCATCCAATTTGCTGTATGCTAAAACTGCTATCACTTTGCTGAATGAACTACAGAAACATCAATTTGTAAAAGCAGGAACTTGGCCAAAGTTGTCTTTATAGTTTCATAGAAACTAAATGGTAGCATTCAGTACTTTAGATGGCACTAGGAGCCACTTTGCAAAGTTACTCTGCTTGTACTGTGCATTTTTCCCCTAAGTAAATGGTAAATGGTCACTCTATAATAGCTGGCTACTCACAAGATAACAAGCTGCAGTAATCCTGGGGAAAGCCAAGCTTGTGGTTGATTTTAGGATATCACTGTAAAACAGCAACAGACCATAAAAGCATTTCAACTGTTGTCTTCTGCACTCCTGTCACCCCAGCGTGATATCCATCTTGGTATGTACTTAAACTCATTACATTCTCTCTGCTCACTTCAATATTTACTAAGGTTTTTTGTCTCCTGAAAGATCAGCATCATTTTATGGAAAATGCAGACAGACCCTACACTTCACTAATTTTTCCTTCCCCTTCTCCCACTTGACATTTTCACAGAACAGGCATCACTTTCCCTTCTCTCTTTTTCCAAGACTTGATGATATTTAGGAAATTCCTCATTCTAAACAGTGGCTTTGCTACTCAATAAGTATTCAATAACCTTTCTAACTCTTACAGACGGTTCTGCACCCTCCTCCTTAAGGCCAAACCCAGCAGTCAAACATCAGAGCTGGGGCAGCATCTTTGCAGGTTTTTGGGCTGAGGTCACCAACAGTGGCTGAATCATGAGGAAAAAAAAGCCTGCTGATCTCATAGAGAACACAGGCACTTACTCATAGTTCTCAGTTGTTCTGAGCCTTCTTTAAGTAACCTTTTCAAACTTTCAAGTAGCTTTCAAACTTAAAATTAACCAAAAGAAAATACTGAAATCTTCAAGCAATTTTGTTTCCAACTGAAAACTTTTTTGTTCTCCTTCTTCTGTTTCTCTGTATTTATTTACCCCCCTCCACCTTGTTAAAACAATCAATCTCACTTGTTACAGCTGTAGCATTTGGGGTGGGCAGGGGTAACACATCTGTGGCAAGCATCTAAAGCTCAGCTCTGATCAGTGCAAGCAGATATATGGAAATTGTTTGACAACCTTCCTCCACATGTGGGCTCAGTCAACTTTAAAACAAGCATTAAAATGTATGAATGTGTAACTGGAACAAGCGTGAGAGCCTTCTGATGCCACATGTCGCTGCTCACAGCAACATTTTCCTCGTTTGAGGAGTTCCTGCTGGATCCTTCCAAAAAGACCAAAGGTGTTGGAGTGCAAAGGTGAAGATTTAGGCACCAGTGTCATGGTTGGCTCTTTCTCCCGTAACATCTGCAGTGCCATTCTGTGTTGTGGATTTTATCCAAGTCCTAACACCTTTATAGGTGTGTGTCATGCCAAGGCAGTGATGCAGGGCAAAGCAAAGGAGCTGGGACAAAATGCTGCTTGTGAACTAAACAGAGTGACCTGGGGGCAGGTGGCACAGAACTTCTCTCTTATTTTTTGTAGTCATGCCTATTTCCTGCTGTAATAATTAGGATAACACAAATAAGTAATTTTTTGTATCAAATAGTAATTTACCAGAAAGAAAGGTACTTGTTTACAAGGAGAAATGAAGCACTAAGATTTGCTCTATACTTTACACTGGAGATAAGTGACAAAAATGGAAAATGTATGGAGACCAAATTGTTTCATAAGAAAGAGAAATTGAACTGAAATTTGAAAATAACCATTATTTGAAAAGAGAAAAGGAAGCCTAATGAAATAACATTACACAACTGAATTTGATTCTTTCAAAAGCACCAAAAAAGATAGATTCCCATTTATAATTTGGATTTTCTGTAACCGTGCCAGAAGATGTCAAACTCCATTACAGCTGATATCTGCCTCTTATTGTACATTCTAAGATTCAGCTTTATACATTTTTTCACAGTACAACAGAACTTTAAAGATGTATCTCTGCATGTTTGTACACAAATGACAAACCAATGGTAAAGCAATTAGTGTCTAGTATTGCAAAAAGCATGGCCTGGGTATCTGAGCTACCAGGATCAGCAGAGCTCCTGTTTGCTGCATGAAGAGAAAAGCAGAAAAAGGGAGAAAAGCAGAACCTCTGACACCAGCTCAGGTCTGATTTCATTGCATTGATCTGCAAACTTTGCACCTGGACACAAACTAAGCCTAAGCAGCCCAGTGAGACCAAAGGGCCAACATGTGCTGCATTTCATCTGGTTCAATTCTCAAGCCATGAGTGCTGGATGAAGCCCAAACCAGCCTGGGAGTCTCCTCAGAATGACCTGCAAGGTGCATCAACCAACCCCTGATCCCTGCCCCAGCCCTGCCTGTGCAGCCAAACTCCTTCTGCTGCACATTCCGAATCCAGCACAGGCTGTGATTTCTACAAACAGAGCCAGCTCTGCCCCCTGCAACCAGTAAATCCCAGTACCAACCGTCTCTGACAAGCAGCAAACACAAACAGGCGCAAAAATTTGCTTTACCAAAAGTGCTCCACACAGGTTCCAGTTTCCCAGCTCTCCCTGAAGCCTCTCAGTGCTGCACTTTAACCAGCAGTGTCCTGGAGAAAATGAACCATTCTCTTCAATGTACGGAAAGCACATTTAGTCAACAAGTGGCATGCTCAACAATGAAATAATCTGTCACTAATTTAAGAATTCTGCTTCAAAATCTGCTCTCTGGCTGCAAATTTTTCCTTAGAAAATTCATTACTCAAGAAATCTGTGATATTTTAGCAAGCAGTGGTAATCTCAGTAACATTATATAACAAGGTATCTTGTGGTCTCCATCTACACACACTTTTTAGGAAGCATTAGAAAGGCAAATTGTTATAATTTGAAAAAATACTCTAAATGACCTTAGAGTGAATGAACACAAAAGTATTATAAAAACCAAGACACACTCAGGGAGTTCAATAAGCCATTTATAGTCCTTCAAACAAACATGACATTGATTTTAATTTTAAGGCTTCATGACAACTTAAAGCTAAATACAAAGCTACCTATCATCCTATTAGTGGGGTTTTTTTAAAAAAGCAAACAAAAGATAAAAACAGCCTAACAACCAAAATCATAAAAAAAAAAAAAAACAAACAAAACAAAAAACCTTTTTTTTTACCCCCATTGCTCAACAGCCAAATACAGAAGAGTGCAAGGGATGAATCAATCAGTTTATTTGATAGAACTTCTTCAGCTGGTCAGCGTTGCACGAGAACAACTCCAGTCCTAGGCTCTAATACTGGCAAGCAAAGCTCCCATCCCCCTTTATTAATAATCTTAAATATTATTAATTCTTAAGGGTCTCTCCACTCTGACAGTGTTTCAGCTAAGAACTATTTTTTAGAAGTCAAGATTTCTTTACACAATTTGAAAGCTAAAGATTGGGGCTATATTTGAATTCCTATCTTCCTTTTTGAGTCCTGCTGATAGAAAAACCAGTAGAGACTGAAAAGTTCTTTAAAAGGGGTGGAAAATGCAGAAATTCCCAGTTAGTGCTGTAAATATTGTGGGGGGGAAATGCAGTTGAGAGCATTATTTATAGCAAAGTTTAGATACCAGCTACAAGCCATTTTCAGAAGCTGTTCTTATCTATATATCACACCTTGATGCTGGAGTTCTTACAGCTGGATATTTATGAAGGCAATTTGAGTGGTGCCTTGAATAATAACACTGAGGGAAGACTTTGCTCTGATAGAAGTACCCCCTTTAACCAACTGCATTTGTCACAAGAGCAACACAGTGATTTAACATAATCAGCCTTAAATAACATTGTTCCCACAGTATATGTAAATAAACCAGGGACATTAATTCAGATTTTCAGTAACAGACAGCTGGATTTGTTTTAAAAAAAAAAGCACAGTCTAAAAAGATATTCAAATTTTGTTTCCCTAATTCAGCAATACAAAATTATCCAGTTAAAAATACCCTGGCACACATCTGAAATGCACCTTTAATACCAACAGCAAAATCCCCATCTCAGCAGTGATGATTTATCAGATGGATATTGTATCTACTTATATCGTTTGCATCATTAACAAGGTTTTCTATAAGCATGTTTTGGTAATTTAAAAATGCCAGGTAATCTGCTGGTGACTTTCTTCCTTTAGCTGTTTATCATTTAGAAAATAAAACAATGAAAATCTTAAATCAGAAATAAAAGTGAACGTTTAGTTTAGATTTTCAACCTGTCAGTCACCACAGACCCAGCGATTCAATGGGTAATTAAAAACAGACTATCTTTGTTTGGTTTTTTGAGGGGTTTTTTTGCGTTTTGCTCTGAGGAGACAGGACTACAGCTGTGACTGCAGGGAGACAGACATTGTGACATGTCTGCTGGAGTATTTTGGTTCCCAGAAACCACAGGGGACGCGTTCTGCCTATGCCAGCAGGAGCGATGGGATCGCGTGCTGAGGCGGTGGGGCTGTGACAGCCTGCAAAGATCTGCAAAGATGCTGTGTCTTCTCTTTTTAGTCTGAGTTTCAAGGAGTTTCTCCCAAAATTCTGTGGCAAAATTTAGCAATGCCATTTTTTTTTTCTTTAATGCTGTCTGAACACATCCTAGATATTTTACCACTCTTTCGTTTTATTAAGGAGTTATGACCTCAGCTGTTGAGAGTAGCACAAACCTTTCTGCTTAAACATTTCATATTTTCAAAATTTTAATCAATATTTCATCTGGACACTGAGTTGTAGCCTATTGGACATGTAACTTTCTAATATCACCAAACTACCAAAAGAAGAAAATAATTTTATATTTATTTTTATGTTTTTGGGGTTTTTTTTAAGTGATGAGAAGCCATCACTAAACTAATGCTTTTGGGGTTTTTTTTACCTTAACTGAACCAGCATTGTTTGCTAAAGCACAGAGCAGTCAGTAGCTGGCCCCAAAGTGACTACAAACTCACATCATGCATATTTAATAAAATGCTATAGCAGAAATATAGCATACATTCTGTACTTCTACAAGAAAGCAATATTCATTATTCTGCAGATTATTCCTTAATAAATATTTCAGAAACTTGAATTAGAAAAAAAATGAGAATAGCATATACTGTGCTCTTGATAGTTTAAAAGCACTTTTGTTTTCTGACCTATGATGAATCCTTATGTTCTTTTCATTTCTGATGCATTTTAATGCCATTATAGGTTTGAAATTCATCTTTTGGTCACTTTGAGGGGATAAAGATATTGATGTTTAGTTAGTGTGCACAAAGAAGTTAAAAGTCATCTTCCATTAGCACACACAGAGCTGACACTTTATTATTATTATTATTGCTCCAGATTCCTTGGATATCTTCACATAAATATGACACTTTATGGACTGGTATCAAGAAGAAACTGCCAGAAATGCTCACAAATTCCCCATTCTGAAAGTCAAGGAAACTCACTGCTGGGCTGCCACTATCCTCACTTGGCAACACCAAAAGCAAAGAGCTATTTGAGAACCAACAAAAACCCAAATGAGGGTTTTGGAGGGCCAGCGGTGTGATTTTTTAGTTGATTTGTACATCTGTGCCGGTATTCTTAAATTAATCACAACAGGAGCGGGTTGAGATAATGCAGCTGCATTATCAGGAGATGCAGAGAAACGTTTGAGTGTGTGGGCAGGGACTGCCACCAGCCCTGGGGTGTGAGCTCAGGTGCCAGCCATGGATGGGATGGGAATGTGCCACGGATGGATGGGAATTTGCCATCAGAGGATGGGAATGTGCCATGGATGGATGGGAATGTGGCATCAGAGGATGGGAATGTGCCATCACTGGGTGGGAATGTGCCATAGATGGATGGGAATGTGCCATCAGAGGATGGGAATGTGCCATCAGAGGATGGGAATGTGCCATCACTGGGTGGGAATGTGCCATAGATGGATGGGAATGTGCCATCAGAGGATGGGAATGTGCCATCACTGGATGGGAATGTGCCATGGATGGATGGGAATGTGCCATGGATGGATGGGAACTTGCCATCAAAGGATGGGAACTTGCCATCACTGGATGGGAATGTGCCACCATGGGATGGGAATGTGCCATCACTGGGTGGGAATGTGCCATCAGTCACTAGATGGGAATGCAGGTGTTTACTGGTGTTCTGCTTGCTCTGCTGTGGTGCTGACCCCCAAGGGACGGCTCACAGGCTGTAATTAGCAATGTTTTGGGTAAATCAATGAACAGATTTGATTCTGTGTGATTTAAAACGTGGAAATGGTGAATTTTTGGCAAGTTTGTATTCACACATGTACATACAAGCTAGGGAGGAGTTTGAGAGCTCCTTTAAAGTGTTGGTGGCCTGGACAGGGCAGAAGGGAAGTCCTGGTTCTGTTTTGTTGCAATGAGTTCTGTCCTTGAGTGTCCCAGCCTCAGACACTGCCTGGACGCTCCAGGCTGAGCAGAGGGAAGTATCACCTCCCCTGAGCCTCCTGCAGCACTTCCCCAGCACATCCCAGATCCCACAGGGACCCCAAGGTGCTGACCCATGTTCAGGACCCCCAGGGCCCTTCCTGCAAAGCTGATTCCCCTCCCCACCATGCTCCTGGTCCAGCTGCTCTCCATCCACACAACAAACACAACACAGATCTTCACCTGCTCTACATCCAGAGGCATCACCATGGGAGACGTTCTCCCAAGGCAAATCAAACAGAGAATTAGAGCCATTGGGAGCTGAACATTTTAAAAGACCAAACTAGATTTGTTTTAGGGTCTTTTCCCCTATTGGTGAAGCAGAGTAAAGGAGAAAATTTGGGGATTCAAAAGGGATTAAAGGTCACCACAATTGTGCTGAGAGCAGCAGAACTAAATGTCTGCTTAAAAGTGCAGACAAAATTGCAGAGGTGCACTTGAACATCGAAACAGCAGAAATACCAGGGTTATTCTTTCTGGTTTATAAGTTACAAAAAGAATGATGTTGAAGTAGTCAGAAATTTGACTTTAGAACCTTTCTAAAGGATGAAATAATTAATGATATTAAAAAAGCTAGACCTGAGACCAGAAATATAGCCAGGGTCTCCAAAAAGAATAGTCATTCTCTTCAGGAAGAAAGACAGTTAAGCCCAAGGCCAGAATCAGTCTCAGGGGTGGGAAAAAAAAAAATTATCTTCCTAGGGTAAAAAAAAAAAAAAAAAAAAAAAAATCCAAATATCAAGCTGAGTTTTGACTGCATGGAAGGTGTTTTGGAATACAAACTATTCCAGGACATTAAAAACCAGCTCAGCCCAGCCTGACCCAGGCTGTCCTCCAAGCAGGGCTGCTGGAGATGCCCTAAGTGCTCTGGAGCCCCTTCAGTGTCTGGGCAGGGCTGCTCACAGCAAGGAGGCATACACAGAAAATAAAGATAGCAAATGCATGCTCTCCTTTTACTGAGTTATAATTCATCTCTCCTAGCCAGGGCCTTTGTAAATCTCAGACAGACAAGGAATCCTGAGACTTTGAAATTGCCTTGTAAATTAGTTACTGCTAATGAAACCATTTAGTTTTTGAAGGGATGGGATTGTGAGGGCTTTCCACGTTGAAATAATTATTAACTAACAGTACTGAAGCAAATAATTAAACTATGCTGTATAAAAACTCCCATAATAATATTCACACTATTTCCTTTTCTTCCTTTTTAACATTTTACATTATGAGACTTGTTATTGATATGTGAAGTAAAAATCTGTCACAGCCAACCTTACATTCATTATTTCAAGTTATATAAAAGATGTAGTACACGATGTATGTGATTCAAGAGATTAATCTCCACCATATAATCTATCAAGAGTCTTACGTTTCAGAGAGTTTAAAAATACACCCAGATAAAGAGGTGTTTTAAAAAAACCTTAAGATAGTCATAGGTTTTAAATTAAACTTTGAACAGGTGAAATAATAAAAATTCAAAGTCATGTTGGATGCTTTATCACTGCCATCTCAAGTCACACTTCAAGTTCTAAGAAACATTTTTCTTATCAGTGATGATGAAGGAGAACGATAAACATACAATTTAATGTAGGAGAAATATTCCTCAGCTAGTCTGTCCTCATTCAGTTTTCTCTGCTGCTGTTTGGGAGAAAAAAGGAGGTAGGGAGGAGTACTTTGGATTAGACTGCAAGAGATTTTACTCTTTCCAATAATGGTTTTTCTTTAAAAAAAAAAAAAGAAAAGTACTATGGAAATTAAAGGAAGTTCTATAAAGGAATTCCCATACTGGTCTCAAAAAATAAAGCCAGGAAAGTCAGAACTGGAATTAGCAGCATTTCCTTGCTGTGACCTTGGTTCCAAGCACACTGCTGATCCCTACTTGGTGCTCTGCTCTGGGGGAACACTGGCTCTCAATGACATTCCTACCCCTAAAGACTGAAATGTCTGTATTGAAGAATTTAAAGAGAAACTGAAGTCAGATAAATGCTCAAGGGTTCAAAGTACCTCAAATGTCTACGCGCAAATGATTCCATGCTGAATATGTAAACCCTCATTTTTTACACTCACTGCTTAAATAAATACATGGGACACAAACCAGCACCTCCACCTCCCCCCTGTGTCCCTTTGGCTGGGAGAGGAGGAGGGAGTTGGCAATGAAGAAGTGAAGTTGAGCCTGGAAAGAAAAGGTGCTGTGGTCAGGTATTTTTATTCTTGGCTCTGTTTCTTACCATCCAATTCAATTTTTAATTGACAATGAATGCAATTAGTCTTTCCTGAGTTGAGCCTGTTTTGCCCTGGTAACTGGTGAATGATCTCCCTGTGTTCATCTCATGGGCCATGAGATTTTTTATCTTTTCTCCTCCTCATCTGCTGCAGAGAGGCTGCAAGAGAGGGTCTCAGTGGGGTCTGGCAGGCAGCAAAGGTCAACTCACCACTACCTGAAAGTAAAGAATTCTCTGCCTGCATCCTAAATAAATGCCAGTACACTTACTCAGCTCTCCGATGGGTGAATATTAATTTCACATAGCATTGGAGAGTCATAAAACTAAAAATTATTAGAGAAACATGCAGATCCTAAATGCAAACTATCTGAGAAGGATCCTGTAGAAAAAAAATGCTAAAACGTTCAAGATCTTTGACAAATGTTTGAGTTTGAGCTTTTATTCCTAAAAGATTTTTTTTCAAAGAAAAACAAACAAAAGCCCAGAATTGAAATAATCTAATTTTAGACAATTTTGATCTAACACTTCTGAGAATAAAACACCTTTTCGCTCTGCACACAAATCTACTTCTCTGCAAGAGCATACTGAAAGCATTTATCCTAACACAAAAAAAAAAACAACAAACCTTCACATTGTGTGGAATCCCTAACAAAAATAATCCTCCCCCTAATATCTGAAGATAGCTTTTTGAGCATATAATAGTACACCAGTGAATTCCTGACACAGAAGTATGGCAGGGTTTCCCCATCTGTTCGCATGAGATAAACTCTGATTTGATGTGATAAGAGCTTTTCTCATGTTCATAAAACAGAGGTTAGCACTGTGCTCACAGCTGGAAACACAGTTTCTAGACGTGAATTCCCAGGAATATTATTTACCTGTTTGCAGAGGCTTTGAGCTAAAAATTGGCATTTATATGTGGGGACAATACACCAATACACACACACACACACATATATATATAGATAGATAGATAAAAATAAAAATTCTACAGGTTAGAAAAATAATTTCAAAGGAGATTAAGTAATATGTACTCCTAGTGAAGGAACATTAAAAATAAATTTTGCCATTTCATCCTCTTATTTTTGCCAGAAATGTTTTAATGAAGGTGAGTATTTGGTAGAGCGTTTCACTCAGATGAGTAGGGGTATTTGTAGTTACTCTGATCTCCCGCCTGAGGATGGTTAATGCCCTGGGGGATCTTGATAAAAGAACTGAGGGATTTCATCTAACAACAGGTCTGAGTTTATTGACATCTTAACACATTCCTTTTTTACTTTAATCTTTCCCCCACTTACTCTGATAAGAGAAAGAATAAATTGCAAGAACATTCTTGTTCGATTTTTAATAAAACCCTCATCATCTGAAAGTGGCTGAGCGATGATTGCTCCTACCTATGTGTACAAATTGTGGATGAGAAATTCCAAACAGTATTCTGAGATTACAAAGAGTTCTCAGGTGAGTCCTACTACAAGCAGAACCTGCCTGGGCAAGTTATTTTTCTCAGCAATATGAAAGGAACTTGATATTCTATTACTTATTCAAAATCTTCAAGTAATTTACTGTGGAGATGAAAAAAAATACTTATTAACAGATTTGGTTGATATTCTTATTTTATTATGAATTACTGGGTATATAAATCTAATCTGTCAAAAATTATTTTTATCAACTATATTCCAAGATGATTTAAAATTGTACCTACTCATTATACTGGTTATGTTCAGACTAACAAATCAGAATGTTTTGTCTGTGAAGATCTGCAGGTCTGGGGTTCTGAGTTAGCGAAGTTAAATCTATGTGTTTATACTCTTGCTGCATAATCTGAAACACTCACAGCAGCACAACTGGTGTCCACTCAAGGACTGGAAAACCCACGAATGTCACAAATAGGTTTATTGGCATATTTTGCCTCATTTATAAATTCCAAGCCAAGAGTGAAAAGTCAAAATTCCAACAAAAACACAGAGGAAGCTTTGCTGAGGAACCTTTGCCGCCTTTGCTCTCTAATCACAACACAATCAGAGAAATGAAGCTGTTCTGGTGACAAAGGTGACTTTTAACCATATCCCAGGCTACAAATGCAAGCTTAGCATTCGCTTTATTTCTCCTCAAGCCTCAGCAGTGTCAATAGGCTGGGCAGGAGCAGAGCAGAGCTGTCAGCAGTGATTCCATCCCTGGGTGCAGAAGCCCAGGCTCTGAGCACAATCAATAGGCAGCTAATGAGCACTGAGAGCTCTGCAGGGCTGGAGCCACTAAAGGAACCACTCAAGTGCTTCAGCAGCCAAGGAAAACTCTGCAACACACCTTTAAGTCTTATTTATCTTACAGGGATATGAGTCCAGCCGTAAAGCTGCATGGCTTTCTGCAGTGCCTAAGTATAATTCCAAATTCTGGGCTACAAGCTGCTTCCTGTGCTAAGGTGAGGAGGTGTAAAGAAGGGCTCCTGACTGGAAAATGAAAAATAATTTCACAACAAATCATCTCCTAACTTAGCTCAACTCACAGAATCATGCTGTAAAATCAAAACAATGTCCCCTCCTACCCTGAGGCATCATATTTATTTTTAAGACTTTTTTATCGAAAGTGTTGGCACACTCAGAGTTGTTTTAACTTTAAGCTCAACCTCAAACTGGGATTTGAAAGTCAAAATGGATTATTCTTTTTGCCCATCATTGATTGTAGTAATTTTTTTTCCCTCTGATGGATTTGATCCCTGGTGCAACCTCATTTCTTCAAACAAACTAGTTCAGAGTTATTTCCTTTAATGAGCTCCCTCTTACACAATTAACTAGAGCACAGAAAGAATCTGTGAGCTGGTCATTGTTCATATTACTAAATGTCTATTTAAATACTGAACTAAACTTAAAAAAAATATGGATTATCTGCTTTAGATATTTTCAAATAAAAGAGTGATGCCCTACTGCAGTATTTGTGTTATACAAGCTTAAATTATTGCAGCACATGTGGCAGTGACAAAGCCAAGCACAAGGAATGTTTTTACTTTAAACTATACCTCTGTAATGAATTAACACAATTTCCTTTTGCTAAGCCTGGGGTCTGAGTCTTGCTTTAGAGATTATTTCTCTTTTGCTGTTGATGTCATTTAAAAGGCTGGCACTCTTGTTTCTTGAGAAAAAGAAGGAAACAGTTTCTTTGATTGTTCTCCAAGTATAATTTTCTGGCCTGCCAACATTTAAGACAGGATATTTTCTTACACCTACTTTTTCCTCTGGCCCCAATCTTATGTCTGTGTACTTACCCACACAGTGTCCCCTCATCCTTTCTATTTTTCTTACTATTTCTCTTCCACATACTTTAACAAGTCCAAAAAGCCCAGTCTGTGCCCAGGTTCGAAGGCTGTGTTTGGCAGTTGTGTATCCAATCACTTTATCACTGTTAAACTCTTACAGAGTGAAGCATGGGATAACCTCAATGGTGTGAGCTAACAATTATCATCCTAAACCCCAGCCATTTGGACACTGCCAGTTCACTTTACTAAAGGTATGAGTTCTTCTACACCTGCCTGCTTTTTGTGCAGATCATCTTCCACTCTGAATCAAGACAACAGTGGCCATCTGCCAGCTTTCAGGCACTGGCATTATCATTGTTTTGAAGCAAGAGGAGACTTCAAACTACCCCAAGGAAACTCTAATATTTCAAATGCATCAGTCTTTACAGGAAGTCTGTCATCAGTCACTATTCATTTATCCTAATGATCGCTAATCTTATCCATCAAACAAAAGTGTACAAATTGCAGTTCGTGTTCCTTTACTTTTAAGAGCCTAACAAAGTTAATATTTCATTTGGGTAGAGACAGGCAAATATTTATTCTTCATTATTTTGTTAACCTCCAGAGAGCTCTTAAGGAGAGTCTTTGTGCAGAAGACCTTTCCTTAGGAGTTCTAATGAATCTGGATTTTCATGGATCAGAATCTGAGTCCACTCCTCATTTCAGGACTGGAGTTCCATGAACACCTGGTCCCCAGTGCTGCAGGTCACTGCTCCACCACAAATTTCTCAGCCCAAGAGGCAACATGCTCAACACCAAAGAGTATCAAAAGCAGCCACAGTCAGCAAGTGACAGAGCTTCAGCAGCTCAATAACAAACTTCAGGGATCATTTGTCCTGTTATAAATATTTCAAGCAAGGACTGGTTTCTAATGAAATTGAGAGACAAAGCAGTTTGAAGTTTGGGAGTGAGTGGAATGCTGGCAGGACATGAGGTACCTGATAGCTGTGATATTTCTGTGTGCACTGACTCCATTTGGCACCATCAGGCACCAACACAGCCTCCTCAGCATTCCTTTCTTCAAAGAGTGAATTTCCCAATTCTCACTGTGTCTTCCCTTTCAACTCAAGGGAGATTGGAAAAGACAAATGATTAAACAATATAGTGACAAGAAACATGGTTATAAATGACAACCTTATAGCTCGGGATTATCTGTTAAATAATGAGAGACAAGTACTACCTATGACACCTGGGTATAGCACTCGGGTTGGGGTTTCACTCTTAAAAGATTTAACAAATAGAGATGAGAGACTCTGGAGATTCATAGCATGTTAAAACATGTCAGCCTCCTGCACAATTTAAATACTTGTTTACATTGCTTTGTAGCCAACAACCAAAGAGCATTTCTCAAAATATTATATAAATTATATCGAATTAGCTCTTCAGGTCAATAAATTTCACTGCTCTTTAATTCATAGCTGCCAAAGTCTTTAAATACAATTCAAATTGTGTGATAAAATTTAATATTTAAATGACACCCATCTCTCTTGAAGGCCTGTTCAGAGAAAGCAGTGATCCCCTTGCACAGGGAGATTGTGCACATCTCTGCCAGGGATAAATTGTACACTGGAGCCTTCCACTGATTTGGGTGAGAAACCAATTCCCTAACTTAGACAAGACTTAGAATGAGAACTGGAAAATTGTTTGCAAATTTCTGGAGATCAGCCTCTGAACCACACAGTCTCCTTTCCTTTTCTCTCCTGTTGCTTTACTTTTGGAGCTTTTTCCTGCAGTAAGGCTTTGAGGTTTTATTACTTTTTTTAAGAATGTCATAAAATCCCGAGAACAGAAACCTTATTTATATATATATATATATATTTAATAATCACAACAAAGGCCATTTTATCCATTCTCCAACAAACAGCAGTACTGAAGACATTGTCATGTATCAACCTCTAATTTGAATCTCAATTTTTACAAGAAAATCCATGATTATTGCTGAGATGCAGTACACAGCTTTACTTATTTATGATTCTCTCTGGAAAAACTACACCAGCTGCAGACACAATAACTTCAGCTGGCAGCAAATACCTTGCTATTTGTGCACTTTACCTTCACCTTGGTGATTCACACACCCTCATTAGCTCTTGCAAAGTTTGCAAGCCTCACTTGTGAACTGTTACTGTCAGGATGAGAAGCAAATTTTATGACTGCTTAAAAACCTCCCACAAAAATCCCTTAAAACAAATGAAAGAACTCTCCTAAAACATATACGGCCAAAATTAAATAGGAGAGGAGAGTTTGATGACAAAATTAAATAGGAGAGTCAGTTTTATAACAAATGTAGGCAACTCCTGCCATGGGCAGGGACATCTTCCACTATTCCAGGGTGCTCCAATGGTAATATATATGTTCATAAACTTATATATCCATCCATACATATATGTATATATATGGGTATATATGTGTTTATATATATATACACACACACACACACACACATTCCTGCATATCTACACTCAAGCTACTATTAAAACAAACTTTAAGGAATTTAGAGATTTTAGAGGAGCTAAGATTTTAGTTAGAGTTATGCTTTATTGGAGTTAATTAAAATAAATGGGTAGGCCTTGATGAAGTTAAGAGTAAGTAGTTAACTAATAATTGATTGCTTGTCAACACAGTGTTTGGTTAGCTGGGTTTATAATGAAGAATATAGAAACTGATCAATAGTTTTTAAGAACATAGGACAATTGTGGCCTCCTGAAACCAGTTGAAGAAGGGAATGGGAGCTCTACCAAGGGCTCATTTGTCATATTTGCATTGAGAAGGCAGAAAGGTCAGAATGAGGAAGACTTCATTGACTTCCTCATTTTGGGACCCCTCCCGATTTCAAGGAACAAACTGCACATGCTTAATAACTTTTGAACTAATTACCATACGAAGCGGGGAATGGGATGTACCAAGGTTATGAACATGCATTTGTATTTTGGGTATTCAATACTTGCAAAAATAAAAGGACTCTGTAATCACCTGTAAATGGAGGCGTGTATTTGGGAGCTATCCCCCACGCTGCCCAGTGTTGCAATAAACATCCTTTAAACTGTTGGAGAGTTTTTGTCTGTCACACTTGGATATCGGTACTAGATCAATATCCTTATTTATTAAATAAATCACTATCACTGCTCACATATTCTCTGCAAAGCTACTTTTGCAACACTTTGGTTTCTTACACCGTGCTTTTCCTCTATGTGAGTACAAACTTTGCTTTGAAAACAAATCAGTTTTAATCATTGAAAAGCATGAAGTTTTCAATAACTGTGCTGCTGTTAATGCCACATCACTCACACACACCATAGGAACTAAACACATTATTGATGGGATAGAAAACACTCAAATGTGCAACTGCTTGAATGTATTCATACATGTATTTTCTCAGTACCTTATTCTCAGCCTGACCTCCATCTTGAACTCAAGATGGCATCAAAATTTAAAAGAAAAATTATCTTTTAAACCATTAGAATAGGGAAAGTCCATAACTGTCTTGTGGGCCATTTTGGAAAATAGTGTCTAATAGTAGTGAATAAAATAGAAAATTTGGGGAAAGAAGTGGCTCAAAATTACAGTGTCTTTTATAACATGTAACAAAAAGAGAAGTTGCTAGATTTTGCAATATTTGAAATATTTTCCTTTGACTGATTTTACAGAATCACAGAATTAGCAAGGTTAGAAAAGACCTTGCAGATCATCAAGTCCAACCTGGCCTAACACCACCTTATCAACTAAACCATTCCACACCCAGTCTGTTATTATACAGCAATTTCTCAACATTGGCAGAAGCATTTTAAAATATAATTCCATTAAAAATAGGTTTCATATTTAACTTTCAAAATATACCTGAGAAGACACCTGTTATAATTTATAGCATAAATTCAGCAGTAATTTCCACAAAGAAAAAATCCTATAATTAAGCAATTAGGGTTATAAATAGGTATTTCACACCTGCAACTCAATCAATTTATAAGAAATTCTCATCTGAGAATAGGAGGTGGAGCATAATGTGGACAAACACCTGAAATATGCTCAGAAAAATCTCTGCTGCTTCTAACCCAATGAATTTTCCAGCAGCCAAAGGCTCAGAAAGTGTCCCTGAGAGGCTGCATAGTCTCTGTGACAAGGGCTTTTTGTCCCTGCTGTCTCCTGGCACTTTCTGAACTTCACTGGAACCGAGCAGGGGCAGGAGAGAGAGGATCCCAACAGTTAAAGTAAAGTAAGCATATCAAAATACACGCACCGGGCTGATTATTTGAGTTTTGACAGGCTGCTAAACGGCAACTCAGAGTGAAGAGCTGCAAACATCCCACAATTAATTCCCTTGCTATGCACTGGAGCCTGCAGAGGAACTGCTGACAGCACAAAATTCGCGTTCCAGTGCTTCTCCCGCCTCTCTCAATTTACAGGAGAATAGGAAATCATGAACAATTGATACACTCTGTTAGCTCCTATCATGGAGGGTGAGCTCACATGTAGCCTTAGGGGTATCTTACACAGTTTAATGCTGAAAATAAAAGGTAATGTTCTTGGCAAAGAGCTGGGGGGATTAAATTTGGAAGGCTCGAAGCAGCTTTGAATTGTAGTCAATAAAAAAGAACCAAATAGTAATTTTGTAATTTAACTGTGCTGGTTATGCCCAATGAGTCAGACACTTGTGAAATAAACCATGTAAATAGAAAAATGGCTTAACTCTTTCTGCAGTGGCCCTGTATTTTTTCCCTTCTTTTTCCCACCTTCCTCTCCCTGTTGCTCCCTTGGTTAAATACTGTATGGTTACTTTCTCCAGCGTACTCTCTTGGGACAGCTCATCATTCAAAGAGAAACTCTGCCTTTTTGAAATAGCTTTTGGGTTGTTTGTTTAAAATTTGTTCTGTGCTGTGGACAGGATGACCGTGCTCGCAGAGCTTGTAAAGGTAAATGCCCAGAGACTGCTCTGAGCAAATGAACTGGGTAGCTCAGAGCTCTTCTACTCTATTGGAAACTCCACACTTGGGGTGACTCCTCTTCAGAACGGTGACTTCTCTGCACCTGATGTGTGCAGCCCTAAATCAGCCAGGGATAAAGAGCATTTTACATCACATGGTGCTCACTTTCTTTGTTTCTGGTGAGCTTTACAGAGCTGACCTGGACATGGGCCCCCACCAATTCCTCCAGCTCTTTGGCCACCCTGGTGATGAACGACACAGCCCTGCTGCTCCACATGTAGGAAAATGACATAAAATGTATTTTTTTTTTAATTTTGTTTTGGTAACTTTAGTCAGTCTTGTTCACCTTTGGGGGAAAGGCATTGAAGTTTCTTTTTAAGGACTGTTTCATCACTCAAGGAGTGGTGAGCTGACATCTCAACAGAGTGGGAGTAGCACAGAAGACAGACAAAAGATAACAACCATCAACCCCAAACATCATCCCTGGCATGGTCAGAGACACCTGGTCTGGAAAGGAGAGACGAGAGAACCAAGGAAGGAGAACATTAGCATTGGAGGTGAAGAAATCCATTACCAAGAGGAAACCAAACACTGAGAACTGTGTAAATTGGGACCAATGAACATTGAACCATTAATTTCTATTTTGACTGTATAAAGTTTGGGAGAAATCTAGTAAAATTCGTGTGTCATGGAATGATTTTCTCTGCACAACCCATGGATGAAATAATTTCTGTTGCGCATCCTGGTGGGATTAAAGTAATGCCTTGATTCTCTAACACTAAAAATGGTGTTGGATGATGGAGGGCTTTTGTTTTTCCTGCAGTTTTGGTGACACAGAGGGATTCATTCTGATCACCAACAGGTTGGCAGAGCCTGTTGTGAAGTGCCAGAGCCCCTGGGATCTGAGCCTGTGAGCCCAGAGCAGCCACCAGGGCTGTGCCAGCCCCAGCCCCAACTCCCTGCATCAATGACACTGAAAATCCTCCTGGTCCAGCATTCAGGCAGCTCCACTGTCTGACCCCATCATTAATCCCTACATGAGCCATTTGCCTGCCACCACTTAAATTTAACACTTCTACAATTAAAACAGGAATTACTTTGGTTTCCATAATGCAACTACACCAGATAGACATTATTACCACTTCCTTAATTGCAATAATTTTTATGATTTCTCAACCATGAAATTTATTTTAAAGACTCCAAGCAGTTCTAAGTAGAGGTAAAACTAAATTGTTTTTTTTAAAAAGTACCCTTATAATAACCTCATACTAGTAAATTATTCAGATTATGATTGCACTGATTTAATAAGGTCATAACCACATACAGACTCATTTAGAAAATTATGGAACACTACAAAAAACGAGGTCATTCACCACTGTTTCAGTGGTTGAAACACTGCCTTTCAAAACACAACCTTTACACTCTAGATTTTTTGGCAATTTCTTAAGAGTAGCTTGACCGTAGTGGGAAAAAAAAAATTAAATGTATCACAAAAGAGAAGGAATCTGGAAACAAAAGGTATCCTAAAAACAAAACAAAAAAAACCCCTAACACAAAACCCCTCCACATATGTTTTTACTGGTGAAATTCCTAAAAATCAGCAGTGTTCTGTATTTTTTTAAAAAATACATTAAAGTATACAAACTAAATACATACAAGCACAATGTTCTAAAATCTCTCTGTTTTGGAAGGAAAGAGTTAAGACTTCAGAATTAATAATTCTCAGAAATTTCAACAGGGGCATCCTCAAATCTTCAGAAAACAAATTAAATCAAGCAATCATGATAGAAGAATAACTTGATCATCCTCAGTGCTCTCAATCTAGAGATATTCAACAATAGGATTTATCCATTTTGAATCCATCTTAATTCTCAGGGGGCAATTACCACCCCTGATTCTAGAAGTTAAAAAAATGCATTTAATTCTGAAAGTCCATTCATGAAAATTATACATGTATACAAAATTTACATTTATAAAATGGTGGGCACATACAAGAGACCAAGAAAGTTCCTTTTTTCTCCAGCTGATTACCTTCAGTACCCTTGTTGTGCTTAAAAATGAAAGCAGTGAGTGATTTATTTACTTGGTTGCTAGAAAACATTGCAGAATGTTTTTTTTTCTAAGATTTGCCATCCACATTTTGGTTTCATTTAGCAGTTTTAAAGATACTGTTATACATTCTACCCTTTTGGCTGTGTCTTTGGTTTTGTTTGGGTTTTTTCCCCCCAGTCCTTTTACTAGAATTTTCTATGCTTCAAGTGGAAAAAACAGGTATCTGAACATGATGGTCTTAATCTACTTCATCCATTTTAAACCTTTTGCCCCTTCCACTGAAGTGAGTGACCCTGTAGCTCCCTCCAGTTCTGAACTAGCAGCAAATGTCATTACCTTTCAATAAATCCTTTTTCCCATAGGTCACTTCTATTTGAAATGAACACAATCAGTCCCTGGTATAAATTCCTGTCATATTCCACTGGCCTCTGATGCAGAGACAGACATAAGAAAGAAAGATATCAAGTTCCACCCTCTGTACCAAGGACTTGAGGCACAATAAGGAAAAGAGAAAACAAGGTTAATCTGCAAGGGAAAAGAACAGTAGTGTAGGAGAGCTGTGTGGTGCAAAGAAAAGCACCACGGTGTGATAGGAGGGGAAGGAGCAGCAGATTAAAAAAGCAGAGAATAGTCCAGGATGATGTGGAAATTCTTAAGGACCCTTATGAATCATGTATGGAAGGGCCAGTCAGGACTGCACAGACTCCCACAGAATCCCATGGCTGGAGATGCTTTCAGGGAGGGGGGACAGCAGGGCTGGCCTGGCTGGGCACTCTGAGAACACCATCAGCTGCTTTCTTAAAGAATTCTGCTTGCAAATGTTCTCCTTTGCCATGTCTGGCACACAGGGACCCTGGAGACACTGTCACCAATGTCCTGCCCAGCATCACCACACAGGACCTCCAGGAAATCTCAGAGAAAGAGGGTTTGGAGGAACAAAAATGAAATTAAGTAAAGTCACTTGACTAACCTTAATATAACTTTGCTATTATTCAATATTCTAAATAGTAGTCATAATAAAGGCATTTATTTGCACTTTTTGCATGCCCCCACCCACTCCCAGTGTTAATCTGAATTTAGCTCCACTAGTGCAATGCCATAGGGGAGCAAAGTCTTGGGAGGAGCAGTGCTCTGAAGCTGTACAATAGGTTAATTCAAACATTCTTGGGTGAAAATCACCAAAGAAAGAGCAACCTGCCCTTTGCTGCTCCAGGGGCAGCCTGCCCAAAGTTATGACAGGTCAACAGCACGAACCTTCTGTGGGGCTTAATCCACTTTTGAACAAAATGAGCTATTTCTTGTCAAAGACAATCCTTCTCATGCAACCCTATCACTCTAAGGGCGTTGTATTGCAGAGGCACTTCAGTTAAGAAGCTGTAATTAGGAAAGTTGTTTTTTTTTTGCTCCTATTCCTAACCAAAACAGGTTGTATGCAGAAACTGGGTATAAACAGGGCCTTGTAAAAACTATTGTCCTTACACAAACTTGATAAAACTTTGGATTTTTTTTTTTTTTCTGAAGAGAGGAAGAAGGGAGAATTGAGCCAGAAAACATAAAAGATTACGGACTGAAAAATAAGTGAATACTTTGCAGTAAATCTTGGAGGAAGTGTTTACTCCATCACAGCAAAGATCTATGCCATGTCCTCATATTTATGCATAAAAAGTTGTATAATTTGAGGAGCATCAGATCTACTAAGCAAATCTTATAGGATGCAAGCACTCGTATTTTTTCTCAGACATCTGAGACAGAAATAGTGCAGCCCTCCCTTGGGTACTACATGATGATTTAAACTTCTCTGTACCTGAATCACTTGAGCCATAAATAATATTTGCTTAGTCCTTAGAGGAGTGCTGCCTCATTAAATAAGGACATTATAATTATTATGATCAGTTGTTTGAAGAAGTGATCAAAGAATTACCAGCAATCAGCAAATCCTTCTAGACTGGAAATGAAGAGAGACTTGCACAGTGACACCAGGAAATCATTCCCAGAGAAAGAAAACAGAGCAAGCTCTTGATTCATCATCTCAGAGTGGGTAGATAAAGCAACTGAGAAGAAATGTTTTGGGGCAAGCAGAATTCTTGCATTCTTCACCTATGGATGTATTTTCCTAGAACTTAGAGGAGCCTTATACCTCTCCAAGTTCCTCTCTCCCTTCACAACATAGCTGGAGAATAATTACTGCTTGCTCTGAGTGCACCTGTGGGCTGGAGGGTGCAATCCAAGCTCCTTATGGCAGCCACAAGTGGTACAATTCCTGATTTACAAATATATCCTATTCATTGGCTCTAAATCAGTTTCAGTAGAGGCTGAAAAGGTTCATTTACAGTTATATATATTTGTATGTACACAAAGAAGGTGATTTCTGAAACTGACTATCACTGCATCCCATCATTCCCTATTACCACAAGCTCAAGACATTCCTCTCTCACTCCCCCATGTTTTACCCTCCTCCTTCAAACTCTATTTTTGACATTTCCTCTGGTGTACAAGAACACTTTTTCTTCTTGCCTGAAAAGCAGTTTGTTTGTTTGTTTTTGTTTTCGTTTCATGTGGTCTTTGGCCATGAAATTAAGAAGAAATACACTGAAGAAAATAACAGCCCTTGGCTGTTCACTAGCAGAGCATGCAAGTTCTCTTTACTGCTGCACACCATGTGCTTTGCCAGCTGATAAATCTATACAAGAGGAAATGAAGTTTTAGTTTAGATTGAAAAGGCTAGATTTTGCTAACTAAAGCCTCCAGTCTGTTAAAGGCAAATAAATTGTAAGGATTTGGGTCCAGTTTCACAGAAATGGGTTTCAAAGGCTAAGAAGTCTTAATTAAATACACGAAAGAGAAAGCATTTAATTCTGAAAAGGGCGATTTTTAAATAATTTCTTATTTACTAGCAGCATACAAAACTAAAACCCATTTATCTCACATTCAAAGCAATCCTATTTCCAACTGACTTTTAAGAAGTATCAGCAAAATTTCTGCCTTTTTATCATATTACAATTAGTCAGTCCTTTGCACTGCTATAGAATATGTGAACTCATACTAAGTTGACTACATTGATTAATTTTAAAAAAAGGAAAACAAATCAAATAAGGAAATTTAATATAGTTATAACTACTGATAGCATAAAATTCTTCTCAAGAACAGGTTTGGTTATCTGAGGTTTATTTATAAAATAATAAAGAAGCAAAACCAACAAACACAAAACAAACACCCCCCCCCCCCCCAAATTTAAACAAAAACAAAATAAACAGCAAAAGACACAAATAAACTAACAAAAAAAAGCCAAACCCAAACCAAAAACAAGCAACCAGAAAATGAAACTTTTGTGAAAAACTGGCACTAAGGGTAGCAATCGATCTGATTGCAGCATTAGCAACAGATGTCAAACAGAGTCTATTCAGCTCAGCTTCAAAAAAATGCATGTGCTGGTGCTTGCAGGAGCAGGCAACAGGGGTAGGTTGATTCTGGCTGTGAACAATGGCTGGGGAGTGCTGGAAAACCACCCCACAATGTGGGTTTAATGTAAGACACATCTGTGGGTGTGCCCTGTAAGCATTTGTGTACAAATATTAAGGTATTTTCCTATACAGACATCAGAAGGTTACTGCAAAGTATGGTTAAAAAAACCAAAAACAAACAAAAAGAAATCCCAGAAAACTTTCTCATGGTTCACTTTAAACACTTCCCCCTCATCCACAGGAATCTTAAATACCCAAAACTCAAAACTGAGTCAGTGATGCTTCCAGGACCTAGGGAAAGCAGGTCATTATTTCTGGTGTTCAAAGGTGGATTCTGGGAGCACAGTGAGAGATATCCAGGTGAGAGAGCTGTAATTTTTAATGTGCACCATAAAGCCCAGACCATCTTTAAGACAGGCAGGCTGCCATTTCTAAACTCCAGGATTCAAGCATCAAAAAAGAAAGAACACTATGGAAACAGACCCCCAGCCTTCAGTTGATGTATTTAACACCAGTAATTACAGACACAAAATTCAAAGTTCTGTTATTTCTGTGCTGCATCTTTACCTGCACTTAAAGGCATTAACAAACCACTGCAGAACTCATGACTGAGCACAAAATAAATAACAAAAAACGTCACTTCCCTGCTCCAAGTCATCAAGTGTTCACCTGTGTATTCCTCCAGGAATGGCTTTAAGCAGACCATACTAATCTAAATCCCTCCAGGAGATGGGATGGATTGTACAAGCTAGCACACAGATTCCAGAGCCTGGGAACTGCTCCTCCAGAGACAGGAGACACTCATCATATGAACCACAGCCATCAAATCAGCAAAGCATTCGGCCTCTGCCACCCTCTGACCTCGGGGTCTCTGCCTTCCTGTAACAATCCCGAAGCCACAGGCATTAACCAATCCTTGATATTTCCCTGTATCCAGCCCCAAAGCCTGGACTCATTCTTCGTTTGCCAATAAGATGGGTGGCATTAAAAACAAAAGCCAAGACAGAGAGGAGATAGTTGACTGCTCCCTGCATCAGTTATTTTGGAGAATCAAGTTGAGGGCTGCAAACCTTTTGTCTCAGGTGAAAGGTTTTTTTTTTTAAAGTTACCAGGAGGTACCTGAAACTGCAGGATTAGAGCAGGGGTCAGCAGTGTCACTCATCCCACACACATGCAGGCAAGGCAGGGACTGTTTAGGGACTGGGAGACAATTAAACATGGGGGAACAAACTGCCACAAATGAAGCCATGGCTCCTTTCAACAGCTAAATTAATTCATTGGCTTGCCTGCTCCAATAAAAGCAAATAATGCTTGAAATAAAGTCCTTTGACACCTCTGCCCTGCTGCTCTAAGAAGGCAGAACTTAGGAACTGTAATGGAATATTACACTGCCCACACAATATTTTCCTTGGGAAGGGGGTGTGTGAAATGTCTTGCAAGAACTACAAGTTCTTAGCTTATTATTAGATTGCAATAACTGATGGGGAGAAAAACTTCAGAAAGTTTGAGGGGCATCTTAGCCTGTTACTTTCTGAGGAAACACGAGCTAAATGAATGTTAATAACTCTAATCTTGGGAGAAGACTCAAGCTAAGGTTCCTGAGATAAATCCAGTTGAACCAAGAGGGATTGAATGTGATCCCTTGTGCCCTGCAGGGAACAAGTGACACAACACCAGCCTGATTTAGGGGAGGCAGTGAGGAAGAAAGAAGCAAAATGCATTTTTTAAGTTTTGACCATACCAGAAATACAAAAAGTAAGTCTAATTAAAAAATGGATAAATGCATTAAAGAAGCAGACACTGGAAAGTTCTGCTTCACACAATGAAGGTTTTGCTCAGCTGATCAGGCACCAAGCCCTGTGTGAGAATACAGAACAGCAGAGAAATGCACCTACTAAATGTGTGTCCTTCCTCCCAAAGAAAAACAGGCCATTTCGTACTCACCAAGGATAAGAATAAAATGAAAACTAAGTTTTAAAAGCCTGCTTGGTGTCATACATTTATGCAGCTATTAATTGTTGGGAAGTGATGATTTCATGTCAACTCCACTGCCATTTTCTAATTTTTTTTTAATGCCTTTAAATTTTGCTTACAGATCAGAGGAAACACGCAATAATGGTTTGCTAAATAATAAATGACTAATTTTTAATAGTTTCTGACAAATCAACGTGTGGGTGGAAGATGGGTCTATTAGGTTATAATTCAGTACTGTTAATTTAGGTAGGGATGCTGCAGGAACAGCATCAAACAGAATTTGAATATCAAATTAGTGAATTAAAAAATGAGGCCCAATAGACTGCTACAAAATATTTCAGAGCTGTAATGATGGCAGTTCTTGTTCTATTTGCTACACCTTCACACTAGATCTGGGCATTTCAATGTAATTTAACCAGTTTTATTCATAGTTGATAACTTTGAATCATTTTTAGAAGGACTTGATTGTTTCCTCTGAAAAGACTGTAAGGAATAAATTAATGCTACCCCATGGTGTCCAGATTTGTGAATGCCACGTTGATAAGCTTGCTCTAAAAGGCAAAATCTCTTATTGCAACCTGAATGAGAAAAACCAGGAGGAAGGAAAACAATACATTTTACATGTAATTTGTATGATAGCCAAAATGCTGCTTAAGGGAAGCAAGGGAAAGCCAAAATATTTCTGATATTCTATTGAAACCTGTGCATGACACAGAGCCCAGAGTTGAGCACTAATTCAGGGTTTGAAGAGAGAGAGCCTCTTTGCTGCTAAATAAGTTACCACTGTCAACCCCAACAGAACGTGCCCCAGACTCGAGCATCTTTTTGCTTCATTTCCTTCTTCATTTCATGAGCAGGCACTGCTGATGCTCTCATGCAGCTTGTGCAGTGGGTCTAATTAAAATCCTTTTAGTCTCATAGTGAAGTGAGTGGAAAATGGAATAAAATTATAGCAGAGTTTTAAGGTTTTGACACTGGAGGAGAAGTCAGGCAAAGTAGAGCTAGAAACATACACACTACAGGCTTGTGCTTTTCATGCTGAAATGCAGACCACAGAACAAGATTTTACTTCCAAATTTTCTGTGGTTTTTTTTCATCAGATTTCTTATTGCATCTTACAGGATTATCTAAAATCCTCTCATTTGGAGCACTTCACATGCTCTTTCAAATGAACAAAATTATTTTCTAGAGAACAGACAACGCCTTTTTCAAAACATATCCAAGAGATTTCTTATAGAAACCCCACATATTTAATGTACAAGGGCATTACATACAGATAGTCCATGTTGCTACAATATATTCCCAAAAATTTTAGCCAATTGTTACTGTCAGTGGGCATAACTCTGCACCAAACCCAAAGCCATGCAAACAAACACTGCTTCACACTGTATCTTTGATTATGCAATACCACATACCTTGAAACTATTAGATTTGAGCTGTCCTACAGCTAATAAAACACCCAAAGCAATGCAGCAGGTTACATTTAGGTCATTATTAGAGCTCAACTAAACATCATTAGGACACTATTTCATTCTTTGGCACAAAATCTATGCGCTGGAGCAAAACTGCTTGAGCTGGTCTCCTTTCCCCTGGTCCCTTTTCTGTATCCTGCCATAGAAAGCAGCATTCCCATGCTCTGGTGAGTCTGGAAACAAGAACATACCAGTGGATGCTGCATTCTTGGGAAGAGTGAAGCTCACAAGAAGCTTTTATTAGCACAAACTGTTGGTAATGACATTAAATGAGAAGAAGTTTAGCTTGCAGCTGCGCTGATTACAGAACAGCAGAGCTCTGTGGTGTGAAAGCAAAGCTCTCCCAGGTGTGTCTGCTGTTATGGCAAACCCAGATCATTCCTAAATTGAAGGGATCGCTGATAAACCTGCACAGCAATGAGAAGGACACATTTTATTTAGGTAAAGAATGCAAGTTGCTTGCTTTTGGAAAAGGTTTCGTTTTCAGCCAACAGAATAAGCAAGCACTGAGAATGTTGTGCAAGATATGCAAACCCTCAGCAGAAACCTCCTACAGTGAACCTGAAATCCAGATTAGCTGTTCTTTTGTGGAAAGCACAGGGAAAATACAGATTATTTCCAGAGACACATACAACTGGGGTTTTCCAATAACTCCCAGAGGTGCAGGTAACGTGAAATTCTTGCACAGCTCCGTGCTCCCAGCACTGCTGCTTTGCCTGTTTAGTGCAGTCAGTTCTACTCTCAAACATTCCCTCTGCAGAGAAGCAGACATTTCTTCATTTGGTTTTATATCCCACAATCAAAGTGGATGGATTAACATGGAAGTGGTGAATATTTACTCCCAGAACACTGGAAGTTTTGTCCCTATTAATATGTGTTATCTGAGTGCCTTAGGCTCTGGCTTCACACAACAGAGCAGACATGAAAGCCATTGCTCCCAGCAAAGTGCTGTCTCCTATTATCTGCAGCACGAAGTGGATTGCTGCTGTTGTGCACGTGAGTTCCACCTTCTCCAGCCCTGAGACACACTGCTACACTGCACTGATACTTCTGACAGAGGAATAAATTCAGAGATTGCAATTGAATAAAAACAGTAATTTCAATGGAATAAATAAAGCAATTTCAATGGAATAAATACAGCAATTTCAACGGAATAAATACAGCAATTTCAATTAGCCTTCCCTCACACACTCTGCATTTTGGGACACAGCATTAATAGATGTGAACATCAACATCATGAGGCTTGCAGGAAGTGGAATGGCTAAAGCACCACATCCATTGGCCAGGAAAAGAAGTAACAGGGGAATATTACAAGGGTGAGACAACCAAGTGTGCAATGTACAGATTAGTGGCATGTTATCACTCAACAAAAAAATGCACTATTTGGACAGTAATTAATATCTGATCTGAGCTCCAATCTTCCTCTAATATGTGGAAGATCAAATCCAAATAGTATGTTTTCTTGACATGAGCATTTTAATTAGATTAAACTTCCAATTAATATATATAATGTCTGAGGCTGCTAAATAAAATCCAGGCTTTTCTGATGGGAGTTTTGAGGAACAAAGCATACAAGTGATTTTTGTGACAGTGACTAACCAGCACAGTCAGGTTTAGAACATCTGCCCTCAGAGCTTTCACAGGAACCCAAGAATGACAGGTCCAAACCATCTGCTCTGACATCCAGAACACCCTTAAATGCCATTAAATCAGTCCTAACATCCTTTTGAGAAGGCAGGAGAAGAGGTGGAAGTAAAAAGGCAGATACCAGAGCAGGGCAAGTAACAAATATCACTCCCGAAAGGCAGGGAGATGATTATATGATACTCAAATTGTTTCCTTTGCTGCAGACAAGACCCAAAGAGAGGTCCCAGAGGATCTGAAGAAAAAAAAATAAAAATCTTTTCCTGTATTTGGTCAGCTGTTCCTGACACTGGTGTGTGAACCAAACACAGCAGCAAGACACCAGAGCTCTTTTCACCCTCACCTATTTCTGGCTGGGTCTGTGCTTTGATGCTTCAGAGAGAATAAAAAGCAACAAGGCCCCTTGTGCTTACTGAACCAATGCAATGGAAAACCACATTTCATATGAAGAGATAAGTGCCCTTTGTGCATGCCTGGGAAATGCCTTCATGCAGAGCAGCAAATGGGCATGGGGAGCAGCGCAAGGTCCCAGAGCCAGTGGAAGGAAGGACTGGAAGGAGGAGGCAGATCCTGAGATTTTAGGGCCAGAGGAGTCTGGCTCAGACTGTTCTGGCCCTAAAATGTGAGGATCTGACCTGTGGGGCCAGGACAGGACAGCAATTGTCACCTCCTGGACACGTCCTGCAGCCGTGGAACTCCTCAAGGTCTGTGAGACCAAACCCAACGTGGAGTTCATCCCTTGCTCCTGAAGAACAAGGCTTTCCCACCTGTTCTGCTGTGATCCTGATACGGTGAAAGCATTTTTTGATTTAGAAAAAACATAACCAAAGATGTCCTTTCTCTGCCCAAGGGGTGGAAGAACAATATTAAAGTGTGCAGGGAGAAAAACATAACCTTGAAAAAAATTAATTCCACATGGAAGCGGAAGGAAAATGATCTGTTCAGTGGGGTTTTACACAGAGCAATGAAATGGAGCTTTCATCACCTAACAGCTGATCAATAAAAGCTTATTTCATGATCATGCACGCTTGCTTTAACTAATCCTTCAGATATTCAAATGTAATTTGTAGCTTTTTATGCAGTTTTCCTCCTTCTAGAAATTTTTATATCCAAATTTTGAGTTTTGATCTTAAAATGAACTCAAGCAATTTCTCTCTGCATCTTGAATTTCTCCTAAACATTAAAAATGTTCATATCAAATCACCTCATACACCCCTACTGATATTAAGCCACTGTATTTCTTGCACAACACTTCAAGGGTTCTCCAGGATTATGGTCCTTGGTGCACATGTGCCATTTTATTGCCTTGCAGAAATATCAACTGCAAATGTAATTATTGAAAAGGAGAAATTTAAAATTAATACAATGTAATACATTCATTAGTTTAAGTAGCTGAATTCAGGGAGCAATGACTCTCAAAAATATTAGAAAAAAACTCTGATCTACAGAAGTTGTAAACATTAATTGGAAATTTTGTTCAACATTTTAAGGCAGATATTTAATCTTTTATGCTAAAGGAAAAAGTAAAAATCTTTCTCAGTAATTTTCTCTTTGAAGAACACAGCAATGACATCAGTTTTATGAGATGCACTACTCAGGGATCCGGTGAACAGTACAGTTTATTTTGAATATGTTTAAAATCTTGGTTTTTGTTTGTTAATATTTACAGATTTTAGCAGTTAATCCTAGGTACTTCCTCAGTCAACATGTTGACTCAGACCTCAGCAATCCCTCCAAAATTCAAAACCTGGAAACATCATTTCCACAATCTGGAGCTTGTTTTATACCTTACTCAAATGTATGAGGTATTGCAGGAAAGGCAGAAATCAGGATCACAATGCAGGGAGCTCATCTCCCTGTTTGTAATACAGAATTTCAATACCTTAGTTCCAGGTCTAGTTAATTAAAGCAGATGGAAAAGATGAATTCTTAGGTTCTTTCCCAAGGTATTTCTATGTAAAAGTCTTGCCTACTTAGACCTGACATTTTCACTAGGCAAAAAATAAAGTACTTTCATTTCCCTTTCATCACCTGGGAATAGAATCACAGAAGTCCTGAGGAATTCAACACAACTCTGAACTCCAACTCATTCCTCTGCACATCACATCAGTCCGGCACCTTCACACAACAAAATAATTTTATTTCATAGCAATGTAGTATTTTCCCTTAGTTTCATGGGAAACTTAGTTTCCCTTAGTTTCTATTCTTAGCTAGCCTTCTGATTAAATCCTTCCTTCTATTCTTTTAGTATAGTTTTAATGCAATATATATATCATAAAATAATAAATCAAGCCTTCTGAAACATGGAGTCAGATCCTCATCTCTTCCCTCTTCCTCGGACCCCTGTGAACACCGTCACACCCCACAACCAATTTAGCAAAACATTGTCCAAGTAAAGCAATATATGCCCCTAGAAGTATAAGAAACTTCACAGCACAAACACTTTCTGAAAGTACTTCAGCAAATCTGCTTGAAAATATGAACAACTTTAGTTAAAAGTAATTCACCACACTTATATATCATTATCAAGAGGCAGCACATCAGCAGTAGGACAGCAAACACACCCTAATCCCAGCTGGGTCATTTTTCCATGTTCTTCTAGAAGTGCAGAAGGAAAGTTGCAGCGATGACATCAGGCCCTAACCCTTTTCCAACCATGGCATTACAAAAGTTTAAGCAGACAATAGAAATAAACAAAAGCTGGCAGGAAGATGAAGGAATTTGGTAACGATAAACAGCCAGAAATAGGGAAACCTACTTGGATCTGTGAAGTCATTATAATAATTTGTTTAGAAAGCAGTGAAAAAAAAAATCCCCAGTACATAGTTTGGAAAGTGCTGGATCCATTTGCAAGTGCTGAGAGCACAGCAACCTCAGAGACTCGGGGACATTTGTATTAAACAAGAGACACACAATTAAGCTGCATCTCAAGCTAAAACCCTGAGGGCTCCACATTTCATTCCAGTCAACCACTGCTGCTTTTTGGCACTATTTTCTTTGCAAATATGAGTAATGTGGGCCCTTTAGTCACTATTAAGCAGTAATCTGGGGAAATCAACCACTTCCAATAATCTTATACTCCAATTTAGGGCACTCTGGAACCACGTAATGAATAATACTGTCGCCAGTTCTCTCCTGTAATGACACATGGCATATGCCTGCTATTCCTCTTTTCAAATCAAATCCAACTGTGTTGCCTTTTTTTCAGAAAATCTTGTTTATTGTGTTCGTTTGAGTTTCTTTCTTCACTCATTTGATGAAGAAGTAAATTTCTGCTTCATAAGCAAGATATTTATTGTTAACCCCAGCATTCAGAAAGCAGCTGATTCCTTCCCAATCAAAAACAAATCATTTTTTCAAGTGAGTAACACCATGTTATGTTACAAGTTACTCCTGACTAATAAAAAATCTATTTTCACTGTAAATTAGAAAGCTGATTAAGGGACCTTCCAATGTTCTTGTCCCTCCTGGATGGATTTTACCTTTTACTCCCACTCAATAATTTGCAAGAATGATTTCCCTGTTGACAGATGCAGCAAAGGTTTTACAGCTAAGCCTGTAGAATGCCAGAATAAAATCAAGCCACTTATTCAATTTCATGTCTTATGACTGGTCTGGGATTTTTTTTTTGTCTTTTTCATAACCATTGGAAAATTCTAGTCAATAACATACATTGGAACAATGTTCCAAGGAATACAGTAAATTCCAATCTGTGCTGAGTAGGAAAGAAAACAACAGCTTGCAACAAAGAAGTCTTTGAAAGATGTGCAAAGATTTTTAAGAAGAAAAGTCTCAGAGATGAAGATAGAAACTTTTTGATACTTCTGCTTTTATAACTTGAAAATTCAACCTTTACCTTACTTGTAGAAGATGGATTGAAAATATACTTTACCAAAACATTGCATTTCTGCTTCTCAAGTAATCTAAGGCAATGTGAAATATACTGCCCTTTATCAGAAATATCCTCAAATTATTCTGGTACTTGTGCAGAAGCATCATTTCAAAGTTATAGATAACTGTGGGGATAATTCTTTATTCTTCCCAGGCAAACACAATCAATTGCATTCCTGAAATTCAATTTAAAAGTAATTTATCTTACATGAATATTCCAAATTCACAAGATTTCGCATAAAGCTATTCCTGTAGCATAGCAAATCTCCAGAAGAAATTGTCATTGAAGTAGAAATGGCCCTGTGCAGAACAGCCTGCAAGGTGTGTGGTGCAGTATTTGTCTTTGCAGTGTTTGTGTGTGCGGGAGCAGGGAGAGCTCTGTGAAGCCTGGTGGGAGTACAACTCACAAGTGAATTTTAAATAAACTATTAGAGAAGCATCTACATAAAAGGCAGCCTTGCAGGTGACTTTTCCAAGCAATTTCCATCACCTCACAGGCACCCTGACTCATTAGTCAGCTCAGAGCTTTCACAGGAGTAAGTGGTGATTTCCCTGCGCTCAGATGATCTCTTGCAGGGAGGGACTGAATGACATTTATGTGCTCTGCTGCTTATTTATTCCTTCTGTCTCATACTTTATGACTATTCAAGAGTTCTATTTACTGTAGGAAAAAATATATTATGGAGATACCTGAAACTAACAGCAGTGAAATGAAATAGAAGGTTGATTCCTTGGTGATCTCACATTTCCAGACACTTTTAGTCTGGTTATATTTACCCAAGGAGGGAACCAGAGAATCAGAGATCATCTCATTTCTCTGAGTAAGCTCTATCACAGCAAAAATCCCCCAAAAAACCAATAAAACATCACACCAGAAAAATACTGTTATAACACCTGCTAAAATGACTGAATTAGTACAAAACCTGTTTTCTGATTATTTTCTTCACAACATCTAATTAGTGGTAGATAAAATAGATTATATAGAACAGTAAAACTTGAATTTAGCCCATAAAAGGAGGCTGAAATATGCCTATATTCAAAATTTGGTAATGTAAAAGTCATGAAGGGATAGGTGGAGGTGGTTACTACATCTTACAGAGTTCAGTTTTTCTCAGAGTACCATTTCTCATTCACAAATTAAACTTAGTGAATATTTTCAGTATTGGAAAACATAATATCCACAATATTTGTTTGCCCTAAATTGCAATCTTTGACTTAGACTAATGCTGTATGAGAGACCTCAAAAAATCATACCAGAAATAAATCAGAACTTGTTTTGCCCCAGCTGCTCACACTGTGACCAGTTTGGGCTGGCTTTCTGTAGTGACAGCACACACCATCCCCAGTGCAGAGTCCTTTCTGTGCATAGAAAAGGGGCAGTCTCATCTCCTCACTGCAGACTATGGTTTAGATGTGCACAAACCCATGGGAGAAAAGAACAAGAGAAATCTGAAATCCATCTGCCTCATGTCACAGTGGAACGCAATATTCTGAGATGAAACGCTCAGGTAGGCTCAAAGGTTTCAAGGATTATTCTAAATATAGGTACAAATTCAACAGAGAATATTGAAAAGCAGATGTTAAAAGCAGGATTTTACCATTCAAAACCCATGTTTTCAATATGGACAAAAAAAGAACACTGTTTGCAAAACCACTCATATAATGGTGCTACAGTTTGCTGCTGTCTATTAAATTCACATGAGCAGAACAGGATCAGAAAGGAAAGCTGAGAGGCAGAGCAGTGAATTCCAGCAGTGAGAATCTCAGCACACACAAATAATAAAACCCCTCAAAATGCTTCTACATGCCCACAACATTCTATATTCTCATCTCCTGGGCTGAAAACTGAGTTAGTAGGATCTATCCAGAAGGATTTTGACTTTGTTATGGGACTTTAAAGCAGGAGTTTGTTTCATTTACTACTAGTTTCTGTCTTGATAGCTGAATTATCCATATTTCCTGAGTGCTACATTTTCATCCTGCAAGGAAAAACACAAAACAACAAAACACTTCTGTAGAGATCTGAGCTAGTGTCTCCTAAGTACATCATTTAATGCAGCTGCATTTTACTAAATGCATTTTTCTTTTGCTTTTATTCTCCATCTTCCACACTGAATTTTCCACAGCTTAGAAAATGGAGCTGATTTAAAACCTTCACTGATGTCCAAGGACCAGGTAAGAAGGTGGCTAAATGTTCAAAATGTGCTCTGCTCATATTGAGACATATTATTTGTATTTACTATGAAAAAAAGAAGATAACAGCCTAAAAATGCAGGTAAACAACACCAATAAACAAGATGTTCCTACAGCTACAGTAGCAATGTTAACATAACAAAAGCCTGCCTATAAAGTGAAAATAAATACCATACAAAAGGCTTCACACAGGCAGACATTCCAGATTAAATTTTTGGACTGTGAACATAATGGACAAGCAGTGGGTCAGGCTGTGATCTCACATGAGCTCAGTTCCTAAGGAAATTAGACAGGAAAAAGAAATACAAGTAGTAAATTCAGAAACATGACCATTGGGTTCTGATTATTCCTAAGACTCGTGCCTATAATTTCTTCAAACTCAGCCATGAATCTCAAAGATGAAAATGCATTCTGACTCCAGAAATCATTTCTAGTCCTGAATGGAAGCACAGAAAGATCCGAGTATGACACAGGATATTCCAGGGTAGACAAGGACAGGTTTACTCTCCATGCCCTAATTTTGTCTTGATGTACTCAGACCATGAATAATGGAGAAGTACAAGGGAAAAGCTCAGAAGTAACTATAGTTTCAGAATCACCTTAAAAATCTGATTTCAGTTGGTGAAAACTACAGAAATCCCTGTACAATTTTACACTTGGAATTAATAATCAAAGTGAGTAGTACAGTAAGAAATAGTTCTGCCCATTTGAAAAGTGGTACCCAAACCCAGACAGTATTTCTCAATCCAGAGGAAACTGAATCTGAAATTACTTATACCTAGGGTTTTCTTCTTGCCTTCTGTTTTCCACAATGCAATTACATTACAGCATTGAAAGCATTCTGTTTTGCACAGGTATTACCATTTTTATTAACCAAAGCAACTATGGGTATGTATCATTTACAATTAGTCCCTCTAAGTGTTTAACTAAATACCTCAGAAATTTTGGAAATTAAAGCAGTAACAAAAACCTATTATTTACTGACATGCTTTAATGGGATTAGAGCCCTCTGTGTTTTATCTTCTGAAATTATTTCACTCTAGTCACTTCAGCTGGTGTGCAATTCTTGACTAAGATGCACAGCCCTATTGTCACTCTGAGCAGTGGCTCTTCACCTCATGATTAATGTCAGCTGCATTCATTGGGTAATATAAAAAATGCAGAAATTTGCAAGCAAATTAATGCCCTACAGAAATCTCAACAAAATTGGACAAGTGCAAAGTTTTCAGGAATAAAGTTGTACTGTAAAAAATGGCATGGAAGTTTATCAATGTCTCCACAGTCAGTCTCCATTCCAGCAATATCAGTGTTTTACATTTTACACCCTTGAAACACGATTTCCAACAAACACCTGACATTTTTCTCTGCTGGGGTTAAAATTGTTATTATTCCACTAGAATTGTTTTTCAAACATTTCCTAAAGTACTGGTTGCATGCAAATCCCAGAACCAGGCCACATCCATTGCCTTCCCAAGGGACAGATCTGGATGTACAGGCACATACAACCAACAAACTGTAAAATTAGCAATGAAATGAAGAAACCCCACAAGACAAATTCTTAGTAGAATTAAGTGCTTTAAAATAAAACTTCCTAAATTGTTTGTATTGCTACACTACTTCTGGATTGATTATTTCACGGAGCCCCAAATGACAGAAAGAACACACTCAAATTAAATCTCTGCAAGAGTCACAATCTCAGTGATATTTGCTGTAATCCAGTAAATTTTCATAATCCTCACTATGAAAAGAACTGATCAAGGAGACCATTTTTTAAAGTTCTAAGTGTACTTAAGCATCTTTCACTTATGCACATTCAGCCTGCTCAGCAAATCACTTCAGCAACTTTTGTGCCTGTATTTTTTAATATCTCTATTTATGATCATAAATGCCATCAGCAAAACTGGGAATTGAAATTACATAGTAAGGGGAAAATAGTCCCTGTTCTATATTTGAAAGATTAAAATTGAATTGCAAAAAAAGTGGCTTAATATTCATAGATGTTGATGTTACTACAAGAAAAACACCCAGTTTATAAAATCTATCCCAAGAGCCATATGCAATTTGTATTGATTTTACTTTCATAAAGTTGCTACCTCTTTATGATGATTTATAAGTAGATGAGTTAAGTATTTTAATACATATATATATCTGTAAACATCTATCCCCACTATTGGCTATAAGGAGGACCACAAAGCTCCTTTTTATGTTTTACAGTAATAAAAGGCCTAGAAAATATAATCTTTTCAGCTATTCACCACACTTTCACATATTATTAGAGCTCTCCTAGAAAGGGCACTGCATGCATCCTGATACAAATACACTTTAAAACAAGCCAAGGCAGCAATGCAGGTCACACATACACACTTATGGATTTAAAATGTGCTCTAAGAAGCTTTCAGAGTGCACAAACTCCAAATATTCCAACACCAATGTAGTTTTAAAGATCTGGTCACCAAGAGCTGGGCTGAGGTATTTGTCTGTGAAACACAAACCATTTTATCTCTCTGAGTAGATTCAAGTTCTTGAAAAAAACGCCATTCCATGCACAACATTTTGAAGTGACAAACTAGGAAAGAAATCTATCAAAACTTCCTTTTAGGATGCATTGATTATTTCAAAAGGAAAATATTTCCTCAAATTCTCTAAGTCGAGCATCTACAAATCACAGAATCTTCTTATTACCCTTTTTTAAAATATTCTTTTTTCTCCAATCACTGAGGACTTTGACTGCCACCACTTTTGAAATATCATGGAGAGTGTCCTAGCAATTACATCTGCCAATTCCCTCGGGACCCTGGGACAGATTTGTTCATTTCCCATGGACTTGTGTGGGTTCAGGTTCCTCAGGTGGTCTCAAACCTCCCAACCTCCTCCTCAAGGGGAGGGACTTGGTTTGCCCAGACCCTGCTTTGAGGCTCACAGAGATGTGGGGAGAGTGGTTGTGAGTAAAACCTCCCCATCCTTCCCCATGCTGGCTGCCACTCGATTTCCTCTCATTTATTTGGGAGTGGGTGAGTGGGTAGATTTTCTTAATTCTTCCTTTTCTGACCAGTGTCCTAGTAGAATCTCCTCCTTTGGTTCTTCAAACTCCTTGACTAATTCCAGACTCCAAATGAGCTTTACCTTTCCTGATCCCATGCCAGCAACACCCCTATGCTCTTCCCAGGACTGATTCCTCATTGTACTTCAGTTCCACCATATATTAGGTCCTAACTCACTCATAATTACTCTACTGCCTCACCTGCCTGATTTCCCACACATGGGAATCTGCAGTTCTCATGCTGTAAGAAAAATTTCTTTTAAAAGCCATCAACTCTTTTCTATTATCTGCCTTTATCCCTGAGGGCAGTTTCCCAGCGGGTCCCCATCCTGGGTTTTGAGATTTAAAAACAAAAACAAAGAAACCCAAACCAAAGCAGTCTGTGCAGTCAAGAACCCAGATGCAGCCAGTCAGTGTCATCTTTAAGAGTTTTGCTGAGCCACAGCTAAAGCCAAGGGGCTTTGGTTCATTACTTCCCAAAATAACAGCCCATACCATATTCCCCTCCATAAATTGATGATTGGTGCATTTGCTCAGATCTGGAAACACTTATGCTCACATTAAAGGACAGGGAGAGCCTCTCTGAAAGGAAAATTTGACTGAATCCCTCACCTAAGGCTTAACCAACACCTGCTCTGCACATAAACTGCATTTACTGTGTTCCCTTTTCATGCACCCTTCATTCCAGTGAGCTGCTGCAATTCTCACCTTGTACACTATTCCCTGGTGATATCTTTGCTTCTACTCCTCAGATGAAGGAATAGCTAGGGAAATTTGGTTCAGTCTGGATGAACTTCCAGGGTACAAGGCTCACAACCAAGCTACTGTTCCACAGAGCTGGGAACTTCCTGATTAATGCAATTAACAGGATTACTATTCCTTACCTTTAAGCACACTGAAATGAAAAAGTTCAGCGACTGAACGCTCTACTAGGAATCATTATTATTTATTATTGTAATCCTGCACCAATGCCTACCACTTAAATGACCTTGTAAATGACACATCCCTCAAATACAAACCTGAAGATTATCCTGAAGGTTGATAAACAAAAAGCAGTCCTGAAAATGGTAAACACATAACATTTATTGCTGATCCATCAAACTAAAATATACCTCTACAATATGACTTGCCTTAGCTACCAAAGTAAAAATGCATTTATAAATATAATGGATAATTCCATACCAATCATCTTTTGAACTAAAAAAAAAAATAAATTGAAATTTATCATGGTATTTTGTATCATATGATAGAGTTACTAGAGTTACAGCTTAACTTGTACCAGCCCAGCAGAGAACTTTATTACATGTAAAGACATGGGACTCTAATCCTACAGAGATTTATGCATTGCCTAAATCTACTCAAAGTTTCATATCATTAATACTGCTGAAATAGAGGTGTTGAGTACACAAACCAGCAGGCTCAGACCAGCAGAACTACTTAGATTAAAAACAGTCTGACAAGAACATTATTTTTAATTGAGATTGAAATAATTGACTTAAGTGGAGGCTTTTTGTTTCCATTACTTGGCAAATCTGATTCTGCTTGATTAAAAAAAAAAAAAATCGAGTGGGAAGATTCACTCTGATCTTTCCCAGATTTCATAATAAATCGCCATCCCTTGGCAATCATTTACCTGAGTCAACTTAGTATTCCCTAAGTCAGATGAGCTTTCTTGCCTTTCATAACACAAAATTAAAACAGTAGAAATTATTGATTAATGACAAGAATATATATGGCCAGCTCTATCATTTAATAAAGCAAAAAAGATCCATACCATTAAAAAAATTGATCTGGTTCAGTGTCCATAAAGGTAAAATGTGTATGCTTTACTACTCTCTGAGGAATTTCTGATTAACCCTCTAGTTCATATCATACTCAGCAGTCTTGATTGAGGCTCTAGCACAGTTTCTGTTAAACAGAAATGTCATTATTCAAGAAGACAAAAAGTCATAAAGCATAATGCAATCCTGCACTGTCACCACAGGCAATAACCAATAGTGTGAATTCAGGCAAATGACTTCTGCTTAAATATAATTTCCTTACAATGAAATACATCACAAAAAAAAAAAAAAGAAAAAAGAGATCTGCTCATAAAACATCTGATAATTCAGGAGTTGAAAGGATTGGCCATATTTGCCAAGTTATAAAGGTAATGACACAAACCACTGTGGTTCAGTGGCTTAGCCCTAGAAAAATGATAATATTGCTCTAATGCTCACAAGCCTGACATGAGAAGGGGCTGAATTACACTCTCTGCAGGATGTACAGTGATATTTCACACAAGGACAGAATTCATGAGGTGAAAAAAGCAGCACAAACATGGGGCAACAAAATATAATCACTGCTGTGCACAATCATTTCAATTAGCAGGTAAACCACAGGCAAGTTTTACTCTTCAGTCTTTAAATATGATTTTACCCTAAAACCAGTTCAGAGACAGATTTACTGATTAAGGAGAACAATTGATCCAGTGTTTGGTAATTCCACTCCACTATTACCAAGCTGAGTAAACCCTGGTAACAAACTCTGCTGTATGACCAGCAGAGCTCTGAAAAGAAAAGCGTTCTTAACACTGAGTTATATTTTAGTTTACAGGTACAGAATATACACAGTTCTGTGATTCAGAAAATAGGAAAGGAAATAAAAATAGGCCAAACAATTCTGGCATATTAATTGACTCAGAGCTAAAAATCTTAAGTGTAATAAATATTAACATCTATGCAGTTATGTAAGCAATATACAATATTATTTTCAAACTATCTATTTCAAAATCATTAGTCACATAAAGCCAGACCATAAAATTTGATTGAGAAGAGACTTTAACCCACACAAAGTCCAGATGACTCTGGGAAACATCAATAAATATAACTCCTACTGTAGCATGGAAAGCCATTTCACTAACCCTCACCTTGTTTGCTTGGAAAGTACTTGTGAGAACCAATAAAATCTTTCTTTGATTACAGTGGCAATCAATACTTTGTTTCGAACACAGGCAAACACTTTAAATCCTAAGATTTAAAACACATCTCCCTAGAGTATCTGGTTGACAAATACCTTTTTTTTTTCCCCCTGGCCCTTTTCTGCAGTGCTGTCCCAATAACAGGACATCAATCACAGAATCAGTGAACAGCCTGAGCTGGAGGGACCCACACAAATACTGAGTCCAGCTCCTGTCTCTGCACAAGACCATGCCCAAAATCCTGCCATGCCTCTGAGAAAGCTGTTTCTTAGTAAAGGATACCTGAAATATTCCCAAAACCATTCCCAAATCAGATACCACAGCTCTTACAAGGAGTCTAAAAATTCTCCTGACACAGTATATTTGCCAATACCTCCACAAAAAGTGCTTTGCCTCCTCATTAAACATCTCCCCATGGGAACTCAGACCAGTATCTTCATTCAAGCTGAGATCAGTTTTTGCATCCTTTTCAGACTGTCTTGAATTTCTGCCAGCACAGCAATATTTAGCCAACTAATTTAATATTACTGATTAATGAAACAGCCTGTAGCTCCCAACTCTTTTCATGTGTCTAGTGTTAACACTTGACAGGAACACCAGAAGCACTACAGCTGGTATAAAAAAGTAATGTACACAGGCAGATATTTTCAGGTATTCTCATGAGTAATTCCTCTGTTGGATCAGCTATTTAAACATTTTTTCTGAGACTATAACCACACCCAGTTTGGTTCTCCTCCAGTTTAAGAAAGATGTAAAACTGCAGACGGTCCTGCTGATGCCATGGTGACAAAGGGCCTAAAGCTCATAGGGAGAGGGTACAGACATGCACAATCTAGCAGAGAGAAGTCTAAAGAAAACATTAGAGGAGCCTACAATTCCTTGTAAAGTAGTTTTTCAAAGCCAAACACTTCTCAGCTTCCTTAAAACAACAAATCAAACCAGTTGGGTAGGTTGAGTCTTCAGACTACGGAAAAGCTCTGTACCAGGTGGGGAGCGTGCCATAGATTTTCTGCTAATTCCATTTTCAGAGGTTTTCAAGACTTTTCTAGACAAATCCACAGCTGACCTGATTTACCACAGGCATTAGAGCCACTGTCAACCAAAGATTAGATCTGATCATCTCCTGAGGTCCCACTGAGTAAATTATTTTATGGCTGTGGGATAATCTGTAGGAACAGGACCCATCCAGGCACCCCCAGCCCATTCTGAAACAGAGACAGACTTGCTGTAGATGCCTCTTTGCAAAAGGCTCAGCTTTTAAGGATGGGGAAGCCATTTGAATAGCATTAAGAACAGGAGGAGTGTTTTAAATGACTGCAAGTGAGTACAGATTGAATTATACTCCCTGAAGTGCAACTGGGAATACAATCTAATCTCATTAGGTCAATAACATATTGTGCTAGTAAATCTAGTTTATTTTTTTACTCTACTCTTACCATTCTCATTGATTATTTTCATCATTTTATCCATATAAATATGCTAGGTCACCCAGAAAACCTGATTACTGCAGTTAAAATTATCTAGGAAAAAACAAAGTATTTATGGTTGCAGAAAAAAAAACCCATAAATTTTCAGAAAAATTTACAATAGTCTGTCCTGTAAATGGTTGTCAAGAAAATTACCAAAATATATCAGATGAATTAATTTGCAACTCTGAGAGAAACATTTGGAGGATTATTTTTATTTCCTTTGAGTTTGCAAGATAGTAGGACAGCATTCTGAACTGCTTGACTTTGGTTTTACAATAATTTAGGGATATCACTCCAGCAGTGATTCTGCTGGAATGCAGGCCCTGGACACCCAAGCAAGGCACTGAGATCAGCACAGGAGAGAGGGCTCATGAACATTCCTGCACTTTACTTTTTCACTGGAGGAGGAAGGGAAACAAAAAAAACTATAGCGAGCTGTGTGATCTGAGAGGTGCTGGCATTCATTTCCTTCCAATTCAAGCACTGTAAAAAAAAGTTCACTGCAAATTCAGATTTTTATTTTGGTAAACCAATGCTTTTTGCATGCAGCCAGAGAGACTTTGCCACCACATTTCTGCATCTTCACCCTGTTAAACCTCTGGAAAATGGCAAGCACCAAAGTCCTCTTAGCTGTGAAGAAACCAGGAGGTGCCAGCTCCTCACGAGTCAAAAGAAGGACTGATGGAAAGTGCCAGATTAGTTAAACACAGCCCAGCCAACCCTATGGCTCTTTTCATCTCATTTTCCTTTCTGTCCATGGAGAGGAAAATCTGAGGAATTCAAAACCCTGATATACTCACTAGTGAAGTCCAGGAACAAAAGCATCCCAACTGTTACAATGATCTCTGTGGTATTATTGGTATTGAAGCAGAATGTGGATTTGGTTTTTTCTCCAGCAAAACATTCCATTTATTCTCAAATTAAGCCAGATATCTGTTTTCTGATCTTTTATACATCTATGTTTCATAGCTACCAAATTCTTATTACATATTTCCCAACCAGTTTTATAAAGAAAATAAAAACATTTCAGGCTGAAATTATGATAGGAGAAAGTAATTTCAAACAACCCGTGGCAAAATTTAGCAAAATTAAGCCATTTTTAAAATATGTCTATTTTTTAAATCAAATGACAAGTTTATACATTACCTGTTTAAAATAATTATCAAATGAAACAATGATCATATGTGGTCATTAGGATAATGATAAAAATGCAAATTTCCACACAAAGAAACCTAAAGATCTGGGAGGGAACAACTTAATTAGGACGCATGGAACAAATTAAACTACACCATTAAGAATTCAAACTGCAAATATTTCAAACAGGAAAACAACAACAATTCCAGCTTGGAAAGTTTTGGAACAGCCTAAATCTTTTAAGAAGAGTATTGGCACAGGACTATAAGTGTTAGAATTGAAAATCTGATTGTGGTGAAATCTCTGCTCATGCCTTTGCAACAAACAATCAACAGATCAGCCCCCACAGATGGCAGAACCCTGCAAGAGATGCAGCAGCAACTGTGCGGCCTGGGATTGGCAAAAACCAAACCCAGCGTCTCCATCCTTCCCCCTTTTGGACCTTATTCACTCAAAGTGCTCCATTTTGGAGCACACTTACTTGTCAGAGTCCCCTCCCTGCCTCATGACCCTGCTGCAGGAACAGGAGTGGGCCATGCCCTGACTGATGGCAGCGGTGGAATTCGGCTCTGTGCTTCATTAGCTGCCCAAAAAAGCAATCCAGGACTGTTATTGAATCATATACCAGTCTTACTATTCTCCCTTGCTCTGTTTTATTTCACTGGGTTGTTTGTTATTTTTTGCTTTATTTCCCCCACCACTGTGGTGGTGTTTGAGGGTTGATGAGGGAAGAGATGAGAATCTTGACTTTATCTTTTAGAAGGCTGATTTATTATTTTATGATATATATTATATTAAAAAATTATATATTAAGACTATACTAAAGGAAGAGAAAGGAGACATCAGAAGGCTAGACAGGAATGAATAATAAAATCTTGTGACTGACCAGAGAGTTCGACACAGCTGGACTGGGATTGGTCATTACGTAAAAATAATCTACATGGACCAATCAAAGATTCACTTGTTGATAAACCATCTCTAGACTACATTCCACAGCTATCAGATAGTTATTGTTACATTTCTTTTCTGAGGCTCCTCAGTTTCTCAAGAGGAAATCCTAGTGAAGGATGCCTAGTGAAGGTATTTTTCAGACAATATGTCAGTGACACACAACCCCATTTCTCAGGAGAGAGAAAAATGCTTTTTCCCCCATTTTTAAAGCTATCCCCAGCAGCAAAACCAATTTTAGTATTTTTACAGACTGTCTTCTCCAATCCACAAATTCTAATAATATGCCACAAAAACCAGTTTAAATGCTTCACCTAATTTAATATATTAAATGAACAGAACTGCTGAGAACAGATGATTATTCCATTTCTGTCTATTTGATATTTTCAGTTCACTTTTCTGTGCAGGCTTTCCTTCGTGCTCAACAGCATTTTCTAGTTTATTCAACAATCTATCCTACCAAACATAACATTTCCCATCAGCAACTGAATTGATCAGGAAGTGATCAGACCTGGAGAGCAGCACAGCTCTGCCTTTCAGAGTTATTGATTTACTCCCAATGAAGCCAATAGGAGCTTGCAGTCAGCATAATATTCATATTGCCATATTGAACATCATTTGGTCTTTAACAGTAACTCAAAATTATTAATTTTAGTATGCCTAGAATCAATTTCAGCATTCTTAGAAGTTACAAAGATATTGCCAGGGATGAATGATGAGACACGAAGGCAAGCATGTATATTCATCATTTTGTGTATTTTTAAAATAACTGTTGATAAGTTTCATCCCTCACCACCATGCATCATTCCACCAGCACTGCAACATAAATACCCACTGCTTCTCTCCAAAAGTTTCAATGAAAATCAAAAGCAAATCTTTATCACTTACATCCCCTAATGCCAAGAAAGTATTCTATATCATTATAATTTGAATTTCCAGAAACTTTGCTCCAGGAAGGGCATCTATGCTTCCTGAATTATTTTAATTTGATCTAGATGTGAAGGGAGAGTCAAAAACAACAAAAAATTGCACCCCATCATGAGGGGTACTTTATACAGAAGTATTTCCCCAGGAACTCTATCTCCTTTTCCATGAAAGTTTTTTGTCAATGTGTCAAAACAATTTATTAATATATTCATTAATATATTCATATATTATATGAATATATTATTATAGAAAACACCATTCCTACTCTACAAATCCAGATCTGAAACAAATCTGCTTGTCTGAAACTGTTCACACATTTTGAACTAGGTCTGCAAGACATGCCCCAGTTAAAATAAACACAGAACAACAATAACACCAAACAAGTTATTGAATTTATGCTATGAAGACAGAAGGGTGACAAAAGATTTTAAAGACACTTCAGAAGCAGGTGAATCCTTAATAACTACAATAATAATTACAATAATACCAATAATTACAGCTTTTTACCAAGATGTGGGGGTTTATTGCAACTGATTCTCCTACAAGAGTTAGGAGTTTGTTTCCTCAAATAGGGGAAACAAATGTGTATTTTCCTAATGTTGCCTAAGTCTTGATTTAGCCCAGTGGCTGAAGTTTGGGATGGCCACCTTGTCATGGACACAAGTGCATTAATAACTTGTCAGAGTTATTTCTCTTGGCTGTACCCACAGACAAGGAGCACTGCTGACTCTGTCACTGAGCCAACCTGAACCTGCTTTTTAAAACATGAAATTTTCACTACAAATTGTGTGTGCCTGATGTGCCAAACAAAGATTCCTGACAGAAATGAAGCAACAATTTGTGTCAAGACAGCAGACACAGAAGGAGCAATATGCTCCCAAAAAAGGCTTGAACTTGAATTTTTTTACAAGTCAAATCATTAATCCTTAGGTCATTTCCTTTTAATTTGATGCGTAGTAATAGAATTTTAAGTGATAGGATTGTATACATAAGGAATTAAATTGAAAGGGTGTTATATTCCTTTGAAAATAAGCAATACATTTGTAAATTTACCTTATGAAATAGCAATATATTTTAAATAATAATAAGTGTAAATACACAGATGGTAAACAGCAGGAGCTCCTAAATAACATAAACTGGAGCTTAAAATGCTTGTGAAATCTTTTCTTTAATATGTAGTTTCATGAAGAACAGTTCCCACAGGAGTAACTGGAATTTGTGTGTGCTCTCTCTCCTTTAACCTGCACTATTTCCATGCACCAGCCACCACCATTTGCAAAGGCATTCAACAAGTTACCATGTCCAAACATCATGAATTTCCTGCACAGGCCTTTCACAGGGAATCAAGGTGCTCAGAATAACATGAGAGCATTTAAATTAACTCCCTCCCAAACTGCGCAGGAAGCATGAGAAATATTTCTCCACCACCAGTGAAATTCCAGATAACAAGGAGCTGTGGCAGCAGCATCTCCCAGCAGGTCAGCCAGGTCTGTCTGTGCAGAGCTGTGCCAACACTGGGTTATTCCAAGCACTGAATCCAGTGGCATTGCCCACAGCACCAGAATCCTGTGTACAGCCCACATCCAAGACATTATTAGAGACAACTTTTCTGCTTCTCCCTCCTCCTTCCCACTCATTAAGGCAGTAAATCCAAAGTGAGTGATCCAAATGCTCCTGAGCAATTAACTCGTGTCATCATTCCACAGTCATCAGTTCTAATTTATCGTTAATGAGGGGAATGCTAGAGCCCATGTGCACCTCTGAGTAAATACAAGGACTTGCAGCACACTCAATTGTGATGCTTGTGTGAAAGTTAACATATATTAACTGAAATAGGGCCGTGCAATAGAAAGAAAATAGTTACAATTGCAGAAAGGCAGCTCATGGTTTCCTTCAAATCCACTCAGGAACTCCAATCTCATATTAATATAATTTTCTGAATTATGAATAAAAGATTAAGAATACTAAAAATTAAAATAAATTGAATTGTGCTTCCTAGCTGGTGTCTCAGTTCCAATTTTTATCGGCCTTCTCTTTTAATCTATTTTTATTAGATTTTCTTTCCATAATACAACTAGAGCAAGGTACATATTTGAACTGTATTCCCATCTTGATATATCTGTTATTTTACTTATGCAGAAATTACAAGATTTATCCCATAGGTTATAAGTAAAAACATATACTTATATTAGTTTTAAATGGATCTCTTCTGGATCTCAAGCATTGATATTGTTGCCTTTACTAAAATTGGGGGTTTTGAAAGCTAATTCTGCAAGTTTTGGGTTTTTATTTTACCTTAATGGATTAAAGTCATTTTAGGGCAACATGAGATATAGTCAATCTTCCTCCAAGGAATGCTCTTGGTGCAAAAAGTGAAAATTAAACCTGAAGGCTTGAGTACGAGGTGCGAAATGCAAAACTCCCCTTGTGTTTTCTCATCATCTTCAACTTCCTTGTTAAAAATTTATCAAACCTACCAGTTATGAATATCAAGCACTACCAAAGTGCATGAGATTAAAACATCAAGATTCACAGCCTTAAGAAAGTGTCAGCCTGAGAAACTGGATTTCTTCTTCCTGAATACGATGTGAATTCTCCATTTTGCTGTGCTGGTTTTTAGGTGAGAGGAATAAAAAACAGTTCCTCGATGTCTCCAGCCCCATACAGCCCACAGAGGCTTCCAGAACAGCAATCTAGGCTTCTTTTTTATTTATTTCCTACCCTAATTGTGTAGCTGTTACCTCTTCTCTCAGGCTGAAGGCTTTTTCCATGAGCCCCCAGTTGGAAGATATTTTTATTTCACAGACAATAGTGGTAGTCCCCTGCCAGGGAAGGAATGCCCTCAGTGACAGACAGAGGCAGTTCTAACTTAAAGCTTGTCAGCAAGAAAATATTTCTAATATGATTTAATTTTCTTAATATGTAGATACTGAGTGATAGATACACATGTATATATACATATATATATACACTGTACTTACCTATGTATGTTCATATAGTTACACATTACTTCTGTTTTCTAAAGAAACCATTCTCAAAGGGTTTAGGCAAAACTTCAGTATTATGACACATCTCATTTTAATCTCACTTTCAATAGTGAAAAACTTAGTTTTCCTTCAAAGTACTCGTATCATAAATAGTACATCCTGATTACAGGCTGGAACTAAATATACCAAAACCATATTCCAAGTATATATAAAATTATTTACTCTTGTACTGAAAGGATACATTTTTAAGTCACACATCATTAAAAGCAGAATTGCTTTAAAGTTTAAGGAAGAGATCTGATGGTTTTTTTGGTTTTTTTTGGGGTGGCAGGTAAAAACTTGTATCATGTGGCACAAAGTAGTCCTCAAAGCAGCACCTTCTCTTCCACCCCAAGCTCGTACATATTTCACTTTAATCACTTTTTTCAATCTATTAAAATACAAATTCCACAGCTCTTGGTATCACATCTAATTTTACTCTCCCCTTCAGGAAGAGGCAAACTTCAAGTACCCATTAATTTTTAAAAACTAAAACACAAGCATTTAAATTACCTTGTGATTCCACCCCCTTCATTTCCTAAACAAGAGCTATTTATTCTGCTAAATTATTATTTTAACCTTTCCTCCAGTCTGAAGTGGGATACACACTCATTCTGGGATGCTAATAATAAGCAAAGCAACAAACCACATTAAAACAAAAATCTTTAGGACACCTCCTTAACCTAGATGAGTCTTGAGATGTGCTCAGTCTAAAATTCACACTCAATCTTAGATTTCTGTGACAAATACCAGCCACATTTAGGCTCTTGCTATTCCTGTGAGGTGCGCAGACCTTGATGAAATTTCTTTCTGAAGGATGATAAATTACATTGCTGAACGTTTCTAGTGTTACACAACTACTATCAGCTCTCCCTGATATTTTTACTTTGGGTATTTCCAAACACCCGTGGAACTCTGCAGAGCCACTCCATGGGATATTGCAAGGTTTGCACTTCCCTAATTCACAGTCTAATGTCTAATACTGTCTTCAATCTTGTCTTTCATGATTCCATAATCATGTCTGGTAATGCCAGGAGCATACAATTAACTAAATGACACCAAAAAAATACATATTTTATCCCAGCACTTTCAACAGAAAATTTATGAGTGTTTTCCTTTGCAAAATAAGCTGAAGAGTGTATCAGCCATCCCCCCCAATGAACAAAGGCTTCTACTATAAACAATGAAATAATGACTGAAATTTATGGTCCTTGAACATCTGTGAAGGACTAGAAATGCACACACAATCATTCAGGCTGTTGGAACAAACCAGACCTTCCCTACAAAGTGCAGCTATTTGCTCCTTCAGGCCTGGTCTCCCCTCTGTTGAATATTAAAATAAGCCACCAAATCAAGTTTCCACCCAGCCTGTTTCTGCTCTAGGAGAGGTTCCTCCCATCAGTGAAGGGAACAGAGTCAATAAAACTTTGAAGCAGGGGTATGAAGCCTTGCCCAGGACAATGGATGCCTGCACTGCTGAAGCCATGTGGTATCTCACAATTTTCCTGGGGTGTTCTTGGGGGTTTTATTGAGGAGGAGCTCTGGGCACAGCCATATTTCTATTTAAACACTGCCCAGGCCATGTTCATTGCCCAGATCTGCTGTAGTAAACCTACCCAAAGCCAACTCAAACTCAACCACCACGTCCCTTGCAGCTGCAAAGGAGTTTGTAACTGCTCTGAGGCCTCCATGAAGGCAGGAGGATGCTCAGATTTCACTCAGCTAAGTAACAAAGCTCAGTCCATGTGGATCAGCAGCGCCTGCAGCACCTGAGAGTTCTCCCTGCCCAGAGTTGAGAACACAAGGGAAGCCCAAATTCACACTGACAAATTCCAGTCATCACCACTCATAAAGAAACTGTGCTATCTTTGTGCAGTGTCACTGAGAAAAGCCAGTTCTTTTCTCCACTGTTAAAATACATTTTCCAAGTGAAGTTTGAAAAGAAAGAAACAGTGATCATGGAATTTACCATTTTACTTTTCTGCTACTACATCTCAAACAAAAATAGAGACAGGATTTCTTAGATTACATAAATGTGTTTATGATGCACACTAAACCAAAGAATATTCTTAGAATGTACCTTTACCTTTAAAAGCTGCTGTTCAAACTTTTCACATCCAGCAGTATAAAACACGTTTTGATTTTATAAGCAAGTTCCTCACCTATCTAGTTCTGCAGTTTATGTCCCACCTGTATGTGTTTTATGAATGCCAGTGGGCTTTAAAATCTACCACATACCCTTCAGTTCCTTTCCTCTCCTTCATTAAACACATTCCTGACACTTTTTAGGACCCATACTGCACTCACATAAAGAGGATTTATGAATAAACATGTGAGATGAGCTCCTGCTCACCCAGGCTAACACTGAAATGCAGCAGCAGCTCATATCTTCACTTTCAGAGCGGGGTGAGAACTCCCCATGGAATATGCATTGTGTAATATTTGACACAGAGCTAACATTTCTTTTTTGATTTGCAGTCGTGTTCTCCGAGAAGCACAAATGAAAGCACACAACCTTGCAACAGAGCTTTCTGCAGTGAAAACACATTGGCATCCATGTGTTCCTGTGCACTGTGACACTCCTGTGTCAACTGCTTGGCTGTTTACAAATTCCAAGCAATCACAGCTATGTACGTTTGTATTTAATTAATTTATCAACCACGCTGCTCTTCTGCTTTATTCAAAACCCATTTCCATGTGACTACAGTCAGCTCTCACTGAGAATATTTTTTTTCCATCTGTAAAATCCGTAAAGTACCGATTAAGTAATTTTTAATTACAAACTAATAGCAAACTAATGGTATAATCTATGTGGAAATCTAATTTGTCATCTGAACACTGTACAAAATAACAGTAGCTGCCAAACAAGACATCCTAGAAAATTGTTGTAATACATATTTGGGTAAGTGAAACCTCACCATACTGGTCCAAATCAAGGATTTCTAAGGAATGCAGAGCAAATGACAACAGCACAGTAAACCCAACTCTTAGAAAGTCAATTCCAGACAATTTTGGTAAAAATATTACAGATCATATAACTTTCCTCAAGTATTTGAACAAGTATCTTCCTCACATATCTCAAATCACTCTCAGGTTCTACTCCAGGTTGTGACATACCTGGAGTTAGAGGCAAAATTTACAGCAGTGAAACCCCTCCCTGATAAAGAAGCATCCACCTAAAGAACCACCCACATCTTCAACTGGTGTAGGGCTCATTTCTCCAGCATATGGAACATTTTCTACAGCCTCAGATTTTTTGATTCAGCATTAAATTGTAAATGATGTGCAACAATAAAAATTGTGTAACTGCTGGTTTGTGTGGGCTAGAGGTGTGCTTGGGCATAAAATGGGACTGAGATGAGATGTGTGCAGGCACATCTTCACATTTTGTGAAGGCAAAAGCATGAAAAGCAGCATTTCTTAGTGCAAAGCAAGAGTCTGAGAAAGGCTTCCCATGAATCCACAAAATTGTGTTAAAAACGAATTTTGGCAAATAAGGGAAAGATTTGCATTCTACAGCTGAAAGCTGGAACTGTTTGTGCAGCTGTGGCTCATCAGTACCAAAAGCACTGTCCATAACACAGGCTTCTGACACCATCTCCTAAGCTCAGAATATTTGAATTTTCCAAGACTTTTAGCTAATCTCTTCCAAGAATGAATACGCTTTTACTAATTGCTCAGTCTTTATTAAAAAAATACTATTTTGAGTCATTGGTCTTTGTTTTGAGAATCTTGAAGTGTTCTGATATGATTTCCTATGATGTTTCATGGCTACTCTGAAGTCTGCAAAAGTATGTGACGCTGGAAAGAATTTCAACATTGTCTCAGTAAAAAAAAAATCTTTAAATGTGTTGTAGTGACTGAGAAGGAAAGAAAAGTGGAACCATCCCCAGAACACCTGGACAGGAACTCATGTCACTGCTGTTTACATATCTCCTTAACTGCAACACATCATTAATTGCCCTAAAGACTTTTATCCCATGTATATTTTATGCTAAATTTATTAAATATTAGTGAAACTGAAAACTTCAACATGTCAAAATTGTTTAAGGCATCTCCCAAATCTATGCCTGCCTTACTAAGGATTCAGCTACTGCAGAAGGAACTATGTAGGTACTGCTCAGATCAAAACTTGGCAAAACAATGTGAACTTCTCAGCTCCCATGGATATTTGTCTTGGTTTTCTTTCATGGATTCAATTTTACATGAGAAGAACTGGATATGAAATTACACTTTCAGATTGTTAAGACCCTCATTCACACACACTTCCAGGAAAAAAAAAACTTAACCTACAATTGAAAAGGTGTCAGAGAAATAGCTAAATATAATTTAAATTTTGAAGCAAAACTTTTGGATCCAAAAGCATTCCACACAGCATCTCCACTGTCAACATTAATCTGTACACTGTGCCAATCTGTATAAAACCAACTGTGAAAAATACCACATTATATACCATTCTCAGCAGCTTCCTACATTCTTTACATTTAGAAGCACACTGGAATGAGAGAGGGATTACAAAAGATTTGGATTCACAAACAGGAAACAATATTTTTCTTTCTTATCCCAAAATTATACCAAGCTAAAGACTTAAAAGAAAAATAATTGGATTCAAAAAATAAAAGTACATTTTATTGATGTGTGTATTTGCACAGGGAAATCAAGATACATGTTATATGCTCTTTATCTCCATTAACATACTGACATATGCCTCAAAAAAACCCCCCAAGAACAAAGCATATATTTTTAGGAGGCTTGATTACTCATTTCACTCTGCAATGGTGCAGGAATAAATTGATCAATGACATTGCTCAGTATCACAAAGTACTGGGTTGTACTTGCCTGATTCAGTGTTCAGTCAAGTAAGTAGAAATCAAAGAATGTTGTTAAGATGTTAATCAGACCTTTGCCCTTCACGTTCAATACCACAACTTTGTTCTGTAAATTCCGGGAAAATCTGAAGTTTTTGTTTTAAGGGAAAAAGCCTGAAACTTTCAGGTTGATTACAGATTACACTATTTTGAAAAACTGTATTCAATTACATAGCCAAAATATGTAGTAAGAAATATCTTTCCTGTGGAACTGAAAAAGCTTTAGCAGAGTGTAAAATTCAGTCTCCTCCATCTATAGTTTGGTCCACAGAATCACAGAATGAACTGGGTTGGAAAAAGACCTTTGAGATCATCAAGTCCAGCCTATGACCTAACACCTCCTCATCACCTAAACCCTGGCACTGAGTGCCACGTCCAGGCTGTTCTTAAACACATCCAGGGACAGTGACCCCACCACCTCCCTGGGCAGACAATTCCAGTGCCCAATCACTCTTTCAGTGAGGAATTTTTTTCCTGATGCCCACCCTAAACTTCCCCTGGCGCAGTTTAAAGCTGTGTCCTCTCATTCTGTCAGGGGCTGTCTGGGAGAAGAGCCTGACCCCACCTGGCTACAGCCACCTTCAGGGAGTTGTAGAGCAGGGGGCCCTCCATAATAAAAGGCTGCAACTCTTAGGGCAAGATGATGTTCCCAAGTGCCTGCCAGGTGCTGCTCTCTGGCCACCAGAAGCCCCTGCAGCTCCCAGCTGGGGCAGAGGGTGTGGAAAGGCTCCCAGCAGGAAAAGCCCAGGGCTGCTGCTGGAGAGGGGCTGAAGCAGAGCCAGGGGTGCCAGTGGCCCCTGGCCTGTGTCAGCCCCTGAATTATGGGGGACACTGAGGGGCTGGAGGGATGCAGGGAAGGGAACAGAGCTGGGGAAGGGGCTGGAGCTCCTGTCCTGTGAAGGAGGGCTGAAGGAACCTGTTGGGCTCAGCCTGGAGAAAATGTGAGGACACCTCATTGTCAGCACCTCCGTGCCAGGAGGGCGCAGCCAGCTGGGCTCTGCTCCCAGGGAACAAAGGAGAGGACAAGAGAACTCGGAATTGGCCGTTAGGAAAACATTCTTCACCCTTTTGGTGGTCAGGCTGCCCAGGGCACTGCTGGAGTCCCCATCCCTGGAGGGATTCAAAAAGGTGCAGATGTGGCACTTGGGGACATGCCTTAGTGGTGGCTTTGGCAGGACTTGGACTCGGTCTCAAAGGTTTTTTCCCAACCTAAATGATTCAATGATTCTCCAAAAAGGGAAAAAATTAACATTGCTGGACTATTCAATGAGCTTCAAGGGAAAAGTGTGGGTTTGTTTATACTTCTCTTCTCAAATATACTATTTGTTTATACTTAAATAACAGAAAAATTCCTGTAATAAGCCTTGTTATTTCAACAAATACATTGTGCATTTTTGCTACTACCTTTGTCATGAGAAGGAGGTTTCAGAATTATCATTCTTGATATTTCTGACCTTTTCACTATTCAGTTATGTTTAGATTGACTGTCAGTTCTACCTCTTCTTCAGAGGTTACTAAGGCTGTAACCAAAGAAAAATGTGAATTGCCAGCAAGTCAAATTACAGAACATTAATAAGGTCAAAGCAGTACAGTTTATTATCATCTTTCACAGAATACATGAAACATTAACGCTGTGCTACTTCATTTTCACGACAATAATTGTTAAGAGACCTTCCTGTGCAACTTATTCTCATTACAACTTTAAAATTACATTGTGATTTGTAATCCTGTAGCCCTCTTAGAATTTGTCTCTCTCTAAATATCTTATTCCAAACTGCACAGAGCTGCACATGAAATGTTTCCAAATAACGTGTTTTATTTGTGCTTCAGAATTTCACTGAAACTAATGGAAAGTAGACTGAGGCACATTAGCAGGAAGGCTGCAAGACAAGATGCCATTTCACAGGCTGGCAGAGCAAGAGACTGAGCTAAAGGCCTCCTTCCAACCCACTCAATTGGAATTATTTTCTGTCATTGAGAAGATCAAAACACAAGCACTGTCTGCAAATCCCTATTGAAGGTAGAGTGTATTTTATAGGGAATGGTAATGGCTGGTGCACCCTGGTCTAGAGGGAGGTTTGGTCTAGAGGGGTGGAATTGGATGATCCTAAATGTCCATTCCAACCCACAGCACTCTGGGCTTCTGTGAAAACCTTACAGCATCACAAGGTTTACTCTCCCAGTGCAATATAGACTGCCCAGCCCAAACTATACATTTCTCATAAATTAATTTATTCTTCCAAAAGCTAATTGGCTTCAGGATTACCTAACTTGACCTCTGAGACAGCAAAGAATGGATTTCCAGATCAGTGCTAAGAAATTATATATATTATTCTATATTAACGAGTTGCATACTAACTCCCCATACAGTAGGGTGAATATTGACCTTAATTTGCTCAGCAAATATTCAGAGAGGCTTCTAGGTTATACTTCATATATGGAATACTTTTCTCTGAACAATAAAAATATCCTTGTATTTTATTTAGAGCACCAGGATTTCAAAGCAAAAATAAATATAATTGTAAGTTATTTATTTCCTATACATTGAAGTAAACAGACAATGCTTAAGTGTTGGTATAGATTCCATTAATGATCCATTTATGAAACACAGTGTGTTTCTCTTTTTGAGGAAAACCCTCCTTTTTTGTTGTTGTTGCTGTTTATTCATTCTAAATGTCCAGATTTAACAAGGTTTATTTTGAGTTCAGGTGGACTGTACAATTTAAGGGCTTCAGTTAAATGGGGACTTCAGTAACTCCAAATTCAGAGGGCCTTTCACGTGTCCCTTGTTCACAGTAGCTGCCTTATGAGCAGGCATCACCTGTTTGGCCTTGGAATAACGTTATTTAACATTAAGCTTTTAGGGATAACTAAGGATAATTTAGGAATATCTTTGCTTTGAGGGAACGCTGACCAGCTTTATGCAGAATCCCCATCCAGAATTCCCCAAACAGACAAAGGCAGAATAGTAAAACAAATGGGGGGGGAAATGAGAACAGTCATATTCTATTTCTAGGTAGCTAAACATTCCTCAATATACTGACATTCCATAGTTTGGGCTGGAACCTAGAAAGAAATACCCTCTAATCTGCATGGCAGTGAGGTCCCCATCACCAGAACTTAGGTGTCTGCACCCTCTTCTGCAGTTGCTCAGCACAATCATTTTGGATTAAGGTCTTCCTAGAACTTGAATGACACAGCCCGTGCCCATTCTGCTGAGCATGCCTTCACTTTCAGTTCATGCATTCTCCTCCCCACTCTTGGCAAATCCCCAGTTGCCAGCCTTGCTCTGTGCTGTAGGCGGCTGCCTGAAACCCAGACACGGAGCCACAGGCTCTGCCTTCTCAGGGAGGCTCTTACAGCACTCCCAGCTCTCTGCTCTGCCTCCTCCCCATCACAGAACCACACTCCTCCCCCCTGCAGAAGACTTCTGTAAGATGCATCAGAAAAATGGCCTTACAATTCTGTTGAAGCTGGGTTGTTAACACAATTTAAGTGAAAAACTCTGAACTAGCGGAGGGAACCCAAAAGACTGGAAAAACAAGCAGCCAGGACTTTGTAAAGCATTTGTGCTATTGAAATAGTCAATATATCATAAAACCTCAACCCCAAGGCTCTTCCATTTGAACAATTACACATAAATATGTACTAAGAACTCTCAGTTTCACTGTGGCAGTGAAAACCGCAGAGTATTAACACATTTGGGGCTGTAGGGAAAGACTAGATAAAGCAGTTCATGAGTTCCTCCTGTGCAATAAAACTACAGCAACCCTTTCCTGAATCCAGTCACTCAGCTCCCAGTTCCAACATCAGCTGGAACTCTGGAAGCAGAGGGGGATCTCTCAAAGACAACTGATTTTATAAACAGTCATAACATTTACGAGATACTTGCAAAGCATAAAGACTACTCACAAATCTTCACTGCAGGAGTAATTTTGTAAATTAATTTGAACAAGCTGAGCTGCTTTGGGAGTGGCTTCCCTGTCTCCAAGTCCTGCATGCTAACCTGGGCTCACAGGAGAGTGTGAGCACACCCAGCTAAGAAACACTCTGCATTCTGAATAAAATCAATTCTGAGCAGAAGGTTTGGAGTGACAAACTGTCTTTCATGACAACTGGTCAAAAGTAGCCAGGTCACCATTTTATTATGAACATATAAAATAATTCTTTTACCACGATAGAATTAAGTTACTCACCTGGGAATGATCAAAATTAATTTGTTTTAGTGTAACTGTGGGATTTTGATATTTCTGTTCTTAGGTTTAAAGCATGCAATGCAGTAAGAGGACCTGAATCACAAATCATTCCAAAACTCTGTCCTTCTATTTATAGATTTTGCATTATATTGTATGAAATCATGTCGGACTGGAGAGTTTCCATGGCAGTTCCCCCATGCCAGTGTGCTAACACAACTCTACACACTCTGGCAGTCAATTGTTGAATGAAGCTTCTATTAGCACAGCATGTAAAAATGCATTTTCCTTCTCATTTTTAAACACTGTACTGTCATACTACTTGATAATTCACAATTACACTAGAGTTTGCAAAGCCTTTTATTTTTGTTTTCCCAAATAAAAAAAAATATTTTACTTTTCTAAACTGCAATTTTTCACTGTTGGTTTTTTTTTGTTGTTGCCATCCAAGTCTGTTCCTTTTCATGCAATCAAACTAACTGGAGCTCTTCTCTAACAAACATGATAAATGGTTGGTTTCTTTTACAACAGAAACCATGTAGAATATCATTAAAAGAATAATTTTCTGGTTTTATCCATCTCTATGGTAAGTGTGGGTATAGCACTCAAAACAGACTTATACCTGAGTAGAAGAGTGCAAGGTTAAAATATTATATAATATATAAAAATTCTAATAGCAAACCAAACCCAAAATTATGCTTTTTCATCCAACACTTCTCCTCCCTTAGGAAGCACCTGAGTAGGAAGGGACAGTGTGAGAATTAGGAAATGAAAATCTGTGGGTTTGTGTTAGTTTTCTTTAAATAATAGCCTAAAAATAAAATGAGCTCCTAGAGGATTTAAAGTGTTTTTAAAAAGACAAAGTTATTATATTTACCATTCTGAGTGCTTCCTTTCTGTTGGCCATGAACAAATTAAACTGACTTTTTCCATCTTGCTTTTTCAAGTATTGAAAAGAAATTTTCAAAGTATTAAAAAGAAACTGTTAAATCCTTATAAAACCATGAACAGTCCAACAGTCTCTAAAACATGAGATGAACAGCTGACCATTAGAATTAAATCAACCCAACTTTGAAACATGCATTAGGGATATAAAACTATTACTATTCTGTCATACATTAGGATTAAAATAAAACAAGGTCTGACTGTCATTTCAAAAATAAAATGGGTATTTTTTAGGTAAAATTCTCATTTAAAAAATATAAAATGGAAGCACTACCTAGTTTCTCTTTGTACATGAATATTCAGCACAAACTACAGCTCATGCCATTCCCTGCTCCTGCAGTAATTAAGTATTCAGACCAGTAAACAGCTCAGTTAGAGTGATTTTATGACAAATGACCAAAAAGATATCAACCATAAAAACCCAGCCCTTCCCAAATCCCTGCAGCCCAGGCAGCTCAATCACTGGGAGATCAGAGGGGGACTCCCACTCCCTCACATCACCTGGGCACAGCTCCCCTCCACTGCCTCCCACACACAGCGAACAAAGAGGAGCCTTCAGAAGCCTCACAGAAAAAAGGACAGAGTATTTGAAAAAGAAAAAAAAGCCAATATGGAAACCAAGCCTGCAAGTCCAATGGCTGTTGGATTGATTGGTAGCAGGGAAAAAAAAAAAAAAAAGAGCTCAAATAGATGACTAAAGAATAAAATCAATGAATATAGACACCACCCTATATATGGGACACTCTGAACTAGTGGAGTGAACCCAAAACAAGCAGCCAGGATTTTGTAAAGCATTTGTGCTATTGAAATCATCAATAATATATTATACAACCACAACCCAAGGCTCTTCCATATGAACAGTGACACCTGAGTATGCACTGAGAACTCTCAGTTTCACTGTGGCAATGCAAACCACTGAGGATTACACATGCTAACTGAAAACACCTTCATTTTCTGAACTTTCCATGTTACAGGAGGTACTAGGGTGAATGTGTGCTGCAGTGCAGGTGGTGGTGGGGATCACAGGTTTAGCATGAGAAAAACACATAGAAGTGGAGATAAATGCTTTTGAATTCCTTTGATTTGAACTTCACCTGATTAAAAGCAGCTTTTGCTGCACCAGGCGCGCTGCAGGACGAGCGGCACAGAGCTGGATCGAGCCCCACCATGCACATGGGCCACACCCTGCACACAACAGCTCCAGCACAGGCTGATGCTGAGGCAGGGGAAAAATCAAAAAAAGGATGGGAGAGAGAGCCAAGTGCTGATTTCTCTGTATATGGAATATTAAATATTAAAGGTGGCACGCTGGAACAATCACAACCCTCAGCAGCCTTCACTGCTGAGCTCCTGCTTTTGACCAGCTCCCAGGGCTATTTTCCCTGTGCTTTTCACATGGAACCAGCACATTAATTAGGATGAGATCATGCAGCTCCATCCAACAATGCCAGTGTTATCCGAGGGCTGGATGGCGTCCAAATTTCATTTCAATATATCACTTGGGCATTATAAATGATAAATCAATATTTCTAAAAGTTTTCCATTCTAATGTATTGTGGTGGAAATAAGCCAGCAGAGCCTACAAGAAATATGCAGATTATAAAGGTCAGACTTTGAGCATAATGAAATGTAATTATTAATTTTGGTCAAAGGAAACTTGGAGGCAATTGGTCACTGAAATCAAGGAAAATTCAAGAGGAATTTGAAAAATTAACATAATTTTGAAGTTAAACTAAAAACTAGCAGGTCAGCAAGTCAACTCAGTTGAAAAGAATGTTCATTAGCTTTGAGCAAAGGAAGGGAAATGAACTCCTAAGAATTTAAAAGGCATAACTAAAATATATGTGCTCAAGTACAGCACATCATTGCTTTAATTCCAGAGAACATCACATGTGAACTGTGGCACTTACATAGCATGGGAATAAATACATCCATTAATTAACTCCAGGGAATCATTTATATATTTTCCCTACACGCCTACATGCATTTAGCTCCAAGTTATTGAATTTTGGTTTTAGATTGTTTTTTTATCTTCCAGATTTTAACGGTAAAATGTACCTGACTGACAAGACATAGAAAAGGAAGAAAATATTCTGCTTTAAGTGGTCAAATAAAGATAATGTGTGCGCTGCAACATGCATTTGAGTGCATTTCAGACATGTCAGTAAAACTGAGAATACAGACCAAAAATTAAAACAATTGAGAAAGTAATTAGTAGGGGAAAAAAAAACCAAACCAACATTCCATTCTAAGCGCATTCTCTTACATTCTAAAGACATAGCAGCAGCTTCAAAACACTATTCAATAATCATTTTGAGTATTTATCAAAAGGATATGCAATTCAAAGCAGGAATTCTTATAATTAACTTGTATTAATTTTTAATTCAAATCTCATGTAATACAAAATTTCCCAATTCCATTCAAATCAGTGCTGAAAATCTTTCCTAAGCTGGGAGCTAAGTCCCACTGAATTCACTGAAGTAACCTAACATATGCATTTACTAAGGAAGCAAAATCAAATGTAGATCTAGTGAGCCTGCTTAAAAAACAAAGGAATTCCTATAGGAAAATTCTGTCATCAAATCTCAAAGTATTAATAGCTGGTACAGAAATTCAATAGTTACATTTTTTGGAACATATATCTCAAACTTGCTTATAGTGCAAGACTACAAATCCATTCTTGACAGAGCACACAGGACACTTGTGGAAAATATCTCCATTCCAGGAAAGTTTCTAAGGCACATTTAGATTCTGTAGAACAGTAATAAGGAATTTAGGGTTCATTCAATAACTTTTACAAAAAGAATGGTAAACTAATTAATTATAAATAACATCAAGCCAAAAGCAAAGTCAAAACTACCAATATTATCTTGACTGAAAATCTCCCACCAAGAATAATCTCTGTGATCTTGACAGACAACGAGCTGATACAAAATGAGCTTTAAAATCTTTCCTGGTCATGTGTCTTGGGTATGAAAAGATGGGGGGGTTGCCATTTTTTTATTTTAAATCTCTGTGGGAGGGGGTTTTTTCTATTTTTTTAAAGTGCATTGTAATTCCTACAAAGAATAAAAATAATACAGCTGCTTTATGGTTTTCCTTAGAGAACAAAAAAAAAAAAAAAAACCTTAATTTTTTCATAGTCTATTGTCATGAAAATTTAAACTTATTTAAAGCAGCGTGTGTGAGTACAAATCCCCCATTATGAAACACAGCTGCAAAGGTGTAGGCAGATGCAAGAGATCCACTGGTCACAAAGAGAGCCCCTTAGGGAGGGTATTGAGGGGGAGCAGAGAGACAGGGAGAGGAGCTGCCACCCCCAAGTGCAGGGATCCTAAAGCCCAGCACAGTCCCAGGTTCCTTTTTGGCACGGCAACAGCGCAGGGATGTGCAAAACATCCCTTGTTTGCTTGCTAAGGCTCAAACTGATGGGATTCATCATTCAGATGAAATTCTCCCCGCTCCAGAGCAGGTCTGTTGGACACCAACGCATGGACAAGGCCCACTCTCCCCTTTTTGGCCCTCAGGAGCATTTGTTTTGCTCTTGTTCACCTCATGAACTGCATTCATTTAGCTCAACTCAAAGTATGGGGATCCAAACCACTGCCCTTCTCCAGTACAGCAATCCAAACCATTGCCTTTCCCCATCCAGTAGAGGGATCTCAACCATTGTTCTTCCCCATCCAGCACAGGGATCCCAACCATTGCCCTTCCCCGGCACAGGGATCCCAACCATTGCCCTTCCCCAGCACAGGGATCCCAACCATTGTTCTTCCCCAGCACAGGGATCCCAACCATTGCCCTTCCCCAGCCCAGAGATCCCAACAATTGCCTTTCCCCAGCACAGGGATCCCAACCGTTGCTCTTCTCCTGTAAAAGGATCCCAACCATTGCCCTTCCCCAGCACAGGGATCCCAACCATTGCCCTTCCCCAGCCCAGAGATCCCAACAATTGCCTTTCCCCAGCACAGGGATCCCAACCGTTGCTCTTCTCCTGTAAAAGGATCCCAACCATTGCCCTTCCCCAGCACAGGGATCCCAACCGTTGCTCTTCTCCTGTAAAAGGATCCCAACCATTGCCCTTCTCCATCCAGAACAGGGATCCAAACCTCTCTCCTTCTCAAGTACAGGGATCCCAACCATTGCCCTCCTTCCAGCACCCCAGCATACCAAACACCCGAGACTCCAAAGCCTCAGTTTCTCGTCTCTGAGTTTCATGCTCATTAATGAAGCAGGCAATTAGCCACTCTGGCCTTGCCCCCTGTTGAGGGTGAGGATGTTTGAGGAAGCCCTGCAGAGATGGGCAGAGCCTGGCACACACACACACACACACCTGCACACTGCTTTTGCTGCAAATTCAGGTGCTCCAGTCACCAACCCTTTGCCGTACCCTCATTTTGTACCTCCACATAAGTGAGCAGTAACCTCAGGAGATGAGATGTATCCGTTCTCCCAAGAAGACCTAGACACTCTTATTTTTAGATGCTATTTGTTTACGCATTTGCATTCCAACTTCCTTCACCCTAAATCACAACACTTGCTAAATATGGGACATCATCTGGGAATGTTTTTGTGATAGTTTACATGTCCATAAAGCAAGTTCTGGTAAAACACATTGCAAGCACACAATCGAGATCTCTATGACTACACAGTGATTTGGTTACTCCAAGGGAAAGAAAACAATCCTCTTAAGCCTACTCTCTTATGGAGTATACATTTTAAAAAGACAAAAGCAGAACACAGTTTCAACTTTCCCAAAAGTTTGAAGCCTGAGGGTGATTCCTGAGGAAATGCTGGTGAGCACATCTGAAGATCCACCAGGTGAATCTCTCAAAAAATCCATGCCTGGCATTGCAATCTTTCCTGCCCATTGGTTTGAATGGTGTATGAATTAGATTAACTGTCCTGATTATTCAAAGAAATTTAGCTTAACGACCTGCAATTACTTTAATGGCTTTGAAATTCAGAAGGTAAGAAGGCACTATGTTTCTTTAAATGAACATTAAATATAAAATGTCTCTGACTGACTGTCATGAAAACCCAATTTTATTGCGATTTAAATTATTCAGAATCAATACCAGACATTAGCTATAGTTAGGAAGTTATGGAGATAGAAGGAGCTAAAAGTGACCTTTTTTAAAACAGAATAATGACATATTGTTTTGAAAGTAACAGGTTATTTGCTATGTACCACCATTTCAAAACCCAGTATCTTTATCTCTTTTAACACTGCACTATAAAAAGAAAAATGGACTGAAGTTCATCTTTGATGAGTTTGTACTTAAGCTCATTTCTCCACTTTGACTATTGAATTTTCTAAGTCCTGATGAATGTAATTTGTATTCTACTACCATCGTGTGCCTCCAGTCAGAGGTAGTAAAACAGTACTAGCAATTCCACACAAAATGTAACAGGAAACATTTCAGGTCAAGCAAGAATTAAAGAAATCTTGAAAAGATTAGATTAATGAAAAATGCATGATATTGGTGTGTAGCAATTCTCAACAGTGATTTAAAAATAGCTTCAGTAGTGTTGCTGCTTCAGGATACATCATTTCTAAAGAGTAAAGAATATGGAATGATAAAGCCATAAAACCCATGAAATGTGTAACCCAGCCTCCCTGATTCTCCCTGCCAGTGCAGAGAGTTGAAATACAGCGTGGCAGAGGGAGCCCATGAGATCCCTCACTCCAAATTCCAGGTACCAACAAGCACAGGAAAAATTTAAGCTAGAAAGCACAAGCACAGAGCAATCAAGAGCTCCTCCACAGAAAAAGAAAGGGGATTGTTAAAAGGAATGTGCTGAAAACTGCATTGGAGCGCCTCTCACCATGATCTCAGCTATATAACCTCAGTAAAAACCCTTCTGTAAGTCTCCAGAGGTTTTCCTTCCCTTTTTGAGAAAACACTGGAAAGAGAATTTGTGTTTATTAGCTATTATATATATTAAAAATCCTAAATAATTGTATTATATTACATATTACTTTTAAGTTAAGGCAAATAAAGTCATCAAGTGCTTGGGTCCTTAACCTTGAAAAACTAAAGTAGGGGAGGAAGATAAACATCACTGAAGTTACATATCAGTGAATGCTGTTACAAAGTGACCCATGATATATTGGCCATAATCTGCTGAGAAACAATGAAATATCTACCAGAAATCTATTTTTAATAGCTGGGAACCATAAGCAATTCCCATCAACTCCCATCACCAGTCGTGGCTGACTCACACTCTGGGAATCAAATCACATTTACATATGCAACTTTAGGCACCTGATTTTAATAACTTTGGTCTGAGAGTTTTAGCTCTACACAGAGTTATTGTACTCAACAGAGCTGGCACTCACTCAAACCTATACTTCATTTATTAATTCAAGTCACTCACAAAGTTTTTCCCACATTCTTCCAGCCCACTCCTATTCTAAAATTGTAGGCTAGAATTTATTTCAGACACATTTCCATATGAAATAAATTCTTTTCCCATCAGCACCCCCTAACTCCACGAATGGCAATAAGAAGATACAGTTGGGATATTTTTTTCACTTAATAATCCTTATAGTGCATAATAACGTTATCAGTAGTACAAGAAGTAAATAAAAGCAGCAAAATGCAAAGTAATTTTGTGACAGCAGTTTGTCCTTCAGAAGAAATAAACTGTTGCTGTTTGTGGTGGACCAGGGTGATGAACCATCAGCTGAACACATTTGAAACACAGACATTACAGGGTAAAAAAAAAAAAAAAAAGTAAAGAGTTGGTTTGGGAAATATTTCAGTAGATTCATCCACCAAATAAACAGCAAATATTTCTGTGGGACACCACCTGTAATCCCAGGGCACGAGGAGCACCTTCCAAATAATGGGAAAAATTTACCTGAACACAACATTTCTACTGCTCAGAACACCACAGCCAGGGCTTTATGAGCCATCAGCTCATAAAGCTCATCAGCCATCCAGATGATGATTATGTGTGCCTAAATAATAGTTATTAATAATCATTAATAATTTAAAATAATTAACAACACCACCAAAACAACACCTCAATAAACCCTATAAAATATCCCATTCGAGGAGGATCAAGATAAAAAGTGCTATTTCTGCTCCCTCTGGGATGAACTTCTGGACCAGCTGTGAGTGTATTATCACTGATGTTTTGTGGGATTTTTTTTTTCCCAGAAGCTTCTTGAGAATTATAGCAATAATAAACAGTGAAAACAGGAGATTATTTGGACTCACAACACCACTTTAATTGCACCTGAAATTTCATGCTAATAGCTTTGCCCAACAGCAAAAGCAGAACTCCAAAGAATCCACTGACTGCAGTAGCTTCTTGTCCTCCCCCAGCCAATGTCACATGCACTAGATCTGTACTTGTGTTTTCACCCTCTCAGAGCCAATAACAATTTCCATTTTACCTCCAAGCCAAGTAAGAAAAATAACTTTTTCTGCCCAGAAAAATGATGTGCATTCACGCAAACCAGACTTTTTTGCCTCCTATTCATTTCTGTTTCACTGTAATATACTGAGAAATGCAAACATGCAATTTGGGAGTGTTTAAAATCAGCTTGGTTCTTCTGTATACATATGTACATGAATATTAGGGTTAGAAAAGAAAAGAAAACAAGGTTATTTTAGCACAGAGGGAAAGTCTGCACCATTTCGTTAGTGCTCCTTGAAAAAAGAGTATTTTCAACAACACTGAAAAAAAATTGAATGCATTTCATATGAAATTTTAATATTTAAAATGCCTATCATATTACAGATTATTTTGAATATACTGAACATCAAAGCTACAAATGACTGACTTTGAAAATTGTGGTAACTTCCTATTTTATAAAGAAGACTGTCGGGAAAAAGGAGTTAAAAACAATGACAGTGGAGTAACAATACTGGTTTCTAATTTTAAAAAGTGCTATTTTTAAGAGAAGAGCCTTTAATGGTGACAGGCTGGGCTTGATTCCAAAGACAATAAAAAGAAATTTACTGCCCCCTCCTGGACTGGTAAAACAGAGTTACATTTTTTCCCTCAAGTCACCAAATCCCACAGATGATGTTCTTTTATCAGTAAATATCACAGACTCCATCCATGCAGCAAGCTGGGAGAACAGGTGCTGACTTTGGGTGACTCCTGGAAGTTAAAAGTAGCAAGTTCAAGACAGGAGTCAAAGAACTTCAGGATCATTTTCTCAGAATCATCCTTAACCCCACCTGTCCTACGGCACCCTGGTGCAGCAGAAACCATTTACTTCCATAAACGCAAGAAAAATACAACATGATGCTCAAAGGAAAAAGCTTTTTGTCCTAAAGAGCATAAATATTTATTTATTTATCTAAGTTAAGCTGATGTTGCTTTTATTTTGTTCTTGGTGGGTTTTTTGAGTTTTGGGTTTTGTGGGGTTTTTTTTGTTGTTGTTGTTTTTTGGGTTTTTTGTTTTTGTTTTTTGTGGGTTTTTTGTTTTTTTTGTTTTTGGTGGGGTGGTTCTTTGCTTTTTGGTTTATTTTTTTTGTTGGTTTTTTGTTTGTATGTTTTCGGTGGGGTTTTTTGTGTTTGGTTTTTTTTTGTTGGTTTTTTGTTTGTATGTTTTTGGTGGGGTTTTTTGTGTTTGGTTTTTTTTTGTTGTTGTTGTTGGGTTTTTTTGTGGGTTTTTTTTTGTGTGGGGGGGGTTGTTTTTGTATTTTGTTTGGTTGATTTGGGGTTTTGGGCTTGGTTTTTTTCCAGTTTGGGTTGTGGTTTTGATTTTTGCACTGCAGGGTGGTAGTGGCATGTGGTACACAATCCCTTACTGTTCAAGATTGTAAGAAAACACTGATTTTCTTCTAGACAGAAATATGAAATACCAACTGATTCTGCCAACAGAAACTGTGTATTACTTCACCTTAAAAACTCAATGACAAAGTAGCCCATGCTAAATTTAACTTGCAATGAAAACCAAAACATAAATTCAAAGGAAATGGAAATTAGTTCCATGAGCTTTTAGAAACACTCATAAAAAGATTTTTTACTTAAAAACAATTAATATGACTATATTTCTAAACTACTTTTAGACAATAAGTTAAAAAAACAAAAAAAATCAACATTTCTTGGCACAAACTAGAGTAAGGATTGAGAGGTCCTCAATGAAACGGCAGCCAGAAAGGAGAAGCAGTTCAGAAGGACAGTGTAGATGAATTCCAGCTCAGGGTGAGGAGGAGGTGAAGGGCCCAGGAAGCCAAAAACAGCAAGGGCTCTTCTCAAACAGGAGATGTTCAGGGCCAGGGCAGGATTAGCTCAGAGCTGGGCACCAGTGGCCACAGAGCTGGGCCTTGCCTAGCTGGTACCTGACCTTGTCAGGGCATTTGTCCCAGGGTGTGAAACAACACACCTCAACAAACCCGCAAACTTGGCATGGGCATCCTCTCTGTCAACATCAAATCTGCCTCTTTCTGCAAACTGCTTGGTATTACTTGTCACCATCATATTTTCTAGAAAAATCCCTGGCCCAGGATTTCTCTCCTGGGAAGCTGAGAAGCCTCAGAGAAAAAGGAGAACAATATTATCTCATTTGCTTCTCCTGTGTTTTTTTCTGCTTTTGGATGTGGTTGGAGATTGTTTATCCAACATGGGAATTGTTTTTACTTATTGGCCAATCAAGGGCCAAGCTGTGTCAGACTGAAGAGAGAATCACGAGTTTTCATTATTGTCTTTTTAGCCTTCTGTCTGTATCCTTCCTTTATTCTTTAGTATAGTTTAGTATAATATTCTTTTTAATATACTATTAAAATATATACTATGCTATATACTATTTTAATATACTATACTATATGCTATTTCAGTATAGTCTAGTATAGTATTTTTAATATAATATAATATAATATAATACCATAAAATAATAAATTAGCCTTCTAAGAAAATGAGTCAGATTCATACTATTTCCTCCCTATGATGGGGGATCCTGAAATTACCACATTTACTGCGCAGATTTAAAAGCAATACAAGACAATTCTTCAGTTTGGGACCCTTCCTGGAACACCAAGAAAATTATAGAGTTGATGATTTTGTACAAAGTGCTGCTGGTATTTTGTTTTTCACATCTTTTAGGAGCAGTTTCTACAGTTGTAGAAGCAGTAGGTACTGATCACTGCGCTGAGTTTTGCCTTTTTTGGTATGGAAATTCACTTTATGCTGGCAGAGGAAGCTCTGAAGTGTTTTGCCCTGTGTCTGTGCCTTTCCAACTCCCTCTGAAATGAAGAAATGAGCTGAAGCCATGGGAATGTGCAGCATCAGATCCCTGAGCAGCTCCTGCCACGTGCAGCACCACCAGCAGATCCCTCCTGCTCCTTCTGGGCTCAGTGGAGCCACTCTCCCTTCCCAGTGGGAGTACACAAATCATCATCTCTTCCTGAGGAGAAATCATCAGCTCTTCTCAGAGAAAAAAAATAGGCTGTTCACTGCAGTTTGGAAATAATCTAATGTGCGTGCTCAGGCCTCCCACAGTTGTTAGGGTGCCCTGAGATTCCTTGCTGAAGAATATGGCAAAGCAAAACACCCATCTGGACACACACAACCTGCACAAATGGAACCCTGGCCAAATCATTCACTCTGTATTGATGGCTACGGCTTTTAATTTAGTTTCCTCATTAAATTCATTTAATTGTAGACTATCCAAACATAGTTCTAAAATAATAAAAATTTTATTAATCTGAGAAAAGACATAAAAAACATTTATAAGCCTCTAAAGTTATCACCATAGAAACTCCTCTGGGCTCCAAAAGGCAAAGACATTTTACAATTATATGCTTTGATATGATACTCACTGTATTATTAAGTTTAATCAACTGTTAATATGAAATTAGGAGGTCTTATAAGTACGCTCATAGAACAGTCTTTACTGATATATATATCGGGATGTGTAGGCAGTCCTCAAAAAAATCCTATTCATTCCTCAGACTATCATCCATATAATATAAATTATGATTCTAGAGGTGCTTCACAGATCTGTTTCAGCTCTAGAAAGAATATTTAGAAAGAATATTGAAAATAATACAAACTTGAAAGCAATCCAATATTAAAAAAGGGACCTAAATAGAAATCTGGCTGATATCAGAATCTGAGATAAATTTAAAAAATCGTAATTAGCTGTAGATTTCAAAATAAAGATCTGAGGGAATTAGTCACCCAAAAGCAGCAGCCTTGGGAGCTCTTGCTCAGCCCATGCAAGCAGCAGCCTCCTATGCTCATATTTTACTTTTAAACGTGGCCCTTCTCCAAATGCTTGTGCAAAGGCCTGACAGGTCGAGGAGATACCTGTACGAGGTTTCAGAGGGAAGGAGGAGTTTGAAGGACAAACACAGGGACAGGGAGGCACTTGAAATCTGTCTTGATTCCTGCTTCCAGTGCGGTCTTTCTGCTCGTTGAAATCATCCATAAAAAGTACATCTGACAATCCCGGGAAGCTAATTCCCCTTCATTTGGAATAAATTTTACATTGCAGATAGCATTAAATGGATTTGTCTGTGCAGAGCCGTGCTTTAGCTGAGGAACTGCTGCACGTGGCTAAACTGCTGCTAGAGAATCCTCACAACATTTAATGCCATTTTTCAGCATAATGAAGAGTGGAAATGTGATCTGCTGTTTCCCAATCCAGTCTGGGATGACGGGCATTGATTTACCCTCATCAAGATGAATAGAGTTACATGGTGTTCTGGAGTTCAAGTTTTTTTCCTAAATGTGAATGTCCATATTTAAACTCTTTTAACTTAGCCTTGTGGCTACCTTTCTAAGCACATTTTGGGAGCATTTTCACTTTCACTTCTGCATATTTTATCTTCAGGTGTTTGACTATTTCTACCTGTTATTCTGTGATATTACTTATTTTTCACTGCAAAGTAAAAAATATTTTTAGCAAAAAGTAAAACATATATTGTGGCATTCAAATTCTCTGAACAGAGAGAGATGTAATTCTCTCTCTCAGGTTTTTCCTGGAGAAGCACAGAGGGAAAACAATTTTTATCTCTGCTTGCTGCTCTGGTGGTTTTGCACAGTGTAGAATGTGTTGGGAAGACATTTATTTTTATCATTTATTTTTATTTTAATGTTTCATGTTTATCTGAAGGAATTTGGTAATTGGATTCTGGTGGAGATGGGTTATGTTAATTAGCCATCAGGTCCAAGCTGTGTGGACTGTCAGTCTGCAGACAGTCACCAGTTTTCCAGTTAGTAATAAGTATGATATAGTATAGTATACTGTCTCTCTTTAATATAGTTGTAATGTAATATAATATAGTTTTAATAAAGTGAGTGGTCAGCATTCCAAAGCCTTGGAGCCAGATGCCAATCATTCCCAGACACTGGGGGCACCTTGTTTTCAATAATATATGCATAAAAAGTATTATTTATTTTACTACAAAGTTAGCTCATGTTGGCAGACAGAAAGCAGGTGAATGAATGGAGTAAAAATTTGAGAATTACTCATATTTGCATAGGCAATGATGACATCAAACTAATGTATTGTTTGTTCTGTGACTGCAAACAGATTTTGGTCAAGGCTCAGGATAATCCAGAGGTGAGTTGCAGTTTGTGCCAGAGGTTTGCAGTGAGAATTTGGAGCAGACATTTCACCTTGCACTCCCCCATGCTGACTGGTTTTAGGCTGCCTTGCCTTCCAGGCTCCACTGGCAGTGATCAGGTGCCAGAGGAAGGTCAATGCCCAAGCACAGACACTGCCCACCATGCCAAACTTCCATGCCATGGTACCCAAGCAAGAGTGCCAAAATTCTTTTGGCTGCTTCATTCAAGTTTGTGAGCACTAGAGGCTGGTTTTTTGCTTCAAAGCAGTTGCAAGCGATCATATTTTAGTGTTCAAAACACTCACCAACTGAAAATGTCAACCTGGAATTAAACTGTCCCCTTCCAGACCCAGAGGGATGAGAGATGTTGGGGAAGAGAAGGTCTGTTACACAATATTGGTCAAAAAACCCTGAGCAATTTAAAAAAATCAAATACTATAATCTTTCACTAAATTGCCAAAGAGCTTCAGAAAAATACCCCACACATAACAGTGTACTCGATAAACCAGAAAACAAACAAAGGTAAATCTCAAAAGGAAACTCCTGAAGAGGACTTTGTGATGGCAAATAAAGTGGGGTTTTATATCCTTGTTTTACCTGGTGAAGAGGATTCTGTGCAGACTATGACCCTGTCCCCAGGCAACTAAAAGCTGTGCTGTTGTTTATGATGATTAATTTCCTAGACTGTTATGTTTCAAGGTAATAAATTATTTACAACAAACTTCAGTAAAGCTAAATGAGCTCAGACTTGGGGAGACATTTTGAAGGTGTGAAAAGGATTGGATGAGGGGAACTAAAATGAAATGCCTAAGACAAAGAATCCTGTCAGCTTTAAAGGGTGAAAATTGTAAAAGGAAATGTAATAATGGACTATAAAATATGGATGGGTGAAGTAAAACTGAGAATATGGACTCGATCCAAAGTTTTCAGGACTGAAGCAAAAGGCAATCTTAAGGCTGTGAAGGTAGAGAAGTGTGTCTGGTGATGTTACTGCATTGCACTACTCCAAAAACGCAAGAGGAACTAAAACCAGGGCACTAAAACTTCCAGTCAGGACTTCATGCACTCCACAGAATGCTCCAGCTCCACCTTCCAGCAAGATTTCTGTGTTCCACTGGAGCCCAGCCATGCAGATGCATCAGGCTGATCATATGCTGAGCCACTATTAGAAATGTAAACAAACAATTAGGAAAGCTCCTGCTCAATAACACTGGGCAGAGCATCCAAACCCAAATGCAGCTTAATGGATAAATAAATCTTCCTGTTTTCTGTGCAGCAAGACATTTCTGCCAGCCACAGCAGTAAGGCCCCATGCCATGGGGAGCCAAGAAACATTTATCCAGAGCAGAGATTTTTCCATTCAGTGCTCTAACAGACTGAAAGGGTCAGAGAACCCATGTGCTGATGCACTCTACCAATAATTTTTTTAACAGATGAGAAAGAAACTCGACAAATGTTTAAGTAATTAAAATAATGTCCAATTAGTATATCTTTCTCTCAGCTCCCTTTTTTTTTTTTTTAATAGATTCTTTGATGCTTTTTTCCCTTCAGGATAAAGAACTTCCCCTCAGTAAAATAGGTTAACTTTCCCCCAGCAACCCATTCCCTATTCTGTTTATACTTTATTTTCTTTTTACTGAATATGCTTTGTGTAATAATATCTAGATGGATCATGACACCTTCAGTTAATTTTAAAAAATCTTAGCTATTTCTACTAAGGGATTAAAGTATTACCAATCTCCTCCAATTCCTAACTCAAAGATAAAACACAGGCAAGTTGTAAGCAGTAAATCTATTTTGGAAGCAAGAGAACCTGCACTGCACAATTTAAAATGTGTTTACACCCACATAGAGAGCTTCCTATTTAAAATATTACAGACTGAAATTGCATGTCCGGGTTTGTTTACCTTCAGTCTCACAACAAAGACACACATTAAGTATGATTTAAAGCTTCCAACAATCAGCAGACACAAATACTGAGTAATACCACTTGTACCTGAGGAAATTCAGGTTTCTCATCTGTGTGGAGGGAGCAAATAGCAGCACACACCTACACAGCACAGGTGTTTCAAAGCTACCTGCTTCAATACTTGGAGAGTTGCCTCAAATTTCAGTCTTCCTCAGACACTAACTGCAACCACACAAGTATTTTGAAGATGTGTCATTGGATTTCTATTTGTGCAGTGTTTTAAAAACAGATCCTAAAATTAGTTTCTGGGACTAGTTGACTGGCTTTCAGTAAAGTACTTTTGGGCTCCAGTTTTGGTTACATTTATATGACACAGGCTATGCTGTTTTAATCATCTGTGCTTTCAATGCATGGTGATGAGGGAATTATCATGCACTCGGGGACTTGGTGTAATTAGGAAAGTGGCACAGCAGGGGAATGGAAATGATTTCAGAATCTTCAGAAATTACCCAGCCACTGTTGCACTGCTGTTTGTTTTAAGTTGCTACAGAAGCATCCAAGCGAGAAGCAGGAACAACGAATCAAAAGAATGCCTGGTATTATAAATAATTAAAATTTCTGCCCTATCATTTCTCAAGGCTCATAAGAAGCAAGGGCGTGCAACCAACTGGGTCAGACAAATGAATCCATTCACACAGCTGGTAAAAGAGTCTGCCTGAGCATAGCTAATGTGCTGGGGTAGGAATATTTGAGCAGGTGTAATTATACTAATGATTTATTGAATGTTTGATTAATTGGAAATTAAGTGAATGCACAGTGGCAGAATTGTCATAGCAAATCGTTCAGCTGTTTGGTTAAAAGGTGCTCAATCTCCCTTCAGTAAAGCAATTAAGAACATCCTAAATCACGGAAATGAATTATCTGTGCAGAATTATCTGATGTAATGATACTGCACACAAACTCAAACCTATGAGCACACTATCCTAACAAGTGAATTCATGAACTTAAAATACAAATACCTTACACTGCTATTAAAGCAAGGGCCCTCCTGACTTCCTGAGATCCAATGTGGGAAAAGAAGTTATGTAGAGCCCAGAAAGCCTTGAAACCTCAGGAAGAGGTTCACATTGCAGATTATTAACCAATTAATTATTAGAAAATCTATATCCCAGATAAATCTTTGGTTTATGCTTTCAATGACTTGTTTTAGAGTAACCTAACAAAGAACCCCTACTACTGCCTTATAAAAATCTTTCCAGCATTGGTTAAAGAGTCTGCCAAAATTGAGTTCTGATGTTTCTTTTTCATTCTGACTTCACTGATTACAAGTCCAATCCAATTCAAAATTACTTGAGTGCTACAACTACAGGCTTAGCTTGGGATACTGAAATCCAGTTGCCCCATATTTGACATATTTGGATCAAACATTACCATTTGGATGCAGAATGTCTTGCAATAGCTTTTTAATAGTGCAGTTAACAGGAAAAAAAGCCAAGTTCCTTCATAAGTGGAATATTATCAAAAGATGAAAATTATATAATGCAAAGCCAGAATCAGAACATGCAAATGAGTAGTCAGCCTGCGCAGGTAATTATCAGATAATAGGTTTACTATTCTTATCCCTTTCAAGTATTTGGTAAGGCAGTTCAGAAGATTTTAGAAGGGAACAGTGAGCCCACAGCCAGCTCTTGGAACAGAAGATTCCTTTAGGAGTTCTATAAAAATAAACACTGCCTTTACTATGAATCTTGATCAGTTTAAGGGAGCCTGTTGGGGTGTGGATCAGGAGACCAGAGCCACACTGCAAACCCCAGCTAAAACCTAGGCCAGTAATTTGCTTTGCACTCATGTATTTTTTGTTTGTTTACTCGTGTAAAATTGTTTGTGTGGGTGGGAGGGTGCTGTCAGCCTGGAAAAGGCACATTACCAGGAGACTCTTCTCTTGGAATGCTTCTGCTGAGGTTCAGGCACATTCACATCTAACACCTAAACCACAGCTACCTAAAACCATCTCTTTCCTACATAAAACTGGATTTTGTTTACTAACTGGCCTATAGAGAGAAAAGATTCTTTATTCATACCAAGCAAAAAGCTCTGCCTAATTTCTAACCACAGCCAGGAGTTAAGAGGACCTGGCAGCTACAGAAGATTTGTAGAATTTAATGTCTAATCAGTCACATTTTCCCACAAGGCTGATGCAAACCATATAGACTCTTTAGTTTAAGCAGAGAGTTCTAAAGATCAAAACCGAAAAAAAGAAATAATTTGTGTTTTCTCCTGTCCTCTAAACAGGACTCTTCCAGCTACTAATTTTTGTCTCCTTCTGGCAGGGAAAGGGTAGTCGCCCCGTGGGCTTGCTGAAAGTTGTAAAAGCTACAGAACTGAAGAGAGATCAAGAGAGCTGTATCCTGCCCTTTGAATGCTCATTCCCAACCTGAAGAGCTCCTTCAGCAGCACTTGAAAGCACTCCATGCTATAACCACAGTAATGGAACCACTTGACCGAGTCAAGTATGGAGCAGGTCTATCATCACACAGCTCCTCCTCTCCCACTTTGAGACACAATCCTCTGATCCCAATTAACAGAAAAGCTTAATTAAAATAAAATTAGCGCTCTTTGCTTTCCCTGCTGTCCTCCCTGCTGTGAAAATCTACTGGTACACTGACTTGTAATTACTAAATTGACTTATTTTAAATGCGTCCTTTGAATTTCCATTGATCATATTTTGCTCTCCAGTCAGTCTGGCTCTTTGCCAGTTCCAGGAAAAGAACCACCACCCTTACCTCCACATGAGAGATGCCAATATCATCACTGCTAAGCTCCACACTGTCTATCAAGCAGTTGAAATATTACTCAAGGTTTTACATAACCCTAAAACCATCAAACCACAGGCAGAATTGATGCTAACATGCTAAAACATAAGAAAGAGCACATATGCCCGGGAATCCATTCACAGAGAAACCTCCCCAAGCTAGAAACACCAAATATTGTAAGTTATTTCCAACAATTATCAACTCAGGTCTTGTGCTGTTGTATATGGCAGGACTGGATTTCCCTCCCAGCAGACAAACAAGAGGGATTTGACCTTCCTGCTACTGAGACAGCAAAGCTTGAGAAAATAAATTTGAGTGAGTCTGAAACCACTTTACTCATCCAGCAGCTGTGAGAAAGCCTTGCCAAAGAAAAAACTCTCCATCTAACACTTTCCTTCACCAATAATAGGATAAGATCTTTCTATCCCAACAAGAAAGGAAAATACTTGATGGACCATATGTAAGACACAGAAAATGTGATCTGACAAGATTTAAAGAAATAAATATTAATAACTCAGGTGATTTCCCAGATGTAGTATATTAGATGTGGAAAGCTGCAGAGGAAATAAGAAGGTTCAAATCTTTCTTCATAAACTTGTAAGAATAATTCCACTTCTATTTGGATAACGACACAGATTTGAATAGGTGTTAGTATTGGAATCACCTTGCACATAGTAATTACCCACAAACTGTTTTTAATGTGGGATCAAAAGAGGTTCACCTTTGATAAAAGCATACTGAAACATTAAAAAATTATATCAAGCAGCTAAAAGAAGGAACAGATAACAGGTCATCTTAGAAAATAAGAGAATATCAGTTAGTTCAGTATTTAATAAATTTTCTAGGTTGCTCAGTAGTATAGAGGTAAGAGTTCTGTATAAATTGAGCAACAAAAACATACTGGCTATTTAGGATTGAAAATAATTTTGAAAAATCTAACACTGCAATAAAGAGAGATCACCATTTGATAGAAGAAAGGAACGAAGTGCTGATTTCTAGCTTTCAACTGAAATACAATCTCTTTAGCTTTAAAACAATGCACATTCTTTAACTTAGACCTCTCCCTGAAAGCTAAGTGCAGATCTCCAAATTTAGCTCTCAAACCTGGGTATACACTGCTGGAAATCCAGCCCAGCCCAGCCCCAACACACAAAGAGCTGCTTGGTCACTCAGGAGCCTTTCCCCTGCTTCCACTGCCTTAACAAGTTCTGAGGAACAGATGCCCAGGTATTATTTTCTTTTTTCCTGATAGCAACTGGCCAAGCCACAATGGCTGAAAAACCTGAATCTGGCTGTAGACAGAGTTGTGGATACCCATTTCCACTTCTCTCCCCACTTCCTGGGTGCCAATGTAACCAGCATTGGAGAGTTGGCAAATGCTTCTTTTCCTTCCTAAATAAATCCCATCATTCCAATTGCTAAATTCACAAACACACCCCCATAAATGTACTCAACAAGAGATGACGACGTTTCCCTCATCATCTCCTGCACATGAGAACAAACACCAGGCAGCCAGTTCTTCCCAAGATCACTGGCACACCCCTGCCCTTCTCTTTCCTCAGAGCAGGGCACCCTCCAGCTCCACCCAGCCCACGGCAAACACCCAGGGCATCCTCAGAAAGGCTCAGGCTTGTAGCCATGATATTTTCTGAAAAATCCTTTCCTTAGGATTTTTTCTCCTGCAAAGCTGAGAGACCTCAGGAACAAAATGTAAACAATGGTTATCTGCTGCTGTGGAATGCAACAGGTGCATCTGGGATTGGTCTCATGTGGTTGTTTCTAATTATTGGCCAATCACAGTCAGCTGGCTCAGACTCTGTCTGAGCCACAAACCTTTGTTATCATTCTTTCTTTTTCTACTCTTAGCCAGCCTTCTGATGAAACCCTTTCTTCTATTCTTTTAGTATAGTTTTAATATAATATATATCATAAAATAATAAATCAAGCCTTCTGAAACATGGAGTCAGACCCTCATCTCTTCCCTCATCCTCAGACCCCTGTGAACACGGTCACACAGACTGGCACAGGAGATATTCCTGGGGGATGCTCAGCCTGGCACAGGATCTGTGCCCTGTCCTGCAGCACTGTTTGTGCCAACCCCGTGCACACTCCCTCTGAACTGGCCTTGCTGGTGAGCACTGGTCCCTGGCTGCACCACCTGCCCTTACAACAAGGCAATGCTGGCTCCTGTCTCTGACCAGCCAGGATTTTCAGGAGAAATTTTCATTCCCTCATTATAGACACACTTCCCAACAGAAGTATTTAGGATTTTACAACAGGAATGAATAAGCCCCCTGAACTGTTAACTGTCCTGTTCTGGGTGCTCACACACTTTATTTCTCACTTTTCCTTTAGTTTCTTGTTATTCCATTAACATAAGCTGTGTCTCAGTGCAACTGCGTGTCTGCCACAGTAAAAACCAACCCAAACCTCACTTTAAGATATTACACACACATTGTTTGTATAACCCATTAAATTATGAAACTGTGGCAGGGAATAACTCACACAGGTTTTTAATACATGGTGCAGACAGCTACAAATCTGCTGCTGGTGGTGGGGCCTCCTGCTTCAGAGCCTAAGCCACGTGCCTGGGAGACTTTAGCAAACGAGCAATCAGTGATGGAATGTGGCACACGGTTCCTGAGATATTACTGCTCCCAGCATCCTGGTGCTGCCTGCTGGAGAGCTGGGGGCCTGCTGCTCACCACCAGGCACCAAAGTTTCATTAACCAACCCCCAGGGTTTGTTCCTGACGACGTTTTTGACATTTACACAACACTTTTTTTTTTTTTTTCATTTTTCATTACTCCAAGGAAAAAACAAGTATAAAGGATCTCCTGTTTCCAGACCATCATTTAAAAAGACTGAGCTGGCTTTATGGAAGTGTTTTTACGCAGTAATTTTTTATTTAGTATAGAATTATAATCAGCAAATAACTAAATGCATTTGTAGACTTTGTAGTTTATAAAGGGAGTCATTAGAAAACAACTCTTTACATATTTTATGCTTTATGAACTGACAACAACAAAAAACTGAAAACACTCTTATCCTCACTTCAGACTCTGCTCTTATTTCCAGCATCTAGGGGGTAAAATTTTTGTAAATTATTTATTCATACACCTGTGCATTAACTTCAGTTGACAGTGTAATATGAAAACTGTACATAGTAAGCATCAAAATAAATTTGTGCAGATATTTTATTTGTCCCCAGAAATTAATCAGTTTTTCCTATTAAATATTTCTTTTCATCTTATGAAGCTTTTTCTCCCCTAGTTTCGGTTGGTTTTTTTTTCTTTTTTTAATAGTAAGTGATGCTTTCTATATTGAGTTGGCTGGAAAAAATACAGGTAAACCATATCAACTTGGTTGTTTATAAGGGGAAAACGGATTGTGAAAATATTGTTTTCTTTCTTCCATGCACTTAAGTATTTTGCATGTTTTATCTGGAACTATGCATGTCTCATCAATTTAGCAAACAGAGAGAGAGAGAAAACTCACATATTGGAAAACTTTAGAGCAAAACAGCTAAACTTTACCTTTTATTTCTTTTTTTTTTGTCTCAATGCACAGCAATCAGACAGCATTTCAAAATCTGCATATTGATAATAAATACATTTCTTTCCTCACTCAGCTCCCATAATCATCATATTCCGCACATTACAACAGGTAATTCTGCAGAGAACATTGAAAGCCAGCAGTTCTAATTTATTTTTTGGTTGAAACCCTGAAAGTGTTTCAGGGGAAAGTTTTTCTGGGGACCCCCAGCCCCCTGCCCAGCACCAGAATGCCCTGACCAAGGAAAACCCTTTCATTACAGACAATTACAGAACCATTAATTAAGACAGCGATACAGCCATAGAGAAGCTGCCAGCCAGCTCAGAATGTTTCACAAGAAATCAGAATACAAGAATGATTGAGGAGCTCCAAGCTCCTTGGAGATGCCCCTCACATTTCCTCCTGTGTGTTTGCAGCATGTGAACCACACCCCTCCTGCAGAGGGGAAACTGAGATCAGAACTCCCAGAGAGTCATTGGGCATGCTGAATACAACTCACGGCAAAGGCTCATCATTAGTCTCTCTTTTCCTGCTTCCACTTGAAGCTAAGTCAGCATTTTATGTCTGGAATAATGTGCTTGGGCAAACATTAAAAAAAATGTATTCTTCATTAAAAAATTCAACATATTCTGTAGGACACAGAAGGTCCTTGACTTTTCTCGTATAAGAAAAGCAATTGCACTAAAAATGAGGTTTCGCTTTATGACATCCTAAAAATAAAAAATACTGAAAAAAATGGTTTCCAAAATCACTTGTAGCACTCTAAAATCAATCATGGCACTCTACTGGTTTGTTTTACACTTTAATGTGTAAAACAAACCAGTAGAGTGCTAAAATTGTTCCAGAGATTATGGCCAACATCCAGATAAACCACAGCACCCTCAAGGTGGCCCCAGTGCATGGCTAAAAGGTTACATTGATACCACCACAGAAACAATAGGGCATTTCCCCCTTTTATCCTCTTTGCATTTATACTGCTTGCAGTGTGTTTTCAAGATTTTCACCATCACTAGATAGAAATCTAAATTCTTTGTTGCCATTTGCCTACTGTTCAGTAAACAAGAGTTAAGGGTGAGATAACAAGAAATTTCCAAAAGCAAGATATTAAAGAAATAATCTAAAAACCTGCATATGTAAGAATTCTGGAGAATTTTTAAGGCAGCTGTACATTTCCATAAATGCACATGTATATCTAAATAAACAAAACCTTTGAAGGATAGCTATAGGGAATTTTTTAATTACATGACCTCAGAATATCAGTTGCTTCTCATTATTATACTGAAGAGAACCTGGAACATCTAATTAAATGTCAGGATTGATTTCACATTTTCAAGTTTGAATTTAGTAGATCTGCTTTAGAAAAACTTCCAATAATAAAACAATAATTTTAAAAAGAAAGTAAAAAGAGACAAATTATATACTGTTTTGTCAAAGAATTTACAAGTTGCTCAAAGGGATGGTATATTAAACCATTTTAGTAAGACTGATTTACTAGCAAGGGTTTCTGATGAAGATAACTGATATAGTCTCTATAATTAATCTGTGTCAACTCAAAGAGATTCTTATCTCCTATAAGAAATTGGAAGAATTGATTTCCTGCCCCTCCCATCTCAGATGAGCCCCTGTCTGAAGAGCAGCATTACTGGTTTGTTATTTGCTGCAAAAGAGACACCTCACCAATATATTTACCAAATGTCCAAGGCTGAACCATTAGCTTCACATTATCATCACACACAGGAAACTCAAATTAGGGAGCAGTGGCAGAAGGTTTTGTTTGAATGCAAACAATGTCTAGACTGAGAATTACATTTCATATCAACAATATAATTTGTCTTCCTCAAGTAAAAACAAAAACACATCACAGTGATCATGCTAAAGGAGATTTGTATGTGCCTGAAAAATGATGACGGTTCAAAATAACCATTTTTATGTTCCTATATGAGGAGCTGGTTCTGGAATAATAAATAAACAGAATTCTTCTGCGACCTAATTAACAGTTCCACCTGTCCTGAGGCTTCACAGCAACAAATTGTACTTGGAGGTTTCACAGGAAAAGGAGCAAGACCAGTCACGCACAAAGATCCATGGAGAAAAATCAGAGTATCAGAACATCACGGAAACCCAGAATGGTTTCAGTTGGAAGAGACCACAAAGATTATTCAGTTCTGACACCCCTGCCATGGCAGGGACACCTTCCACTGCCCCAGGTTGTTCCAAGCCCTGTCCAGCCTGGCCTTGGGCATTTCCAGGGATCCAGGGGCAGCCACAGCTGCTCTGGCTGCCAGTAGGAGACTAAAGACTTTCCTGAGTGGCACAGAACAGGAATTCTTCCTCAAACAGCCAAATTCTCCATCCAAGTCACCCAGCAGGTAATTAGCTCCCTTCAGGCAATATCCAGCCCTCGCACTGTACAGTCATTTCACTCTTTTCAAAAGGAATTCAGCTGTCTTAATTACTAAAATAAAAAGTGGTGAGATATTTTAGGAGCCTCTTTTCTGTGCCTAGCTCTTAGCATGAAATGTTAAGTTAGAAGATAAGCCCTAGCATGATACAGTTTATTTCTTTTTCTACAAGATAAACTCCATGATGTAACATTGAATCTCTGTCAGGTTGTTTATTTTTTTAATTTCCCACTTCATGACAGGGAAATATTTATTACCACTGGATGACTTATTCATGTGAAAGATCTTTCAGGATTCCCAAGTACTCACTACACTAATAGAAATGCAATTAAGAATAATTTAGTTAAAAGCTGTAAAAGGTAATACCACAGTGCACACCTCCACTCCCATCTCAGAAACATATTCAAACTACAACTTCCAGACACCAAAATTCCTTATGCACTCCATCCATATTAAAATGTCATTGGCTGTTGATTTCAACTTGATTAAATCTTAAACAGTTTATTGAATAATTAGGAAATACCATAAAATTGCATCATATTCCTCTGAGGATCAGTGTTACAAAAAGAATAACACATATTAAATTTTGCCTAACTTTTTAACAGATTCTAAAGTACAAATAAAAAATTAAAATCTACCAAGATTGGAGGAGATAAAAGAGGTAAGTAGAAACTTTGAATAAACAAGACTATGTACCAAAGACTTGGCATTACCTACCAAAGACTTTACATGTAGCCAAGACTTGATATTACCTACTGAGTAATTAAAGATTACAAAACCCAGTAAAAGGAATATGGGAAAAAAACTACAAAAAAACTCCAAAACCCCAACCAAATTAAAAAAAAATTAAAAAACCAACATCCAAGGCCAACTTCATTATAGAATTTGCAAATTCCCCTTTCCATAGACTATAAATCGCTGTGTGCAAACACTTATAACACCAGACTTGAAAATTCTGGTTAAAAGTTGAATGCCAGCAATGGCAACTGAGCTTAGACTTAGAATGTGCTTCTGGGGCACATGAAATTGCACATTATCATAGCAGCAGGGGCACAGAGGTTACAGGGAGTAACACAGGTCAGGCAAGTTCGGATTTATTACTAAAATCTGCTTTATTTTTCAATATATTCTAATATAAAAATATATTATCATTATATCATGTAAATTACTGTTGAATTATTATAATATATATTAATACATAGATATTGTAATGTTATATTAATTTTCTATTATATTGTTATATTTTATATTAACATAACAGATTTTATAATAGATTGGTTTCTATTATTTATAAGTATAATATATTTATTTTTATATTTATATTTTATATTATTTTTATATTTTTATATTTTTATTATATTATTGTATTATAATGCCTACAGAAAAAAGCAGCTTTCCCTACACACAGCCATGGCACTTATTAATCTTGCCAGTCAAAAAACCCCTTTCAGCTCCCCCAGATGCTGTAAATAAATGCCTGGCTAAGTAGCCAGGTCCTGTGCTGTGCCCTGCAGGCCACACGAGTCAGGCTTTCATTGACTGGCTGGAAAAGGCAAGTTAATAGTTGTGGGTCTCTGGTTTATCCCCAGGAGTGTCACATGGCAGCTCCAGATAAAAGAATCCACTGCTAATTTCACCCTCCCTTCTATAAATGTCAAGCATTGTGCAGCAGCCCACCCCTCAGGGACTCATGTGCAAATGGTTTTTGTGAACAATTCTGTAACAGCAACCTTGCTGTGAAAGCCCAAGTTGTTTGGCAATCCCACACTCGGCAATGAGTGAAAACAAATAAATAAACCCCACTATTAGAGGTAATAAAGCTGCTCAGATAAATATGCCTAAGCATAACAATCATACTAGAGAGCAAAGCAAATCTCAGCAAAATCAAAAGCTTTAGAAATGATGGGGGCTGAGGTGTGCTTTTCAGTTTAGTAATGTATTCACTTGTGGTTTGAACAAATTAATAGAATTGCTTTTGTGAAAGAATTTCATCATGACTATTACAAAAATAAATAACATAAACTCTGTTTTCAAAAGCATCATCCCAGAACAATTCACCTACTTATCACCAAATCCTTCAAGCTGGTTTTGTGTTATATCATTCATATCCCTGCTTTGAGAATTGGCTGCCCCAGCTTCTCTTTGCTCATTATGAACAGCAATAAATAAATAAAAAGGAAATCCTTATCAAGATACATAAATCCAGCAGTAATCCTCTCCCTCTAATAAAATAATCTAATACAAATAATACTTAAATGACATCAAGAGTTTGGGGAAAAAAGGAGGAGGGAGGTGAAAGAGTAAAAGAAAAGCACTGAGGTTTCTGTCAGTCAGGCCACTTGGTGACAAAAAGTGCTCTCATTTTAGGCTGAAGTGTAAAAAAAATAGTGTTTGGGACTAGTTTCCAGAGGCCAGCATGAAAAGTAAGCTGCATTTTGTGATGCCTTACATCAATTTAATTTCTTCATTGCCTGGTTCTTGTGTGATTCAGAGAGAAAGAGCAGCTGCTGTCACACACATGGATTTGGTGCAACACATAAACATGGAACTACAGTTCCAACTACTTTAATGCATACAAATTATACAGTAATGTATCATTTTTATACATTAAAATAGTTAATATATAAAATAAATGTGGCCATTGGAATGTTTCAATTTTTACTGCATACAACAAACAACAGCAAAGAAAAGAAGCAGAAAGAAGAAGAGTGGCCTGAGAGAAGCCTTTTCTTTGTTGTGCAAAATGCCTACAAAAATAATTTTAGTGGAGTGAGGATTCACCACATTAAAGAATAATACACAGACAGTAGAAAAATTATTTTGGCTTTGTGTCAGATCTAAACAAGTCCAATAAACATCCAGAAGAGCTGTAGTGACAGTGCAATAACAGAGAACCCAGACCATGGCTTCTGCTGAGGATGAACAGGCCTTAGAATAACTTGCAGGTTATTATGAAATGAAGTCGTTGGGGGTGAGGAATAAACCCAACACCTATTCCATTCAAAAAAGGGACAGGAGTTCCTGGCAGGTGTGTTCTTTAGCCTACAGTGCCATCGTCTGGCTATGGGAGCTATATCAGCATGGGGTGGGGAAATGCAGCCAGCTAAATATTTAAATGTAAAAAAAGAACAAGCAAGCCTCAGTACTATGCACATTTGTGAAAATACGTGGTACTGAGAGGAGCTGTAGTGTTTACATGGAGAAGCATTGTATGCATAAATAAAAATGTGATTCTCAAGCAAAGACAGAATATCAGAGCAGAACATTCAAACCAACTGACAAAAACTATGGCAAAAATGCCATGTAATATAGAATCATACTCCTCTTGTCATTTTTTTTATTTTTAGTTTTTTAATAGCGTTATTAGTTTAAAATTTAAGTTAAACTATGTAATTTGAAAACCATTGCTAAATAGTTTATGATTGTGGACCTCAAAGGCAAATGCACAAGGTGGTATTTCATTAATTAAGGGACTACAACAACATATTTTGAACTCAATATCTTGTAATATTTAACCCACATACATATAATCGACTCTGAGCTTCACTACGCCAGGAAAAAAATTAAAAAGAGGATTTTTTTTCTTATAATGATTGCTACAGCACCTACAGCTAACCAGCTTTAGGGGATAAGCAAACCCAGCTTGAGTGATGTTTTAGAGAAAGCTCAAATGAAAGTAGGAGAGACATCTTTGGTAACTAAGCACTATTAGGATCGTCAGTCTGGTCCTAAAATTCAGATAGATAGGATAAAAAATTCCCAAGGACGTGACACAAGTGACCCTGGAAAAACTCACAATAAGCTTTGGGAGTGTTTCAAATGCACAGAAAGTAAGAGGCAAGGTAAGAGCAGTTTGTGACATTTACACCAACTTTTTTTAAGTGAGTCTGAAGTTTCAGAGCTCTTTTAATTAATTTTGAAGCAGTGTTTGAGGTGAGAGAGAATGTACAAGGAACGTTTTGAAAGATAAATTCATTAGCATGCAGAATAACTTGGTCTAGGCTCCAGTCTGACTCAGCTCTCAGTCCTCTGTGTCAGATTACAACAGATCAGACTTGAGTACACTGCCATTTGGTTTAAAGGCACAAAGTTAATAAATTTCCAATAGAGTTCAGCTTACAGAGTCTCCAAAATAAATATGGACACTCTGACAGAGCTTGCACTGGTTAAGAAACTGAAAAAGTGTGCAGAACTTTGAAAAATTATGACACCTTCCTTTGAAGACTCAACTTTAGGAAGAAACATTAGAAGCTTTGGAATCAAATCATCTCCAAATCTCACAGCAACAACTAATATTTGCTTTTGCTCAAGCTGAGGCTGGAAGCACTGCAAGTGAGCTCACATAATCCTTTCTTTCCCCAGATGGAACTGGATGCTTTCTTCCTCCTGCAGAGAGACAGAGCCTCACTGCACTCACAGCTCCACTGTAGATACAGCAACCTTGCCCAGCTGTCTTCATTATCTTAATGGCCATGGCCAGGACTGAGGGAATGCCCAGAATCACAAAGTTTTTGGAGGTTCCTCAAAGCAATTTCAATGATACAGCAACATTCCATTTAAATTCATTTGGAAATGCCAGTGACTGCAAATAAGGTCACCTGGGCTGGTTTGAAAAATGAATTTGGAAGTCCCTTAAAAGCATTTTCTTCTCACTGCAAACAAAAACTGGCCAGAACTCCAGCACCTGATGTGTGTGGGGTTATTCTGTACAGTGTAGGAAAGCTGTGGCAGCACAGACCTCCTTAAAAGAAACCAGCCTTCAGCTGAGATACAATCAGCTGTTTGGGACAGAATTTGGAAAATAAATGCAGCTGGAAAACACAACCATGTGCTAATTTGAGGTCCATGGTGGACATGGACAACTCTACAACTCTTGCAATTGATGGATTGATATACAAAGCTCTATTTCCAAGCAACCCAAAGGAATGGAAATACAGAGTCAAGGCAGATTCAGTGAAGTCTACTAGCTGGGGCAGCATTTAAAACAGAGGTATCATGTTATATAATTAAAGTATCAAATCAACAAGGGCTCTGTAACTACATGGAGACAGAAAAACAGGCTTGCACATTTAAATGTTGCCCTAGAATGTGTTGCAAATAAAAATTAAATAATTTCTACATCACATTATCAATGATTATATGAAATAACTTAATCCTTCATAACAAAATACATAGGGAAATTACCATGTCACTGTTGTAGACTAAAACATCAGACATCAAAAACCAAGACTGTGGTATGGGTGGCAGAAGACAAGATGTTTTAATACACAAAACTTGGTCACTAAATTAGGGAGAATTTTGTATTTCACAGGACTGAAACAATTTATATATGTTCCCAATTAATAATGTTCTTATTCTGACACAATTTTAAGGAGACTTTGGTACAGATGAAGCTGTACTAGAGAGATGGAATGTTACTTTTCTGCATGCCATTGAATTTTAATGCTCTCATAGATCTGATGCAACACAGATTCTAAGGGTTTTCAATTTACCTTTTGCAATTTTTTTTACTTAGACTGTGCAGTAAAGATTCAAAATTCATTGCATTTTAATAAACAGTGCATCACAGTTCCTCAAAAGCATTTCATAGAATAGAACCAATACAGAAGGGCAAAGTTCTTTAGGCGTTCCAACTTTTCAAAACTACTCAAATACTGTCCAAAGAAATTTCATCCCAAGGTCAGTTGGAAATACACTGAGTAATCATTTTGCATCTTCAACAGAAGTGAAAAGGCATCAAAGCAGATAGAAACCCAACCCTTTTAATGCAGAAATGTGTTCTGCTTTGGAAAAGAATGGGGGAGATATTGACTTGCAGGGCCATGAGAGCCAGGCAGGATGCTCCTGGCTGGGTGCCACCTCCCACACCTGGCATCTCAGAGGTAAAAAGCAAAGCCTGATTTTCCTCTGGTTGCTGTGAACCCAAGAAATACTGGAATCACTTTAGGAGAAATACAACAGTACAGGCAGATGAGGACAAAGGAAGTGTAAGCCAGCAACACAATAAAACAGCATCAAACTTTGGGTGCAAAGGCAAAAGGTTTCAGGAGGTACCAATAAAAAGTGTCCTAACTAAGGCACGAAGAATGTTTTCCGTCCAGCTGTCGTGACAGCACCTCAGATGGTATAATAAGATTTTACACCTCCTTGCAAATTTTGTCTTGCATTACCCATTAACCAATTACAGGCAAAAGGCCACAGCAAGCCAAAGTTTTCAGAAGCACAAACAAATCTGCTAAAACAGATGTTCCCTGCTGGATTTCAGACAATTCACACATGGAACAAACCTGCTCCGTCCCTTACACTTCAACCTTTATCAAGTATTGGAAGTGAAAGAGGGTAACAGAGATCAGATTTTTTTAAAATGGCTTTGTTTTGAAGTCAAAATGTTTGCTCCTTGCAAGGAATGCATATTGCCATTATCTAGGAAAAAAAAGCTAAATTGACTTTCTTTTGCACATTAGCCTGCTGATGGGGAGGGATAAAATGAAGAATAAAAGAAGCCTTACTATAGACTTTGAATATCAGTATTCTTTTTTCAAAAATTATACTCTATTTTTCTCAGAAATAATGTCTGATCTTCTAAAAAACAGTTGTGAGACAGCAAGTATGACATAGTGGGACATGCCTGTACACCAATCCTTGTAATACTGTCCTGTTTTAGTACTGAAGAGATGAGATAAATGGCAGAATCCCTGGATTTTCCTGACCTTGATCAAGAAGAACCAATTTTTAGCTGAAGTGTGCAACACTGCTATGATTACATCAATCTAATCTGGAAAGCACATGGTTTATATATAAACCATGGTCTCTGTCTCATCCATCACATTGAAAGACAATAAAACATACTTCTGTTCAAAAAATAATAAAAAAAAATCCAATTACCCTTATTTTACTCCTTACACAAGAATCCGCAACCATGTTTCAAATACTACAGGAAGATGCATACATATTCAGGTTTCTAAATATGGATATATATATATAAATTTAAATGTAAGTGCTCTTATAAAAACAGGCTTCATTAGACAAAAAGACACTGCATCACTGCTGAAGAAATCAGTTCTGAAATAATGGAAATAGGAAATTTTGATCAAACTGCCCAAGCACCACCATAAAAAGCCATCTATTGCTAAAAGGTAAAGATTTACCTGGCAAGAGATCCAATACCACTAAGACAAGACAAACTGGAATCAATGAGAAATGAATTGGATTACTGGACAGAAGCATATTCTTGCACATGTTCAAGCTACTGGGGAAGTAACAGAGCCAGCAGGTACAAAAAAACCCTTCCAAATGTCTGCTTACCCTTTCCTGATCCAATCACAGCCATGCTGTTAATCAGGCTGGATTACATCCCAGATATTAATTTGGCAAACAACACAATCATCTGATTCAGCCTGTCCCCTTCAGATATGCTGAAAACAATCTGCCACTGATAACCGTGCCATGCATGTGCTCCTGGAGAGCCATCTGATCAATTCCTGCTGAGATGAGACCTCTGCACTCACACACAAATGCCAGGAGGATTCCCTATCCATTCCCAGGGTGGAAATGTGTCCTGTAATGCCCAAGGAATGTGCACAGTGAAGGGAGGCAGCTCAAGGAGTTATGGACTCCTTTGGACTAGAAATGAATAAATCCTGCAGATGAACTGATGCTGTGCTGGCTCATCAAAGCATCACTGAGCAGAGGAGCCCTGTCCTGCTGCTGGGATCCCTTCAGGCTTCCTCTGCACCTCCTGGGCTTTGGGTTTGGTTAGAGCTTTTTGTCTCTTCACCTAATAAACCATCTCAACTGATGAATTGTCTCACTTTTACCTTTCCTGTGTCTCTCCAATCCCACTGTCAGGTGGTGGCTGGGGGTACCAGCTGCTGCCTCAGCCTGCTCATCAGTGTGTCCAACCCTGTGGGTGGCATTCTGTCCCTCCTCCTGCACTGTGACAGGGCTGTTAAACACAAGCAATACTTCTCTTGGAATCACTGTTTGCAGAGAGCCTCAATGCCCAAAAAGAATTCCCAACAGGAGCCAACTCCTGGACAACACCTGGGTACCATCCAGGGGTTAACAGAGAGGAGGAATCACAGAGCTCCAGCCCCTGGAGCCAAATATCCCATGCAGGATTCCAAGCCTGTCCAACAGACTCAGATGTTGCTGCAGGCACAGAACTGAGCCCACGTGCACAGAGGGTCAGTGCACAACCTCTGCTCCCATCCACAGTAATGCTGAAACCATGGAGTAGAAGAAAAAAAAGAGAATTTTTAATACCTAAATATTCCTAAATATTTCCATAAGAATTTATTTTTATTCTCTTTTTTTTTTTAATTCTGGCTATAAGGAGAACAAATGCAAAAATATAAGCATTGACTGAAATTTTCAACATAAAAATTTCAACTGTCCATAGGTACACAGCATTCAATACAGAAAGAATGTTATTTCTCTCTCTCCATTTTAGGAGTTAGAGCAAGCCTGCACCGAGTTCTTCTCACAAATCTCAAGTGCCATTTCCAAGTTTCCTATACAATAGTTCCAGTGAAGAGTACACAGGACTACACAACTTTTACACCACACAGAAGCAGCCTGAGGTCAGAGCATTTGTCTGGTGTTAAATAAAGACAGAGCAACTGCAACCTCCTCCATAGCAGCATATTGGTGGGCTTGTCTCAACAGGAGCTCTACTACAAGGACTCTGAATAAATCATAAAAGAACTCACATTTCCATTCCTTTTTTCTGGAGAAATACATCATCTCTTGGGTTTCTAACCCCCCAATAGGGCTCTTTAAGGATAGTTTAGGAAAACTAACCTGTCAGTGGCTGTTTTCCTTACGGAGAGGAAAATTAAAATGTTGGAACAAAACATTTCTATGCCTGAGCACAGGTTGGCAGTAAGTTAAATGAAAGAAAAGGCCCCAGCCTGAGACTCTTCTGTCTGTACAGAGATTATTTTTCTCACATCAGTGTAAGCCCTCCCTTCTTTTTCAGTATTCTTTAGAGCAGGTCCAAAAACCCGTGACAACAAAAATACCTGCAAATAAGGTGGGTCATAGGTACATGTTGTCAGCTCAATTCTTCTTTATCAAATCTCCCATAAATAAAGATTAAAATCTTTATTTTAAAAAGAGAGAAAAACGACAGAGAAGGAAATGTCAGCTGGATACTGACTTGTCTCTAAAGCATCAAAGACCATGAAACTCTCTGGCTCATGTAAAAAATACAAAAACCCCACACTGAGGAGCCTGGGTTATGAACAGCTGGCACCACCCAAAACCTTTTAAAAGGAAATGCTCCACCACAGCAGCAGAAGCTGCAGCCTCCCATTGCTGTGAAGTTTTATTGGTTCACAAACAGACAAAATCCAAGACATGTTCCCATTCACAGCATACTAATATTTACAGATCTGTGGGGTTTTCCCTTCTTTATATAACTTCAAAAGCCAATTCCCCTCTGTTTTTATACCTGTTGAAAACTTATTGGCCAGATGTAAACAAAATTTCAGCAACGCTTGAGTGTCCCACAAGTTATTTTTCAGTGAATTTTTATAGATAATCAGTATCAAATCAGACTTGAGTTTTTCTTTTGCCCTCTGATTCTTCTCCCCTGAATCTCAATATTTTAACTTTCCATTTAGCCAAGTATTAAAGCAAACAGTTTCTGTCTCCTGCCCTCCCCCTTGTACCCAAGTGAAACATAATTACTTGTATGCAATGCAGGTACAGTACATATGAATATATGCCAAAGTAACTTGTGCATACATTTACTTCAGAGCTAATAAAATATTTTATTCATGCATATAAAAGAATGTTCTTTCTAGCTCGGTGAGCTTTTTAGGAGTTATTAGCAGGAATGTGTCATATACCTAATGAAATTTATTTCAAGGTAGAAGAGATTCAAAAAGAAAAGTAAAATAAAGTCTGAGAACTAATTCTGTAGACAATCACAGAATTATAATTTCAAGATTTATCAAAATACCTTCAAGATGAAGACTTGAAAAAAATCTCCCAATAAAAATGTAATTTATTTGCAGCAGCAATCATGTTTATACATATTAATACAGGGATAGGAGATGTGATGGCTCAAGGTGGAACACATTGGGCAAAAGACATGCTGTAGTAGAAGCTTTTTTTAGCCCTGTGCCTTAGCAGGTATTGCAGCCCAGCAAAGCCACTATCCATGTCCCTTCTGTGTATTCAGCATATGTAAAAGTCATGCAGCAGAACGCGTTGACACTTCAGTGGGAGGTCAAATTATTGTTTTGGCACTTCTGTCACGCCTGTCACTTCAATTCCACTTTATCAAATTACAGATTGCTAGATAGAGTTGGATTAAGGGGAGAGACAGACACACACACACAGAGGAGCAACTGTCACCACTTCAGTTGTGAAATCCCATAATTGCATGTCAGTGACAGCGAGAACAAGAGAGCAGTAATAGGGCTGACATTATGAGCATTCAAATACCAGGAAACTTTGCACCAAGACTTTGCACTCTGTCAAGCCACATGCCAGGAAATGGACTGGATTTCTGAGCAATTCCTCACATTAGAATTGCCAATATTTATTAGGCTGGCTAATAAATAATGCAGCGTCTTAAGTTGCAGGGCAACTTTCAGCTCCCTGTTTTCCCAGAAGTGGTGCTTTTATTTGAAAAGAACATAAAACTAAGACAAAGGAGAAAAAAAAATAATCCTTTGATTTAAAAATGTTGCTAAAAGTAGTATGAATAGCAATAAACACTGCCTAAATAATGTGGATTGTGGGTTTGATTCAACTTTCTGCATTTAAGGATCCCTGGAGAGCAATGGATCTTGATTTTGAGATCTATATATAGATAGATCTATATATATAGATCTATATATAAATAATTTTGAAGGAAGCAGCCATGGATTTCAAGTAACTTTTCTGGTAACAAGCAAACAAACAAACAGCACACACCACACACACCTTAGATAACTTCACCCTTTTGTGAAAGTTGTGGAAACTCTGCACTGAGGAAGGCATCACGTAAATCTGACTTACATGAGCTGAGATGTCAGGGGAAACATCTGCTGTGCTGTGACAGGAGGATGCTATTCCTGGAGCAGCTCATTATTCCCCCTCTGGGTTACTCCCCCTGCTTCCTCAGTCCTGTGGTCAACCCTCCCCACTTTGTGTGGTCCTGTCCTGCAATGGCTCAACAACACCTGGCACTGTTTGTGCAGCGGGGAAAGAGGCAAGAGAAACAGGAATCATTTGTTCACGCTGTTAGAAGGGCCATTAGCATTCAAAACTTCCTTAGATTCCTCCAAATCTATACCCAAATACAATTTAGACATTCCCTACCAATCCATTGGAGTCTGTGATCTTCCTTCACAACAACAAGAACAAAAAAATCTTTCAATGGGAGTGAAAATGCATCTCAATAATCCACACAGTTATGCAGATTGCACAATGCCTTCACAAGGGAATAAAAATGACACTTATTCCTATTCACTGCTAAAGAGCCCCAAAACAGCAGGAAAAGGGACTACCATGAAAGAAAACAGTACAATAACATCCCACATCTATGATGCCAGGAGCTGACTTAGTCCCTCCATGGTGCTCCTCACTATTTGATACCTTATTAATTCCTTTCTAAAGTAATCTGAAGATCAGAGAAATTGGATAAACTTTTTCTCCTAAAAAAACCCATCCTCTTAAACTTCCAGATAAAAACATCTTTATATGATCACTATAATAAACTAAAAGAACCCCAAAAACAACCTGCAAGCCATTGAATAGACAAAGCAAAATATATTTGTAATGCTTTTATTTTTCTCCTCGTTTTGTCTCAGACACACTTTATAACCTTGCCTACATCTGCCCTTCATATATCTATTTCTCCATATGTAACTCAAGCCATAGAACTGTAAGCACTTTCCTCATAGGTGTTTTTAATTTGTTTGTAAAGTAATTTGAGATCCACTGACAGAAGGTACTAAAGGAAAAAAAAAATGAAATATTTTGCACAGCAGGCAGAGAAAAGGAAAGGCATTACTGCCTCCCCCATATCCCACAGCAGGTAATGGGGAGTTAGGAACATTATGGCACCCCAGGGAACCCTCCTGCCTTCCTGACCCATCAGGTTATTGCCCTGATGCTCTGCCATAAACTCTGCAGCTCTCATAAAGCCTCTGCACTCCCTGCTCTGAAGTGGGACATTTTCAAGTCAAGATGCATCTCAAAAATATTCTCTCCATGAGCCACTTCCTTCTCCAGAAGGGAAAATGCAGCAGAACACCCTGGGTGACCTTGAGCCCCCTGCTCATGGTGCTGAGCTGCTGCTGAATGGGAGCAACGGGCAAATGGCTCTGCACATTGCAGCCAGCACAGCCCCTTTAGGGGCAGAATAAACTGAATTAAAACATAGATGAAACAGCCAGAGCTGAAGAATAAAACATTCCCAGCATGGTGAAAACAGGCTGAGACAAAATTATCCAGCACAGAAAGGTCACTGCAAGCTAACTTCCAGTTTGTAGTGTCAGGTGGAAATGTCACACACAGGATGCCAGGGGATGTGACTTCATATCAGAGTTTTGGTTTCACAGCATTGCCATGAATTAATTTGATGATATGACAAGAGCAGAGTAAACCAAAGTATGTCCTTTGTGCTCTATTCAGATCTCAAAGACAGAGCAGAACTGAGAGAAATCTTATTTACATTTTCTTTTTCTATTTATATTTTTGGAGATTACTGTTTGGACAGTCCCATATAAACACATTAAAAAAAAGATAACTGCTCACACCAAGTAAAGATATGAACTGAGATTAAATTAAAAAAAAAAAGGAAGATTTATAAAATACAATTTTCTAAAAAACAAGGCAGGTTTTTCAGGTAATGGGAGATGATGGAGTTGTGTAAGGGAAATACCAACAAAAAGGCTGCACAGATTAGAAGCCTTTTTAGAGACAGACAGTGGTTTGGTTATATCAAATGGAAAGATTTCAAAGGAATCCACGTGCTCTCCCTCTTGGCAAAATGGCCAACATCCTTATTAATTGCCTTCCACCAGAACCATTTTGTTTGTGCCCAACACACAGCGTCATATCAGAAAACATGGGTAAAAGGAAATCAACCTCACCATCTGCCATCGGCCTTGCAATAGCAGAACATCACACAGGCTTTGGAATCATGGCTCAAATTCCCAAACATCACATGGCTAGCTGCAGATATCCATGGATTTTTTACAAAAAACACACATGGCATGTTTTTAACAGGATTTTTCCTGTGACAATTTAAGGGTCACTTTTCTACATTTGTTTCTTTGAGAAGCAAAGCTGAGATCACACGAGTCATTGAACATCCAATATTGTGATGTTCAGAATGGTGGTGGGAGATCAAAACAAGAAAGCTTGGGAACGTCAAATGCAGAAAAAAATATTCATTAAGTAGGAAATGAGTTGTACATGCACTTATGGGTCTTCTGCTGGGAAAAGTAAAGGCAATTAAATAATTCATAATTATCCAGGCCAGAGAGAGCAGAGTGTGCATTGCTTGTCACCTGATATTCTCAAACCTGGGAGCTTTTAGCCTTGCAGGAAATAAACAAAAATCTCACATGGAAAGGTCAGTTGAAGACAATGAAAGGAGAGGCAGATCACAGTGATGAAGTGGTTACGATAATTAACTGCTATTTTGGAATTTAAAGAATAATAGATTTCAAAATAATAAGTACAGTTATTAAATTTGAGTTTGCCTGCAGGCAATGCTTTAGTCATGGTTACATAAATTTCTACTTCAGAAGTTACAGATTAGAAAACTTCAGAAAAAAAGGAACACAAGAAAAGGCACCTTGCAGGTTTGTATATTGTGGTTAAATGGGAAAATTTCCCATTAATTACTAATGATATAGTTCATTAGTAGTATATTTCATTATGGAAGCGCAAATTATTAGATACTAATGATGCATGCCCTAATTGCAGTAGTTTGTCTTGATTTCAAGTTCAATGAAATAAAAATATTTATTTACAATGTTTCAGGTTTATGAATTATGTTACATTCTTAATTGATGCTTTCAACAAACATGAAACAATTCATTAGTATTAACCAAGACTGATGGATCTGTGTTTGATGAGCACTGGTAACTCCCTCCCTGGACTGGAAAGAACAACTGCCACTTAGACTTGGTGGAAGCTTCAATTTTGGGACCAAACACAGAGAAAAAATTAAACAGATCGTGCAACAAGAGGTGTTTATCACATCCCAGCTCTTTCAAAATAAATTGCTCCAACAAAACAACGAAAGGAAGAAGAAATACCCAGGGGTTTTCTAGACAATTCTTTCTGCTGACTGCAAAAGCTGGATAGCCTGAGTCACTGAAGGTGGAAACCTCCCCAGCTCAGAGCAGTCCCTTTGAGCCACAAGAGAAGGGCTCAGACACAGGTGTCCTGAAATTCCTCCTGAGGTACAAACCACGGCATCACAAACCAGGAAAAACCCACAGTTTACTGGCAACAGGCTGGGCTCTGCTAGATTAAAGTCGCAATGCAAGGAAGAAGAAATACAACACTTTAATAAATTGTCAGGCTCCTGACACCTTTTCCCATAATTCACAGAACTTCTGGCTTGGGCAGTTTTTGTAGCTGCTACCAACACTAAAAAAAAGTCAAAACTTGGGGTTTAGAAGTGAGGTCCCAGCCTGGATTTTAGCACACTTTACAGCAATGTGAACCTAAATAGGAGCACCTGGAGAGTTTGATGGAAGCTGATGCTCAGAACCTGCAGCCTCAGGGGGACAGAGCAAGTACCAGCTGGAGTTAGAGACATTAAAATCACATCTCATGTGCTCAGCACTTCCACAAACTCTGTTACTATTCCACACAGAAATACCCTGCACAGATCTAGTCATCCAGATTTTCAAGTTTCAGCAGCAACAGATTTTTAAGCAAAACACATTTCTCTCTTTAAAACTGCATTGATATTTATTTCTGACAATTATATATGTATTTTAGGCTGAAGGTTTCTTTGTGAAGCCTTTGTTTCTTGGATAGTTTTTACCACGAGTAAGGTGAAGAACACAACTGAAAATGTATTTTGTATCTGGTTTATATTTGTTCACAAAAAAAAAACCAAAACCAACCTGGAAACATTTGTTTTAATCAGCCCTTTAAAAGAAAAAATAAGGTTTCAAAGGTACTACTTCTAAAGCAAGAAAAAGCAATCATCTTGCTGTCTTACAAATATTTAACATGGTACGCCAACTTTATCATGACAGACACACAATAACTTTGTTAATAATGTAAACTAAGAATAGAAAGTGCAACTGCCTTGTAAACTTTTTTGTAGTATAAAGAGATTAAAACTATAATTCCCTTCTTTAAAAACAGTTATTCAAATTTTTAACAAGTATATTCAATAAAGACTGTTTTCTCCCCATTGAAGTTAAAATACAACATGAGCACTTACACATGTAAAGAACCATAAAATAATTTCACATTTTAATAAAAAAAAACAAAAACAAACAACAACCAGAGACAATCCCAGCTACTAGAGTTGCCTGAAAAATCACATTAAAACAAGCCACTTACTTTTCTGTCCTCAGTTTCTACACCAGAACTGCACTCTGCTTTAGTGTCCTGAAAGCACAAACAGAGAAGCTCATGTCAGAAACACAATGCCCAGCACTGGGGAGTCACTCAGCCTGAAGAACTGTTATTTTTGTACACAGTTATTGAATATACAATGTCTAGTATTGTGCCTTCAGGTGAAGTTCATTAAACTTTACCACAGGTGTAAATTTAAAGACATGATTGAAAAAACATTAAAAAAACCCAAAACAAAACATATTTCAATATGGTGTAGCCAGCTCTCAGGAGAAAATATGATTTGTTAGTATTAGTTTTCTTTTTTGCTTTCATCTTGAGGAAAATATATTTCTTGCTCACATTTTTTTTTTGAATTAACAACAGATGGAAGCTGAAAGGAATATAACAGTAAGTGAAAGAGGAGAAACTGCTCAACCTTCTGTCTGTTATCCAGTTCTGGCCAGGACCTGATAGAGATTTGTGTCGAATCTCATTGCAACATGCAAGAATAGCAGCACCTCTGTTTCTGATAAACATGAAAATGCGTGTGCGCAGACTTGGACACGTGGATATCTTGGACTTGTTTTCTTCAGGAGTGAAACAAATGATCTCAAACCTAAGGACACCCAACACATGATCCTTTTGTTCCTGAAGTATTTTGACTCATTGAACCTATGGATTTTTGTGCTGATAATTGTTATCACAAAAATTACAGTCCAAAATGCATTTTTTGCTTCAGTCACCCTTTTGACAGCAAGTTACTGCTGGAAACTGAGTAAGCCAAGTACAATTCAAGTCACTAAACTATAGACAAGTGCCCTATTAATTTTCTTTCCTATTTTACTTTTCTAGTGAGGTGATCCTTGGAAGCAAATTTTAACCATTGCAGCTTTAAAGATTTCTATTAGGGAAAGAATAACATATGGCTCAGGGACAAGTTTTTGTGAAAAGTACTTCCCCAGCCTTTCACCAAAGCTGGAACTACTCTAATCAGATTTCAAATTATTGGTGAGTTGCTTGCCCAAAAATTCAAATGCTGATAGCAAATAGCAGTTCCTATTAAAAATTAAATGTAAGATGAAGAATTTATGTTTCTTCAACAGCATGTCTATTCATCTTAAATGAAGGACTGGTTTTACTTCAAAGCTAAAAACTTCCTACCTACACCTATAAAAGACTTTTAAAAATTAAATTGTTCAACCAAGTAAGATGAAGTAAGGTTTCCTGAAAAAAAACCACTTTACTTCACAGCAAATTATATCAAAGATGGTTTCATAAGGCATATCAAGTTGTGTCACTTCTTAAGCAGTAAAAAGCCATTTTTTACTGTTATTCTATCCAGTTTAATACATGAATCAGCACCTGTAATACTCTTTATATTCCATCACTTTTCATGGGGAGCCAGATTGCAGTTTGGGGAATATAACACAAAAATTTTCTTTCCAGTGTTCCTTACTGGCAGCCAGACAGTCTCTCCCCACGTCTCCCACGTGGAGGAGAAGGAAATTCTCTCTCTGCCTACAGGCTCACTTCCTGAGCCTCTTTGGATATTTACACCTGCTTCTTTTTGGGAAGGGAAAAAAAGCTCAGCTTTTCAAAAGCTCACTTCCTGAGCCTGTTTGGATATTTACACCTGCTTCTTTTTGGGAAGGGAAAAAAATCTTAGCTTTTCAAAAGCCTTCTCCCCCAGGGGAATGAATTCAAACTCCATTAGCACCAGTGGTCTTCATGTCCTAGCTGTGCCCTAAGTCACCTTTTGGAAAGAGCGTAATGTTCTTTAACATATTTATTGGTTAATCAAAAATGAATCATCTCTTTCCATATTACCAAGGACAAGACTGGCTCTGTCTCACACACTGACCTAAATTAACTGAAAGCAGAATAAAGTAGCTCCTCTCAGACTGTAGTCATGGCTATTACAGGCTCTCAGCATGATGGATATACCTGAAGACCCAACAGCACTCTGGTCCCTTCTGCTGCCCACAGAGCAGTGCATTTTGCTATTTTACCACTGTCCTTTCCCATTAAAAGCAATTTCTAAAAGGCCCAAGTTCACAAGCATACATTACTCAATTAAAAATGCAGTTTTACCTGGATGAAACAAAACTCAGCTTCCTCCCAGCACAGCTTATGTGGTGTGGTTGTCTAGAGCAGCAAAGAGAGGCACCAGAGCAGCCTCAGCCCCAAAAAGGTGAGGACAGCCCAGCTGAGCCTGCTCTGCTCAATCAGGAGTTAATGAGATAATGAGCTACACCTGGAGCTGGGACTGCACCTGGAACCCAGACCCCAAATAGAATCCAGACCTCAAATGGAACCCAGACCTCACCTGGAGCTGGGACCCCAAATGGAACCCGGACCCCAAATGGAACCCAGACCTCACCTGGAGCTGAGACCTCAAAATGGAGCCCGGGCCCCAAATGGAATCCAGACCTCAAATGGAACCCAGACCTCACCTGGAACTGGGACCCCAAATGGAATCCAGACCTCACCTGGAACCCAGACCCCAAATAGAATCCAGACCTCAAAATGGAATCCAGACCTCACCTGGAGCTGGGACCTCAAAATGGAGCCTGGGCCTCAAATGGAATCCAGACCCCAAATGGAACCCAGACCTCAAATGGAACCCAGACCTCAAAATGGAACCCAGACCCCAAATGGAACTGAGACCAGTCCCAGGAAAAGATTCAGGCTGAATAGCAAATTTCAGCATTTCTGCTCTGTGTTTTACCTCTGAACGTTAGACAAATATTCCTTAGAGTTTGTCTATCTATCTAAAGATATGGAAAGTGAATCTTTACAAATTAACCACTGCATCTTTAGCTATGAAAACCACATCTGCATGGGTTCAGGCTCACTGCAAGAATGTGTTATCTTTGAAATTATGCAGTCAGATTTAAAAGAAGCTGTATGTTTTCAAGGCTGAACACCTGGATTCAGACTTCTGCACAAGGGCAAGATAAAAACCAATTAATTTTCTGAAGGAATTAGTGTTGTAATTCTTTAAACCAGTGAGGCTACTGACTTAATCAAATCTATGTTTAAACATAAATATTTGAGTATATGTCTACATCGTAGATATACCTCTTTTAAAGAAAAAAATGTACACAGACCCTTAGCTTTAAAAATCATCAAAATGAATCATCTGTCAATCTCAGAGCAAGAAGGGAAGAAATGAGAATGTTCCTCTCTGGGAGACATCTGTGCTACTTTCTCTAAGTGCAAAATGACAAAGTGCTGTCACTTCCTATGTGTATTACAAATTTCCCAGCTCTATGAATTATTTGAGATGGAGAAGCACCATTGCTGAAAAGCAATTGTAAAATCCTAGAGATTTGAACAATTGATCAGGCACCTTCTTTAGTGCTGTTACATCCCAAAAAAAAACCCCAAACAAGTAAAAACTCAGAAAATATGTTCATTTTGAAGAATTATTTTAGGTATTTTATATAATGATAGAAAACCTCACAGGATGGAAGTCTTCTATGGAAGTTTCGTGGAAAAGATGGAATTAAATAGAAAACCATCCATTTCAGTTTAAAACCAACACAATTCCTTTTTTCCCTAGGTGTCACTGCATAACAGCCAATTAAATAACATCATTACGAACACATTAAGAGCTCTATGTTTTATATAAATTGCCTTTTTGGTCCGTTTTGCTTGGCAGCAGCAAGAGGGAAACAAAGCAAGGTTTTCTGCAGGACATTGGGGGCAATGCAGGACAAGCACAAGTTTAAGGGCTGGGATTTTTCCAAGTTTTACACACTGGGGAGCAAATCTACCACCTTCATCAACAGTCATATAAAAATGTTCCTGAACAAATCTACCACCAGGAGAACAAATCTACCACCTTCATTAACAATCATATAAAAATGTTCCTGAACAAATCTACCATCAGTAGAACAAATCCACCACCTTCATCAACAGTAGTACTATAAAAATGTTACTGAATAGATTGAAGTGAAAGCTCTAGAAAGCAAAAGTAGCTATTGGTAGTAACATGGCCCTGAATGAGATTTTGGCTTTAGGATGCAGTAGAAACCTGCATACCCTTTACTTTACATAGTTTCTGTAATTCTGTGTTTAATTTCACTCCTGGAATTGCGATCAGGAACAGTGAAATCACTATCCTGAGGTATCCATGGTGCTGTTAACACCCCACACCCTGAGCTTTATCACACACTGCAGTTTGCTCTCTCCCTGCCATCCCAACACAGGCTGCCAAAAGCCTCCCAAACAACCACAAGAAAGCAGAAACTTTAGAAAAATGGTCTGAATTTCCCACATTTTTCCTTTCCTCATGTGAACACAAGGTGCTGGGAAAGGCAAAGAGAATTCCTGAGCACACAGTGCCCTCCCACAGCCCAGGGGAGGAAGGATGAGCCTCTGCAATTCCAACCATCCCAGCGTTCCCCCGGCTGGGCTCTCCTGTAATATCAAGGATGAGCAGTAGGTGGAAGCAAATAACCTTGTAAAATCCTGTTCAGCCTCCCGTGAAAGATAAACCGATGGCTGGTCAGGTGTTTTACACGTGTCCTTGGCACCCCAACAAATCGTGGTTTTTTTCTTCGCAGTACTGGCTTCCAGTTTCATGAAACATCCAGTAGTTTAGAGATTAAATGTGGTTTGCATCGTTTGGGTGTTTATTTTTTTTTTTGTTTCTTTGTTTGAAATTTGTGCAGCTGAAATGGACTCCTTTTAATTACTAAAGCATTTAAAAAGGTAACATGACCTTACACAAAATAAGAATATATTTACACACATATATATAAAATTATAAAGTACACAGTCAAATTCTGGGTTATTGATTCTTGTGGATATTTTTATTGACTGTTAAATATCTCAAACCCCTGAATTATTGAGAAAAAATACGTAATGTATTTCTCTATCCATTGGCTATTATGTTTCATTATTGCTGCTAACAAACAGGCTGCCAGCAGAAGAATTCATTTGAATTTCATATTAGTTCTATTTCATCCATCCCAGAGAACAAATTAACCACACAGTAATACTTACTGAAGAAGAAAATAAATGAAAAATGAAACCTTAGAATGTGACATTCAAGTCTTCACTAAGTTTGTCCCCAGCAACTCAGGCAGAAGCCTCATCAAATTAACAAACCAATTCAAGGATTTGAATGGCTTCAAGAGTTGCAATGTCAAAGATGTAGGAGAGGAGCTTTATTTTGAAAGAAATAGCTTTGTCTCTGTTTACTAACATTTGTGGACCAAATGGTTTGTGTGTACAAGCTCAAATCAGGAGGAAATTGGGCCACCTGCACCTATTTCTGATGCCTTGGGACAGCCTTGGGGCACTTTGAGTCCAGTCAAAAAGGAAACAACCCATCTGAGAACAGACTTAAAATCAAATTCTCCAGATTTTAGGGAGCCTTCCCCTCATGTTTCTAGATAAAAGTAGACTGCAAGAGGAAGGTCTGCAAGACTTAGAAACTTAGCGGACAAATTTTATAATAAAGAAATTACTGCTTACAAAAATACTGCTGTATTTTTAATACAGATTTGAAAGTACTCGTGTGTGTGTGTGCCCTCCCACACAGCCACCCACCACCCGGCTGTGCCAGTGAGCACCCAACTCTGCTTTCTGCTGCTTCCAGCCCATTGCTCATGCTCATTTTCAATGCTACCAAGAGTTAATTATTTAATTTCCCCCCCACCCCAAGGAAAGCTTTGACTTTTTCCTAAATAAAGACTTGTTTGAGGGAACAGGTACAGCTGCTGCTGCTGCTGGGGCTTTATGGACTGGAGCATATGAAACATTCACACTCCTCTTTCTTTGCCTTGCCTCACCTTCAGGAGTCGCTTGTCCTTTCCCTGATGCTCTCCAAACGCTCAGGGATGCACGGGCACGTCTGCCCAGCACAGAATCCCCGTGCCTCACACTCCCCTCCTCTCTCCAAACAGAGGTTTCATTAGCCCAGCCATGCAAAGGTACCCCAGGGTGAAACCTCCACCTTTCTCCTCAGATCTCCCAAAACCACACATGAAATAGGCAGCATTTGCAGAAGACACAGATGTAATTTTAAGATGTGAATCAGTCATGTAGCAGTATCAAGCTGTAAATATTGGCTTTTGAAGCCTAGATCAGGTTAAGACTTAATTTTGGGCTAGTAAATATTTCATTTTCAAAGCTGGCAACAGAAACTGCCATTTAGTAAAGCTGTCAATACAAAACCACTTAAGATTACTAAATGCAACATCATTTTGACCTACAGGTCAAAACTGAAATTCTTTTCTACTTTCAAGGCTGAAAATACACAGGAACATCCAGAACTGTAAATTTTAACAGTTTTAAACTGTTTAAACTGGATATTTTACCTGAACTTTATTTATCTAATAAAATTGCCTTCGGTGTCAGGTAGACCAACAGCCACATAAACAGTCTTATGATTGAAATCACTGAAATCTAGGTGATATAGATATAGATATTCTTGATAAATAGATATTCCTGATAAATCCAAGGAGCTGAGAAAGCTGCTGGTATGATTTCAGCACAGCCACACACTGTAAGCTGGCTAAGGTGACAGCTGGCAATATATACCCAGAGTACAGATGTAACTTTTAGAGAAAGAAACATAATTTAACAGTTTATGTTTTCAAATTAACAACAGCACAAGGGCACAACACAATTCCTGAAGGAATCTATATTATTTTTTTTTTTCAGTCAGGTTTCCTAAATGAAACAAGCCCATAAAATTGCTTCATACCACAGACACCTCAAAACCTTTAGAATATCTTTGAATATTCGACAGAGAAATAAATAGAAGCTCAAAGACACTCCTGTATTTTTCATAAACGAGTGTCTGAGGATAGACAGAACATCACTTGCAAAGCCATGCTTTACTCTAGCTGATCAAAGACCCCCCAAAGAGAGGTGAGGATGCTGAGAGGAGCAGGATTCACTCTGTGAAGATGCTGAAGTGGCTGCCTGTGTTTACTGAGAGGCAACAGGGTATAAATCAATAACAAAACTACTTCACTTAAGTCAAATTTTCACAGAATAAGTTCCTTCAAGACTGAAGAGGATTTTTGTTGAACTTTTAAATGGAGTTCAGTCATTTTGGGCTATGTAGTGATAAAAAGCATAAATTTTAAATCAAATAGTGATTTTTCAAGCTTACAGAGTGACAGGACAGGAACTGTTTAATGACAGAAGATGTGTGATGACTGTAGAAGTGACTTGGAAAATTAGGGCTCTGTAAAGGTCTGTTTTCTCTTTGATATTACACTACACTTTTGATAATCACAAGTCGAGTTTCAGGATTTTATGTTTTCACAAAATATGGCTGTTCCTGCGCAGCAAAGCAGTTGCATTCCCAAAAAGCTGGCTATATATTTACTATGCTTTCTTGAGTTAAAAAGTGAAGCAGATTTCATATTGGCCTCAAGCCTTGCCTTAATAAACAACCCACAAACTTTCTCACTTCTGCCTCGCTGAGGGGGAGCGAGTGGGGGTTTGCTGCCTACTGGGGTTAACCCACAGCCATCAGAAACTTGAAATGTTTCAGTTCCCACCTATTCTCAAAAGTCATGAGTAGTCAGAGCACAAATTATCAGGGCTTCGTACACTGGAAATGATTTCAGCCTCCTGGCCCAGTGCTTTGTCATCCCACTAATAAGAATGAAGAAACAAAGGCAGGACTGAGCACTGCATCCAAAGGACTGCTCCTATCACAGCAAACTCAAAGGGAGCTCTGATGATGACAGCTATTGCTTCAACATCCAGGGGAAATAAAGAATTGCACTGCAGCCTCGGGCAGCAAGTTGATATAATGGAGAAGTTTCCTTATCGACCAAGAGTCAGTGTTTTGTTCTTGTTGGCAAGGAGAGAGTGACTGAGATGCTATTTCTTCTTCCATGTCCAGTGTAGGGTAAACAAGCCCAGTTTGCTTTGAAACATCTGCCAAGCTGTGCTGCCATGAAGACAGCAGAGCCCTTTGCTTTCCCAAACACTTCCAGAAGCACACAGCTAAAGAGACACTGGTCCCAGCAGAGCCAGTGCCCCACAGCCATTCCCCTGGCACACAGAGAGCTCAGCCAGCCCTGCCAAGGAAAACAGCCCCATGTCAGAGGCACAGCCGTGGTTCTGCTCCCAGATGCTCAACTCTCAGCATCCCCAGCATGGGCTGCAGCTCATTTCCACTCAGGGGTCCCAGCAGCACATCCATGGACCTCTGCAGCCAGCAAACATAGGGTGCACTGCTCCTCCTGCACCTTCTCCTGCCTGTTTCCCCCCAGACAGATGCCTTGCCCTCTACAGCACCACTAAAGTGATGAGCAAAGCATCACTGAACACAAACAGCCCTGGCAGCTTCTTGCAAAAGGACAACTCCATCTCAAGAGATGCAGAGATTGTCACTGTTATATTTTCTGAAAAATCCCTTTGCCGGGATTTCTTCTCCTGAGAAGATGAGAAGCCTCAGAGAAAAAAAACCAACATTATCTCATTTGCTTCTCCCTGTTTTGCTGCTTTGGGATGTGGCTGGAGATTGTTTACCAACAGGTGCATGTTTGATTGGTTTCATGTGAATTGTTTTTACTTAATGACCAATCACCATCAGCTGTGTCAGACTCTGAGGAGTCAGTCACGAGTTTTTCATGATCGTTCTTGTTAAGCCTTCTGTCTGTATCCTTTCTCTATCCTTTAGTACAGTTTTAGTATAGCATTCATTAATATAATATAATAAACATAATAAACAAACATAATATAATATAATATAATATAATATAATATAATATAATATAATATAATATAATATAATATAATATAATATAATATAATATAATATAATATAATATAATATATAACATAGCCTTCTAAGAACATGGAGTCAGACTCATCTCTCACCTCATCCTGAGGACCCCTGCAATACCACATAGAGATGGTCAAGAGATGTAGAAAAAAACCAAACCAAACCAAACCAACCTCCCCCCAGTAAAACAAACCATTAAACCACATGGCCCCTTCTCGTCCCTAAACCCCTTCCTTCAATTGTGCACATAGATTTTGTGGTTTTGTGTATAGATCCATGTGCACTGAGGAATTAGCCTTCTTTTTAAATAGGGAATATTGATTCCTTAGTTGTAAATACTTTTACTTAGTAGTAAATACTTTTAGATGTCTAATAAACCAATGAAGTATTTTTAACTGGAGTGCAGATAATAACTATCTCTGTGTAGTACTGTGCAGTATGTGAGGACATTTCAGTATATAACTGAAATGGAACAGTTCCTGCATTTTCTTTATAACAGATTTCACTGTGTATTCAGACTGGCAAATGTTTTTCCCACATAGGTGTCTATGAAAAATGAATGCAAAAATGAGCTATGGCATTTGGGAGAGAGAGGGGCCAGGTAATCTTAAAGCAGCATAACAAGAAGTTAATAAACAGATTTGGATCAATCAAAAGAAATTAAGAAAACCAGTTTCCTCCTCCTTTTCTTGAATGAGTAGAGAAATTAAAGGGGAAAAGTAGCCATCAAAATGCATTTTTAAAGTTTTTTTAATATTTATTAGCCCCATAATCTGCAATTTCTCATTCACCAGACAGCTTAAATCACCTATTCCCAGCAGAAAAATCCAGTAGGAATAAAGCATCAAGCATCACACTGTTGACTTTTAGGAGCTGTGCAGGACTAACTCCTCCAGAGTAGCTCTATAACCCTCAGTGTCTAAACACAAAGATATTTTACTGAACTGCACCAGCCATGAGCTGAGCCTCAGGGCTGAGGCTGCAGCCTCTGGACCATCCCAAAGGGGGCAAGGACTCATCTCCTGAGCAGGGTAAGGACTGATTTACCTGAGCAGGGAAAGGGTTCTTTCACCTGAGATGGATAAGGAATGATTTACCTGAGCAGGGTAATTACTGATTTACCTGAGCAGAGCAAGGGCTCCTTTGCCATTTCACAACCAGGAGATTTCATCTCACTGACTCATCCACTCTGTTTCAGAAACTCCTCCTTTTTTTGGCCTCTGAAATACCCCAAAGCCATCCCAAGTGCCATTACATGACACATAATATTGAAAAGCACACCCTTTTCTTTGGTTTGAGTTTGTTTGTCAGCAGTTGATTGGATGTCAAGAGTTTGTTTCACTAGTGAAAACTGAATAACCAGAGCAGTATTTAAAATGCATCAGAGGTCTCTCTCAAATGTTAGAATTCACACCAACACATTTCTCTCAGTCCTAAGGAGAATCCTTCTTCCTCAATCCTGTAACCTTCAACTACATGACACTTGATAAAATGTGAATGTTCCAGTTTAATTAATGAAGTAGGCAATGTGTTGACCCAGGAAAAAGATTGCCATACTTATTTCAAAATTCCATTTAAAATATTATCTCACCAAATCTGATGGCATTGCTTCAAAAAAAAACTGTACAAAATGAAGAATTTCATATTGAGAAATGGCAATTCAGCATGGTCAAAAGAATCTGAGGGATAAATTTACATCAGAGATGTGATCACCCCCACATTACATTTTCTCTCCATTCTTTCTATATTACAGGCTAAAATACACAAGTGTGTGCTTTTGATAAAGTTTTTCTTCCAGTTCAATCAAGTTACCCAAGCATGAATACAAGACAGTATCTAAGCTGCACAATTTAAAACAAAGTAAAATTGTGACAGGAGATCAATTTCAAAGCTAAAAAACTGATTACATAAAGGCCATTTTTGATGGAGCACAAATGGCACTGTTCCTGAACTCAGAGCATTGCTTTGGTGAATTATTTTCACTCCATGGTAAGTATAACTGCACACATTTCCCTTAAACTAGAAAGTTGTTAGAGTCACATTAGAGCAGAAAAATGTGTTTCTCCCTCTTTCTCTATAAACCAGGTTAACACACTTTTTATTTGATCTGGTAAATTTTCTAAATTACTTTTTGGCAAGACCAATTCAGAATTTATGATCCTAATATACTGATACTTTTTTCCTTAAAGACTGAACACAAATCCTAAACCTTAGAGGGGGGAAAAAACAATCCACAACTACTTCATGAAACCTGAATTTTAGCAGCCTCTGCTCTTAATCCTGCTATAATTTACCCCAAGATGGGCCTAGAGAACAGAGGCTGACAGGTGATATATGCTTCCTATTTTGCTGTTCATATAACCATTAACAATAACTGCAATAGAGCACATGAATGATAACGACCAGACACTCACTGAACTGGAAAATCCAATATTCTTTGCCAAGGTGAAGGGGGGTAGGAGTGGATCTATTGAAATAATTGTGCCTCGACTAATATGTAGTACATCAGCTCAGTAAACAATGTGCCTGTAAAGTGGTTTCTTATTCCTTATCAGTTGTGAGGATTTTGTGGGGTGGTGGTGGTAGGAGTAGTAGCAATAATAATAGCAATAATAAAATAATAACTTATCAGAATGAGGGGAAAGAGTCGCTGTTGTAATGTAAACAGGCTGAAACTTTTCTATCTAGGATATCATGTTCTTTAAAAAAGTAAGAACAAATGAAAAACCACAAAAAAATAAAACAAAACAAATAGAAAACTCCCAAACAAACAACCTCCCCCACAAAAAACCCAAAACCCCAAAACAAAACAAAAAAAAAGAGACAAAAAAACCCAGGAAAAAACCCCAAAACAAAACAAATAACAACCTGAATTTTTCTTAGATGGATTCCTGCAATTTAACCAGCCTCAGATTTAATTTACACAAGAGCATCAAATGACAAACTCTGCGAACACCTACGCTCCTAAACTTTGCATTTCTTCTTGCTGTTGAGGCAAATTCCAGGGGTGCAATTATCAGTAAAACTGAAATGATAACAAGAGCTCCATCTCACATGGAGAGGAAATGGAGATGCCCTGGCAGCGCTGGGTTATTTTATCACAGGGTCTCTGCCAGGTGCTGAATTCAGTGCTGCCCCAAAACTCAAGGAATTCATGTGAAAGTGTGTCACACATGTGGCAGGTTAAGGTCCCGATTCCTTAACCTAAGTAAGGCCAAATGTTTAAATTTTATTTTATTTTTGGCTAAAGTAAGGCCAAATGTTTAAATTTTATCCCCAAAAGCAAAGAACAGTATTTTTTAAAACATATTTTAACTCAATATTTTAAAAGAGACAGTGAATTCTTATAAATTCATTCAGAACAGCACTAAGGCACTCAGGCAGGGCCATGCATCCACCGAGTGAAAACACAAGTAATATATCCTCTGGAAGACAACCATTATATTCACTCTTCTGAAGCAAAAAGAAAAATACTCTTATGTTTTATCCTAGCTGAACAGGAGCTAAAGAATTACAATAATATCTTCCACTAAAACAGAGCTGCTGTTCTGTAAAACATGCACCCTTAAACACAAACATAATTAACTGCTTTTCAGCACTCACTGAAGCCTGAAAGGATCCTCAAATCCCTTTAAGTGGATGGGATGAAGCATATTTTCATCAAAATTGAAAATATTAAATGATTTTTTTAAGGTAATTTGTTGGAAATTCTGATTTTTAGAAGGATGTACAGGTACATTAGTACAAAATTAGGAAAAGAGGCTTTTTTTAGTCATTGTTTTTAAAAGTCTTCCTTCCCATTTTGTGTTTCAACATATGACAGCTTTGTATATAAAGGCTGTCCTTAAAACATCTGAGTCACACAAGCTCTCTCTTCCACAATCCATTATCTCATAAAAGAAATGCCAGAAATGCAAAAGTAAAAATAGCATCAGCAAGTCATTAGGGTGAGCAATGTTCACTGAAGGAATCCTGATAAAGACAGTTATTTCCCTTTGGAATCCCTGGAATGATGTGCAGTTGCAGTCATAACTGGTAAAAAACTGCCTCAAAACTGATCAATAATAAAGAACTTTGAGGTCAATTAATCTGAGATCTGCTACCACTTTTTTTTTTCCTTGTTTCTGTAGCTTTAAATTCCCACCAAAGAGAAAGTCTTCTTAGTTAATTTTTCAATGCTTAAAGTCATTAACAATGCAATTTCATCATTTCTTATAACAGGTTCAAAAGAACACCTAAAACTGTGGCTAACTTTACAGCAAAAATGTTGAATATAATCCTTTTACACTGGAATCACTCTTACTGAGCCTGATGATATTAATGATATTAATGATATTAATGATGTAGTCAGAGAAATACATTCCATAAAATTATGTGACAATAATCAAAGGATAATATTGAGTAAATCACATCAGATAATCACCAACAACACTTTTTTTTTTTTTTTTTCACTCATCAGGCTGGAAAAATCCATTTCTTAATGGGGTATAATGATCCAGTAAAGCTGATGTTCAGGAGATCTAAAGAAGCTTCAGAAGAGCAGACCCAGGACAGGGTTTGGCACCAGATGAGCACTGAGATTCTGCAGCAGAGCTGCTCCACTAAATATTGTCTCTGCTGGCCTCTCCATGGTGCAAACATTTCACGTGTAATTAATGGATAAAGGTTCAAAAAACCCTTTCAGCCCATATCAGAGTTATCCCAGGCTCTGAAGGACCAGGGAGCAGAGGAAGGACAGGGATCTCTCCTGTCCTCAGAGCTCCTGCAGTGCTGAGGGAACAAAACAACAACAGGAGAGCAGAACTGCAGAATTATCCCCCCAAATGTGCATGTCCTCTGAGGGCTCCAGCTAACTGCACTTTACATAATTCCCATCTGGCACCCTCAAAAGCAGAAATAACAGAATTCTCAGATGCCATTCATGGCAAACACTTTATCAGCCACTGTCTGCTGCTTGTCAGGGATTTCAAAGTGGAAAGGGAACTCCAGCAGCTTCTGATCAGCAGGTTGCTTTCTTCATCTGTGAAACTAGTTAAGATCATGAATCAGAGCCTAAATTTGACTAGGAAATTATAATGGGTAATTCATCCTCAATTCTGTAAAGGCAGAAGAACTTGCTTTAACATTTAGAATATGCAAACCAAATATTTAAACATTACAGGGTAGAAGGAGACAACTGGAGCACTAAGAGTGATAATAGCTGTCTGTATTGCAACAGAGGCAGCAATTCTGATATTCTGAATACAGAGCACTCAGGGTTTGTGGCTGTGGGCCAAAAGCACAGCACTGGACAGAGGAGGTTTCTGTAGCCCAACATCTTTCCCAGACTAACTTCTGATTGCTCCAAGTTCATCAAGCACATTCCACAGAACTGAGCTTGCAGAAAAAAGCAATCAAAAATCTGAGCCAGGATTTCTGACAGCTGAAAAAAACCACTGAAAAACTGCACTGGTGTTTGTGAAACCCCCAAACAATCAAAAAGCAGCAATGTGAAAGCTCAGAGAGACACCAGCCTTAACCCTGAAACTGCCCCAGGGCTTTAGGGTGAGGTTTCCATGCCCATCCACAGGAATTCCCCATTCCCCTCAGGAATCTCAGCCACCCACCATCATTTTACCCAGGCTCTCAGCTCTGTACTCTACAAAGCAGCAGCTCTTGTGCTAATTGCGTTTCTTTGCACGTGATTTTCTGACCAAAAATATGACTACAGGGATATTCAACAAGATGAAATAACAATTCTTCATTCCAAAAATAATAATCACAACGAGTACTGAAGTCATCTCCCTTGGCCACAGCACCCAGACAATGCTGCCTGTGTGGATGTTTCAAACCTGTAGAAAATATAAGAGCTTATGTATATTTAACTTTCTTTTACTCTCATTTCTGATTTAGATGCCTGAAAAAAGAGATTGCAATCCATGTTTGTAGGCATTGAACATTACAATGATGAAAAATGACTTCATTTGTGTGTTAGTAAATCACTGAGTTCAGTTTTTGTAGGTTCTTTTGTTTTACCCACAAGTCAGTTGCAGGCTTATTAATGACCACAGAAAACAGACTGAATAAAAAGCCATGGATATGACATAAATATAAATGGTTCAAGGAAAAAGAAACTTGGAAAATTATGATCTACAACACTAAAAAGAAGTATTTTTAAACTACTTTAGAATAGGTCATATATTTACATCCTCCACTGAAATTTTGGCAACCATGACACTGTGATGACACCTCAGTTAACTGCTGTTAAATTTTTACAAATACACACTTCAAAAGATAAATTATTTCTTTGAAACTAGGAAGATTATTTCCAACTCCACATCCAGCAATACCAGGTAGGTTCAAGCCTAGAGAGAGCAAGTTAACTTGAATAAAAGTTTTTCAGAAAATGGTATTTTGGTAGATTGAGAGAAGTGGCATTTGAAAATGGCAAGATAGTGGTGATAACACCCAAACCCCCTGAGCTGAGATGCAGAACTGGGTGTGTTCACCCACGAGCAGAGAGGTCCCAGTGTGCACACAGGCCTTGATCTGGGCTCAGGGCAGGAAAACAAATATATGTACAGCCAATATTAGAGTCATAACAGCGGAGTTTCAAAGCTGTTTTTTAATGCAACAGAGAAAAAGGAGGGAAAAGCAAGATAGCCTGGTTTATGTTTGGACAGGGAAATTGTCAGTTGAGAGAGGGAGATAACAGAAAGCCCTGTAGAGAATTGTATAAATTGGGATCCCTACAAGCTTAAGATAGGCTGGGGGAGATGGGAAAACAGGTCTGCTGGCTGAGAGTGATAACCTAAAACCAGAGCTGCTCCCATATTCTTCAAAAGAAGCACTTTTAATAAGAAAGAAATCCCAGCAATGCTATTCCTTTCATCTCCCCCTGCTGTCATGGTGGAACAAGAGTCCCTCCAAGGCCATGCTCCAAAGGCTTACATTGCAAATATCACCCTGAACAACCACAGAGACAAACAAAAGGAGGCAAATTAACTCAGAAAATTATTAATAATAATAGTAATAATAATAAAGGTCCCTTTCTTTGGTTAGAGAAGCTTCTCCACAGTCCTTGCTTATCCTGTGAGATCTTTTTTAACCCTGCCTGGTCACTTGGTGAGAGGCAGAGCTGAGAGCAGACCTGCATTTCCTGGGGGAGAATAAAATGAGCACAAACTTCAGCAGCACACATTCCCAGGTGTGCAGCTCCCAGCTGGAGCAAAACAAAACCTCAGATGTTTAAATATCCGAGCATCTGCGAGGCTCCAGGAATCCTGGAGGTCCCTCAGCCACCAAAGCTGCACCCAGAGGTCTGGCTGTTCAATAACACAGCTTTGGAAATAGATTGGACCAACTCTCTTGAGAAATTCTATAGAAATTCCCACATATTGCAAAGATTTCAGTTTAATTGCTGGGAAGGAAGACTCATAATCAGACAGACTGGTTCTAAGGAGATGCCAAAAGGTGACAAGGACATCTGTAACTCCCAGGGTGAGAGGCACACAGCTCTCCAGCAGCACAGAAGCCCAAGAACACCTCTCTGGTGCTACAGAACAAGTGAAACAGAACACTGGAAGGAATTCAGTGCAACTGGGAACTCTCCAGCTATTCCAGAGCTGTCTCAGGGATGCTCCTGAGCACTGCAGATGTGCACAAAATCCTTATCTCCATCAGCTCTGGTGCTCTGCTCTGCCTGCAAGGGGCAAAACTCCCCCTGCAACAGCTTCTCTGGGGGCAGTGATTTTGCTAAAATACATTTCCCAGGTGAGAAGGGCTCCCCAGCCAGCAAAAGGTGAGAACAATCCAGTCCCCAGCACTGCCCAGCACACGGTGCTGGCTGCAGCTGGGCTTGCTCCAAGCCAGAGGCACTCGGGGTAAATCTTCCAGAGGACAAACAAGTCAGCCAGAAAATAACTCACAGCAGCTCTGTGGCCACAATCACCCTCTACACGTGGAAAATGGTCAAACAGTAGAGAACTAAATTAGCTGTAATTTGAAATATGATGTGAATAATACCACTAAGGTCTTTTATTTCAAGGAGAAACATTTCGGAAAATTTTAGTGGGTACATTTTCAACAAACCTCAGTGTGGTGCATTAAAAAGGCACAGGGAAAGCTAAAAATTCAGTACACACTGAGCACCCACCACAGTGTTTGAATTTGGGAATATGTGGCCAAAGCAAGGCAGAGCAAAGGTATGCTTCCAGCAGAAAGCCCTGTTTCCTAAGTCACTGGTGGTTTTTTTTAATTGTGCATTCCTATTTTGCAGCAAAACCAACAGCTGCTTCTGATTACTCTCATGAGAAGCACTTTCCTAAAATTAATTCTACTTAAACCCAAAAGACATAACTGTTCCATTAATATAACTTGTGCTCAAGTCATTAATATTTCAAGTGCGAGCACAGAATTGAGAGATAAGAACACAGAACTGAGCTGGAAATGGATGTGTCACACACTCTAAAAAATAATAATGTTGGATTTGTAGAGCAATGAAAATACAGAAGAAACACTGTGAAAAAGTGGATGTTTATCTGCTCTTGTGTTTATAACTCCTGTGACTCACCAGAGCCCCAGACATGCAGGAGAAGTGTTCAATGTACCTGGCTGAGCTCTCCCTCTGCTCAGCCATAAATGAGCTGGTGATGGCACCAGGGCACCTTGCTGCAGGTTGCTCTCAGGAATATTTTCTAGCTATAGATACACCTGTGTGGGAAAAAAAAAAAAACTGTCTTGAAAGGTATTTGGATATTTAGAGACATGGCAAGAAGCTGTCCCTAGCAATGGGCTGGATGGAGCACAGGATGAGAAAGAAGACAAGCATTTCTCTCACTATCTGGGGAACAAACAGGTTTTGAAATACAACTGAGAATTTCTAGAGAATTTAAAAGAAATCATTCACTTGATATTTAAGTTCAGGTGAAGAATATTTCAACTCTAAAAGAAGACATTGCACCAGTGAAAATGAATTCAACCCACATGTATTCATCAAGTATATACATCAGTTTTAAAGTCATTGCTCAACTTTCCCAGCTTAAATAATTTGAGAAGCTTGTTTATTACTCTATACAGCATAATTAATATATGGCCTTATTTAAACAGCAAAGAGACAGTCACATTTCATGAATTATTTTTTGATTCAAATAGTAAATAAATTCAGCACATAAAAGTACAGTGCCATTGAACATGTTATTATACAATGCAAACCTGCGAATATAAACCAGGCATAGCAGCTCTAAGACAATCATATGTTAAAAAAAGGAATCTAACTGCTTGTTACAACTCTAGTTAAGTTTTTTACATTAAATTAACCCCCAAACTTAGTTAAGTTTTCATATGTTTTAACTTCTCACTGGAATAAAGCAGTAAGAAATATTGCTAGAGCCTTTCTCTAGAAAAAAAGCATAAAAAGTATGGATTCAAAACAAGTTTAAGCCAAGAAAATAGCTGAATTCAAATTCAGTTTGCTGATACAATTGTGTATATTCTGAGCCCTTGTTAGTATGATAAAACAGTTAACATTTTTCACTGTCCCAAATTATTCAAAGACTGAGTCTAATTTTTTCTACTTCATGTCTCATTAAAGTTCATGTCTCATAAAATGTTCTCAGTCTTTTAGTAGCTTAATAAAATATTTAGGTATCTTCTCGTTAGCAAGAAGATCAGTATAAAAAGGTACCTGCCAGAATGCTAATCTGGAATATCCCAGCCAAATACTTATTTTTCCTTGCACAGAACAATAACCTTCTTTCTGGGCTAACCAAACTGCATCTGCAAAAGCAAGGCAAAGAGGTCAGAGTCTATTTCAAAGCCATCACTCCCAACAAAAGTCTTCTTTTTCCCTTGGAATATCAAGACCCAAAAGTATGTGACTGCTCAGACCAAAAGCAGATTAAGCTAAAGGCAAAATTTACTCTTACTTGAAAATGAAAAAATATTAGGTATATGCTCAACTAAGACAATGATTGACTCGTGTATGTTACCCTAAATTTAGAGCACGTGCACTTTCAAAAGGCTCTAGGATTTTGCTTTAGGAACTACCCCAATCCTCAAAACATAATGCAAAAGCAACATCAATTACACAAAACCAGCATCTGCTACAGTTTGCTTTTTATTTTGCCATGATACCTTTCAGAAAGGAGCTCCCACTTCTTAAATATAACAGAGCTGCATCAGGAGAAAAAAAGTATTGATCATTTAAAACCAACAAGGAGAATTTCCTAGTGATTGTTTTTGTGCTGATCCACTCAAACTATTGCATATATTGTAAGAACTATTCTAGGGACAAAGTATTTTGTGGAAGGCTTGATGAGGACTTTTCCAGTGGCTTTTTGGTGGCTGGCACCAGAGTCACTTTGAAAACACCTCAGTGGGAGCTCTCAGCTCTCACTGGACTCCTGCCAGTTAAGGCATCCCAGAGCCCAAAATCTGATCAAATTTGATCAAAGTCATCTGATCAAAGCTGAAAGGACAGCCCAGCCCTGGAAGGAGGAGAGGGAGACACTTCCATCAGAACAATGAACTGCAAATTGAAAACAGAAAACTTTTCTGGGATTCTAAAGGAAGGCATTCAAATCCTTGATGTACCTGATTCATGCACTGTATGAATCAGTCTGTGAACTCATACACTTCAATCTCCTGCATCCAAAATCAAGGCTAGATTTCTCTGGTGATAATATTTTTTTGTTAACTTGGGTTTATTAAAAAAAATATATTTTAAAAGGTTTGCTTGAACTGATATGATAAAAATATGTAGGTTTTACATGAATGAGAAGATTACTCAGTCATGTTTAATTCAGTAGCTTAATGTAAATATTAAGGAAAAATGTCTACAGCAAAAAAGGGAATTAATTTAATTGTAATAACACTTCTCTTTGGTACAAAAGATTAGTCACAAAGGCAGTCAAAGTCAGAGGGATGCAAATGCAAATGGATCATTTACAGCTGAACGCTGGATTTTGCTCATTTGCAGAGCACTCCTGTTTACATTTCTAATCCAAGAAAAAGAAATAAATGATTTACAAACTGCCAAAAGCCCTGGCAAGTAATCTGTGCTGGCAGTGGAGCCAAGACGATGGGCAAGGCTGAGTTCCAGCGGCAGCTGAAGCCCCTATCAGAGCTGCCAGAGCATGGGATGCCCTGCAGGACCAGGGAAACAGAGATGGAAATAAAGGCAAAGAACGCCCCCAACTCCACAAATGTCCTGAAACAATCCCCAGGTCACTCTGGGGTAGTTAAGGAATGATCAGCTCTAATCCCAGTCCTTCCCCAGCTGAGTGTGATTCATGTTCAGCCAACCCCATTTCCATCCACCGTGTCCAGCAACAATCCTGCCACTAATCCCATCAAGGGGATTCTTTTGTTGGGTTTTGTTTGGGTTCTTTTTTAAATTCCATCTCTCACCGACTCAGATAGCAGAATCAAATACTGAATAATACATTCAATGAGTTACTTAATTAGCTGGGTGAAGGTGAAACAGAAACAGCTGAGTCAAATAATGAGATGTCAAGAGCAGCAGCTCAGACCAAGGAGGGATTTGGAAGAATTCTTCCTGCCAGAAAAGGAAACACAGTACTTTTCCAACACAGAATACTAAGGGATGTCCTCTTTCCATTCCAGTCCCTCCAAAAATACCAGCTGGGGGGAAAACACCAAAGAGAACTGACAAAAGCAAGGAGAGCAAAAATCACTCACATTATAGCAAGCATCATTAAATAAGTCATAGGCAATTAACAAGTTTGAAACAAAGCAAAAAAACCCCAAACATAAAACCCAAAACAACAAAACAAAACAATCCCCAAAAGAGCTACCCAAAACATTTTCTAGAAAAGTTAAGTAGAGAACACAAAAGGGTTGTAATGTAGGATGATGATCAAGCAAGTAGCTTTATCCTCATTTAAGAAGAGGCTTTTTTCTCCCATATATTAAACAGCTAAACAAAATTTTCACTGCTCTATTAATTAAATCTATTTCATTCTCCCCATTGCAATTCAGAGTCAGAGCAAGTCTGTTTTTCTGCCCTTAGCATTAGCTGAGGGCTCTTGTAATCAGACAAAATTGCAGTCAAAACTAGCTAATAAATCCTTGCTTTATTTCTGTGTTTGGACAAGCAGCTGGATTTATCCCTGCTCTGCAGTCTCCAAGGGATGATTTTGCCAGTATAAAGGAGCATAACATTACATTTTGGCCCATGCAGGTTTCCAGGGGACTCTGCCAGAGACCCTGGGTACTGGCAGGAATTCAAAGCTCTTATTTCCAATGGAGCTGAACAGAGAGACTGTACTTATTTAGAAAAATAATAAGGTTTAAAAACTGTCATTGTTACAGAATTGTGAGTTGCAACTCAAAACAAACATGTGGTCCTCAAAGCCCAACTGGAAACATGCAAGATAAACTGAGAAGGAGGTTTGTCCCTGACTAACTCCTCCTCACAAAAAAACAAGCTATGTAGTAATTGTTATATTTTTAATTTTCACCAAACCCATTTTTTCCAGACAATATTGGCGTATCCCTGCACTCTCCTGAATAAATTAGTGCCTGTCTATCAGTCATCCTTGCCAAGAGGAACTTCACAGTAAAAGTAAGCAAAAGTGAGAAAAAAAACAAATAGAGAGGTGTAAACAGGAGTGAAGGTGCGTCATGGGAGATGGGATTCAGCAAATCAGGCAAGGCAGAAGCCAATAAAAGAGTGGTTTAAAAACCCCAGGAGAAGTAGGAGATCTCTTACTAATCTGAGCACCCAGGCTGGTGTTCCACCAGCCCTACAAGAACTTTACTCAGCCAGAGTGAGGAATAATCCCCTGGCAGGAGGTCACCCCATCACTGGAGGGAGCAGCTGGGAGAATGGGACTTTTCTGCAATGAAAAATGGGACTTTTCTGCAATGAAATTTCTTCAGCTTCACAAATCCAGCCCTTCTGAGTTTCTTCAGTCTGATTCTCCCACTCTGCACCCACACACAGGTCTCACTTTCAAAAATATACTAAATTTGCTTTTTCTTTTTTTTTTTTTTTGTTTTTTCTTCTCCCATTAAGTGCATCAGAAATATTCAAATATCTTTATCCCGAAAAGCTTAATCCATCTATTCCATTGGAAAACATTCCATCAATTCTTCAGATTGCCAGGCTAGCAGAACAGGCCATGGGACCTTGTGGCATCAGAGCCTTTTTATAGTGGCAAATACTTCTAGAAAAAGAACCAAGCTCATGTACACAACCTATGTGCATTATCTGCATTGCAGCCACAGGATGGTTCATCATATACAAATAGGAAATATAAATGTTATAAAATTATAATTTTATAAACGTAAACGTAATTGTTTCACCTTCCAAAATATAGGAATAGAAGAATAGTTCTGAGAGTGTAGTAAAATTTGGATTTAACCTTTTTTCTTCCTCATTTATGGGTTATTTCTGCTAAGACATTTCAGATTTGCTTCCAAATCTTAAATTACTAAAAATCTCAGAAACAGCCATCTTAAAATATTGGAACTTGGAACATATTGTACTTCAGAGCTGAACTTCTTTTTCTCTCACATTCATACTGGGTATCTATAAATGTCTAAAAACTAAAACTGTTGCCTTAATAGATCTGCCTTTAATGAGCTACACAATTGATCCAGATAATTGATAATGCAGCACTGCTTTGGAGAGTCCCAGCAGCCTCATCCTCAGGATTCCCAGATGTCAGGACAAACTCCATGCACCTTGAAATGTCAAACACGTTGCACAAAATTTTTGGGGAAAAAACAAAATCGCAGAGTCGCAAAAGGAGTAAAAAAAAAATATTATTTACTGCAAAAAACAGTAACATTGACAGGCACCATGTTGGAAGCTGAGCACGAATATTCAGGTTGTAGCATTACTCTAAAGGAGCACGTAATTTTATGAGAAAAAGTTAAGAACATTTCATATGAAGGGCTGCATAATGGTGAATTTTGGTTGTTTTTTTTTGTCTCCTCCTTAAAAACAAGAACATTCCCAGCTGCAGTGTCCAGCTGGCTGGAAAAGCCCTGCCAGGGGAACATTTCCTTGCTCCTGCAATTGTGTTTCTTAATTCATGGTGTCAAGCTCTGCAAAAACATTCCCAGATATGCATAGCCAAAAATGGTGTGGTGAATACAGCGAAAGTATTGCATACTGTAGCCTTCAGGCTTCAAGTAAATGACTTTTGATTAGACTCATAAATTACTGAACGTGTGGCTGTGGCAGTTGTCAGGAGTTATCAGATAACACAAACTTTACATGGAATCAGAACTAATTCCTGCACAGTGCTACTGCTGTAAAGGCTGCAACAACAATGGCAGACATATCATTAAATGGGCAAACCTAGAAATATAATTAAATTAACTGATAATCATCTCTCTTCTTCTATCCAGGCTCTAATTTAATGCACTTGCAAATGTAATGAGGTTCACTGAATTGAAAAATACTGTGGAAATAACAGAAACAAGATTAAATTAATTGCACGACATACTGATAAGAAAGCTTGCCTCAAATTATGTGAAGCACATTTCTAAAAGCCATTAAAAGGCCAGTCACATATCATGCACCTTGATGACAAATAACACATTTAAATTATTTTTTTTTTTACTTACTTGTGTTTCCTAGAACCATATGCTAATTGGTTGGTGCTCTCTCATCTTCAGGTAAATAAACATGTGAAAAACACTTGGGCAGTGAAAAATTAAAATCTGGCCAACAACCAAAATTACCTCTGCTCCAATCACTTCCATGTGATTCACACTACAGAATTTGAGATGAAGACATGCTAAATGTATTTATACCTTGCAGCAGCTTGAGTGAAAAATCATATTTTCTTCCCTAAGAAACCACCATTTAAATTTCCACAAACTGGAATAAAACATTCATTCTGAAGGCAAAACAAGCAGCTCTCAGTTGTGCCTGAGAGTGTTCTGGACAATGCAGCATTTCTGAAGCACCATCAAACATACAGAACAACCATCCATTTTTATTGGGTTTTTTTTTTTTTCCTTCAAAAGAACCCTGAATAAGAATTCCACCATCTCTCTAGATACCCTGTGCAAATACTCGACCGCATTTGATGCTTTATAATTTAAGAAACAAAAAAATCCTCACAGAAAAGCACATTAGATATTTTAGTTTATTTGAAAGGAAACCTTTTCTGGCATGTGCCAGTAGACCAAAATTTCAAACACTAGTGGGAGCTACAAGGCATCCAATGCCAAGGATTTCAGTGGAATCCTGTCAAGTAATTCCAAATTTGTATTTCCTTACAGCGAGGAATTAACAACAAAGGATTTGCATTAGCAGCCAGGACAAGGCACTTAAGCCCCCGTTCCCCTGACACTCCTGACACATTCCAGAGGGCAAACAGAGGGCTGGAACCAGAGCTTCTTGTGTTGACAGTGAAAAGCAGACAGTGGCAACTCCCCAGATGGATTTCTGAGCAGCAACACACTGCAGTGACAAGAGGAATACAAAATCACAGCTGGCCAAGACACTCCTGAGCCGGAGAGCAAAGAAGAAGGGAAGAGAAATGTTGAGAAATAGTGAATTAAATCACAGGGCATCGTGCTTTAATGCCAGGGCACTCAGGTGCTGACCCAACAAAAGGTCAAGCAGACACTTGGAAGAAGGTGAGAATTCCTCTAATATCAGCTCAGTTGATGAAATGGAAGCCAAGCAATGAAAAGGCTCAAAAGGCAGAAAATTCTGATGACACCAAACTTCCCTCGCGCTCTTGTTCTTTCAAAGGCCTTTGTAGAAAATCACCCAAGAGAGACTGAATCATTTTTCTTCCAGACTGGATTCATCTGACCTGGCTTTCTGTGTCTGGAGGCAGCTCTGCCAGCCTGGGCATCCTCTGCTCACCAGGACAGGGCTCTCCTGAGGAGCCCTCTCGGGGGCACCACATGGAACTTGAAATACCCACAGGAGACCATATGCTTAATACACTTGAACCCAAGTCTCATCCTGTCTTTACTGTAATTATTCTTTCCTCATTTGGGACCTTTAAAGATAATTTACTAAGTATTTATATAGAGTTCTATCATTTTTTTTCTAGCTTCTGTGTTTTTATAAACAGCCAGTTAAGTTATGAGCTTTAATAAAGATCACTCTCAGGACTTCTTGTAGTAATGTTGCTCATTATTCACTAAATATTCACTAAATATTTCTCTTCTCTTAAGGAAGAGAAATAGTGAAATTAGAGGTGTATGGATACACTTGGGGAGAATTCCAGGAGGGTTTGTGTTGATATAAACAATGCTTCAAAAGGGAAACTCAATGTTTATACTGCATATATGTCTTGTTACTTATAAAAACCAAGCATTATTCCAGGAACAGATGGTTTGTCAAGGTGGCCGTACATGATTTTATTTTCTATTTTCAACATGCCTTTCAGTATAACTTCAGTTCCAAAAAGATCTGGTCCTAAAATCCATTAAACGCTGACAATAGAGTAGAAATTGGTGTTAATTAGTCTGGGCCTCCTCCCAAATCTCTACCAATTAAACAAGTGTTTAGTGCTATTAAGCTTACATGTTATAAATCTTTATCTGCATAACAGTGTTACAAAATGGAAAAGGAGGGAAGCAGGAGAGTATGGAAAAGTAAAAAAAAAAAAAAAAAATCTAAAACCAAAAGTAGCTGAAAAATTAAAAAAGGAAAACCAGCTGCTTCCTTCTCTTTCCCACTAAGTTACCAGGACAAATAGGCGTTTTAAAACTCATAACTCTGTGTGAGAGTAATATCAGGATTTTAGGGTTCAAAATAAATTTTACGCTTCATGTAAGAGGGCAGACAAAAGTGAATTCTGTAAGGGTGACTTCCCTACACAGTCTTACACCATTTGTAACATAAGGAGCAAAGCTGGGAGGAGGACAGGGATGGGAGGAGGGAGAAAAGCCTTCTGATCTATTTCAAGATAAAAGTAAAACTTGGAAACTTGTGTGAGAAACCGAATTCTAATGCAGGGCACTGAAATGAACCAGCAAACACAGAAGAGTTTCACATTCAGCAAGTCAGGTGTCAGAACAGAACACCTCAGAACAGAGCTCAAACCAGTGCCCATCCAGTTCAGGGTCTCACCTCTCCCTCTGCCCATTCCAGGTGCTTCAAAAAGGACAGAAACAAATGGCCTCTGTTCCCCACACCTATTTAATTTCTAAAATCACTTATGACTAACCTACTGCTGAGATAAAATGCTTATTTACAGCTACTTAAATATCTATATAAGTGTTTACAGGGAAAATCAATCATAATATATTTCTGAGCAGAAGCAAAGTGCCTTTTTTCAAAAATTCACAACAAATACATCCAAACCCAGTGATTCCACAGCCTCTCTAGACCCTTGCTCTGGGGTTTGTGTAACTTCTTTGTTAACAATGTTTTCCTAATTTCTGGAAAGAATTTCCTGTGCTGCAGTCTGTGTCCATAACCCTTCTGTTATAAATGAGAAGCTTGACTAGGCCAATATTCCAGCAACAATCAATTGATTAATTGATATGGTAAAGTATGAGCAATACAGTGGGGAAAGTTTTCCCTCCAACTGCACACCCAAAGTTGGGGCTTACAGGTATTTACAGGGGTACTCATCAGCTTTCTCAGCAGTTTCTATTCCCAATTTTTACATCACAATTCCATACATGACTGTGATTTAGTTTTTCTCAGGATGTATCCCAAAAGGAGCATCCCCAGATGGTGCTGGTCTGGTTTCTGAAAGAGGAAAGACAAATCCCATCTGGTGGGGTCCAGCTCCCCAGATGTGGGTCCACCTTTTGATTGCAAGGACTATAAATCTCATAACAGTGATGTCCAGCTTCCCTTGGTCAAAACCATAAATCCTTGAGGTGATGTTCATCTTCCTTTCTCAAGCTGCTTTTCACTGTTTTGTTAAGGCATGAGATAAGCATTTTCCTTAATATATATTCCAAAGCTATAGTTTCAAAGATACAAGCAATATTCTAAAATTATACTTCAAAAGGTTATTATTGCAGAACTCTTTAAGGCTTAACTACAAGCAAAGAGCAACATCCTTAACACTTTAATTCCAATGCTCCTAAATCAACCAAGGTTAATGGCAAACAAAAGATGGGTTCAAAGGCCTTCTTCCATGCTTTACTTTCCTCAGTTGTTATTAGAATTCACAGCTGTCCCATTGTTGGTCTCCACACATCTCACAATCACAAATACACACATTGCCTGTGTGTACCTGACACCAAACACAGCTTTGTGTTTCACACTTCTACTGCACTTTCAGGGAGTCTGGCTCCATCTTTGGAGTGCATTTAACTGGTTAATAAAGCACCAGCCTGATCCTCCAAACCACCTCAATTCTCCCTGCACCTCTTTGTGCCTCGGGGCACAGAGATCCAACTCCAGAGCTCAAGCACTGTGCAAGGGGAGCACAAAACCAGCTCCTGCTCCTCTCCCACTCTGGGACAGCCACTGGAACCCCAGGATTTTTTCCTTTTGCAGGCAGGGTAATCAGTTAGGGGTAGGAAGCCTTGATAAAGATGACAGATGCCTTCCCTGAGCAGGAGCAGTGGCAAAGGCAGCAGGGGTAGGAGGTGACAAATTGCATTATGGTAACAGCAGCTCTCACAAGGCTTGATTAGTCTGCACTGGCTTCTCTGCCAGATACATCATGGCCAGAACTGGTCAGAGGGTAAATTTGTACGAGAACAGGAAATAATTGCCTAACAATAACAACATAATGGTCACCTCAGTTTTTAAAGATGATGAAACATCCCCATCCAGCTGGAGAGAAGATAATTTTTGGCTAACGTTCAGGAAGCAAATGTTGGTTATGCTGGACCAGCAGAGAGAGGATGAACAGCCAATCTAATCACTGGCACCTCTTCTCCTCACACATCTAATAAAAGGACATTCTGCACATGGCATATTTTTGATAAAGTGGAGGTGAAAATGCAAGACAGGAATTTGCTAAAGGAGCAGGAAAAAAAGGTGTTTTGCATAATCACTTTTAATAGGTGAAGGAAAATAAATGGAGGAAAGGCGAGGAGGATTTTAAGCAAATCCAAGTGACTTGCAGCTGGGGTGTAGAACACATCTATCATCCTAATTGTTGCTTGGTCTCGAGTGCCTGACAAGTAGAACATCTGTGTTTAGATAACACAGGCCTGGATAGACCATTCCAACTCCTTTGGGATTCCTGCCCTGCTGTGGGAAAGAGCAAAGCCCAGGGTAAAGGAGCCCTGTGTGTGACCCAGGTGACACCAGCAGCCCAGGGATCCTCCAGCAAGGAGCTGCTCTGTGGGACCTGCCTGCCCACCAGGCTGTGTCTGGCCAGGTGCTGCCTGGGAATCCTCCAGTCTGCAACAGAACGGAAACAAATTCAGCCTTTGTGAGTCACCCACAGCTCTGTGGCTGCTCTTGAGTCCTGCCTGTGTCAGCTCACACATTAAATGATAAAATACCTGCCAGAGCTCTTGTTCCTGCACAGGAGGATCCACCTCCTGCATGGACAGGATGAGCAGAGAGAGGGTAAAGAGGCAATACAATACAATAATGCCACCAAGATTCCACACTCACTCAAGGCAACAGAAGAATTTTTTTGGGGAGTTGAAAGGATAAACTCAAAAAGCCCCTCTGAGGACACTAAAACACTAACCCTGTGGGCTAACATTCATCCCACCCCAAGTTCTGTCCTGACTGAGGAACATTCCCATCACTGGCCAGGGCAGCAGTGCTGGAACCTTCTCCAGGATCCCTGCTCTCCCACAAGGCTGAGAATCATTTACTTTCCAGTCAGGGAGCCTAATGCACAGTTCAATGGATAAGCAGAAAGACAAGGACAGCTGGAAAGGTCACTGCAATAATTAAAACTTACACCTCATGAATTACACAGTGACTTTCCTCCTCCATTTCTTGACGTGACACACACTTGTTGGGATGAATAGTGGTGAAACCGTGGCAAAGAACCCCAGCTCATCCCCTATAGCAGCTTGAGGGGTCAGAGTAGCTTCAGGGAGCTCAGTGTATCTCCACACTGGCAGTGGAGCTGCTCTGGGTCAGCCTGAGCCCCTCCCAGGGGTGTCAGGAGGGCACAGTTCCAGCCTGGAGTCCTGCAGGGGATTTCAGAGGAGCAGCAGCGCAGCCCCTCCTGCTCTGCCAGGGCTGCTGTTCCCTCCCATCTGGGCAGCATTCCATCCCTTCCATAGCACAAGATGTCCCCAAGCTGTCCCCAGCCCGGCAGGGACACCCAAAGCCCAAGCCTTGCCTCCAGCTTGAGGCAGAGTAGAAATTTTCTAGGGTAGAAATCTATTTTGATTTAGGTGAAATGCACATTTTTGAGTTGAGTCTGTGGTTAGAAAACATAGCTATTTAGCCTGACTGCAAAACTTAGGCTCAGAGAAACTGCTTCAGTGAAGGACAGAGATAAGGAGGGGGGAGACAGACGGTGATAGAGACAGAGACGGCTGTGAGAGCAGGTCAACCTGACCTAGGAATTCTTTCTGATAAAGAAGAACTAGCGGCAAATATCATGTGAAATTCATGAAAATGAATATGTATGAACCTATTGTGAAATTGTACGCGTATGTATCTGAGAGGGGGATAAAAAAGGACCTGGAGTTCCCAGAGGTACGCATGCCATTTTAGGGGAACCATTCCCACGTGCGCCCAGCACTGTAATAAACACACCAGCTTTACAACTTCCACAAAAGCTGTGGAGCTTTGGTGATCTCTGCAAAACAAGCTGCACACATGAAACGTAATGGCAACAACAGCAGCCCTCGCTGCCTCTAACACACAGCCAACACGTGCCCAAAAAACAAACAGAAACCCAAGAAAGACCTGTCAAAGCATCAGGAAAGGTGGTTTTCTTGCCTGACCTACCCAGTGCAGCCACCTTCCAAGACGAGCCCCTTCTCAGCTTTCACACAAACACCACCTCAATACACGTGTTTTTTCTCAATGCTTTTCACAAACCTGACAGCCCAGCACATCACACACAGAGAAAAGACACCTCAGGAGAGGAGTGGGGAAGCTGGTGTGGAAGCCTTGTGAATACAGCCTACAATAAATCTAATCTTACATATCACAAACCATGCACAATTAGGAGGGGTAATAAGGAACTGCAGCTGCAGGATTATTTGTGCTTAGTATTTATTACAGGATGATATCAAGCTCATAAAAGACTGGGCTTATGAGAACAACACTGTAAATAATTTTTTTTCCATTTTTTCTTCAACACTGAACAACAAAAAAAATCAGCTTCTGTACAAACCAACATGTATCCTACATAAAAAAGCAATTTGAAAATCTGAGTTTTTAGAGAATTGTTTTAAAAATGTCTTTTCCCCCTCCATTCTGTCAGGTTACCATGGGACTTACCAGGACTCTTAATGTATGGAGATGTTTTCATTCTGTGTGTGAAAGCATGCATGTAAATACATTCTTGTCACATTAAATTCTAATTGCTAAGTCCAGAAGTGAATTTAGGAGAATACTTAAATGCAGTCAGTGTATTTCTCAACTGATTTTGAAAACCAGATTATGCTTTTTAAAAAGCAAAGGGTAGAGAACGCTCCTTTAGGCCACCAAGGGTCACAAATTCCACTGTTGTTTCAAAAACCCAATTTTGAAACTGAAAAAATTTAGTTACGAGGCATTTTTCATTTGTTTCTTTGAATCAATCACCAAAGGAAGAAGCAGTTTGACCCTCTGTACTGGAAACACATTTGGACTATTAATCTCAAACCTATTGGTTCCAAGCACTGAGGGAAAGTTCAGGGAACCCTGGAAGTTCTTTATCCCAACTGCAGTTAACTTGGCTCAGTGACTTAATAACATTCCAGCCTCAGAATGAGCAAAGTAGGAAGGCTTCTCCATTTATTTCCCCTTTTTACTTCTTTTTTTCCTGCTCTGCCCACTATAAATACTTTTTAATATTGTAAAGGCTTAAGTTTATCTGCACTGATGCACCTTGAGTTAATAATTAGAACACAGCACCCCAATTTCAGCAAAGCATCTTCCCAGGAAGAGCTTTTCCTCTACCAGCACTGCTGTATCACAGGAATTATTCTAGAACCCCACAAATGTATTTTTAAAAAAATGCTTTGGAAATTTGGAGTATGATCCCCTATAAAATGCAGCTGGAAAGTTGGCATCACAAAGAGAGAGAAAAACCTGTCAGCACTGGCACAGCTCTCTGCCATATACCCAAGGACCCTTTAGGAATTACTCTACAAGTCTGAATGGTCAAGAAACTATTGGAGTACGGATTAGAGATCATACAGAGTATTAAATGCTCAGCATGGCCCCTGCTGACCAAGGGAATGCTGTTTATTCTCTTCTAGGTGTGTTTTCAGCTAATCTCAAAATATGAGGAACACCCTCCTCCTCCTCTTGCCTTGAAAAGAAAGGCCAAGCCCACCTGAATCAATGTCCTTCACTCTGTGTAAGATTCCTGTGGATTGGTGAGGAAAGTGCTGAAGGAGATGAACACTCCTGTGATCCCCTGTGGACAATGGGCATGCTGAGCTCAAATATCCATGCAATTCTCATGGCTATCCCCTACATTTAGGAACACACTCAAACTGCAAGCCTACATCACATGCACAATTATAAAGTTAAATTCTCTTGATTTAACCTAAAGAGGTCCCCTAATCTGTGTTTGATTTCTCTATGCTCAACCTCAATTGAAGTCAAATCTGTTAGTTTGCTACTTTTTCTGTACTCTTTCTGTCATATAAATGATACCTTAGAAAAAACAAACAAACAAAATAATAAACCAAACCCAAAGCAACACCCTAACTCACAACGGATTTAGGATTTCAAACTGCCATCTTTTAAAAGAACAACATTTACATTTTGACAAGCAGTAAAAGCACCAGCAATCAGAAGCTTAGTAGGACACACAGAGCATGTAAATCACATTCACTCGTGGCTCAGAGGTTTGCAAGTATTTATTCAGTATTTGTAAGCAGGCAATCATTGTCACTTCCCTGTATCCAAAACAGCTCTCTTCTAAAATGCCTTTTTCTTATTACTTCGCTGTGAAGTATATGCAACACCTCAGCTGTGTCCCTGAGTTATTATTAATCAAACAAATCATCTCCCTCCATGAGCAAACTGTAAATTTGCTCTGATGGAGATGGCTGTTCCATGGCTTTGGCTTTCCTCTATGCATTGTGTCATCAGCCACGTCCTTCCACTGCCACAGTGGTGAATTTAACCCTTGCAATTGTGTTGGGCTGTAACAGAAGCTCTGTTCAGATATTCTGATTTCTATTAGTCCCACTGGTGCTGATTTTCCAAGAATGGATGACCCATTTGTAAGCAGCATCAAATGTCCTTCAGTCCAATCCCAGGGTGCAGTTATTACTGATCTCTGTCACACGCAGCCACTGCCAGTGAGAGAAGCTCCCTGGCCCAGCAAACCCACCAGCCCTCAAATGAAGACAATGAAGGGTTTGACAGAATTCTATCTATATCACTCAGAAAATATTCATGTCCTGCACTGAGGGCCAAGCAAAATAAGTCTTTGAGAGGCAAGTGAGAAATTCTAAAGCCCTCAGACAGCACTAGAGAAAAAAGGAATCATTGAAATAACGGCTCAATTTCCAGGAAAAAGAAACTCCTTATCAGGATGGGATTGCTTTGGAAACTTCTAGAACTGATGCCTTTCCCACACTTGCTGGTACAGCCTTAAAAGCCATGTGATGCATCAAACAAACAGCCCAGAGCTGGAGTTAAACTGGGTTTTGTCTTTTATACACTGGGATTGACTTTCTCTTGCCAGAATGTGCATAGAAAGGCCATGTGTGAAGGTGTTAAAATGAAAACAATCCATGTTTTTAACCCTGATACTCACAACCTGAATGTCTCTAATGCTACTCTTCTGATTTTAAAACTGAAATAAATGCAAATATGCATCTTTAAAAGCTTTGTGGATCAATAAATTATCAAAAGAAAAGAGAAGAAAATGAGGAATGGAAAGGTTTACCTTGTTTCATCAAATTATCCTTAAACAAGCATAGGTGGATTGAAGACATCTTATAAATATCTCACATATTTTGGTTATTTCTGCTATGGTAATATCTTCTATTAGAAATAGAATTCTACTGTATTTCACTTTCACTGGAAACAGCCCCAGCTCAGATCACCACATGCAGCAGAGCCCTCTCTGCAGAGAGCAATTGTAGATTTACATTGAAAATATTTTGAAAAGCATACTTGGGACATGGGAATCTTCTGAAGCACCTGTTAAGGCCAGGAATTCAAATCTGCTCTCTGTGGCTGAAGAAACAACTTAGTCTTTCTGCACCTCTGGAATAACATGTGCTAAGAAATTAATATTTTCTCTGAAATTACTCAAAATGAAAATAATAAGCAGTAACAAAACAGATATTGATTTTTATTTTTTTTTTTTTTTTTGCTTCTAATCTCAGTGGTACCTGATTCAAACCCTGATTTAACCACAGCTAGACCAGTTTCCATAGCAGACACTCCTGGAGTACCTAGCAACAAAAAAAAAATGTTTTTGCAAAATTCAACTGGTTAATTCAATTCTGAATTAACTTCCCCCCTACCCCTCAATTTATGAATATCCTGGTTGCCTGTAATTTATTGCCTTAATATTCGTCACACTACTTTAAATCTTGGGAAACAGAATTTAAACCTTATAACCTGGTACAATACATACAATTCTCCTGGGACTAAAGCCCAAAATGTGTATTGCTGTTGCAATAAAAGCCTGTATAAAATGGAATAAGCCAACTCAAGACTTAGCTAACCACCACATACCTTCTAGCCATGGCTTAAATGAGTAAAAGAATAGCTCTAGCTCTGCTTTACAACTACTTCAGCCTCAAGGTTCTTTAAAAAACAATACAAAACAACACAAAAGAACCTTGCACAGGAATAGGAACAAACCAACACACTGCAAAATAATGTGATGTCTGTGAAACAGAAGGTGGGCATTGGGCACAGGTTGGACTCTGTCATCTTGGAGGTATTTTTCAACCTTAGCGATTCTATGAATACAAAATGTAAGCAAAAAAGAATGCACTATTGATTAGCTCATCCAAATTTTGTAATTCAAATGTTTTGAGAGTAAAACCTGTGCCATCCTCTAAAAGAAAAGAATGAGGGGGGGAAGGAGAAATGTGTCAAAAAATCATGCATTTTTTTAAAAATTCTTAATTGTACCATAGTCTGATGTTGTGAAAGCCAGCATGAGAAGTAAATGCAAAGTGTTGGTAACAAAGATGTGAGATAAAGCTATTTTGGTAACGTTTGGAGTTTTTTTGATAGTTTTTTTTTTTTTTTTGTTGAAACTCTTAAATAATTGAAGAACAGCTATTTAATACAAATGACAAAAAAACTTTTAGCAATTCGTGTGTTTATGTTGTGCTTGCAAGGAAGGAACAACATTTTACAGTAATTGCCTTGTAAGAAGGTTATTTTCCATGCTGCAGTTCCATAGATTTAACAGATATGCCTGTAATTGTTAAAAACATGACTTTTGCCAGTGCTGAATGCACCAGTGAAACCCAGCAGCCAGAGCAGGCAGTGGCACAGGTGAAATGTGTGGGTTGGAAGGTGAAATGTGCTGAACATCCTCTCTCCCCAGAGCTGCCAGCACAGCCTGCCTGGCTCCCTGGGGATTCTGTATCCTGGACATGGCTCACAAAGGTTCTATGGTTTGGTAAAAGATTTCATGTCCTAATTTAATTGTCACAGTTCCAGGACTTCTCTGACTCCTTGGAAGCCCCCAGAGTCAGCCCACTTAAATTTCAAGCCTCCAACCATAACCACTGTTCAGCTAAGTCCCACCAGAGAGAGGATTTGATTACAATTCACTTTTGCCACCACCACAAACCTGACACTGGTTCAGCATTTGAGTTGTAAGGGATGATGCTGCTGAGTGGCAATAACAACTCAATCAGCTTGCCCAGAACAGGGCACCAGCTGGTTAGGACGAGCCCAGGAGTGAGAAAACATTTCACTCACACTGTTCTCCAGAGGGTACCTACTGCTACCCACTGGCTGCTTATGATGCTGTCAGACCAGAAAAAAATAGCAATTAACACATTATTTGTTGCTATCAAATTTTAAAATTTGTCAAAAACTTATCAGATTTCTGCTTTTTGTTTCATATCTTGGTTTAATATCCTCACTTTACCCAGAATTCTTTATGCAGTGCTTCACTCAGTTTCAAGGCTTTCTTTGTCTGGTTCATACCAGGTAGCAATAGGGGCAGGGTCCCTCCAGAGTTTACAGTTTGGGGATTTCAGTGAGTTCTGTCCATCTGCTTTTCCACACAGTGATTTTAATGGTTGTGCAGCAGCTCACACCGAGGAATCACATCACACAAATTCTGGTCATCCAAATCGAGAGAGAGAGAGAAAAAGAGAAGAGAGAGAGAGAAAAAGAGAAGCGAGAGAGAGAAAAAGAGAAGAGAGAGAGAGAAAATAGAAGAGAGAAAGAGAAAAGAGAAGAGAAAGGGAACCACCATATCCACAAAATAAACAGAGAAATCTGATAGTTTGCAGTAAACAGACACCAGACAAACTATCCACAGCAGTGAAGCAAGAAAAAGGCTCTGGAGTTCACAGTAATGGGCACAGCAATTAATAAGACATACAGCACATGGTAAAACCCGTTCTGCCATCTGTGTCAACTGTCCCCAAGTGGGAGCTGGGCATGTTTGCCATGTTCATCAGCATTAAGATTGCTGCTCCATGCCCAGTCTGATTTTACTGGCTCCTGTTGGTTCCAATGCTAAAAAAAATCTATCAGCATTGCTATTTAGAGCTTCTCATAATAATACCAAAAACTCCAAGCAGAAAACACAAAAACACATAGTACAGGAAATTTTGCCTAACCTTAGTACCTTCAGGGCAATTAACACCCTATGTTGTGCCTATAAATTAATTTTCATAATTGTTTACAAATTATTCCATTTATTAAAAATGCTACATATACAGGTTATACTGCAAGAGGGGCAGAAGTTACTTCTCTGAAGCATATTTAAGATCTGATCCAGAAAAAAGTATAATACGCTTCCATTTAAGGTGAACATCAAGATCATGAGCAAAGGAAAACAATATTGAACCCCTAGATAATTGCAGGGGGCTTTCTATAGGCTTCTCTTCTTTACATCCTCAAATCCTCTGTACTGGCAATGCTTCCATCAAAAGGCAGGGTGTGTACCCAGTGCAATCTGTCACTTTATAAACAGGATCTGAATTATTTCCAACCACCTGACTGTGGCTGATTTATTATTTTATGATATATATTATATTAAAATAAAATGATAAAACAAAACTATACTAACAAACAGAAGAAAGGATTTCATCAAAAGGCTAGCAAGGAAAGGAATGGAATGATAATAAAATCCTGTGACTGCTCACAGCCTCGACACAGGTGGCTGTCATTGGTCATCAAGTAAAAACAATTTCACATTCTGGGTAAATAATTCTCCAAATCACATTACAAAGCAGCAAAACATGGGGAAGCTGAAGCTCCTCAGCTTCTCAGGAGAAAAGATCCTGGCAAAAGGATTTTTCAGAAAATATGTCTGTGACACATCCCCATGTGCATGGGATCTTGTGTAAATCCACATCTTCCTTTCCCTGGCAGCTGGGTTATCAGCAATCACAGTTATCCAGAGACAGTGAGGATTTTCTCAATGGCCTCTACCTCAGGAATCATCAGGTGGCTGCTTTCTGCATTTATTCCTGTGGTAATGAGAGCTTCAGATCAAACTCCTCACACTGAGAGCAAAACAAGCCCCAGAGAAAGCATGAGAGACATGATTTGGTTTCAGGAGAGAGAAGCCACTTCTGGGAGCTCCTGTAGGACTTCCCACTTTGTGAGTCACACAGCAGTCACAGGGACTTGTCACAGAAATTTCTTCTGCAGGCACCAAAGGACGACTGTCTTTAAATCAGACATGTTAAATACACCACATCTCCCCTTCAAAAGCAGCTATATTCTGTAACACCTACACATCCAGAATAAATTAGCTTTCTTATTCAGTGGTGTCAACAATGGTAAGCCCCAGAGAATAAGGGAGGAAGAGTAATGCTAGCCTATGCCAAAATACTTATTAATTACACCTCCCTTCAGATGCCTCCCTTGTTGAAACCCTGTTTGCTGCCACATGAAATAAGGAATAACACCTAGTCTTTAATTTATGAGCAATAATTTGGAAATTGCCCTCAATTTCTACCTCCTGTTCACTGTTCAACAATTCTATATAAAGGAGGGAGATCTATTATCCCTTAAACTTTTCCCTGCACACAGCTCCCTGCTGAACACCAGAGAAGAATCTAATCTAAGGTCAAAGAGGTGACTGTGCTATGAGATATTTATCTGCTGCCCACCCCTGAGATGTCAATAGGAGTAGCTGATAGTGTCAGCTGTGACACTCTTTCTGTAGCAGGCATCTGCCCATTACCAGGTGGAGAGAAAAACCTCAGCTCATTTCATACATGAAACTGGAGAGCTGTCATCTGGTAACAGATTTTTATTACTGCCAGGAGTGTATTTGAATTCAAAGTAATGACCTGGAAGTACAAAATTCCATATTCTGTAATCCCACAAGCCGTGCAATTCTCCCTCTTCGGTTACTGCTGAATCTCTCTGTAGCTTCCTCTGCTGCTCCTGATTTAATATAATGCTATCAACAAACCTCCTTAGTGAACAGGGTCATGGCAAGATTTACAGTGCTTTTTCACAGGCCTGCAGGTGAATTTATTTTACCCAATATATCCATTTAGATCAATTTTCCCCAGAACATTATTCTTCAAAGACAACTTAGCGAGTTCTTCAGCATCAGATAAAAGTCAAGCTAAGTGGTGCAAAGATGACAAGGTGTCCTGCATGACCTTAATCAGAAGTTTAAGTGCAGGATAAAAGTGAGAACTGAACCGAGAGCCACTACCCCAAGTGCCTTCTTTTAAACATCAAGGAGACAAATGTTGCTGCTCAGACACTTTTTTTTTTTTTCTTTTTTTTCTCCAGAATGACACCCACAGCTTGTGGATTGCATTCAGCAGGCAAGGGTGGGAGCAATATTCTGAGAAAAGCAGTGTCACTCACCAAACCTCAACGCACTATGTGAGAAAGCTCAAGGCGTCCTGTAATGACAACGGGCAGGGCATTAATGGGAAAGAATTGGAATTTTTCTCCATAGGTTCAGCACACAGTGTGTTACTGAGCCAGCCTGAGCAAGCCCTCATTGCCCTGCCCCTTCTCTTCCAGACATTCCAACCCCAACATGTGGTGTCACACACACACAGGCATGGCTCTGGCAGAACCACAACTTCCAAATTATGACAAAGCTGTGGGGAGAACTTAAAACAGCTTTCCAGTGCTTGTAAGAGAGCTGGAGAGGCTCTGACAAGGGCATGGCATGACAGGACAAGGGGGAATGGTTTCCCATGGCCAGAGGGCAGGGCTGGATGGGATATTGGGAATTAGGAATTGTTCCCTGGCAGGGTGCTGAGACCCTGGCACAGGGTGCCCAGAGCAGCTGGGGCTGCCCCTGGATCCCTGGCAGTGCCCAAAGCCAGGCTGGACAGGGCTGGGAGCACCTGGGACAGTGGGAGGTGTCCCTGCCATGGCAGGGTATGGAACAAGACCATAAAGGTCCCTTCCACCCCACACCATCCTGTGATTCCATGATTCTGAGATTTAACTCTAATCAAACCCCTGCACACTAGCTGTGAGTTAATAAAGTAACCTGGCTTTAGAAAGCTTTTCTTCCAAATATTTGGCCTCTGGCTTTACAATTCCAGATGAAAAATCAAATAATAAAATTCTTCTTTCCATGCACACTCAATGCACAACAGAGATGATTAGCTTTCAATATTATGGAATCAAATTGCTTGAAGTTACAACTTCTTATTTTATAAATAAAAACAAGTTGCTGAAAAATAAATTTTGGCACCGTATCAACCCAATTAAACCTCCATTTCAGTAGAACCCAAAAACCAACCAAAAATAATCTAATTGAGAAATACTAAAACTGGACTTATTCTGTGTGGTGGTGAGAATGACATTAAAATGGTTTTAAAAGACCCAGATAACTCAACAAGATTAAAAAGCATAACTTTACAACCAAATCAGAGATCAAGAGAAACCACAGAGACACAAAACTTGAAGAACGCCCTGACTCCGTGCTGCTGCGGAGGCACTGAGGGGAGGAAATCCCTGAGGAGCAGTATTAAGAATTGCAGAAGGTAAAGGAAAAACTCTTTGGCCAGCCACAGACATCTCTGTACTGCAGGACCCTCCAGCCTCTGGATAGAATAACTTCAAACTTCCCCTGACTTCCAAACTTCTGCAGGGCTTGAAACGTGGATGGAGAGCAGTCCTGCTAGAAGGGAGCAGCCGAACACAAATTTTATGCATATTCATAGAGTGAATCTGACTTTTGGAGCTGCTGGTAGTTGAAACAAAGATAAAAGAATTGTGAGAGTAAGGAAGAAATTTCACATGGATGAAATAGAACTGACTGATGTGACAGCTTTGATCATTGTTCAGAAGCTGGAAAACAAAACTCCCCGAGAACCTCCGCTGAGACACGGGCTGTGCCAAGACCTGGCACAGAGAAGTTTTCTGGGGGAACACAAGTAGGCAGAAAAGAAGTAAAAAAAGAAGTAAAAGAGGACAGGGAGGAGGCTGGAACTCTGGGGGCCAAAAAATAATTTTAAAACCCCCCCAAAACTACCAAAATAAAGCATTATTTGGGAAGAAACCAGAGGGTTTTATCAAAAAAGATCTTCTCGATCAACTAAGTCTACCAGCAGAAGCAATGTAAATTGAGACAGAGACCTGTCCTGAGTGTAAAATTGTATTCAGGTGAAAGATTGTCTATTAAAAATTAATATAAAACCCTGAGTAATTAAATATTTTTCATTTTTAACAACAGATCATCAGATGCAGAGAACATTGAACCTTTTTTAACTTCACTATGGTAATAAAAGAAGCTGAAATGTACTGCAACAGGCTTCTTTTATATCTACTTATGATATCACCTCTTAATATGTATGTACTTACATGTGTATGTTTGTAGGAAATTTGTACATAATCACTTATCATTCTGTGGTAACTGAAAAACTACCCTACAGTAGATACACAAGAGAAATCAAACTGAACAATGCAGAGATGAGATACCCGCTCTGTTTTCAACAATTCCTATTTGTTAGCTTATTTAGCAATGATTGAACATTTTGGGAACAGCTGTCTTGGTAAAGGCTCGACATCCCCAGCCTTCCACTGATGTGCAAGGGCAACAGTGATCATCCCTCCAGATCTGTCCCCAGTGATATGTCAGAAATTATATTCCTGATGTTCACGAATTTATATAAAACACAGCGGGAAAAGGAAACAGAGACACTTAGAAAAGCTACTCAGATAAAAGGGGAGCCTTTTTCTAGTTGATAAATGCACTCAGTAGCACATTTCTTTATGTAATCTCTCTTCAGACAGTAGAAGGAAGCCTCTGCAGAATTTTTTTTTAAATAGATGAAACATGAATCATTTTATCTTTAAATTACATAACATGAATGCAAATTAATCAGCACCCTTAGACAACTACAAAGTTGATTAAGTGGCTCTTAAAGTCAGAAGATACCAGAACTGTTGAGCAGTTCTTTTTACATGGGCTGTAACCCTTAATATTTCTCCAAAGCAACACGAGAAAAGCTGGAGACATTAATATCCATTAGAGGGAAAGCCTGGTAGGGATTTGAGAGTGTGCTCTGGCTGTGCTGTAATCGATAGGTTACCTGCTCAATAGAGGGCATACATTACTTTTACTCCAAGACAAACACACTGGAAGTTATGTTTTGTGTGCTGCAATTTCTGTCATCGAGCAGCTCTTTCTCATCCCAGCTTTTGTTCAGCATTCCTTCCACAGAGAAATGAGCCCAGGACTTTTTCATGACTGAGGGGGGCCCTCATTTTTCAGACAACTATCTGCCCCTCATCTGACATAAAGCACCACTTAAGGATGAAGCAATGGCATGAAAGCTGCAATAGAAGCAACAAAAAAAAATGGGGGAGAAAAAATAAATTTCACTGCAGTGCCTGCTTCTTTAGGTAGTAAGCTATTTAACTCTATTTCCTGACAGAGCAGGATCTGTGCAGGTAGACAGACAAGTGTTGAGAGAAAACAAGAACTGGCTGAGAGAGCCCAGAAGCTGGGTGGCAGTGGCAATGTAGACAAAAGATCAGGTTTAAGATGGATGAAATTAAGAGACTCACTAGCAACAACCCCCTCCTCCCCTTCCCACTCCTCTCCTTCTTCCCAGAAGGAAAAATGTGTCTGAGCCCTTCATAACAACATCAGAGAATTTGGGTGGGGGTTTATGTGTGAGTACAGAATCTGGTTTAGCTGATGGGATCTTTGATGAGGGTTGAAATGCTGACATGAGAATAAAAGGGTTCCATAACAACATGTTCTGAAATAACTGAAGCTGGAAAGCAAAAAGGGAGAGGCGAAAAGGAAAAGAAGTCAAAAAGGAAAGGGGAGAAAACAGAGGGAAAAAAAGACCCCAGAGGGCTGAGTGGGGGGAAGGAAGGAAAAATAAAAATGGGTAACATAGTACAAAAAGCAAGAGAGACTACAGATTTACAGAGGAGGGTGTCCACAACAATGACACCAATTCCTTGGAATCAGTGCAAAGCTTCAAGTTGCACACAATTGTCTGTTAGAAGAAAGGATGAACACCTACATTTATTATAGTTCTTCCAAGTAAAAGATCAGATGGGTTAAAGAGGGAAAGCCTGTGTACACAAAAGGTGGATGAAAAGCAATGGCTGGAAAAGAGAAATATTTGAATTATTGAAAACCAGCTCATTATTTTCTCTTGAATACATGATCTCAGTAATGGTTATCTGACATTAATGACCATCTCCACTATGCAGGCAAAGAGGTGCCTGGCAATCCACTCAAACATTCCAGTTAGTTTCCTTCAGCCTCTCCTAGTCCAGCAGGAACTTTTGGCTCCACATTTTCTGGAGTGGGAGCTGCTGGGAGAGCTCCAGTAATTTCTCTAGGCCAGGAGCAACCTGGTTCCAACCCTCAGTGCTGACCTTGTCCTGCTCAGCAGTGCAGGAGCATCCCTGGTGTAATCACCAGGACCTGCACGTCCTTTATTACAGAGAGCCACAACCACCAGCAGGGATATCTATTGAAAAAAAAAGCATCCTTAGTGTTTGTTTGTGTCATCCTGAAAATTACAGCTTATCTTTACCCCTGCATCCTGCCAGCTCACCACCACACCAACTCCTAGTGCTGGAGATGGGATGGTTAAAAGCTCCAACCACAAATCAGTTCTAAAGTCCTAAAATATAGAAAAACCAACAAAGAGAGGATGGAATATTCCATCATTATTACCACTTCCCATCAGTATTCTGATTTATGACCAGCATCTGTAGCACAGTACAGGCAGTCTTTTGAAATACCTGCAACCTAAAAGGATTTAATATGCAGCTTTATTAAGAAAATAAAAGCAACTGTGAGCCACTGAGGAGCAGCATTCCCAAACTGACACCCACCTCTTGCCAGGAGAGATGCAGAGTGCACTCATTCCTCAGATTATTCCTGCCCACACAGTATCCTAACTCACCCCCAGCTGGATGCAAAACTCCTGGATCAATCCTGATATGCTACAGTCCTTCCAGGATTTGCTGATGCCCCATCCTAGAGTTTTTGTTTAGATATTATGTGTAGAATGTTATGGCCATGAAAAACAACGGCAAAATATCAGAGAATTTGGGGAAACCCTGGAAAATAAAGGGGTTTTAGTAAATGTGCAACAGGCTGTACAATTGTGCACTGCAATGTATTTCAAAAACAAAAATGTAAGCCAGATGCCAAGCACACAAGAACACCTTGCCTGAGTAAAAGAAAAACCTATCCTTCAGCCTCAAAAGTGCATTTGATAGCAAGGGTTTTACTGCACAAGGTGTGTGTCGCCAAGACAAGATGGAATCCTACAAAAGCAAGCTGAGAGTAATTCACCAGGTGAAACCCATGAAAACTCTCCCTCCTCACCTGTGTCCTGAGAGTCTGAACCCCTGGACAACTGGACAGTCTCACCCCAATATAAAATAAAACATAACAGAGTCTATAACTAATAGCTCATGAGAGCATTACTTTTTCTTCTTAAAGTAATAAACAGAATCACAAATACCTATGTTTAAACCTGGGCATCCAAATATTGTGCTTAGCAAGAGTCAGAGCTGTTCCCAAAGCATTTTTCCCTCATGAGTGTTAATCACAATTATCCAGGAATAAATTACACAGCTAAAACATCTTTCACAAGTCCTGTTGTCCGCAAGAATCATGTTGAAAATTATTTTATTTATTCAATTGTCACTTCAATTTTATGTTTTAATGTAAACTTTGTGCTACTAAACAGTAGATTCTGAGGCACAGTTCCCTGCAAGGGATGTGAATTTCATCCTGCCTGACCCAGTGCTACATGGACAGGTTGGGCTGCACTTCCTCTCACTGACAATTTAAACTTTCCTCCCCTTGCTGCTACATGGGCTTTGTGCTTTAGTGCTGATGGTTAAAGGGTCAGCTCCTTTTGTGCACGGCAGGGTGTCAGACTGGAACTGCTGCCGATTATGGCCATTAACTCGAGGTGCAAGCAGACTCAGGGGTGTATTTACTGCTTTTCTTGGAAGCATCCTAAAAATACAGGCCAAGCCTTCCAGTTCCCGCTCTCAAAAAACCTGGTACTGAAATACACAGGATGATCCCCATAGCAAATAGTAAAAACCCTGTCAGTGACTGAATGTGCCTTCAATATTATTTTACTTATATTTATTCTTGCTTTCTCTTTTTACTGTCTTCTTTTATGTCCTTCCTTCTGTTATTTCTGATTGGAACTCTGCAATTCTCTTTCGCACCCTGAACCAATGCTTTGTTGATGGCTCATTGTTTACTGCATTTCTGACTTGCATGTCTTCCTACTGCAAAATCAATGCAGTACTTGGATTTAACATAAAAAGTGAGTGCTAACAGAGCTTTATTCTGTAGCTAATAACAGTCCCATATTATTACTTTTTACGCCCAATAAAAAATGAGAAACTGCCAACTATAGTACCCATGGAAAAATCGCAGCCTGAAGCTCAGAAATAAACCCTAAAAGCCCAAATTGCACATTGGGCACCTCATGGCTGACTTAACTACCCATGGGACTGGGGTTTAACTATATGCTAAACTAGTTTTTACTGCAGAGATCATAGTTCAACCTTTAACCAGGATGTCTGTGGAAGAGCACAGCAGAAGAATCAGCTCAAACCCCAGAATATTCTAAAGGATGATCCCAGGGAAACTTCAACAAGCGAAAACTTAAAGAGCAAAGGGCTAGGGGGAAGAGCACAGCACCCACTGTACATGTGGAATAATGATCATGTTATAAAACTGTGGAATTGTCCATCCCCCAGTGAAGACCTTGTTTGATTATCATCTTCCATCACTGATGTGAATGCAAGCCTGCCTGCATCCCTAATTTAGGGTTTTATTCAAGCAAATGCATCTTTAAGAGACTTTGTCACATGTACCTCCAATTGCTGCTTCAACACTCAGAATCAATTTAGGAAATCTCAGTGCCATGGTCTCATCTTGTTTGGAGACACATAAATTAAATTTTTTTCTTTATAAGCAGCATAATCAGCACTGATAAAATATTTGTTATTCCTACTATAAATTTTGACATGATAATATAGATCTCTTAGATATTAAAGCAAAATACTTGTCCTGCCAACTACAAAGGTTGAAATACCATCTTTTCACTACAAATAGTCTAGAAGTAGTTAATTCAATGCAGATCAAGTCCTTAGATGCAAGATGATGTTAATAATTACAGGAAAAATTAGATATAGTTGCATTTAAACAAGTGCCACATGAAACACGCTTGACCATCTGGTAAAACTGTCTTAGGGTAGGATGCTGGCAGATATTGCATAATCATCTGCATATGACAGATAATTTTAGCCAAATCTAAATTAAAACAAAAAACGTTCTCATACTTCTTAAGAAAAAAAAATTAAACTGCTTTTCAAACTTAATAAATATCTGTAGTTATTTAATATTAATACTGTATGAATTCCATATAAACTAATGCACTATGGACACAAAAAAGAAGAACAGTACTTTTTTATTAAAACTGTTTTCTAGGTGTTTGGAACCACAAAATTTTCTGCCCAGAATTTCTCCTGTATTTTGTTCCTCCAAACATTTTCAAAGTAGTGGCTTTGAAAAAGTTAGCCCAAAAAAAAACCATTCTTGTGCTACTCTGGAGTACAAGGACTATTTGCTCACATAGCTTAATGATCTGGGATGTGAGAGATTTGGAATTCCTCTGGAAAGGTTTTCTGAAAGAGAAAAATATCCACAATTGGTAAAGGTTGTCCTTGCAGAGCAAGTGGTGAAGTTTCCCAATTTATACAAAAATCTGTGCAGTCATATCTCATTTAACTGTGTTGATTTACAATTCATTATTTAAACAGTGCACAAAAAAAAAGTGCTCTACAACAAAATGTTATCAGTACTGAAGGTCATTCTCTAAATAGTACAATGAAACATGTTTCCTAAAGCCAACTACTACCAAAAAAAATAAAAAGAGGAGAAAGAAAAAAAAAAAAAAATTACTTGAAGGTCTAACAAAACAAATATTGTCATTGAAGACAATTGAATCTTATAGTACTTATTCTAAATACAATATGGAATTAAAATTGACTGAAGGGATTTGATTCTCCTTAAATACATTGGAACAGCTGAGAAGGAATAGAAAACCTGTTAAACAAGCTACCAATAAAAAGGGAAAAAAACCAAAAAAGAAAAAGAACAGCCCTTCAGGAGTGGATTATCTGGGAGGAAGGACAGCATTTGTTGTCAGTGCAGCCAGCCCGGCTGGAGTGCCACAGCACCTTCGATTATGCAGCTGCCCTGGGGAATTAATGTTGGTGACTGAGGTGGGAGGGAACATCCTGAGGGCTCCACACTCTCCTCACAGCAGGGTCAACCTCCAGCCTGATGCAAGCTGCTCCCCACGTTGTTCTGGGTGGTTGTGGTGATGCCCAGGGGAGCCTCCCCCTGCTCCCAACCCAGCCGGGATCCCCTGGGCTTGGCTGCACTCCCTGCTGTAGAGTTTTACATTTACTGCAGCAGAAGCAGCTCCCCTTTTGGAAGCTACTCATTCTAAGCAGTGGTTGCCACCTTTTTAAACAAATGCTGTGTTGTCAGAAGCAAATCCATGACCCAACATATTTTACGTATCACCTAACACAGCTCAATTTTCAGTTGTTCCACATAGTGGTCTAAAACACCACTGAATCACTACAGAGCTCAAAGCAACTGGCACTTGATCCCACCAAATATAAGCACCTTGATGAGGTAAGCTAATCACCAATCCAGCGTCCATGCTAAGTTTCCTTTCACATCCTCTCTTCTGTAATTTCACCACACAATTCATTTGCCAGCCTGGTGCTCTGAGTATCACTTTCAAACAGCCACAAGGTCAGGAGCAGCGAGAGCCCCTCAAGGACAGTGATTTCTCACACCACACCTTGTTTCCTCTGAAGGAGAACAGTTCTCTTCAGCAGCTTGTGTTTCTGAGGGAATATTATCAGGCAACCTAATTGGAGAGTGCCACAAGGAACACAGCCCCTTTTACAGCCCTGCTGCATTCCAAAGGCATCAGCAAGCACTTCTGGCCTGAGAACACCTGCAATAACTGCTGGGGTGTGCCCTAGACTGGATACAACCCTGGAAAAGAGTTTCAAAGGATTTGAATTGTCATTTGTCTTCTGTGAAGCCCCCAAAATGGCCTGAACATTCACTTCCACAGAGAAATGCTGTAAAAACCAAGAAATCCATGTGTTCTCTGCTTTTCAGCATCCAGGAAGGATGGATGGCATAAAGCACAGATGTATTTCACAGGTATCCATTAGGAATCAGATCCATCATGAGTTTATTCCCAACTTTCCCAGATGGATTTTGGATTGTTATTGTCTGCCTAAAAGGTAAAAGCAAAGTGAAGAATCTGATACTGATGAAGCTCTACAGGGAATGCATTGCAGACACCATCGTAAAGCCTTCAGACAAAATTATCATTTTGTTGCAAAGTGAAATATACAATAGGATGAAACAGAAATAACAGATGAAACAAATAAGAAGACAGATTCAAGCAGGGAAAGGAAGCAGAGGGAATATTAGAATTGGTGTAACTGAAATGTACCATGTAGGCTGTGCAGGGAGAGCAGAGGGATGAAAACATGACAAACAAAACTGCTGCAGTACCATGCAGTATTTTTGATAAAAATATATAAATATTAATAAAATAGTTCTATATTTCAAAATATATAAATATTTCAAAATATATAAATATTCTGATAAAAATACATAAAATGCTTTAAAAGAAATTTTTAAAAAGTTTGCGGAAAAATGAGATAAACAAGCTTTCAAAAGAGTCGAGGGTCATGTCCCCAGAAGAATGTAACACAACACCAGCAGTAGAGCTGGCTATTACTGCAAACAAGTCAGTAAAGAAATTTCAAGTTCAGCATCATCAAAGAATGTAATGAAGCCCAATCAGTGGAAAGGCAAATAACTCCAAGCAACAGCTTTGGTACTGCAATTTCCCCTTGGATAATTTTACTGCAAAGAACAACTTAATTCCTCCTCATAATGACTACCCATTAGACCAACAGCTATTGCTACTGTCACCTATGAAAACTCTGCTGTGCCAGACAGAATTCCAAAAGCATTCCTTACAAACAACCCAATCACTTCTTTCATCACAGAATTAGAGGTGTTCAACCCTTTGTGAGCTATAAAAATTAAGACAACTTTCTGCCACATTCAGACAATGCCCATCCTCCCCACACTATTATCTAAGGAGAAGACAATGAAACAACAGCAGGAAATCCTAAGCTGTGGGACGGATTTCAGTCACCTCACTACAACCAGTGTGGGTGCAGCCTTTGCACATTCATTAGTGATGATTATGTCATTAATAATGATTCTCATTAATGATCACCGTTGCAGCCCTGCCCAGGCTCACCTTGGGCGCCACATCCTGGTCATGGCTCATGTCTGTGTCTATCAGAGCTTCAAAATTTTAGGTGCCCCATCCAGGGGATCTTCATTTCTGTTTGTCCAGGAAGGAAACAATGAGGCAAATATGATTAATTTCCTCCTCCCCTAGTCCAACACTCTCTGAGGGAAGTGCATCTTTCAGGTACAGACAATAAGGCAGCCTCACCAGAGAAGTCTCAACTCTGACACTGGTTCTAATTTGGGGAGGTGGGTGTTGCTTGTTTGCTTTTTGTTGATGCTTAGAATTTCACTTCTATTTACCACAAAGAAGAGATAAAAAGATGAAGAGTAAGATACTCATAAAGCCAGAAGCTGTATTTTCCCTTTTTCTCCACCACATCTTCAGCCAACATAAACACAGCAAGTGAGGTATCTGAAACCCTGACAAAAAAATACAGGTTTAATAGTTTTAGGTGAAGGTTACAGATCCGGATGAAAGCTCCATTTTGTGTTAATTGACCATGGTTCCTATCAGTGAAACTGCATCATCTCACAACCTGCAGCTTAGTTTAGGCCCAATATCATTCTGAATAAGACATAATAATGTCTTAACTGGCAATTTAGACAATGAGAAACAATAGAAGGGAAAATGATGCTGTCACGAGTGGATCAGTTATCAGTGAGTGCATCTGAAAAGGTCCTGCCCAAGACCAATGGGAAAAAACAACAAAGCCAGAAGTCTCAGCACCACACATTTTGACCCCGAGTTATCTTCCTCCTCTGGGCATTTTGCAAGCAGAGCTCAAATTTGTGGCAGTGGCTGCTGTTTATCAGTGCCCAGAATTTCACATGCAGATTGCTCGAGACACTTTTTAATTTATCACGATGCAATAATGCATAAGCTTGTTCTAACAGTGATTCATAGCTTTTTAATTTCTACTCTGTTAGTGTCACAAATTTGAGGTTTTCAGCACTTTCAAGGTTAGCTCCTGCAGTGTCAGACCCTAAAGCAGTTATTCTGATTTAGCAAAGCAGGACACTGTCACCTCACTGCCTCCCTTTGATTCCACCATCTTGTCTTTCATTTAATGACTGTTCAAGTGGGAGGGCTCATTGTGCTTTCAGTGCAGATTCCCTCACACCAAACTCTCTGCAGCACCATGCACCTGAATTTGTACTTTCCATGAGAATTAAAATTTTAAAAAATCCCTACCCTGTAAGCAAACGCTGTCATTTGTGTGATTTATCTTTATATCAGGTTTGAATGTCAGTTATGTTTGGGGTAAAATTAAACCTGTACATGAAGTACTTTTCCTAATAACAAGATAATAAGCTGAAAGGCCAAGTAAATGCTATTTACTACAGCAATGACAGAAAGATCAACACCAAGATTCTTTTGTTCAGTGCACTCAAACTACTTTTTCTTTTATGGTTCCAGTATTCCAAACATATTGGTTCTTTCCAAAACACTGCACTGATTTGTGCCCCTCTTCTAAAGCAAAGCTGATTTTTACAGACTGACAGTTGCTCACAAATGTATCTGCAATTAATTTCATTAGGGCATCACCCACCGATTATGATACATCTTTACTGTCGCTAGTATATCAAATACATTGAAACAGAAATACTGATATTCAAATACATTGAAACTCTTCTACAAAGCTGGTGGCTCTGTGCTCCCTGAGCTCTTGTTATGGACAGCAGAAAGATTTATTTCACTTGACCAGTGCTGTCCTTCTACTTGTTTGGGGAATCACAGGGTTAAAGTCTTCTACAGCCACCTGTGCCCTCAACAGCATTCAGGATCCACATTTCCACTCCTGGTTCAGGACACAAACACTTCATTACCTCATACAGCTCCTCTGCTGCTTTTCACCTCTCCCCTTCACCACAGCCCCAGTTACTCAGGCTGCTGCTGCTTTATCTAATGGTGCTACAGTACACTGCAAACACTCAACACCACAGGCATTCCAAGCACATTTATGACCTTAAATACCTTTCTGGGAAACTTCTACCCACCTGTCTCATTAAAATAAAAGTATTGGTTCAGGTTATCCTAACCCAATGCATTACACTTGACACACAGACAATGGCTGGGATCGATGCCATGTTTGCAGGGCAGGGGTGCTTTTCTTTGGCACAGCTTTGTTATTGCTGCAGGCTGCTGAGACTGCTGCAAATGGATGCTGTGGAACAGGTACACCCTGCCCTGGCAGTGCCAGTCACACCCTGCTGAATGGGAGCCTTCACTCGAGAACAGCAATGATGATCATTGTGGGAAACACACTGCTTTTGCATCCAGGTGCTTTTGAAATGCAATTTTTGACTCAGCAAGCAATATTTCCAATTTCCCAATCCTACTTGCTAAGGTATTATACTGCCATGAATGTAAAAATATTTCACATTACTCAAAACTTATTCAGAACTACATCTTTTCTCAGCAAAGTGACATTTTCACCTTTTTCTTGCCAATAGCCATTAAAAAAAAAGAGGGAGAAAAATCTAAAAACAAAGTCAGAAATACACAAAACTATAGAAGATAAAAAAAAAATTAAGCATCATCTCAGGAGAAACTAATAATCAGCTGTGAAACAGATTCATCATTAATTTATCTGAATTGACTATATAGCATAATGTTCAAATCTGGGACACAATTGAAACTGGGATGTTATAATCATTATTTAGCCTAGATTCTGTAAATTCACCTCAGACCATTTCACTCTTTCCTTAACAGCCAATAGTCAATGTCCTGCCACAGGATGCAGACAGAAAATATTTTGAAAGGCACAGTATTTTCTGTTTGGTGCCAAGTAGTGCCACCAAGGCTGGCAGAGAAGAAAACTGCAGCAATGTCTAGAAAAGGCTTGATGGCCACAGAAAGACTGGGATATAAAAATTTAAATAGCACCTAAAGAAAGGCTTTGCTGACAATATCTTACTGGAAATAGAAAGTAATATTCAAAATAATCTTGAAATAGTTTATTGAAAGAACATCCTCTGCCTATGTGAGAGCAAAAAAGCTACCCCGCCACAGCTAAAAAAAACAGATGATGATGATAATGGAACCCAATTCTTAGAGAATCACAGACAAAATTCTACTTCACAGGCACTTAAGGAGAACAGAATCAGGATTTGGCCACGCTCATTGTCTCATATCAGTAGCTCAGAAGATGTGGCAGAGATGTCTAAACTGAAATGTGCAGTCACACATACATAAGGGCCCCCTCTCACAGGAAAACTGGCACCCACTTTGCCAAGAATCATCCAACAAAAATGCTTAACACTGTAGATACTTCTAATTATCACAAAGTGCCTTGGGAAGTTTAGTGTCAGCACCAGTTACCAATCACCAGGGTAAGGTTTTTACTGAGAGCAAGTCATTTTCTGTTGTTTACTAGCAAAAAATCCCAAAGTTTTATAGCTCCTGAGCACTGCAGGAAGCAGCTGGATATTTTGCATAACTTTTTGAGAGACAGCCAAGCACAAAGCTCTTAAACCTGCCTGGTAGTAACAGCCCTGGTGAGCCAGGGCTGCTTGTGCTGCCCCTGGGGCAGGTGGCCTTCCCTGTCCCTCCTCCCCGAGTTCCCTGCTCCCTTTTCAGGCAGGGAATGTACCCTGTCTGTCCCCTTTCCCCTCTTGTCACCTTGCAGTCGCTGTGCATTCACAGCTCTCTCCTGAAGCACCCATCAACCATCTAATGAAAGTCTTTTACTCCTGCTTTAGGACTCTAGCCAGGTTGAGACATATGTTACTCACATTTTGCTGAAGCATTAATTCAGTGCAGACTTTTGTTTGTCTCATTTCTTTGTCCAGCTATTGCATTTTAACACTTTCTGAGCACAGAAATGGACAATTAGAGCACCTGACAAGGAAGTTTTTCCTATTATATTTCCTTCATATTAATCAAAGGCAGAGATTTATCAGCTGGTTTAAAAGTCTGGATGTTGGATCACTGTCCTAATTCATCTCTGCTTTGATTATGCTCTATCAGCTCATAATTAGTGTTTATAGTGATTATTATCAGCTGTTCTGCACTACAGATGCAAGAGGGGCAGGAAGGTTCCTAAGGAAAGGCCAAGCTGCTGCAGGGCCACTTCTGGCACCAGCCACTGTTGCAGACATCTTTCATGAAAAATCCTTTCTCAGGATTTTTTCCTCGTGAGAAGCTGCATTTTCAGCAACCAAATGTAAACAATGGTTATCTGCTGCTGTGGAATGCAACAGGTGCATCTGTGTTTGGTCTCCTGTGGATGTTTGGATTTACTGACCACTCATGGCAGAGCTGGCTCTCCCTCTCTGTCTGAGACACAGACCTTTGTTATTCATTCTTTTCTATTCTTAGCTTAGCTAGCATCTGAAGAAACCTTTTTCCTTCTTTTTAGTATAGTCTTAATGTAACATATATCATAAAATAATAAATCAAGCCTTCTGATCATGGAGTCAACATTCTCGTCTCTTCTTCATCCTGAAAACCCCTGTGACCATGGTCACAAGCCACATGTTCTGTGACAAACCACGTGGCACACCTGAGTGCTGAGTGAGGATCACCCACCAAAAGTCCAAAACACAGCAGTGAACACACAGAGATTCCACAGCCCCAGAAAAGCAGAGCTGAGGGATGATGGATCCAAGCTCAGAGTTCACTGAGAGCCAGGCTGGAAGTGATGCCAGAGGTACCAGCAGTGGATTTAGGCACAGCCGGGTGTCAGAGGTGTCACACTGACAGGGTAAGGCAGCTCAGAGTACAGACAAGACTGTTGTGTAGTCCATCTATGCTGAAATACAGCAAAGGAATCAACAGAAAAACCTCCACTAGATCATGACCTGAAATCTCCTCTTAATTACACCAAGCCAACTAACAATGATCTGCAAACATGAGCAAGTTCCCACAATCATTTAAGCAGCAGAAGTATTGCTTAATACATATCCTCAAACATGACACAGGCATTTCAGTTCAAGAAAGGGAGAATTATCATTATTATTATTGTCATCTGCATTTCTCAAATGCAATAAAACAATAAATATTTAAAACAAGTGTGTAATCAAACTATTATACTCTATTTTTACAGTTTTTTCTTGACCACTACACATAACCTGCTACGCTCATGCATAAAGGGAAATCACTTTTAATTGTGCAGCAGGTGACCACTACACGATTTTCTTCAATCTGTGCCTTGCAATAAGTTCATGAGCCAACACTGTGGAAAAAAGCACCTGAGGAAACCAATCTTTACAATTCTCTGGTATATCAGTTCACCTTGTGTTTACATAGCCTTTTTTCCTAAAATTGCCACTTTAAAACCTTAGTATCAGAGTGAAAAAAGAAGGGAAAGCTGCTACATTTACAATGAGGAAGTCACACATAAAATACTATTTTATGGTTTGTAAAACCAAACTAAACAAGCAAACCTGAGCGACTTCACCAAAGGGTGCTGAAGACAAGGACAAAAAGGCTCGCTGGGAATCCAGTTCACACTGGCAGGAAATCAATACTTCAGGCATTGACAAGACACAAACACAATGGAAAACATTCTGACAAAGACAGGGAGCTATAAAGAATCCCTGTTTTATACTTAAACCTCACAGCACCTTAAGGTTTTCTCCACAGCAACTCAATATAATCCCCCTTTTTTTCTCACTTTCTGACCTGAAATGTAGAAGCAGCAGCATTAAATGCAGGAATAAATGGCAGGATCTGTGGAACTGAAGTTCCAGCTTTGAGATGAAGATGAATTTTGGGTTTGCCTTATCACCGTGGTGCAGGCAGATGTCAGAGCTGTGCCCACCCCTCCTCCTCTTCTCCAGGAGGATTAAAAGAACTCAACAAGGATGGAGGGAGTCCCAGTCCTGCTGTCCCAGGGCCAGCTGCCCAGGAGATCTCACCTGCTGCTCAGACTTGTCATCCTCACTGGATTCCCCACACAGGCAGGTCAGGACCTCATTCCTCAATGGGGGGGCACTTGGGGCTTTATCCTGTTAAAATGTTGATGTGACAGCTGTTTCTCACCTTCTGTTTGCTGCTGTAAGAATGAATTCCACTCTGAAATGGCCTGCAAGACTTCCTGCTTAAGTTCATCAAGTGGCCACAACTCAACTGCAATGTTACAGTGAAATAATTTTTCACACTTATAATAAAATATCCACTCAACCCCATACTTCACTTGATGGCAAACACTGCTGCAAACAGCCTAAAACTCTGCGGATTCTGATACATTAATGCTAAAACTGAACAGAGCCCAAGAATTTCACATAGGCACATTGAATCCCAGCCCTCCCCACCTAACCAAGGTGCAGTGATTTTCTTGGGTTTTTATTAATTTAGTGTTTTTTCCAAGGTCTTGATCTCCATGACCATATTCCAACAGGATGCAATGAGAGTGCCATATGCTGAGTTACTGCAGAATCACATCTTCAGAGACAGAAATTTGCATTGGACCCTCAAAACCAAGCAATAGACGAGAAACAGAAACAGAGTTTTATAATTAAACAAAAAATTATATGGATATAACAAATTCAGTTCTTAATCACCAGCAATTACACACATCCCTCTGAAGAGATTTTGCACCCATTCTGCGATGCATCATAAACTGGCCAAAAACAAAAGAACCAAAAAGACATTTTTCATGAACATGCACACTGAAGTCTCCTTGTCCCAGCTATAGGCAGTTTTGAGGTATGTAGAGTTTCATGTCTGTGTGTGCACACTGCTTCTTTCCCATATTCTAGAAAACAGTATCAGACAGGACCAGTAAGGACCCTGCTTTCTGGAAAAACTGTGACTGGATTAACTTCTTTCCCATACAAGCAGCTATGTCTGAAAATTATAAACCTGCCAAATCGTGAACATTTCTAAAAGCATCATTATAATAAACATATCTCTCAATTCCTCATAGAATTTAGTCTGCTTTTGCAAAGCTCAGTTTGTCTTATGGCAAGCCCTCTTGATCACGCAAAAAAGTGCTTTTAAGAGAACCTACAATTAACGTGGGCCTATCTAATTAATAGAGAAAATGGCGTTATTGCGCAATAATCCCTGACAAATTGATCATTATCAATAGCTAACGACTACTTTGTTAACTAATTGCCCCGGGGCAGAAGCCTGTCTGGGGAGAGACGCACTTTGCAAGGAAAGGTAACAGCCATTAAGAGCCATAAAGTTTGTGTTGGGAGGTGCTCCAGGCATTATAAATCCCCCAAATCACTGCCGGTAATGATTCCCAGCGAGGAAAGGCAGGGGCGCTCCCCGAGGCAGGAATGCCTTGTGCGGAGAACAATTCTCCACTGTGCCGGGCTGCACAATTAGAATGAGGAATGCAGCCCATTACCCGGGATCCGGGAGAGCTTTCCTCGGAAAAACACCCCCATTACACACGCTAAAGAGCCTCGAGAAGGAGCCAGACTTAAGCAAAAGCTGCAGTGTGGAGCTGATGAATATATTCACTTCGGATCTTCAGTGGATCCCAACACAGCCCCGTTAACTGCGCTGCGGAGCCGGGGTGCCACGCATGGGTTTGGATTTGGGGTCAGCATCTCCTGCCAGCCGTGCCAGGTGTTAAAAACAGGTTAGAAACTCTCGTAAAAGAGTTGAGAGATCGCTAAACGTGTACTGCTACGTTATCATCCTATTGCAGGGGTTCCATACCGTTGTCTCCTTATCACAGAAGTTCCACACCTTCTTGCTGTTTCTCATGGGCAGCTCCTCAGAGCACTGACTCTTTCCTCTTCCCAAAGCAGCCACTGACTCCAGTTCCCTTCTCACCCAGCCACCCCACTCTTTTATAGCCTCTTCTTCTCATTGCTTACAGCTGTGCCTGTTAAAGTCAGGCCTGTTCCTGATCTTTGATCATTGGCCCAGCTGCAACTCCTTAGGGGTGAGATTACTTTCTACACTAGCTTTTTTTTTTCTTATATTCTATCCTCCTACACTTTTAGTTTGGTTATTATATTGTAAAAGGGGTTAAAAGGGTAGTTATAAGAAATACAGCACTCAACAGTACCATACATCTCAGTAAAGAGTCAGGCTGGACAGAGCTGTAATGGCCAATAAGTGCCTTAAACCTTCATGCAAATGAAGGATCCAAACAGAAACCAATCCAAAGGGACAAAAACACAGGATAAAAAGGGGCTTCTGACCCAGGGAAGCTGTGCTGCTCCATTGGGCCATCTCTGCTGAGCAGCCCCAGTGCCAGCGCTGCTCCGTCCCCGAGGGAACGCTTCTGCTCAGCCCAGGGCCGCTTGCTTTGGGCCTTTCTTTTATTAAAATAAATCCTGAAATCACTCTAGTACCAGGAGCCTGCTCTTGTTTTTAACACCAGGGATGCTGTCAGTTGACTCTGATAACATCCCTGGATCCCAGTGGGGAAAAGAGCAGCAGACCCTGCAGCACTGTGCCCGGAGCAGTCAGGGAGCTGCAGGACAGAGTCTGAATCCCAAACTGCAGTGGGTAAAGTAGAACGGGACAAAGGAAATGATTGGCATCTGATTCCATTGATTCAGAATGCTGAAGAATTGTTCTATTAAACTATACTATATTACATTATACTATACTATATTAAAGAGATACTATACTATAATATATAGTATATATATTGTAATACTATATATAGTGTGTGTATATATATATATACACACATATAATGTATATACTATATACATATAGTGTATCTACTATATATATGTGTGCATATATATATATATATATATATATATATACACTATACTAAATTACCTACTCAAGAAAACTCATGGCTGTCTCCCAACAGCCAGGACACAGCTTTGACCCAACTGGCCAAGGAATCAAAACAATCCTAGCAGAATCCAATTACCAAATCCCTTCAGGTAAACAATCTTCCTAACACATTCCATGTGAAAAAACAACAGGAGCAGAGAATAGAGATAAAAATTGTTTTCCCTTTCCCTGAGGTTGTTCTCACTGGGGTTCCTAGGAAATATCCTTGGGAATTGTGCCTGCCTGTTCTCTATGAAGAGAGCTGCAGCTACAAGCAGGCACACTCAGGTTTATGCAACTCACCTGGCCAAGTGAACTACATCTGGAAGTCTGCTGGAACTTCATCTCCATGGAGCAGATCCCAGACCTCTGAGCTTCCTGAGAAGCCCTGGATACATTCCAACTGTGGCCTGATTATCAAATATAAGATTATTCTTCAAGCACATTTTTCTCCTTTAAGTGGACACATCTGCATTCACCACATTGAACCATTGCCAATCCATCTCCTGCCTCCCTCCACAGCCTCATTAAACACACACCACAACTTTCAGTTTTGCCCACCCAGAGCTTCTCTATTCCTCTCAAATGAAAGAGCAATTTTGAAGAATGCCAGAACCACTGATCTGCCTTTCTTTTGTGGATTTTCAAATGTTCAAACACCCCTGCTTCTAAAAGGACAAAGTTTGGTGGTTTGATTATGCTGTACTGCACTGCAAGAAGATAGCAACTTGAAGAAAGACCTAGCATATAAAAAGGCAGAAAAAGAGATGAAATTTGCTCATATGGAAGGAGTATAGACTATGAAGAAAAGGGATGAAAAGCAGAGAAATAACAAGATGGGCAAGAAGACACAGCAAGAGTTATACTAGAGATGAACAATACAACTTTGAATGAGATTTTAAGGGTAATAAATGCATTATACAATATAGGATCCTATATAAAGTATGGGTTACATATGTATTTAAGTATTAATTTATATGTATATTTAAAAACTTCAAAATCCATGGAATTTGGTATTGCAACAAATTTAGGTTTGAGGTGTCTAAATTACATTTCATGCCCAGGGTCATTTGTGCAGTTGAGACCATCATTAATCCATGGAAAGAAAAGCATTAACAGAGTAAATGTATTGCTTTGCATGTAGACAGCCACCAGAATGCCAGTGTATCCATGAATACCTGCAGGGAAATGAAGAGAGAGCAACTTCAAATGTCAGAGGTTGGGAAAGAGCTTCCAAACCTCTGCCAGCTCCAGGGGGGATCCCATGGGGAAAGTCTCCCCCTCAGTGCAGCAGCACAGGAAAAGGGTCAGGACAACTGCCCAGGCCTGCTCTGCTCCAGAAATGGATCTTTTGTTGAGATTCACTCGTGCCCCTCCAGAGGGGGCTGCCAAAATAAGGAGTTTTTGGAGCAGGGAGGGCACTGAGAGCTAATTCCAGGTGAGGAGCAGGGAGCAGCAGCTGCAGAAGGCCCAGAGGGCAGAACACCCCTTGTTCAAATTTCACACCAAGAGCTCTCCATAAATTTTCACAGCGAGAGGTGCAGAATATTTATGGGAAAAATAGAAAAAATAAAAAAAAAATCTCTCCTGAGCCCTCACTATCCTTTCATGCCAATCCCAACTTAACATGCAATGTATCATCAAAGCAACATTACACTGATGGTACAGAATTTATGAGAGATGCCCTGTGTCTTATTAAATAGGAATTGAAAGAAACAGGGTAGAACAGAGCAGCACAATAACATTGTCTTCACATTTCTAAAGCCTGAGAAAATAGGTCTTTTTTTTCTTTTTTTTTTTTTTTAAAGGGGAGAAAGAGATAATATGAATGTAAATTAAATAATGCTTCCTCCTGAAGACCTGCTAGATCAAAACCAGATAAAGTGATAAAGTTAATTACAGACCTCTGTGCTGCATAATACATCTTTACTATATAATTCACCTTCATCAAATGTGAAACTCCTGTTTAGAGAAAAAAAAAAAACAAACAAAAAAACAAAACAACACCAAAACCACATCACTCTTCTTCTTTCCTCAGAAAGATTTTTCCTGGTTTTCCTCTTAGTTGTCTGCAAATAAAAGAAAGGTGTTTAAAGTTGCAAAGCACCTTTCTAGACTTTTTGGGAAGGACTTGGAATAGGTGGAAGTAGCATCTTACCATGTCAATGCTTGTTCAACCCTGAAAGGTAGATTAGAAATTACCTGGGAAAAGAGTTTATACATTAATATAATCAAAAAGAGATTAGATATTAATATAATCAGTCATAATGGTGGAAAGTCCATGGGCAAGTCATCCAGATTGGGAAAGAACTCTGAATTTTCAGTCCAACTTTAGGACCCTGGTCTCTTGGATAATGCTCTCTTACCCAGTAACTTCTATATCCCTCCCCAAACTTCCATCAGAAATTAAGCATAGAACTTTGAAAGATACTCAGAGCTCCTAATCAAGCCTTGAAGTGACAAAATAATCCTGGACATCTCAGTTTCATTTCTAGTGGCCATCCAAATACTTCAGGCTTATGAAAATGTTGCTAATTATTTATTCCTGCATTTAATCTGCTTCATTGATCTGTCATACAGAACTGGGATGGGAAGCTTTGCAGGTCTGGGAAAGGAAGGCACAGATGTTTAGTGGGGACCTGGATGGTTTCAGATCCATCCATGTGTTTTTACATCCAATACCAGAGTTGTTAATGCATGCACCCCCTGAAATAAATTGCTTTTTCAACAGTGATTAATACTATCAATGCAAATACTGTAACTAATATATATATCAGCTTTTGCATTCCTCTTTTCTATGATGCCAGTCCTGGCCAAAGTGTCACACTGTCATTTGTAGCTCTTCAGTCCCCCCCTGTAACCAGCCATATGTTTCTGTGCATCAAACCAGTGACTCAGAAATGATACCCCAACACCAGGAATGCTTTACAGCCAGGATTCCTGCTTATCAGAGTACTGTAGAGGCATCACATGCTCATCAGAGCAGTGCCAAAAGAACAATAAGTACCTGCTGAGGCAGAATGGGAAGTGCCGTGTCAAGTATTTAAGCACCTGCACATTATGTTCAATTTCTTTCAAAATATAATTGCCTGGGAATTCTGAGAGAAGAGACAACTCCCGCCATCCCTGGTGCAAGAGGGGAAAGGATGTAAAACACAGCCTCCTTCCCCCATTGCTGCATTGCTTTTTGTTTGACCCAGACTGTGCCTCTGATTCCTCTCCTTGTGAGCACCTCAGGTCTGCCAGGACATTTCCTCCAAGTGGCTGATGTGTTTGTTCAACACTCTCACAAATGTAACAGCTGTGGAACCATGTCACTTACTGCATTTGTTTTCCAAGGCTTTCTTTTAAAATTGTCTTGCCCAGTTTCTTGCACCCTGAGATGTGTGAGCACTGTGGAAAAATAGAGCACATGGACATCCCAGAGTGAAACCCTTACAACAGCAGCACTCCTGGGGATGGAAAGCACCTCTCAAGTGCTGGAGATTTCAAACCTGTGTGTTCTGTTGAAAATATACCACATTCAAACTTTACCACAGGAACTACTCCTTCATGCAGAGCAGGCGATGTTTCAAGTCTCCAAAATTGCAAATTGAATGTTAGTATTAGAATTTAATTCTATTAACCCCAGGAGGTGACAGGAACATTGAGAGGAACTGAAAGAGGGAGCTGATGTCAAATGCACGAGGGAAAATGAAGAAATGCAGGAGTAGGAACAGTTAATTCAGAGCTCAGTAGGAAGGCACACAATGTGACTAAAGGAAGTAACGACAGCAAACAGGAATTAGCACCTAACAAGAAATTAAAATGTCTCTTTCTCTTCTCAGAGACAGCTCTGGCTCTGCTGTAGATCTCTGGCCAGCAAAGATGGAAGAGAAGGACATTTTGTTATGGCAGAACGTTCCAAATGTGAAACCCAAGTTTAGGTTAGTACCTGCTGTGAGTGTGTGGGATGGGCAAGAGAAGCCCCAGCCCTGCTCAGTGTGGTCCTGCAGCATTGCCAGGCTCTCCCTCTCTCCTGGGACAGTAACCCCTCCAGGCTACTGCCCTCCTCCTCCTCTGCCAGCTCACTGAGAGCCCAACCTGAGCACCAGCCCTCCCTGCAGCATCCTGCCCTTCCCCTTCCCAGGAAAACCTGGGTGCCAGTGGGATCCCAGTTTCAAGGAAATCCGTCAAAAAGGGAAATTTCAATTCCCATCCCAATACATATGGCTCATGCTGCAATTTGTATTGCTTCCAGATCCCATTTCAGTGAGCACAGGTACTGCCCACAAAGCACAATTTCAGCATGAATGGCAATGGCACAGAGAGGAGAGCAGCGCCCACCTGAACATCACCCTGCTGATTTACTTCAGCACGCTCTAAACTGGAGAGTTTGAGAGCTCCAGAGTGGGCAGAAAACCATCCCAACAAGCAGCACCCAAGGATCAATTCTCCACAGGAATTTCCCTTCTGAGGGCTTTTCTGCAGAGCTCACACTGGGCCTGGGGTATTATCTGGGCATCTCCATCCATCCCCTCCAAGAGAGAATGGTTTAACTCAGAGCTCCCTAAAATGAACCAACTGTTCCAATTACTTTAATTGCTGATTTACCAATACTGTATATAATAAAAAGTAGCAATTCTACCATGCTCTGATCAACATCACTTTGTGCTGAAAATAGATCAATGATATTTACTACTTAATATCACAGAAGAACATCATAAAATATAATTTAAATTATATTAAAGTTAAAGCCATCAATATTTCTTCCAGGCTCTGGTATCCAATGAGAATGAAAAATTATTTCAATCCATTTGTTTTTTGCAGATGCAAAAGTTTCCTCAGTAACAGGCAAAGGAAACACCATTTACAATTTCAAATTGCATTAAGTGTACCATTAAAGAACAAACACAGAATCAATATAATTGGTACATACATAAGGTTTTTGAGTTATAAAGGTTAGTGAGCCTTATTTAAGAAATGTACATGTAAACTTTGTCCAAAATTCCAAATATTGCTCGTCCCAAGAAAAAAACAAACCCCTCCCATCATCAAATCAGTGCTGTGAGAGGGAATGACCTTCCCATTTATTTCACAGAAATTTGTGTATATATAGAAAATCTGTCTGGGTAAGAGCTGCAACCACTAGAGTGAGATGCCACAAAGCCACACACAAAGCAGGATCACATAAGGAAAGTATTTTAGTGATACCCAAAATGTGAAGTGACTTCATCTCCCCATCCCATCCCTGTAACTTTGCCCACACAACTGCTCTGCTACACGGGCTTTACTGTTTCCCTTTCCAGCATCTTCACACCCTGAATGATATTTCTCAACATATTTGCGCTGCTAAAAATGCTTCATTTGGCTTTTTTCCCTGCCGTGGCTGGGGCTGTGTGTGACCTTGAGCTGAATGCCACTGTAGCAAGCTGTCTCTCACCGTGGGAGTTCTCTTTTCTCAGGTTTGAGCACAGGATCTTTGATTTGGTAAAGCAGCACTCCAGCAGCTGATGCAGCACTCGGTGATTCTCTCCAGCCACAGAGGTTTCTGATTTGTCCAGGTTTCAGCAGGAGCAGCAGTGCTTTACACACACACACACAATATCCTTTTAAGAAGGCACTTTTGCAAAGTGCTTTGAGAGCACTGAGCCCCACAGCCCCCCGAAAGGCAGCTGAGCAGGATGCAGGTATTGCTGCAGCTCCCTGCAGTGGCTGCACCAGCAGGAATTCAATAATGCGCAGAGAAAACAATAAATCCAGCTGGAATTAGTGACTCTCAAAGCTTAAAAAAAAAAAAAAAAAAAACCACAAAAACCAAAACAAGCAGTAAAAAGTGCTTTTTTTCCCCTCCTACAATGCTCCTCGACACCGTGCTTGGAGAGCTCAGTGGCAATAATGACAACACCCCCGGCCCCAACACGAGTCTCCATTTTCCACAGCTAATGACAGCAGAGTGCGAGGAGATCCCAGCAGAAGTTTTCTGATCAGCTGCCTTCAAAACCCAGCGGAAATATCTACAACTCAGTCTCATCCCAGTGAGGTGATCCCTGTTAGAATATTAAGCTAACTAAAGGCTGGAAAAGTACTGGACCCAGCCTAATCTAGTTTTTTGCACCTGCAAAAACACTGTGTCCTTGGGCATAGCTGTAGTACAATAACAAGTAGTGGATGAGAAAAGAGAGACGTAACCTCTGAGGAATGGAGAAGAGCTGATGTTGTGAGTAGCCAATGAACAGTTTAGATTACAGAATATTCATGAGCTCATTACTGCTGTAAATAAATATCTGGTACTCTAATCAATAAACGAAGCTTGCTGTTCCCTCAAAATTGAGTGTCTCAAGTCTTCCCTCACCGCGACAGATCCCCCCTGCCAGATCAAAGGAAATACATTAGATTAAAAAACATGGCCAGAATTTTGCTGGACCATGCTGTACCTTTTATTTAAATGTATGACTCAAACCAAGATGAGGTCTGCTTTGTGATGGAATATGAAATAATCATGCTTCCTGCACCAGAAATAGTTAACAGGGTGCCAAGTATAACAGCAGTGTGCATACAGCTGAAATGGCAAATAGTGATGGGAGAAATCATCTCATTTTGTTGCACAGGGGTTATAATGCAACAGATGTCTCTAATTCCCCAAAGCATCCAGAGGAAGCTAAAAGACCCAAATTTCTGATATTTTGTACGTTAGAAATCTCTGGGTCATGGTGCAATGGGTATTTAGCAAAAGGGGAAAAAATGTTCAAACTACAAAGGGTTTTTCTGCAAACTTCAAAAATTATACTGAGGATCAAGAAGCTTTCCAACAAATAATGAACAGAACTTTCTAGTGAGTTTTCCATGTATTTATGGCATTTTGTTTTTAAATAAGCACTTCAAGGGATACAGGGGAGGCTTAGACAAGAATCTTGAAACCAGTCCTGGCCTCCAGAATGTGGGACACTGGCAATATAAATTGAATTATACATCATGGCATGTACAGGAGACAAATTAATTTGCACAGGTTATCTACCTCCCAGCAGCTCCCCAGATTTTCATGGCCTGTGCAACACTTGAAAGGTTTGCTCCAGCCCATCTTCCCCCTCGTCTCCCTGCTCTGCATTATGCCAGATTATTCTGTTATATAGGTCAAACTGTCTTGCAGAAAAAGACCCACATCTTTTTTTGTGATATATAAGGCCAGAGATGTTAACTTTTTAAAGCCATAGCAATCCCATGACAATTATTTCAATTTCCCATAAAGGTCTTTAAATAGATCAGCTTAGTAAATGATTATGGGGCATTTTCCTATTAAAAACCCTCTTTCCACAGTGAGCCAGGGCTGCTAATACCCACTTTGAGGAAGCACCTGAAACCTGTGCACCATTTCCTACAGCAGCCAAACACTCCTGGTTTTCTGACAAATGCACAGGGAAATTTGTACATGCATTTGTTCATTAATGACACCAAGCTGTCCTTGGAGGGACTGGATATTAACAGGCTGTTGGACAATAGTGATGCCTACATTGTAATGGGTTTACATACCTACATTGTAATGGTTTTACATACCTACATTTTAGTGGTTTCACATACCTACATTTTAATGGTCTTACATACCTACATTGTAATGGTTTTACATACCTACATTGTAATGGTTTTACATACCTACATTGTAATGGTTTTACATACCTACATTTTAATGGGTTTACATACCTACATTTTAATGGTTTTACATACCTACATTGTAATGGTTTCACATACCTAATTGTAATGGTTTCACATACCTAATTGTAATGGTTTTACATGGGAGCTGTTAAAAAGTGTTCCTCATTTTATGGTGTGCCCCCAGATTACACAGATACAGGTAAAGAAAAAAAAATGAGTTTCAGAGACTATAATTCAAATGAGGGCTTGAGAAAAAAAGAGGACAGAAACCAAAATATTCTTGATAATTTTAACTTTCTAATCCTCTCAATACCATAATAAACATTTCATAATGTAGCTACAAAATTCCAATTAAACAACTACGAAAATTAGAACATCTCTGATCTTGAATCTGAGACATTAGGGTTTTTTTTCCATTTCATCTTAAGTTCTGAATATTCTCCTGTTTGTATTAGATTTGGTGATTAATATGGATCTTATTGCTTCATATAATTTTTAAAACCGCACAACTTCTGATTTATTCTACCTAAGGCTCTCATACCTTCACATGTTGCTGGAAGTTTCCCTCATCAGGTGAGCTGTGAGCTCTCAGTGGTTAAGGTGAAAGCTTTACTGAAACAAGCACTTCTTGTGTCAAGGAGGAAAATATTAAATCTATTAAGTGCACTGGAAAAACACTGTCTAGTCACCAGCTTTTCAAGAAAAATCAAAAATAACAGATGTCCTCCAATGGACTTGGGTATGTAGGGGATACAAGTCCAAAGAGCTCTGGACTGTGCAAAGCCTCCTCAGTTTTATGTGAGACATTCTAAATACATTAACTGGTGTGATATTGCCCAGGATAAACTGATAGAGACTCTGCTGGTCTCACTTGCAGCACTTTGATCATGTAAACAAACATCAAAATTAGCATTACTGGAAGAGAAACACTGCAGAACGAACAGTGCTGCTTTGCCCCTGATGTATTAAAGCCACAATAAGCTGAGTTGGAACAATTAAAATAATTTGTTTCCTGTTCCTGATGTTATTAGATTTGAACAGATACAGAGGAGATAAGAGGATCAGAAAGGAACACAGATAACCTAAAGAGAAAGTGATAGAGTAAATCACCACAAACCACTAAATTCAAGATCTGAAACTGGTAGGCATAGAGGGGACTATAAATTATGACAATGCCAAGCAGTAAAAGCATTTGTGAGTTGATAGGGAATGAAAATTTAAATAAAAACATTTCCTGGTCTGCTCAGCCATAACAATGTTCTTTTGTTTGTATTCTTTGTAATTTAGCTGCTTGACGACTTCATTCAACCTTCAGCTGCAAACACAAGTATTGATTATCTCTGAGCATCCTAATGGCTGGAGACTGGGACACAAACCATAAAAGCAGAGTTTCTGGTTACAAGTGAAATTATAGTTTGCCTACAAGATTGCACAATAAATCAGAGAACAAATCAGCCAGCATAGGGCTCTGGGGTCACTAAAGTGATGTTGACACATTACAATAATGAGAACTTGAAACACCTCATGCCCTATTGATTTTTAAGCTGAATCATTGCCACTGCAGGAGATTACAAGAGTGTGTGCTGGAATCATGGTCCACGCGGGAGATGCTGATGAAAAACACCAACAACTGCACCAAAGTAGTTCTTCACCTGTATCTATTATATCCCAACGCCCTTGCCCCCCTCCCCAAGGTCTCAGAGTACAAGTCAATCAATGTTTAGCTGCCTAACTTCCTCA